>CM040430.1:89346199-90554949 GCA_022702705.1 Papilionanthe hookeriana x Papilionanthe teres | reverse complement strand
TAGAAGATCTTTAACCGCTCTAGCTCGCTGTCAGCGGGCTCGGGCTCGTTGTCGGCCGAGACGATTATAAATACTTCGAATTTTCTTCTCTTAACCTCGCCGTCGGCGAGCTCGATCTCGCCGTCGGTGACTCAAGACAATTTGCATGATTTTGCTCCAAATTCGCTCCTTTTTATGATTTTTGCTTTTATCACCTAAATTTTTCATTCCTGCAATAAAATAAAGAAAATACCCTTCTTTAAAGTGCAATTTCATCAAAAATAGGTATGAATTTCTTAATAAATTTTTCAGCGATCACGAAGTCCCCCAAACTAACTTATTACTTGTCCTCAAGTAATTTTAGTACTACATAAAAATAATGAGTTTTATAATAAGATTTTTCAATTTAAATAACTATGAATTAGATTAATTAATATCATAATAAAGTTAAACAAAAATAATTCATGTAATTTAATTAATCTTATAGAAATAAATTAATTAGTTATCAGGTCTAAAATTTCTAGCTTACTATTCAATTCAGGAATGACTATATTTAAAAGAATAACTACTTAAGATATTCATATGATAATAAATTCAAGAAAATACTATTAGGTAAAATTCTAATCCATAAACATAAGTTTGGAAATATCTAAGTTTTTCCCTTTAGGTTAAATCAAATGAAGCCAATTTTCGATAAGACATCTCCTCAAGCTTCTCCTCATTTTTTTTTTTTTTTTTTTTTTTAATGAGGATTATCGTATCCGGAGAGCTCGTTAATAATTTTGAACTTCATTTTCATCTTCCTAAATTTGAAACTTAAGAATATTTCTTAGCTTATATATACTTCATATTTTTTTCTTCATTGATTTTCAATCTTTTCTTTTTCACTTGAATACTTAAGAATTTTAATTTTAGAATATAGTTTTCCTTACTAAAAATAGTTTACTATATTCTTATTCCCTTTAACCAAAATATTTTATTCTATTTAATCAATTAAAGTACTAGAAATATTTTATTTAACCTTTTATAATAATTAAATAAAATAATTCATATTAAATCAAATTGAAAATTTTGCTATAAAAATCATTTTTATAATAATTTGAAAATAGAAATTGAGAACAATTTAATAACTAAATTTGTATTTTACTCTCCCCCTAAACTTAAATTTTTATATCTATTCTAAATAATGAATAAGAAGGAAAGTAAATAAATCATACCTTTGAAGTTTAGGTATTTCTTTTTTTTTTTTAAATTTTTGCAGGCTTTTTCATTTTTCATTGAACCTATACTGTTAGTATTCTCCATATATATATATAACAATTTAAAGAAAATGCAGGGATAAAATCTAAGATAAGTATTAAACATAACAATTAAAATAACTCTACACTACACATATGAATTACTAACATATTAAAAACAATTTAACTAACAGATTAACAAATTTAAAAACTTAAAACAATACAAAATAAAATAAAAACATATTAAAGAAAACAAACATCCTAATTAACATAAAAACAAATGAAATTAACTAATACAAAAACAAAAACTAACTACTATAACAATCCAAGCAGAATAATCTAACTAACATCCAATGTCTCAAAATAAAGTACTGAATATTACAAACATATACAGTCCTCAAAATAACTTACATCAAACAAATAAAATACATAAAGTCCTAATCTTTAGCATCAAAGTCCCAAACTATATCATCCCCTCCTTGATCTGTAGGCTGCTGAGAAGACTGAGCAGGGTGATACTGAGTGTACCTGGGGCATTCTGGAAAGACTACATCTAAATCTCCACTCCTATAACGACGTTCAGCCTTCATAATATGTAATCTCGTATTCCGAATGTCGTTGGAGGTATTCACTATCATAATCATGTCTCCTCTCCGGATTATCAATCCTTTGATCAAAATGATCAAACCTTCTCCCCATGGTCTCTCCAACCGCTCAAAACTCCTCCCGTGCGAGTCAATTCATTCATCGGATCTTGTAAGGTAGGGGTGGTAGGCTCAGGAGGTCCATAGCTAGTAGAGGGTATATCTCTACTTGATTGAGTAAAATAACGTCTTACTCCTGCTCTCCACCCTTCATGGGACTCATACTTCTTAATGTTAGCAGCTGTAAGTGGTTTCATAGGTTCCACTCTTTCTTCATCATCTCTAGCCTCAACTCCAGAGAGTTGGCAGAGTGCAAAAATCAATCCAGGGTGGCCTAATCCAGCTCCACTCTCATTTCGAGGAGTGGCCAGGATATTCTGATAAATAACTCTATCGATGTTGATCCTTCTGTTATTCTGAATGCAGAACTTCAGAATTGCTCTATCTCGTGTTACCTCACTATGGTGATATGTGGGTAACAGAGTAGAATAAATAAAGTAATGCCAGGCCTTTGAGACTGCATTTAATTTGGAAAGAGGAAAATTCACTCTTTCCCGCTGCTTCATTTTCCATACTCCGGTCCCATCGCTGAGAAAGTTAATAACTTCCTCCAGTGGTCCTTCCATCGTTCCAAAAGTTTCATACTCACTAAAGTGCGAGTCATGAACTTCATAGAACGCGTTAATTCTAGCGAAGCATTAAAATCTACAAAAAACCATCGTACCTTTACGAGTTGCATCTTCGACGGCGATCAAATTGGCATAAAACTCTTTCACCACTTCTACAACTCGCTCTATACTGAACATAACAGAAATTTTCCCAGCCTCGTTCCTTTATAATCCACTCTACTTCTCCTCCCGGATTTTTAAATACCCGATCCGTAATGCACTTTCTTCCTCGTATATTTTTAAAATATTTTGCCTGTGCTCTTGCATTAATGAATCGGTTTTCGTCGAACTCTACTCGACGTTTTTATCGTGGAGCCATTCGATCGATCTGTGAAAATCATAAAAATTTTCACTAAACTTAATAATAATCCTAAGAAGGCTTCCTACAACATTTGTAAGCAATTTAAATCAAATTCCATGGATTTCCACCGAATATTTCTTCCACATTTTGATTTTTCCCAAAATTTGCAATATGGTGAAAATACATGGTGAAAATCAAAAATTTTTGCATAGGAGTGAAGCTCTTACCAAGAGAAGATGAAATCCGGTGTTTTTGAGTGATGAAATCGCTTCAAATCCAAGATCTCTCAAGCCCTAGGTCGGTTTTTGCGAAAATTGGAGGTTGGGAATGATGAATAGTGTTTTTGACCGGTCAAATATATGTTTTTTTCCTACCTCGCTGTCAGCGAGATTTTTCTCGCCGTCGGCGAGCTAATATTTTTCAGAACCAAAAACTTTCGGGAAAAATCCGCTGTCGGCGAGAAATTCTTCTTTGTCAGCGAGTTCGATCTCGCTGTCGGCGGGATTTTTCTAGCCGTCGGCGAGATTCCAAAAATTTTAAATTTCTGAAATTTGTCACTCATTTTCGTCCTTGATTTGTCTTATATTATATTTCCGATCACATCATTTATTAATTTAATATGAAGATTAGCTACTTATACACAAACAAATTCACACAACACAACAAATTAACTTTAATATTGAAATCCATGGGATGTACAAACTAACATAATTTTTAGACTCTATAATCAAACTTCAAACTTCAATCCTTACTACTAATCAGCATCGCAAACCAAACCACGACACACTAAATGCTGATACAAAACTATGACGCATATCTCAATTAAGTTCGAGATATTCAAATCATCACTCCACACATAATAAAAGTCTAAATCAAATCAAATAACATAAACATAAACATACTATGAAAATCTTTACTACTACTCTTCAAATGTCAGAATCTTCATCTTCTCTGATATTTCCGATATGACGATGATGCACAAATAAGTTATAGAAAGGCCTGAAGGGAAATTCCGAAGCAGATTCTTTAGTGATCCAACCCTTCTGTCTCGCAAATGAAGAAAGCTAGCTTCCAAGTGTCCGGAATGATCGAAGTGTTCCTTCATCCTCCAATCAATGTGATCAAATAAATCGGATATATTGTCGATTAAATCTCTCACATTCCGTAGTTCTTTCTCCATTCCATTAATTTTCTTCATAAGTAACTCCGTTTTATCCGAAATAGGCCTTGCTATAGGATGATTCCGTGAAGCTCTATCGGAGATAAATGTAATGTCTTCATTATTGTCCAAAGTAGGGAACATATCCGTAGGATCAAGCGGCTTCCAAGGTAACGGAACCTTTTCCCAAGCTTCATAAGAAACCCGGTACCGATCGCATAATGCAAAAATAGTAGATGGGTGTCCTAGTCCGTGAACTGACCCATGCACAATTAAACCCAATGCATACTTAACAATTATTGATCCCACGTCAATAGGCAATCCAATTTGAATACAATAATTCAATATAGCGCATTCTTTCGAAACCTTGTTTACCCTCATAGTAGGTAACAATTTAGATGAGATGAAAAAGTGCCAATGCTTCGAGACAGGATTCAAAAGTGATGCAGAGAAACTAACATACCCGTCTTCACGCATTTCCCAATCTTCCGGTTCATCAGTCAGATATCGAAATATCTCATTCATATTATACCGAGAAGGCACAAAATTTGAATAGTGACATACCGGGGTATTTTCTATAGAGAATAACTCATTTACTCTTGATGGAGTAAACATCACCCATCTTTCTCGGACGTAGATATTCCCATTGTTGATCGCATGTAAGTTAGAGTAAAACTCTTTCACAACTGGAATAACAACGAGCGGACGTAGTGTAACGTAATACCTCCCAGCTGCCGTCGCGCGATCATTTCTTCTATCTTCGTAGTGGAATTCTCTAATCCTCGATTGACAAATCCCCGTTCCTTGATAACTCTTTTCTTTACCAAAACCTTGTTGAAGATCCGCTGCGCTTCCGCACTCACAAATTTCCTCCGGTTAAACACTCCATATTTAGAAGAATCTAAGAATTTGGAGGCCATTATGCTGAATGGAATGAATTCTAGTGAAGAAGGCAGATTTAGAATGGTTTAAGAATAGTTTTTCACTAAGGATTTGGTGTTGAAACCGTCTAATTTGGCATTTAAAGTATATATAACTCATTTTTATAACTTCCTCGCTGTCGGCGGGAGGTTTCTCGCCGTCGGCGACTTAGTTATAAAAACTACCTTTCAGGTTCTCGCTGTCGGCGGGCTCGTTTCTCGTCGTCAGCGAGCTTATAAATAAACTGAATTAGGCGCGAACCTCGCTGTCGGCGAGTATCGACCTCGCCGTAGGCGAGATTTCAAAATAATGTCCAATTTCGCTCTAAATCGAATAATTTCTTTTCTCATCATAATGGTTTGAATATGTGATGATTCTTAATAATAATTGAGTAGTAAAGTTTCAATAATATAAACTAACTATTAAAATACAATAAAAATAGATAACTAATATGGGTTGCCTCCCATAAAGCGCTTGGTTTAACGTCGTCAGCCCGACCTAATATCAATTATTAATCAGGTTGACTAAGCATTAAAACCTCTTTATAGTTAGGTCTTATACCTTCGAAATATGGTTTTAATCTATGTCCATTAACTTTAAATTTATATCCAGTTTTTGGATCTTCGATTTCTATAGTTCCATATGAAAATATTTGAGTTATGGTGAAAGGTCCTAACCATCGAGACTTCAATTTTCCAGAAATAATTTCAATCTAGTATTATATAACAAAACTTCCCGTCCCGGTTCAAAATTTCTCCGATTAATCTTCCGATCATGCCATAATTTCATCTTTTCCTTATAAATCCGATCATTATCATATGATTCATTTCTTAATTCTTCCAATTCATTTAATTGCAACAATCTCTTCTCACCAAGCTTCCTTCATATTATAATTAAATTCTTTAATCGCCCAATATGCTTTATGTTCTAATTCAACTGGTAAGTGGCATGTTTTTCCATATATAAGCCTGTAAGGAGTCATTCCAATCGGAGTTTTATAAGCAGTCCTATAAGCCCATAATGCGATTGTCTAATCTAATAGACCAATCTAACCTTATTTGGGTTTACGATTTTTCTAAAATACGTTTAATCTCACGATTGGATACTTCAACTAATCCGCTAGTCTCGTGGATGATAAGCAATGGATATCTTATGAGTAATATTGTATTTTTCTACTAGTTTGTGAATGTATTTATTTCTAAAATGAGTTCCTCCGTCAGTGATAATCACTCTCGGCATTCCAAATCTAGTAAAAATATTTTTCATCAGAAATTTTGAAACACTCTTAGCATCACACCTAGGAAAAGCTTGTACCTCAATCCATTTGGAAACATAATCAATAGCTACTAATATACATGAGTTTCCAAACGAAGGAATAAAAGATCCCACAAAATTTAATCCCCAAACATCAAAAATTTCAACTTCTAATATAAAATTTAGAGGCATTTCGTTTCTTCTAGATATATTTCCTACTCTTTGGCATTTATCGCAAGTTTTAATATATCTGTATACATCTCTAAATAGAGTAGGCCGAGAAAATCCAGATTGTAGAATCTTATAAGCAGTTTTATCGATCCCAAAATGTCCTCCAAAATCGAATCATGACATTTTTGAATAATTGGTTCAGTTTCTTTATAAGATACACATCTTCTAATAATTAAATCCTTACATTGCTTATATAAATATGGTTCATCCCAAAAATAGGTTTTCGTATCATGGATGAATTTTTTCTGTTGTTGCAAAGTTAGCATAGGTGGTAAAATATTACTAACTATATAGTTTACTATATCAACATACCATGGTATTTTCCACTCATTGATATTATATAGTTGTTCATCGAGAAAATCGTCTATAATTTCATTTTCAATATCGGATAATTCATGATTTTCTAATCTTGATAAATGATCCGCAATTTGATTATCAGTTCCTTTCTTATTAACGATCTCAAAATCGAATTCTTGCATTAATAGCATCCATCTAATTAATCTTGGTTTGGAATCTTTCTTTTGCATTAAATATTTGATAGCAGAAAGATCAATATGCACGATACATTTTGTTCCAATCAGATAAGGTCTAAATTTATTAAAACCATATACTACCGCTAATAATTCTTTTCTCAGAATCGTATAATTTATTTCAAGCATCATTTAGAGTTTTACTAGCATAGTATATAACTTTAAAAATCTTTTCATATCTTTGCCCAAGAATCTGCTCCTACAAGCATAATCACTAGCATCACACATAAGCTCAAATGGTTTCTCCCAGGTTAGGTGAAACTATTATAGGTGTTGTAATTAATTTTTCTTTTAAGAGTTCAAAAGCATTCGAGCATTCGATTGTAAATTCAAATTTCTTGTCCTTTTCGAGAAGTTGGCATAGAGGTTTAGTAACTTTTGAAAAATCTTTTATATAGCGTCTATAGAATCCAAGCATGTCCAAGAAAACTTCTTACCCCTTTTACCGTAGTTGGAGGTGGTAATTTAGCTATAACTTGAATTTTTGCGAGGTCCACTTCCATGCCTTTTTCCGAAATTTTATGCCCTAATACAATGCCGCCAGCAACCATAAATTGACATTTCTCCCAATTTAGAACTAAATTTGTTTTCTCACATACTTCTAATACTTTTTCAAGATGAGTTAAGCATGTGTCAAATGATTTTCCAAATACAGATAAATCATCCATAAATACTTCTATTCCATTATCAATTAACTTATTAAATATAGACATCATACATCTCTGGAATGTTGCTGGTGCATTACATAATCCAAAAGGCATCCTTCGAAAAGCAAAAGTTCCATAAGGACTAGTAAATGTAGTTTTTCTTGATCCTCGGGAGCAATTTGTATTTGATGATAACCGGTGTATCCATCTAGAAAACAAAAATACTTATGTCCCGCTAATCTATCTAACATCCGGTCTAGAAATGGTAAAGGGAAGTGATCTTTCCTGGTGGCGGTATTTAATTTCCTATAATCAATACATATACGCCAACCAGTAACTTGTCTTATAGGAATAATATCGTTATTTTCATTAACAGTGACGGTCACTCCTCCCTTCTTATGAACACAGTGAATTGGGCTTACCCAAGCACTGTCAAAAATATGATATATAATACCATTATCTAACCATTTTAAAATTTCTTTCTTAACTACTTCTTTCATTATCGGGTTTAATCTCCTTTGGGGATCAGCTTTAGGTTTATGTTCATCATCTAAAATAATTCTATGCATACAGATTGAAGGACTAATTCCTTTAATATCTGCTAAAGTCCAACCAAAAGTTTTCTTATATTTTTTTAAAGTTTCTAAAAGTTTTTGTTCTTGAGATTCGTTTAATGCAGATGAAATAATAACTGGTAAAGTTGAAGAATTACCTAAATAAGCATATTTCAAATGATCAAGTAATATTTTTAGCTCAAGTTTAGGAGGTTTAATAATTGATGGAACTATATTCTTGTCAGTGTTTTCAGTATTATCCAAAAATTCAAATCTTTCCTGAATATAATTTAATTCTTCATTATTATCTTCAATTAATTTAGTGTTTTCTTTTTCTAAATTATCTTCGTAATATTCCTTAAAATGTTCGCGTTGTAATTGTTCAAGTATTTCCATCCGAAAACATTCATCATCTTTTTCTAGCGCAGGATATTTCATTGATTTTGCAATATTAAAGGTAACTTTTCGGTCATTTACTCTCATAGTCAATTCTCCTTTCGAACATCAATCATAGTTTTTCCAGTAGCTAAAAATGGTCTTCCTAAAATAATAGGAATTTCTTTATCTTCCTCCATATCTAAAACAATAAAATCTACTGGGAAGATAAATTTATCCACCTTTACTAACGCATCTTCAATAACTCCCTTAGGATAAGTAACTGAACGATCAGCTAATTGAAGGGTTACTGAAGTAGGTGTAATTTTTCCTAATCCTAATCTCTTAAAAATCGATAGAGGCATTAGATTGATGCTTGCTCCTAAGTCACACAAAGTTTTTCCATAAAATTTTTCTCCTATAGCGTAGAGGTATAGTGAAACTACCAGGATCTTTCAATTTTTCGGAAGCTTCTTCCGAATAATAGCACTACACTCTTCACTAAGTGCGACTCGTTTCATTATCGTTGAATTTTCTTTTCTTATTTAGAATATCTTTCATAAATTTTACATAATTTGGCATCTGATCTAAAGCTTCGACAAAAGGTATATTGATTGTTAATTTCTTTAGTATTTCAAGGAATTTAACAAATTGTTTGTCTTTTTTATGTTGAGCTAGTCGTTGAGGAAATGGTGGTGGAGGTGTTTCAACAGAAATTGTCATAGGTATTAAAGGATGTTCCAAGTTTGATTCTTGTTGAATTGTTTCCTTTTCAATTTCCACTTCCTCATTTTGGCTTTTAAGTTCTTTTTGAATTTGAGGTTCTAGTTCATTTCCACTCCTTAGTTGTATTGCTTTAATTTGTTCTTTTCCTTGATCTTTAGGATTTATTTCCACATTACTAGGAAAAGTTCCAAGTATTCTATTATTTAGCGCAGTAGCAATATGTCCAAGTTGAGTTTCGATATTTTTAATAGATGTTCCTTGAATTTGTAATTGATTTCCTTGAATTTGTAGTTGATTTCCTTGATTTTTTAGTTGATGACCCATATTCAAAATTAATTCATCCATAGATAATTTCTTATCTTTGAATTGAGGGTTATTATTATTAAATCCAGAGTGGGTAATTAGGTTTATAGTTTGGATTTGCTTGATTAGGTTGATTCATCCATTGTTGATTAGATGTGTTATTCCAATTAAAATTTGGATGAGTTTTCCAACCAGGATTATAATAGTTTGAATAAGGGTTATTAGTTCTATTATTAATAAGCATTTAAAGTTTCATAATTAGATTGAGATTCTATGATTTGTCCAGATGAGTTTTCTTCTAAAGTAGGAGAGTAGTTCATTCCAAAATGATCTAATTTCTTAGATATAGCAGCAATTTGAGAAGATAACATAGATATTGCATCTTTTCATGAATGCCGGCTATTTTTTCTGATTTACTCTATCCGTAGGCTATTGGAAATTATTTGTTGCCATTTCTTCGATTAGTGCATAAGCTTCATCAAATGGTTTAGACATTAATGAACCTCCAAGCAAGAAGATCGATGATTGATCTTAAAGATCCCACTAATCCATTATAAAAGGTTTGAATAATCGACCAATACTGGTAGCGCATAATGTGGGCATTTCCTAAGAAGTTCCTTAAATCTTTCCCAAGATTCATATATTGACTCTCCATCTATCCGACTAAAAGAAGTTATATCATTTCTAAGCTTAGCAGCTTTTAGATGGTGGAAAATATTTGGATAGAAATTTTTGTGATAATTCTCCCCAAGTTTTAATAGATCCAAGTGCTAATGAATTCAACCACATTTTAGCCTTATCCCTTAATGAAAAAGGAAAAAGTCTAAGTCTTATAAAGATCGTCGTATACTCCATGATATTTAAAAATAGCACAAAGTTCTAGAAAACTAGCAAGATGTAAGTTAGGATCTTCGAGTAGGTGAACCACTAAATTGATTGTTTTGTACCATTTGGATAATTGCGGTGTTTAAGTTCAAATGAATTAGCGCTACATCGTGGTTTTGAATAGTTAAATAAATTTCATCTCGATGTAGGGTTGGCATAATCTCTTAATGGTCTTTGTTGGTTCATATTTTGAGTTTCGTGAATATTCGCCATTTGTGTTAAATTTATAGTTTGTTTCTTTTGTTTTCTAATTCTTTTAATTGTACGCTCTAATTCAGAATCGTAAGGTATTAAATTTTCGTTTCCAAATTTGCGCATACAATTTTAGAATAGATATTAATTTATTTATTATGATTATTTTAAAATAGTCCGTTACTTTATTAAATTTTTCTTACTTTCCCCGGCAACGGCGCCAAAAACTTGACCCACAAATTTATATTATGATATTTTAATTTGATCGCAACGAAGCCAAAAACTTGACCCCGCTATATTATATATATAGAATTGTAATTGTTTATATTGTGGATGCTACGCAAGTATACGTATCGTATCAAGTAATACGAGGCTCTAGTGGAGTCCTCGGTTATCGATCCCACATGTGAAAGAGAAAATTAAATAACAGCTAATTTTAAAATAATAATAATAATAATAATTATAATAATATTATTATTATTATACGAAAATTTGGAATTCTGAATTTAAGCGCAATAAAGTAAACTAAGTATTTTAATTAGATAAATTAACTAAGTAGAAAATTAATACGAATTGCAAGTGCAGGAAATAAAACTAATTGCTAAATAAGTCTTAACTATTCAGAAAAAGTATCTTTCCCCTTGTTTAGAAATTTAAGTGATTGATGAATTTAAATAGATAATGTTAAGGTATTGTGACAAATACGAGCATTCCTATTCTTTACCCTTTGGTCCAGGTGTAAAGAATATTGACTAATCCTATGTTTGATTACCGAATCCGCGGCTAGGCCGGGAGGATACCGACCGCCACTTCGTAGCTCCCACGTTCCCCTCGCCCGAGGGCTAACATCTACACTTCGACTCTCAAACAATAGGACCGAATTGAATATTTTAGTCCGTAACACTAAAATGCTCAATTCTACGCCCAAAGGATATTATTTCCCTATTTATTTGCACCCTCCTTCCAAGGCTTTTGAATTTCCCCGAATATCGGATGTAATTTTTACTATAGTTGATAATCAACATATTTTAACAAATCAAATGGCCAGTTGAAAAGTAAATTAAGTTTTAAGTAAAAATTATCACAATTTATTAATATATAAAAATATCTTTATTTTAATTTCATCAAGTCACTTAATTTCATAAATAGGGAGAAAGACTAAATAAACTACTCAGAATGCATGGAAACTAAACTAAGCATGGATTTCATTTAAAGTTAAAAACAATAAATACAAGTACTTATCTTAATTTATCCCCAAGAAAACTCCTCGCAGTTCTTTTGACTCTTCCTTCCAATACAGCAAAACTCACTAAAAACTCACTAACTTACTCAAAAACTCTCTAAGACACACACTAAGACACAAAACTGCACTCTAAAGACACTTAGAACACAAAAGTAACACACAAAAGACTTAATTTTGGCTTCTATATATAGAGGTAAGCAAAGGACCAAGAGGTGTGTAAGCATCCCTTCAAAAAGTGTCCAAGTTCAATGTATCTACACCATTTGAACTAACTCGCCGTCGGCGATGAACTACCTCGCTGTCGGCGAGGTTTCTAGAAGATCTTTAATCGATCTAGCTCGCTGTCAGCGGGCTCGGGCTCGCTGTCAGCAAGACAGTTATAAATCCTTCAGAATTTTCTTCTCGTAACCTCGCCGTCGGCGGCTCGATCTCGCCGTCGGCGACTCAAAGACAATTTGCATGATTTTGCTCAAAATTCGCTCCTTTTTATGATTTTTGCTTTTATCACCTAAATTCTTCATTCCTGCAATAAAATAAAGAAAATACCCTTCTTTAAAGTGCAATTTCATCAAAAATAGGTATGAATTTCTTAATAAATTTTTCAGCGATCACGAAGTTCGGTGAAATTTTTAACCACTGGCGCCTCCGGTGTCTAATTATAGAGAAGAATTACTGAATTTCAGGATTGAGCATCGCCGGTGCCCTATCGAGCGCTATCAGCACCCAAAACCTATTGACGGTTTTTGGCATTTCAAAATGCGAGTCTTGGCGGTTTTGAGTGGGATCTTCGTACTTATAACTCCCTAAACTCCAATTTAGACTTCCAAACTCCAGAAAAATGAAAAGTGTCATTCCCAA
The DNA here is from genome assembly GCA_022702705.1 of Papilionanthe hookeriana x Papilionanthe teres. Taxonomy (NCBI): domain Eukaryota; kingdom Viridiplantae; phylum Streptophyta; class Magnoliopsida; order Asparagales; family Orchidaceae; genus Papilionanthe; species Papilionanthe hookeriana x Papilionanthe teres. Next base: position 90,542,241 of record CM040430.1, on the reverse strand, counting down.
TTCATATCCCATGGATTCCAACTCTATAGAAACCTCTCAATCTCACATTTTCAACCGAAGGAAGTTTATAAGTTTCGAGGCGCAGCGATTGTTCAATAAAGTGATGATGAAAAGGAGGATTATCAAGGAAATAGGCTTTATAAATCGAGGTATGGATAATACTAGTACAAGAATTAAAGAGATAATTAAGGAAAAACGTTGGGAAGTGTTATGTTACACTACCGTTGCCATAGTCATTCCGGTTGTGAAGGAATTCTATGCAAATCTGCACGGGATCAACCAAGAATTCGTCTTTATGTGAGGTAGGTTTGTACAATTCACTCCTGCGAGAATTAATGATCTCTTTATGATTGAGAATGTACATATTTGCCACTATGCTAATTTTAATGCCACAAGTGATAATATGAATGATGTATATCGTTATTTGATGGATGAGAATGAAGATTGGGAAGTTAAAGAAAATGGATATATTAGTTTCCCTTCTACATCTTTAAATCTGGTGTCAAAGCAGTGGCGTTACTTTATTTTGGCAAAGTTATTTCCAACTTTGAAAATTAGCAAGGCAACAAAGGAAAGTGTCATTTTGAATTTGTGTATTCAAACTGAGAGGCCGATTGATATTGATAATATAATTGTGAAATCCATTTTGGGATTAATTGTTCATGGATCTAAATATGGGCTTGGACACCCGTCCACCATATTTTTGTTGTGTAGTCAATCACAAGTTTCATATGAGAGTTGGGAAAAGGTTCTTCTTCCCTGGAGGCCTATTGATCCAATTAATCTTTATGACTACCAAATAGTAGGAGATGAAGATGATATGAATCTGCTTGCTGATAAACCAACTCAGACTTCACAACCGATTCAGCCCTATTTTCCTGAAAGTTCCAGAATGATACTGAAGAGGATCAAAAAGTTGGAAAAAGAGGTACAAAATGTTATGAATGCAATCAATAATATTTTTTATTTGTTTGATCATATAGATTGGAGGATGAAGGAACAATTTGATCATATTGGTCGGATTGAGATGGGCTTGATTAATCTGATGAAGAAGAATGTGGTGATTGCTGAGGATTCGTTTGATGAATTCCCATTCCGTCTCTTCTACAATTTGTTCCTGCATCAGCAATCGATTGGAGATATTAGAGAGGAAGAAAGTTTTGAGACCGATGTGGAGTGATTATTAGATTGTGCTTATGTGTAATGTGTGTTTAGTTTACTTTGCTTAATTATATTTATTGTATTTAGTATTTACTTTGCTTTGCTTTGTAATTTGAATTTGGATTTTATATGCTTAATTTCATTGTGTGTTCTTAGATTTTAGTGTTTGCTTATCGTAGCGTACTTGCAACTCTAAAAATGTAAGAGTTGTTGGTTTAATTTGATGAACATATTTAGTGTTTATGATGTAACGTGGATTTTATATTTAAAAGTATGTTTTGTATTGTTTGTATAAGAATTGTGTTAGTTATTGCTTGTGTGATGAAATAGATGCTTAATGAAGTATTAAATGTCATTGTGAAGGTCGAAACGATTGAAATTACGAAAAAAATTTCAGGCCCAGAAAAATTTTTGGACTGGAGCCACTGGTGCCAGAATGAGCGTCACTGACGCCCAAATCCAGAGAGTTTTGGCATTTTAAATAAATAAAGCGCCGCCGGCGCCTGAATACAGTAAAAGTCTGAAAACCCTTTATTTCGCGATTTTGACCCTGGGAACCGCAGTTTTTTCCATTGCTATCGTCTTCCTCCTCCATTTTCACGATTTTGAAGACTTAGGGCCTGCTAGATTATATATTTGAAGTGATTTCAAAGTTTTTTGAGACCGGATCTACACTTCTCTTGGTAATAACTTCACTTTAAGTTAAAATTTTTTTATTTTCACCATGGAAACCTCTCACATTTCTTAGATTTGAATTTTTGGATTTTTGAAAAAATTTTGAGATTTCCTATGATGAAATTTGTTCTTACTTGTTTAGAATATTATTTAGAGTTTGTTACATTGTGGATTTGGAATTTATTCGAACTTTATTGCAATTTTTAGAAATTCACATGGCTTCAAGGATGAATAAAGGGAAGAGAAAATTGGATTTTGATGAAGAAAAGTTTGTTAATGTTAAAGTGTAATTTTGCTTTAACTCTTACCTTTACAATAAGAAGTGTATTCAGGATTGGGCTTTTGATAATCCTGGTGGATCTGTAGAACAGTTAATTGCCGAACGGAACTAGGACAAAATTTTGTTATTTTACTGCAAATGCTGTTATGGGAGTTGTTAGAGAGTTCTATTCAAATGCGCCCTGGATTGAAAATGAGTATGTGTTAGTTAGAGGAAAAATGGTTGAATTTACTCCTCAACATATCAATGCTTTTTATCAGACTCGGGAACCAATACTTGCGAGACAAATATGAAGGAAGTGATTACTTTTCTGACGGATGGAAGAGGGGAATGAAAAATAAGTCAAAAATAGATGATTAATTTCCCTGCTTCCAAGTTAAATGTTGCATCAAAAGCTTGGCACTATTTCATCTCTGCAAGACTGTTACCTTCTTATCACCACAGTGAAGTTAAAAGGAATAGAGCAATTATGAACTATTGTATTCAGAAGATGAAGAAGATTGATATTGGAGCTGTTGTCTTTAAGAACATTCAGACTATTGCTAGAGGCGAGACCACTGAAGGATTAAGACATCCTGCCCTAGTTCATGCCCTGTGTGTTCAGTCTGGAGTAGAGTTCAACAGTTCTGAAGAGATAGCTATTCTGCTGAGACCAATTACAAAGACCATTATTCGTACTTATGAGTCTCACATAGGAGCTCGAGTTGAGAGTAGGAGTACTGATATTCCTACTACGAGTTATGACTTTCCATCTACATCTGAGCCCCCTACATTATCTGATATTATGGAGCAGCTGAGATTACAGAGTGCTAGTGTGGATAAACTCCATGGTAGGATGGATGTGTATGAGGCCAAAATTGATGCTAATGAAGATTATATGAGAAGAAGAGTTGAGTGCAATATTTCTTATCATGATGCTCAGGTCAGATTCATGAGGGGGAGACTGATGTGATATTTCCTACCTGCCCCAGCTATACACCGTATAGACCTAATCATGCTGACCATGCTGATGAACATGGTGATGAAGATTGGTAGTTTGTTTGTTTCTGTTTTTATTTTTCTTGTTGTTTAGTGTGTTGTATTGTTGTGATGTAGTAGTTATTTTCTTTTATGTGATGTATAAACCTGTTGATGTACTGTTATATTGAAATTATTAAATGAACTGTGTAGTGATGTGATAGTAGTTTAGTATTCTAGTGTTTTGTTGGATGTTTAGATGTCTAAGTTAATTTCTCTTTACTCATGCAAATGTTTAAAATATTTAAATATCACTGTTACTAATTGTTTCATGCATGCTAGTTGTAAATTTTGACTAATACCAGATAACTGATGAAGATTTCAAGATCCCAGCACAAAAATTTTAGTTTCTTTTACTCTCTACTGTTTCAAATTTTTTGAAAAAATTAAGTTTGGGGGAGAGTAGAAAAATATTAACTCTTATTTGTTCTCAATTATTATATTTTCAAAAAATTATTAACATAACTTCTGGCAGTTGAACCTCACTGTAGGTAACTAAAACTTTTTAATTTAGTTGAATATTATGGAAGGATTGGATGAAAGTTTTTGGTAATAAAGGTTAATTTTATAGATGTAAGATATTTGGTATGAAAGGATTTGATTTAGTTAAGTATTTAAAGTAAAGAAAACTGTATTTTTGAAATGTTAAGAGACTTAAAGTATTGTGTATTAAAAAGAGATTGTGACTTTATGATGAATAATAAAGCTTATACATAATTATAAAGTAAGGAGGTATTTCAAGTTTGAACTTTAGAAAGAGGAGAGTGAAGTTCAAAATCATTACAGGCTATCCAGATATAGTAATCCTCATTAAAAAAAAAGAAAGAAAAGAAAAGAAGGATTGAAAAATAATCCCAAAAGAAAAGAAAAAGAAAAGAAAGAAGAATATTTATGAGGAGAAGCTTGAGGAGATGCCTAATAAAAAATTGGCTTCGCTTAAGTCACCATAAAGGGAGAACTTGATTTCATTCCTGAATTTATATTTTAAGTATTGGCCTACATTCTGATGAAGTTTGCATGAACTAATTTTTCAAATAATCTTTCAAGGCACTCTTAATGTGACAAATTGTAGTTTATCTTGAAATAAATAGAAGACTAGAACCCTTAGACTTGATTGTTGAATATCCTTATACCTGTAGTGTTGACCTGAGTTACTAAATTTCTTTCTAAAAGTCTAACGAATATATTCTTTTGAATGAAAAATTTTAGTATCTTACAGGTGAATAGTGCATTGCATAGAGTTATATTTTTATGTAGTAAAAGGATTACTTGAGGATAAGTAATAGTTAAGTTTGAGGGATTTTGATGCACTAAAAATGTATACTGTTTTTGCTATATAATTTTACTCATTTTTGGTGATATTGCACTTTAACGAAAGGTATTTTTCATGATTTGTTGTAGGTATGATGATTTTAGGTGATTGGAGCAAAAATAAATGAAAAGGAATAAATTCGGAGCAAGATAGAGCAAAAAGGAGGAAAACAGATTCTGGCACCGCTGGCGCTAGAATGGGCGCCGCCGATGCCATTTTCCCGAGAGCTCTGCAATTAATTCGACGATAGAGCACTGCCGGAGCCCTATTGGGCGCCACCGGCGCCCAATGTCGGTGGATTTCAAATTTGAAGAGTTTTGGCGACTTTTTGAAGGGATGCCTATGGAAACTCTTGGGATTTCGTTCCTAACTTATAAGTAACTATTTTTGGACGAAAATTAGTGTGTTTCCTGTGTATTCTAGAGAGTCTAGTGTGTTTTTAGCGTTAGGGCTTAGGAGAGAAGAGTGTAGAAGTGACAATTTGAGAAGGATTCTTCTCTAAGGAGTGAAGGAGAAGGAGTAAAGTGAGAGATTGCTTCTTCCTTTCCATTCTAAAGAAGGAATTGAGTATTGCAAAGAAGGTAGAAAAGGATTTAAAGGAACTTCAAGGGAATTGTATTGGGTAAGAGAAATAGATAAGTTGTATTTTCTTTTGTGGTTTGTATGACTTTTCTTTTATATATAAAATCCATGTTTTATTGTGTCTTCTCTATAAATTCTGAGTAATCTCCTTTATCTTTCTTCGTGCATAAAAATGTGATGATGTGTTGATGTGGATTTAAAGTGATTTTAAAGTATTGAAGAATTTATGATTGTTTTTCATTTCAAACATAATTTACTTTTCGATCTGGCCACTTGAATTGTTAAAATATGTTGTTGGACATTAACTCTGAAAAGATTTAGTGTCTTACAACAACAATGAAGAACCCATTCAATTTCCATGGATGAATTGCGTAGTTCATGGCAATTGAGTGCAATAAATAGGGAAATGTGTTTTGATGGACGTCAAACTGGAGGTTTTAAGATGACAGACTGAGATCCCCAATTTAGTCCTAAGATTAGTAATTAAACTTGAAGGTTAGCCTTTAGGTGAAGGGTGAGTGGGAGCTCCGTAGTGACAACCGGTATCTTCCCAGTCTAGCCTTAGATTTAGTAACTAAACTTAGTTTATGTTAGTGTTTTTTTCATGCTTGGAAGAGTGAGTACTCTTTTAAGGGTAAAAAAAATAATTATGCTCCTGTTTGGCACAATACCATAGATAATTATTCCATATCATCCACACATCATATTCTCGTTGCAAGAGGAAATACTTTTCTTATATATCAAAACCATTAAAATATATAGCTTAGTGTGTGTCTGTTAGTTAATTCTGTTTTAAAGATATTAAAAGTAATTGTAATTTGCTTAATTGTTACTGTTTTCTACATCTTGGTAGTAGAAGTAAACATCAAAAATTAATCGTAATTTGAGTATTGGAATTCAGTATTACATTATCTATAGTGAGATTCACTCCTTCCCTGTGGGATCGATAACCAAGACTCCATTAGAGCCATGTATTACTTGATACGATACGTATACTTGCGTTGAATGAGTGGACTTTATAAAATCATTATAAAAATATATATAAGTTTGAGTTCATAAGTTCTTGCAATATTAAAGTCCGGCCCGCATCAATATATAAAGAAGTTTTATGATTCTTTTCAAAATAAAATAAATCTTACAAATCATGTTAAATTTGACTTAAAAAACTTGCCATAAACAAATAGCCCATAAATATATCAAAGAAACGGTGCTATATACATTTATTTATTTATTTGTTCAAGCTTTTGTTGAAATCATTTGATATGCAAAGTGCAAATCCCTAGGGGTGTTTGATAGACCTGTTATAAATGATTGTTAGTCCTGATTTCCAGTAAATCTACCAAATGTGAATTTTGAAGGGGAAAATTTTGATCTTCTATGAAATTTAATATTTCATGTGCCATAATGTAAGTCCTGGTTTTACTAAATCTTTTCAGGAGTTGTATTTAAGGGATTTAAGGAGAGTTGACATAATAATTTGTTAAATCATGATAAAATACTAAATATTAGAAATGAATTTAAATAACTTTAAATTAAATCATAACAAATATATATATATATATATATATATATATATATATATATATATATTTATTTATTTAAGGATACTAAATTTTCCCTGCTAAACCTAAATCCTAAGTGCTGCCAAAAACCCTCATTTCTTCACTGAACAGTGCTTTATGTCTGAACTCGTGGTCTTCCGGAGCTAAAACTCTAGCAATGGCGTTTAGGTCCCTTCCTTGTCTTAGGCAGCTCCTCCGACATAATAATGGTTCCTTTCCGTTTAGTTTCCGATTAGCGTTCACCGAGAGCCGACGGTCTGTGACATACATGCCCCGGCCCGGCGACGGTGCGCCAAGGGCAGTGACGCTGATTCCCGGTGACGGAATCGGTCCCCTTGTCACCGGAGCCGTGCAGCAGGTCATGGAGGCGATGCATGCGCCTGTGTTCTTCGAGACCTATGAGGTCCATGGAGACATGACATCAGTGCCGCAGGAGGTAATCGATTCGATCCGAAGGAATAAGGTTTGTCTCAAGGGGGGACTGGCTACGCCAGTGGGTGGAGGTGTGAGCTCTCTGAATGTCCAGCTGAGGAAGGAGCTCGATCTCTACGCTTCCCTGGTCAACTGTTTCAATCTCCCTGGGTTGCCTACACGCCATGAGAACGTTGATATTGTTGTAATTAGAGAGAACACGGAGGGGGAGTACTCTGGGCTTGAGCACGAGGTCGTTCCTGGTGTTGTAGAGAGCTTGAAGGTACTTAGTACTTGTTTTTCTTAGTTGCGTTTTCTTAAACCTTTCTGGCTTGATTTATGGATTGTACACTGTGTTATAGATTGAAGGAAATTGCATTTGGTTCCCAAAATTTGGTATTTATTGTTTAATATTGAAATTTCGAACTTCTCATGTGAAGAATTTTTTACTCAGGTAACCGAAGTTGAAGAGGATACAGTGAACTGAGATTGCCATTCAATCATGAAAATCCTGCTTCAGGACTTCTTCTTCTTTGGTAGGAAACGTAAAATATCTTCCAAAGTTTGTCAAGGGATTTCATAAAAATTTTAACCATATGAAGCAATTTGTTTTAAATGTATCTTATAAATAGAAGGAAAACTATCAACGTAAATACTTACCTTCGATTAGATGCTGAAAGGTGGAAACTTGTTAATATTTTAAGATATTTTTTTTTAAGAGAAGTAAATTAGAAATCTATAGTTGAACCAAATCTGATGTTGTGATAAAATGATTCATTGAATTGAGAAGATCATCATATTAAATATAAATATAGAGTCTACAAAGGGATAGCACAAAAAAAATGAAGGAGAAGAAACTGCCCTGATAATGTGGCATTTTATATACTGAAGATGTTTAGAATCGTTACATGAATGATGGAAGATATACATAGAGGTTAGTAAGCAAAAGAAATGCTGCAAATTTTGATGATTTATATAATTTTATAGTTACCAAGGAAGGAGGATAGAAGATAGGAATTCCAAAAAGTTTTGATCAGACTTCAATTATTAAAAATGAAGATTATAGTATTCTGGTTAAAAATAAAGATATAAAGAAATGTTATAAAAAGTAAAAATGTAAAGTGTTTAATCCCTCATTAGATTGAATTGTTAGCAATAAAGAGTAAAGCATAGCTTCATTGTTATAATTTTATGTAAATAGAAAATGTTTGCATATATTTTGATGATAGAAACATAAAGAAAAATAAAATTAAGATTTCTTTGTTACTTTATTATTTTCAAGCAATTAGCATTTTCATTTAGTTTCATTAATACATGACATCATCACATTCACATGAACTTACAGTACAATACAATACTTCTAAGCATAAGTTACATTTTAATCTTTAAATGGTGGTAGTTGATGAGGAACAAGAGCATAGATTAGTTGAAGTGAAAGACATGATAGGACAAGAAGACGAAATAGAGAAGACTTGAAGTTATTTTTATTTTATTTTATTTATTTATTTTTTTAGCAGTAGAGAAATATAATAAAAAGGCCAAGCTTCCTTTATATTTTCTTAGTTGATGCTTTTGTTTCAAGAAAAAAACTTTTCGTGGTAATGTGGGGAAATGAAAATCTGGTATAGGAACTACCTATTTTTGGGGTGTTTAAAAAAGGTAAATTTTTTCTAGTAGTTAATTTTTTATTTTTTCTTTTCCCTTTTCTTACAATTAATTTAAAAGTTTTATTTTTACATTTTTACTTTTTTTATTTCTATTCCCTCACTTTTAAGGCTGTTAGAATTTTGTGAATGCTGAAATGTCATTTAAAATGCTACAAAGTGCGTCATGTAGCATGTTCTTTACCTAAAAAAGTGTGCCCTTGTTACCACTTGTGCTTTGATTGTTTTTCTCGAGAGCATTTCATGACCATTTTGCTTCAAGATGTTATCTCTTACTCTTGAAACACATCTTTTAAATAATTGGTATTATAAAAAGCTAGATGATATTTTTAGAATTTATTAATATGAGTTTTATAGTAGAAATCTTTTTAGTTTATGATAATCCACAAAATTATGAAACATTGATCAAATGTACCAATAAAATTGAAGTTTAGATAGCTTAGAAGAATATACATGAAAGTAATGCCTTGGTCCTCGTAGAAGTCTCTTGAGATTTGTAAAGTTATGAGAGAGATTGAAGTAGTTTTGTTATTGAATGTTTTTAGTGAAATTGTTAGGACTTTGAGAATGTAAAATAGACAAAGAAGAATCATTTGGTACCATTAATTAATACAAAATTGGTGTTTTAAATTGTTATTATCAGGAAGGAATCAATTGACCTTCGAGATTTGGATATTTATGAGAGATGGAATAGTTTGGTTATGGAACTTTTTCAAAGAAGTTCGTTAAATTATGAGAATGTCAATTGAAATAAAGAGAAACATTTTGGACCTATTGTTTAGTATAAAGAAGTTGCTCAAAACTTTTGTAATTGTAGGGTAATTTTGTTGACCACTTCTAGAGAGCAATAGCTAAGGGTCTTGCTATTACCACATGGATTGGAAATTTTTGAGTCATGCTTTATTATGGGGATTGTAAAGAAACATTTATTCATAAAAATCATGTTGGTATAGGAGAATCAATTTTATTTTATGTCAGAAAGATTGATTATGGAAGTATTTTCTTTGATAAGAACTTTTAAATTATATAAAGCGAGCAAATGATCCATGTATGGTTTGTTGATGTATGCATCATCTACTCGATAACGTATCCAACATTAAAAATGTTAATTGTGCTAAGTTATTAAGGATTATGATTGAGTATTAATTGTGGAATAATTAGCATTTGGTATATTAGCTGTGTAATTATTGGTGCTGCCATTACCTTCTACACTTAACTTTTCTAATTGTCTTATCTTGTTTCATTTCTTAAAAAATATGATTTTAAGAATCAGAAGGACCATGATAAAGCAATTACTAAATTATGTTGCCGGATATTTTTTTTTGGCCGAAATTACTTCACCCTGTCCATGCCTATGCATTTTTATTTACAAATATGCATGATATTCTTGTAGGTACAAAACTTCTAGAGATTACATTAAAAGGTTGCTACCATGTCATTTACTTTTTAGAACATTTTCCAACTAGAAAAATGGTCAAAGGTTTCTTATAAGAAGTTTAGAGGGCTATAATTGTAATAGCTCTTGCTATGTATAAATTAATTATTATAATAACAATAATGATAGTTTTATCATAAATTATTTATCATCAATTATAGGAATCTTGTTGTGGTGAAGTTGCTTCTTAGAAAAACATCAATGTACATACTGTAAATTTTTATCTTGATATTTGTAAGTTTTACTTATCTTGAGGTTGAATTTGATAAATTCATTAACATTAAAGTTATGAGAAGTTTTTTTAGTTATTTAAAACATATATGAACATAGAATTTAGATAAAATGATCAAAATACTAAGAGATGGTTTACACATTCGAATTTGCAAACTTGGGTTAAATTTTAAGTATGATTAGATAAGTCTAATTATATTTAGATTTGATAATGAGAGTTAATGATAAATAGTATTTTTTAAATCAATTAATACTAGTGATATTATTTAATATTACAGTTTCATGATAAACTAATTGAAGGTATAACAGTGTATGGAGAGGGAGTTGAAGGAAGAATATGACCGACTATCATGGGTGAAAAATAAATTGTTAAGGAAAATTGATTGGGATCTTCTTCCGCCTGAAACATATTAAGGTAAAAATGTGGTTGAATGCTGGGTAAGAGAGGAGAAAGGGAAGAATAAGGTTAGGGTTCCATTCTAGCAAATTTGACGGTAATTTCTAATGCTTTGTTCTCCAGAAGGGTGGATACTCTCTTCTTATCTTAGAATCCATTAAATATTTATATTTAAGAAATGATTCATGATATATATTGAGCTCTTATAAGAATTTATTTATTGTAGTAAAACTTATTCTTGATGATATAAATAATCTCTTCATGTTGAAGTAGTCATAATTTTTACATGAGGTTCCATTTAAGGGTCTGTTTGGGCATTTTGTGCGTTTCAGGATAAAAAGCTTATCTTGAAACGCGGCCCGTGGGTCGACCGTGGGGGTCGACCCGCGGCTTGTATTTAGTGTAAAATAACCAAACGCGGCAGACAGTGTTTTCAAAAACGTTCAAACCAAACGGTTAGGCGGCGTTTAAATGCCGCCGCACTTATAAGCTGCCTCAAACAGGCCCTAAGTCTCTATAGCATGTTAATATTTTCTTGAAATCTAATTTAATTTATGTCATATTTCATCACTTGGATTATGTTTTTAATTTGTTAGAGGTATGCATTATTTGATCAAAACCAAAAAACTGAACCGAAGCAAACAAGTTTGGTTGATTTTGTTCGATTTCAAATTGCATTTTGGTTATTATTTTTAAAATTTCAATATTCAGTTTTCATTTATTGGGTCAATTTTAATTTTTATTTAATCGAGCATAAAAAAAAAATCAAAACTGGATGGGTATTCATGAAATTAAATTGATATTATTTATTCTATGATATTTAATTTTTAATATTTGTTCTTAACTGATATCCAACTAACTAAATTTTGGCTTGTTCATAATCAAACCTTTTAAACCGAATTAAAATTCATTTTTGTCAGTTAAGTTTTATTAAAATTTTGATTGACTTGATTTTTCATATTTCTGATTTTTAATTTTGGATTTCAGTTGCAATCTGTTTGACCAATTTGAAGACCGAACCATCCAAATCGACCGAATGCTTACCCCTAAACATGATCAACAAACAAATGATAATTTATTATATAGATGTGGAAAAGTAGTTTGGTTTCATATGAGTACCATATGTATTTTTGAACTAGTTAAGAATATATGAAATGTTAATAGTATATATCCATAGCATATTATTATCTCGTGAAACTCTAATTAAATTTATGATAATTCAGATATAGAGCTATTTTCAAATACATAAATATATTCATGATATCATGTTAATCACACATGTGAAGCAAAACTCTTTTTCATGTTTGTATTATTTTTAAGATGATATATGAGTCATCCAACATAAATTTGACATTAATAGTATTATTTATAATGTAATTTTAATTCAGATGAATATTTAATAGGAACTAAAGGATCATGCCATTCTTTTAAAAAGTATGGCTTGTTATCGTATGTAAGTAGTGATATGTATTATTTTGCATATATACACACATATAATGAATAATAAATTATTTTAAATAACATACGTGCTGACAGCTGGATAGATCCTAAAATCTTTATGTAAGAGGACAAATTGATGAATTTGTCTAAATGATTGTGAGAGAACAAACGAATGCACTTACAGGTGAAAAAGATAATAAATGATTATGCATGATTTTAGGTAATATGTATAAATAATATATGATGATTATGATGCCTGTTAGCAATATGGTGACGATGCCATCCAACAAAAATGACAAGCCTTTTCCCACTAAATGGGGTCGGCTAAATGTATCACTTTTGTGTCCTATTGAGTGTCATATTTTTATTTCATTCCAATAAATTAAGATCATTTTTTATGTAGTATGCCCAAGTCTTTTCAGGTCAACCTCTACCCTTCTTAACATTAGTCGAATCTAAAATATAGATGGCCGAAGGTAGGAAGCGTGACATAAATTAAAACTACTAGATCATTTGGTTGAAGTATATGATGTATTTCATGTATCTTTAAGAAATATATAACAAATATAGAAAATAATTTTTGAAGACAAATTGAAGTGTAGCCTAGCCTCACATACAAGAAAGAGTTAAAAGAATCATAGCTTTTGATATAAAGGAACTCAAAAATAAGAAGATTCATTTTATAAAAGTGTGATGGAAGAATGGATATCAAAGAAATACAATCTGAGAAAAGGAGAATGAGATAAATTTATTTTATTCTCACTTAATTTTGAAGAATTTCATAGATTCTTGAAATTTTGAGGGCAAAATTTCTGTAAGTGAGAAGACTACAATAGTTTTGACTATATATAAAATAATAATAATAATAATATTTCCATCATAAATTATGTGTATATCGTAAAGTAAATATGAAAATAAAATATAAGGAATCATTTATTATTACTTGTAAAAGTAATGATGTCTTGAACTTTATAGAAAGCATCCGCTCGTAGATTTGTAAATTTTTTTCTCAGTTTTTGTAAGTTTTACTTATTTTAAACTCGAATTAAATAAATTCATCAACATAAAAGTTGTGAAAAACTTATTAATTTTCCAAAACATAGAATAAAATAAAATTTGGATAACAATGAGAAAATTATGATCAAAATACTGAGAGATGATCAACACATCTGAATTTGCAAACTTGGGTTAGATTTGAATTTTGATTCGGCGAGTTTAATTATAATTAGCTTGGATAATAAGAGTTAATGATAAAAAATATTCTTTACACAAATTAATATCAATGATATTATTTAATAATACAACTATTGCATGATTAACTAATAGAGGGTATGGAATATGGAGAGAAAGCCAAAGGAATCATATGATTGGCAAGCATGGTTGGCAAGCAGATTTATAATGAAAATTAGTTGGGACCTTTCTTCAAAAAATACCATGGAAGAGTCCGGTTGAGTGCTGGGTAAGAGAGGAGAATGAGAAGACTAAGGTTAGGGTTCTATTATAGCAAACTTGTGAATGTAATTTTCTCAAGAATTTAACTCTTTAAAAAGTACCCACCTTTTTATATCAAAATTTATTAAGTATTCCTTTTACATGATGTTTAAGAGATGACACGACATATATCGGATCGGTCTCTTATGAAAATTTATTCATGGTTGATAAAACTTATTCTTGATGATAGAGTTATATTGAATTATTTATAGTTTAACATGAGGTTTTTATGTTAAGTGTTTATAGCATGTCAATATTTTCATGAAACGTGACATTATTCATGTCATATTTATCACTTGAATTATGTATCTAAAATGATCAATATGCTAATGATAGTTTATGATATAGATATATAAAAGCAATTAGGGTATCATATGATTACCATATGTAACTTCGCACTAGTTTAGAATATATGAAAGATTTATAATATATCTCCATCGAATGTTATTATCTCATGAAAGCCTATAATTCAGATATAGAGTTATGTTCCAAATACATAAATATATTCATGATATCATGTTAATAACCCCTTTCAAGCAAAAACCTTCTTTATGTTAACCCTTTTTATCATCGTATTATTCTTAAGATGATATGTGAGGCATCAAACACAAACTTGATATGAATATGTAATTTGATAATGTGATTTTTAATTTAAACTTGTAAGTTTAAGTAGGAAATATGGGTTCATATGGGACTTGCTTAATTTATAACTTGTTATCTTATGTAAGTAATGATATGCATTAGTTTGCTTATATATACACATGTAATGAATAATAAATTATTGTATATAATGGAAGTACGTGTACAATAATTGGATGGCTAAATGAACGATCCACATCTTGGTTCAAAAATTTTCTGGCAGGAGAGAAAACTAGTGAGTTTATCTAAATGATTGAGAAAAACTGATGGATGGTTCAATTTAAGGTGAAATGGGAAATTAGTGATTATACACAAGTTTTGTTGATATGTATAAATGATATAAGAACATTATGATGCCTATTGACAATAGGATGATGATCCTATCCATGTGAAGAAGACACAATGTGCTATTACGAATATGAATATGAAAGAATATGACGTGTAAGATAGTCAGTTCAATAAATATTTAAAGTATATGATTGTTGTATTTTTATGTTACGATAAAAAGTGATAATTTTCTCGTGTATATGTATCTTTTCAGTATGAAATATTAATAAACCTAGGCTGTGTAGTAAGCTTCCAAACAAAATCATTATATGCATCATACAAATTGAGAAACAAGTGAATGCATACTTTTCTATTATGAAGATAAATACGCAAATTATGTTAATTTCATGTGATGAATTTTTGGATATGTTTTGTGTTACCTACTAATCTTTATGTTTAAACTTATACTATCTACTTTTCTGACCATTTTAGGTAAAGGAAATAAGTTGATGGAATAAGTATACAATATTTACAATTATCTTAAGTAGTTTTGAACTTGTACTTGCTTAGAGAACAAAAATGTAATCATACATGTGAGATAATATAGTTTTTATTTTTTTGTTGTATTTGTGGCGTGTGAAGTGAAATACTCAGGTATTTACTTATTTATTTTTTTTGTTGATTTAGTATGACTCTATACAATGAATCAATAAACCTGGCTTTTGAAGACATAATCATAAGCTTTGGCGAAAATAATAATTTACGTTTAGATTATAAGTTAAATTAATATTGTATCATTCCCACTTTTCCATTTCATCTTATATAATCTGTTATGCAAATGGTTGCGCTGAGACAATAAGTGGAAATATTGATTTATTTCTTTCAGTTTTATTGCTAATTGCAATTTTATTTTCAAGTTTCATGTATAAGAAAAAAATTTATGTTTTGCATTATGTACAAGTCATGTGTTTATCTAACCTATAACAATTCCCTGCTATAATACCCAGGCATCCTTGTCCATGAGATTTTGCTTTTATTTTTTTAGTCCTTTGCATTGCCTTTATGCTACTCGGCTGTATATGACAATGCTTTGCCACAAGCTGAACTTTTTACTATCATTTTGATCCGCATGAAACTAGATTCCATTGACATTTTTGTCATCGAATTCAGAAATTATCGCATCTTGAACATTCAATTACTGATGGGTGTTTGAGTGCTCTTTTTTTGTTACATGTTAGTATTCTACTTGTTCTATCTCCATATATTTTATCAAGATAGAAAAATCCTAGCAAAAGAAAATGATACTGGAGTTAACCCAAACAACAATAGAAAAATTAAATATTATTACTGAAAGTAAACAGCCGGTTTCCATCAAACACACTTGAAAGGGAAAGTACAATAGAAATGACACAAACTCACAATACGGCTCGATCCATGGGTGGTGGAGGTCGGCTAGGTTGTTGGTGAGCCTGAGGTTGGTGGCTGAAATTGGTTGTGGGTGGTGGGGACAGCGAAAGGTGGGCTGGAATTACGGTGGCAACGAAATGGAGGTCTGGTACAGCGAGGGGCAGTGAAGGGGAAGGGCTGTGGACTGCAGGACAGCAAGAGGAGTGCTTTCCGGTGCGGGTGAAGCAAGTTGGGAATGCAGGGACAGCATGTTTGGCTGCAGTTCAGGCGGCATTAAGTTGGAATGATGTTTGGACAACAGGAATACAACAGATTTGCTGTTTTCCGGATGACAGCAGTGAGGATTGATGACTGTGAGATATGGGGGATGGTTGGGGAAGGGTGAATGTGGTTGTGCGGGATGGCAGCGAGGTGTGGGAAAGGAGGAAGGTGGCTGCAAATGGGGAAACTGCAGGGAAAAAAACAATAATTGCTGTTTTGAGCGGCTGCAACAAGGCGGAGCGGCCAGGTGCGATCCCCGGGAGGATATGGAATGGGATAAGAAAGATAATCGCCACCACGAGACAATAGCCACCATGAGAGAGATATATAGTCGGAGCACCACCAAAACTGTCAGATACAACCCTCAAATGGAAGAATAAATGCCGACAACTGTCCTAAATAAACTCACCCAAAAACTAACCTTAAATTATTATGAAAGTAAACATATAATAATAAGATAACTAGGAGTGAACCAAGGGAACTAACCGACTCCCCCACATTTAAAATACCCAGACCAGTTCGATCTAGGCGTGGGAGCATCCTTTGCTTCCTGTCAGGGGAAATCTCGCATGAGTAGGATACGCCCTGCGTAAGAAACACACTTGCAATTTAATGATCTGTAATTTACTGATAGCATATTTGATAGTCTATCAAGCTCGAACATGTCTGGAGGGTTGTTATATCGTGTCATGTATTATGTTGTACATTTGAATACTATGGCAAGCACACTGTTTGTCTTGTCTAATTTTTAATTATTTTCTTAAATACAATATTTCATTGACTCCTCTTGAACACCTTTTAGACAACTACATCATGGGTATTTTTTGTGCATATTTATGTAAAAATTGTCACACTCTGAGCTATGATTACTCGAATTCATTTGCCAACGAGAAATGTGATTTAAAATGTTATTTGAAATATGTCAGATTTTTTTTTTTTTTTATAATTTTATTAGTATGTTTTGTGCAAATTTTACATTCAAATTGTCACTCTATGAAAACTGTGATTTATCAAAGTCATAAATGAGAACTATGATTGAAAAGGTTATGTGAATTATGTTAGATTTTGTTTCATTATTAATAATATAAATTGCATGTGTCTTACATTGCATATTCAATTTGCCGTTAACGTTTGAAAATTGTCATTCCTTGCATATTTTCTATTTTTTTGCAGCCATGCTAATCTGTGGAGATCATTTTTTATGATCTCTAAATAATTATGCTTTGCTGCAATGTGTTTGGATCTTGAAAACCTTCATGCAACATAAAAATAAGGATCTTGAAAAAGTTTACGCGGCATTAAAAATTGCATATGGTATATTTGGGGATGGAAAATGATTGTTTCTTTTGGTTCTCTAATGTAACCTCAAACCATTTTTAATTGTTTGTAATGGATAAAATGGAATATTCCTATTAGGTTTTCAGTCATCAATCGGTGGCCTGTGAATTATATACATGGGTGCACATCACTTGGTGCATAAATGAGCCAAACATGAACAAGCAAAGTAGTATTTGGCTGATTGTGTGCAATCCTAGTATGTTCACTTATTGGAGTTATGCATAGTGGTTGCAAATGGTTTAAGTGGACCAACGGTGCAGCCAAACATGGGCAACTTGACAATACCTATTGGAGTTATGTACTTAAGCAAATTAGGCTGAATGTGCTGATTCAATCCTGGTATTTTAACTGATATCTTTTGTTTTGTTTGGGCGATATCTTTTGTGTTGTTTGTGCCTTTATTATCAAACATGAATATTTGTAGATGTTTGTTATGACAATCGAAAGGTTTTTTATGCAAGTAGTAGATCTAATTAAATTCTTGATGATCTTATGGCATAGTTTTTTAATAAAGCTTTATAAACATGCATCACTTTTTTTTTCCCATTATTAGCAGCTCCTCCTACGGATTTGTTACTTACATAAAGTAGTTTTTCAACCAAAGAATATGCTGCTGTTACCCTAAAGTTCTAAAAAATAGCTACAGCCACTTGAGAAGAAACATATTGGAAGAATGATTAAACTTCATGACAATACAATATTTGCTGTTCAAAATTATCCTGCAAGATTTTTTTTCCTTCAAACTGTATAATTTTTATCCCTTGTTAGTCAATTATTGCAGATTTTTTGGTCTTCATTGCTCTTACAAATGGCTTTCTAGGTGATGACAAAGTTTTGTTCAGAACGGATTGCAAAATATGCTTTCGAATATGCCTACCTGAACAATCGAAAGAAGGTTACTGCTGTGCATAAAGCCAACATTATGAAACTCGCAGATGGTCTTTTTTTAGACTCTTGCCGGGAGGTTGCAACAAAGTACCCTGGGATAAAATATAATGAGATCATTGTTGACAATTGCTGCATGCAACTTGTTTCAAAGCCTGCACAGTTCGATGTCATGGTATTCCACAACACACTTATTTTAGGAATTATGTACCTTCCGCTTATACCTATGTGGTTGGTTGCTTTTTCTATCATTTTTCATGCTAATCCTAAATCTAAGCTGCAAGTATTTTTGAACTTTCAATGTGTCTTGTCTTTTGATGAAAAGTATTCGTCTTTATTTGGTTGGGAATAATTATCATGTCTTAAGCTCTTAGCTGGACTTTTCAATCAAGTAATAGTCAGTTAGCTGCTTTAAACTTTTTACAGAATACCATTACCATGATGATCATTTTTTAATAGCTATGATTCTCTCTTATTTCTTTTTTTTTTACAACTAGTGTATGCTTTGAAAATGAAAATTTTTCTACAAGTGACGGATGACCACTTATTGCTACCAACTCTCCCAAATGGTTGATCGGAAGTGCATAAACACTCAATAGTAAATTCAATTGTTTCCAACATGATCTAAGCTTGAAGTTTAAACAGGCACATCCCTCGATGTTTTGGATTATATTAAAAGAGTGATAGGCCAATACATGGTGCACACCACCTATATGATCCTCCTAATATTGGGGACAATGTTGTCATTTGCGCATTTTATCAACCACTATCAGAAATTGAATGTCTAGCCTTTGTACCTTGATACGAGTCTATGTTGGAACATTTGGTGCTACCTTTGCCGAATAGCCTAGACTGATGGAACTTTGCATTAAAGTTTGACGGTGATGCAACACAAGAGGCCTTTGGACCAACCAAGAGAAATCAGCTCAAGAAAATTGGACTTATTTCAAGTAACATGGTGAATAAATTAAAATAATATTATTTACGTATGAATCTGAATTTAATGTTGTATGATTATGTTATAAAGACTATGGATGTGTTTTAATTTTATGATTACGCGAAATTCAAAAGCTCCATCCATTTGTATTTTTGGAATTAGAATTTTCAGAAAGGGGAAAAAGTATGTAAAGTTATGATAGAATATATATATATATATATATATATATATATATATATATATATATATATATATATATATATATATATATATATAACCAAAAGATAATATATTGCTTAAAGGATTAACTACATCTGATATGGGGAAGCGCAAAGGGGCCCATGAAGCAAAACTTTCAAAAAGGAAGAAGGGAAAATGCTACAAGTAATATGATCAGAATTGGTATCTTCCTTGGCCAGCCAATGAGCAGGTTTGTTATGACTCCAAACTACTGAAACAGATGAAGCCATTTAAAGTATCCTTTTTGTCCAGGTGAGCAACTACCAAGAGGGGAGGGCCTTGCTTGTCAGAACTTGTAGTAGTTGAAGAGAATCTATCTCCAAGTGAATGTTTTGATAGTTTTGAAGAATTTCTACGTCGAGTCCTCAAAAAATAGCTGTAGCTTCTGCTTCAATAGCTGAAGAGATAAGGACTGGAGCAGCGAAAAACCGTAAGCAATTACCAGAAGAGTTTCTGCACACACCTCCAATGCCAGCAGCTGCATGTGTAAAGCTTCCATCAGTGTTGATTTTAATCCATGGGGCTTGTGGAGTCCTTTAAACAACCATCTGAGGGTGCTTGATTGGCCCATCACTAATTATCACTGGAGTGGAGGCAGAAATTTTCCTAATGTAAGCCATGCAATTGTGGAAAATCTGTTGTGGAGTATGGTTGTTATGAATGATAGCATTTCTGGCTACCCGAAGAAACAAAATATAATGAAAGGGATGTAGAATTTGGGTTGTGTTTGCCAATCTTGCCAGCATGAATCCAGGGTTGTCCAATTGAACAACACAGACCCTAAATCAGCAACCCTGAGACATCATTCCTTACCTCCTTAGCAATGCGACAATTGAAAAACAGATGTGAGATGGATTCCTCATCCTAGTAGCATAAATGACACCTTGAAGGATCTCTCAAGCTTTTCATTTTCAGAATGTCATCTGTAGGGAGCTCTTAAAAAGTCTCCAACAAAAAAAATGACATTGAGGGAGACAAAACTCCATTTCAGACTGGCAGACCCCAATTTGCTTTTGTCCAGTGAAACAGTGATTGATATATAAATTTGGAAAGGCTTTGGTGAGAACTGTTTTTGGTTGTTAGCTTATCTGGCAATTTTGGGTTGATTGGAAGTCCCATTATTCTCCTATGAAGGTCCTGATTGATAAGCCCATTAAGCTTAGAAGTGTCCCATTGGTGGTCTATCCAACAATCGGCCACCCTTCCAATGTGTGTAGCTTGCAACTGACGGTCCTTCAATTTTCTATCCAAAAGCCAATTATCCAGCCAGAAATTAGTCTGGCCCTCTCCAACATCCCAGAAAAATAAGGTTTCAGCATGGGTTCTGACTTTTAACAGTTCCTTCCAGTTTATGGAGTCCCCAAATTTAGGCTGGACTTGAGTAGGATGAATCCCATGACAGTATTTACCTTGCATATATTGTGCCCATAAGGAATCTTGTTGCCTGAAACTGACCTACTGTTTGCAATGGAAGCTGAAGCTTATATGTTAGAAATTTTTAAAGCCAAGGCCTCCACTCCTAGCAGGCTTGCAGATTTCACTCCAAGAGTGTGGTTGTTTATGCTGTCCAACCCATAAGAATTTGTTTAAAGTTACTTCTAACATTCTTTGAGTGCTTTTTATAAGCTTTATTATTTGGAGAATATAAAGAGAAAAATATGGTCAGGACAGATTTCAGGAGTGCGAGTTTCCCTCCATTTGATAAAACAGATGTGGTCCAGCATTGAATCCTTGACGTAATTTTCATCACTACCTGATCATAGTGTGATTGCTTCCTCCTTCCTTTAATTAAAGGGAAGCCCAGATATTTGAGGGGGTAATCAGCAGATTTGAATCCAGTGTATTCTGAAATCCATTTTTGGATAGAGCTATTCATTCTTGAACTAGCAAGGAAGTGACATTTAACATTATCAAAGGACATACCAGAAATCTGTTCAAAAGCTTGAAGTAATTTCTGGACTTGTTTAATAGCAAGTTTACTTCCATTGGAGGAAGATAATAACATCATCTGCATAGGCAAGGTGAGAAACAATGCAATTGGATCTGTGATGATATCTAAGATGAGGAGAAAACTGTTGGGAATAGTTAATTAGTCTAGATAGGTAGACAAAGGCCAAAATGAAGATGGTAGGAGATAGGGGATCATCTTGTTTGATACCTATTCAGTACGTGAAGTACCCATGACTTTCTCCATTAATTAGGGTGCGTTTGGGGCAGCTTAATTGCTGCGTTTATGTTTTGAAAACGCATGTGAAGGGTTTGTTTATCGCGTTTTTGCTGTTTATCTTAAAACCCCAGAGCTTATTTTTAATATACGTGGCTCACGTTCTTGCCTTCGAGGTTTACCTCGTTGCCCATCGTTCATTGCTCGACCCCCGAAGCCCGACGACTGACATCTCCATTTCCGCGATGGCGACTTGCTCACTCGACCTCGAAGTCTGACGACTGGTATCTCCATCTTCGTGACCCTTTCCACCCACTTTCTCCTTCATCGTTTTCACCTTTCTCTGCTAACATTTTGTTTGCAGGGCGAGTCTTTTTGGTAGGGGGATCGTTATTCCTAATCTAAAGCTTCCGACGGCGGTGGCTTACAGGGAGTCGATTCTGAAGGTTCTGCCTCATGATTGTGATAATGGTGTGGCGAACGTGGCTTCTAGCACGCGATCTGTGTGTTCTTGATCCCCAACTATCCCATCTACCCATCTATGATAATTGCGAGAGAGCGGGGAACTGTGATCAATCTGGAGCACATTAAGGCAGTGATTACTAGCATAAAGGTACTTGCTCCCAACTCCAAGGATCCCATGGTGCTCATTTTCTGCAGGACCTGCAAACGAGGGTTTCAAGTTCATTCGCTGCTCCAATTCACTCGATAAATCCACTTGTTAATCTCTTTTTAATTTTTTATTGTAGTTTTTTTTCTGATGGATTTGAATGGATGCTGTCAGTTTGATCAGATTTTTCATTTTTGGGTTTGGTTGATCTGATTGTTCTGCCTACATTATCCTATGCCTTCTTTTACTTTATATGCTTAATTGGTTCTTTTAAAGATGTTGGATTGAAAGTTCGATGCTATAGCTATGAACAGTAAGAAGTTGTGCTTACCCACTAGCTATTTGGTTGAGTGTTTTTTGAGGTTGTTCAGTTTATGAATTCCTTAGTTGCTTCTTCATGTAATGACTTCATATGAATCATCTCCATATTGGCATTTGCATAAATCAGGATGTGTCCATTCAGTAGTCGCTATGAAGACACGTGACTAATGGACATGGTTCGTGTATACCCAGATGGTACAGGTAAACTTGCCGAACCAAGAAGAACTAAAGATGGACATAACTGCTATGTTTAGGAAGGACATGCCAAGCCGAGCTCTGGTTGGAATTCCTAGTAGGGTCCGAGGCTAACTTGCCACCTAGGTTCATGCAAGACTCCATTGCCTTGCTCATGAAGAATTTTCTAGATTTGCAGCATACTTTTCAAACCATTAAAGTTGGTTGATTTCCACTAAGAGAATCAACGACTCTCTCCCTAATTATTGACCAAACTCAGTCTAACTTCTCAAGCTATAATCTTTTTTGTATTTTATAGTGAGCAGCGGATTGGCTTTTTTCATCTTCTCTCATGTATTTCTTGTAACACTTAGAAGCACATTCATTTATAAATAAGGGTCACATCGAGAGCCGAGATTATGCTATCTTGTGTACTAAAGCCCAAATTTACTATTCCATTGACCTTATAGTGTATTTTATTCCTATTCTTTATAATTTCTTCTCTATTCAATTTTACATTTTCTTATCTCTTCCTTTGTACCAAGTTGGGCCCTAATATAACCCACAGACAAACAATAATGATCCAACAAGGTTCTTTTGATCTATTTGTACATTAGAGTGGCTATTAGCTAGCTAATATTATAGTTGTAGAATGAAGTGTGACTATTGCACTTCCTCAATGTTATTGAGCCAATGAAGGCTAGTCATATGTCAATTGCTATGAGGCCAATAGCTTTTCTTTTAAAATATTACATCTCTGGAGGAGGACGTTGCTCGTGACATGTTTCGTTTGTATTTTAAAATTAATATTATCATATTTTTAATTATAATTTCAATAGGTTTTTTCTTATTTTAAAGGAATCTTGATACTCACTCTTAAGTGAGGTATATATCTTTTTTTTGCTGTTATGAAGTGATTTTTTGCTTCTAAACTATTAAATATGTAGCCCTAACAGTTTTGTTGCAAACAACACTACTGCACAGGGTAAAAATAGTCATTTATCCAGAAACAACTGCAAATCAGCTGTTTTCTAAATGCACAAACCAAACAGCTGGACAACTTATCCATTTTAGGGGTAAAATGGTCAATTATCCAGAAACAACTACAAATCAGCTATTTTCAAACCGTACAAGCCGAACGATCGACGAATCATCCGGATAAGTCGCAGTCTACCCCAACAAACCCTTAAGTTGCTGTAGAAGTTATTCCTTAACCATCTATGGATTAAGTTGCAGAACTCAGAAGAGAAATCCCTGGCAGACAGAACAACTATGATGAATTTCCAATTGATAGTGTCATAAGCTTTCGAGATATCCAATTTGAAGATTGAATTAGATCCCCTGCAAGGTTTGTCAATATCCAATAGAAGTTCTTGGGCCAATAAGATATTATCATTGATGCTTCTGCCTTGGACAAAGGCTGATTGATTAGCATATATAACTTTACCCAAAAGAGGTTGCAATCGAAAAACAATGACTTTGCTGATGATTTTTGTAACTGTATTAGTCAAGCTGATAGGCCTAAAATCTTGCCGAGAAATCTTTTTGCTATCTTTAGAAATAAGCACAATAGAAGAGGCAGCAAAGTATTTGGGAAGTTTAATACAATTGAAGAAGCTCTGCATAGCTTGAATTACCTCAGTTTTAATGATCTCCCAAATCTGTTGATAGAAGCCAGCAGAGATTCCATCCGGGCCTGCAGTTTTTGAGCCATCCAAAGAGAAGACTGCCTTCATGATTTCTGGTTCCTCAGGAGGGCTAGTTAAATCTAGATCTCTTGAATTAATCAAATCATTGTCTAAAAGTTCTAGCTAGATAGGATGGGTCATAGAGGGCCCAGAGTTCAGCAAAGTTTGGGAATGGATAACTGCAGAATCAGCAATATCCTTAGGTTTAGTAAGCCATTCCCCAGCTTTATTTTTAATTTGTAACACTGCATTTAATTTTCTCTTGTAATTTATAACAGCATGAAAATATTTGATATTTCTGTCCCCTTGGGAAAACCAATTACAAGCTGCTTTTTGTTGCAAAAATTGAAATCAAGCAAATAAGCATATATTTATTGTCTGACCAAGGGTATTGGAGGGAGAGGTTATATATCTTCTTTAATTCATTGTAGGGGCCAGACCACCCCCTCCTTTGTTTTGTTTTACTTTGGAAATATTTGGTGTAATGAAGAAAGAAAGGATGATGTGTGTTTGAAGACATTATGGAAGCCATTTCAAGGAGGGTGATGGTTTGGTGATTGGCCACTCAAGAAAGAGTGGGGGTAATCTCTTTAAGCCTATATCTTTGGCGAGTGACAGGTTTGTGGTCTCTGTGTTTAATTTTAAAATTTCTTGAGGTAGAACTACAGGGCTAATCTTCCTTTACATTCTCTTATACTTCTCTTCTCAATCATTTCACAAAGCCCAAGGAAAATTCATTTGAGAGCTGTCAGCCAATTTTCAATCTAATAGAACATTGCCCTGTTCAATTGACCTTTAGAACACCTAATAAATCTTGGAGAATTGTAAAAATCTAAAAATATTCTAGATACAATTCTCCAACAGCCTCAAGTATTGACAAAGTCAAAATACAATCATACAATCATAAGCCGCCAACCTAAGTTACTATATTACTTAGTTTTATTATGGAAATTAGAAAATATATCTGTAAGCCTTAGAAAAGTATGAAAGCTTTCATATTACATCTAAACATACTAACATCAATATTTCATTTGTTTCTCAGCCTTGGTGTAACACTCAAAATATGAGAAATCAGGTAAATTTTTTACGACTGTAAAATATACACCAAATTTTGCCTCCCTTAGAATTTAACCAAAATAATTTTATAAAATTATGCAGGTCGAATCGATCAAATTGATATATAGCACTATATATAAATATTTAAACACATAAAAATGAGAAGATATAAAATAATGAAGTTGTAATTATTCTTCCTAATCTCACATTCTTACTGTTCATAATCAACTCGATACTTTTCTCGGCATGCAACAGGTAGATTGGATTGAATGACTAGGATTTTTGCGGGATTAAATTGAATGCCGCATTTCCATCTCATTCTTCCCTCTTGCATTTTCTATTTTGCTCGGCTGAAGGATCCCCGATGGCGACATTATAACACAAGCAGGATTGAACAACAGTCACGCGACCGCAGGTAGCTGCACGTGGTAAATTTGGGTCCCAGAGAGATTATGTGAGTACTAACCCTTCTTTAACGACATTTGAGACATTCATTTCCTTGTGTTTCTATTTTGATGTATGCTACGAATATGAGAATTTTTATGTTTAATATAATTGCAGTGGAGGAGAACTTATGTCGGAAACTACGAAATTAGTTTGTGGGCTTCCGTAAGGGCCATTAGTGGAAATCAACGAAGAAAATAAATGATTATGGTGATAGAAGGAAGAGGGAAGAAGAATAGACAGTCTCAAAGAATGGACAATTAGGCTGAGAAGCCTTTTTGAGGTAAGAATTCATAAATAAGCTATGATCTTGGATGGTCACAAGATGAACCAAGATTATATGTAATTCTAACATATTTACAAATCTCAGGTTATCCACACTAGGTGGAGAGCTCGAGATGAGCGCGAGAAAACTTGTCGCGGGGCTACTATGTCAATTCAGGTAAAATAATCACATGCTAACTTACGAAGTATAATTCTTTATAGGTCCATGTGATTATGTATTTAAGACCATTACATGAAAAATTTTCTACATATTTTGGATGAATACCTGCATCAATTATATGAATACAAACTTGTTGTCACCTGCGATATCTATGATATTACTATGCAACAAATCTAATGAACATACTTATTGTTTGCAAGCAGTCATTTGCTATTTTTTTATTCATGCATATGATATATGAAATGTCTATGATGAATGCTCTTACAGGAATTATATTTTAAGAAATGACATGTGATATTATAGTTAAATTATTGCATGATTACTTGCAAGTATGAATGATAAGATTCCCGACTCTTGGTATTCAGAGAATGATGAGATTCCCGACTCTTGCTATTCAGACAATGATGAAACTTTGGGAACTGTTGGGATCAGACGGCCACAAAATATATGGAATCGTTGGTACTAAAAGGGGCTATTGATAACTACTATGTTGGGCGGTCTAACCTTATCAAGAGAGTTAATCTGACTTTCATGCTGAGTTACGACCCAATGACATGACTTGCATAGTTGATGCCTATATAATTATAAGTAACTTTCCTATTATTTTATTGATGAATCTTATTAATATGTTTATGACTACACATTAATGAATGAAATATATGTTTTATACAGCAACCATGATTTATTGTATTACATATCCTTTTATTTTATGTTTTATAAGTTTATGACTTGTGCTGTGTTGTGGACATGTACACAGATTCCATATAAACATGCATTTTTTTTTCTGTTTATAAAATCTTATTTTAATCTTGATTATTTTGTTGAGCTCATTATTGACTTAAGAAAGGGGGTAATGAACATCAGGGCGAGTAGCAAGGTGTGACTTATACAACTTTTGCATTTTATTGTTTTGGAAGCTTGTACAGGCTTTTGGGTATTCATTTTTTTTTATTGGATTTAACGATTTTGTATAGATATATATGTTTTTGATGATATGATTTTCATGCTTCCAAGTATATGGATACGAATGAATTATGAAATGAAATATATCAAATATGTTTGTGGCGATTTAGTTAGACTAGTTCATCATTCACAGGGTCCTGATTCTGCAAGTCAGGATGAGTGCTGGGTAGAATTTAGTCCTACCGAATCGTCTGCTTCTGTCACACTCCAATTGACCCTTGGGGGGTGGGTTTGCGGACAGTTGTAGTGTGACACATGGTTGAGTATACTTGCTAAACTAAATTACTAAATTTAAAATTGGGGTGCCTGGGTGGGGCCCACACCTATTCTTGGTCAACAAACAAACTTCAAATTCTCTTAGATCCTCAACATTACAGCCTAAGGACAATTCTTGTACAACATGAGCAAAATTTTTTGCATAATAATAAGGCAAAATAAGCTAGGACGCCACCAGATGTCTAAGGCCCTAATGACTTGCACCTAATATAGAGTACTGTTTAGGCAGTATGCAACTTATCCAGAACTTATTCGGATAGTTCGCTTATTCGATAATCTGTCGATGATAGTGATCCGGATATATTCGTCTGTCTGTTTGGTTTGAGCGTTTGAAAAACAGTGATTCTAGTTGTTTGTGGATAAATGATTATTATGCCTCAGAATGAATAAATTGTTAAACTGTTTGGTTTCTAGCGGTTTAAGAACGACTTATTGCAGTTATTTGTAGAAAAAAAACTCTTTTCACTCTTCTTTATTGCTTAAAATTATTTTAAAATATAAAATCTTATTTTAAATTATAAAATCTCATTTATATATATAAGAATTGATGGCTTTCTTTGAAAAACCTCATTTATAAAAGCAAACGAAAAGAACAAAGTTTATCTCTCGCAAGTTAAAGTGCGTTATACGAACATCAACCGAGGACTGCTATAGATGTTATTCCGCTCATCCGCCAGCACTGGGTAAGTATTATCACCTGAGCTCTCATATAAAGTGAGGTTGAAATCTTCCAGTATACCTTATATACATTTCTTACTGGAGAGCATGCCATCAGTCTTTCATTACACAATTGTAATACATAGTTGTTGGGATGTATAATAGAAATCATAAAGTTCTAGATACATTTCTCCCAGTAATCGAATTGATTAGGAATGCCCGAACTCCTCATAACTCGCATAACATATAGAGGAATGGAGGTAAGTGATGCCCTTGCTTAATTCCTAAAGGGGCATTTACAGACATACCACCCAAAGCCTACAGATACAGAACTCCATTTACATATTTCATTCACCTTAGATTCCAATGTCAACAAAAGTACACACATGTATAGCTTCATCAAATATAACTAACCACGCCTTTGTAATAGAATCTACTTCAAAATCTTTTCCAACTTCAAAATTATATGCGAGGCTACCAATTTTTCATATGAGATTGTTATCCTTGTTCTAACGAGCCATGTAAATTGGTTGGATATAACATATTACACCAATGCAATTCAACCAAAATGATGAAAGCAATGTTATTCCAATCAAAATGATGAAAGACAAGCAATGTAATCCAATAATAGCTACTTCGATCATGGGAAACGTAATAGATCGAAAATATCTCTTGAGAAGCAATGTTATCTTAATCTTATTTAATTATTGCTCCAAAATTTTATAATTATCTTTATCATTCAATCGCAGCATTCATGTATAATATACAACAATGAATAATATCGTCTAATTGCCATACAATCACATCAAAGATCCAACTCGCTTTTCGACAATTGAAACATTTTGAAAAGCTCCACTCTCTCCTTGAGCTAAACATTCCTTTGCTTCGAGAATTTTAATTTCATGACAACAAGTAAGACGATCTTTGGAACCTCAACCCATTGCTTCAAAGCATGACATCCTCTTCAAGTATTCAAGCACAAAACGCTACTCAGAAAAATACTATTAAATACAACAAAGCTACTCATTAAATATAGAAAAGTACAAAACGCTACTTATAAAATGTTCCATTTTACGGTATGAATTTTATGATTTTAGTAATTATCGGTTCCATATCAATTTAAACATGTAAAATGAAACATTATAAGAAGAACGAGTTTAATAAGTTTGGTGCGAAGGAATAATTATATTCTAAACCAATGCAACAGAGCAAAGATCCAAAAAATAAAATCAAGACATAAAAATATGAGTTCTTCACTCGTATACAAAGCAGAGACAACAATCTGCAGATGATTTCGGCGGCAATATTTCCTAAAAAAGCCACCAAACGAGCGAGGATCCCAACAGGGTACAAAACCGACAAAACTTAAAAAAAAAAAGAATAAATAAAATAAAAAATCCAAGAGGGGTACGGAACCAAATCCTGCGGAACACTTCGTGGAAATGAGAAGAAGAAAAATCTAATGCTTACCACGGAGCCGAAAGCTTTTCGAGATCTAGGTCGAAGGAAAGGTCATATTTGAGCGCCCGATTTCCTCAATCGCGAGAAGGAATATCGAGAGGAGCGGCTATTACGCATCTCTCGATCGCAAGAAGGAATTGCCGAGAGGGAGCGACTAGGGCAGTTAGAGCCTCGATCGGCTGGAGCGAAGGAGCATGGGGTCGACAGTCAGCTGCTTCGACGGCGAGAGGGAGAGACAGACGAGAAGAGTGAGCGGGGTGAGCGAGGGCAGAGGCGGAAAATAACCGCAAAACGCGGACAGGGAAAGCTGACCGCGGGTATAACCCCGCGATCGGATTCTAATACAAAATAAAAACTCCACTTTTAAAAACGCACCTAATAAGTGCGAAACAAACAGTACGGCGGCGTTTTCAAAAACGCCGCCGCACTTATAAGCTGCCCCAAACGGGCCCATAATCTGTCATGTCATTTAAAGAAGGCCAATCAGCGCATAACCCCCAACCTGTTGGGTTATAGCCATGAGGAGAGGTTGGCTAAAATATGGGAGAAATCTCCCAACATAGTGGTCAGCCCTCCATTTTTTACAGAATACAAGAATCACTTACATTGCATATGCTTCCTTTTGCTATGACAAAACTAAGTCTACTAACCTTCCTTAAAAGCCATCAAATTTTTCATGAACATCTGCATTCTATTGCCATTATAAGTGCTTCTTTAACGGAGAGTTATATGGTAAGGGATGGTGAGGGATGGAGGCAAGGTGGGAGGGAGCCATGTGGTAGGCAGCTGCCGGAAGACAGCGAGGAGGTTGTTTTTCGGATGGTTGCAGTGAATACGGTGATGGCGGAGGAAAGGTTGCAGTGTAATGTGAAGGTTGAGGATTATCACCACCTCAGACGAGATACAATCGGACTACCACTCATCGTCATCCACAGTCTTAGAAAGGAAAGTCTGGACACCGATGGCTGTTCTGACAGAAAACACTAAAAAACTGAAAAAACCTAATACACCGGAATAATACATATAGGCCCTAGATAACAAAGATTGTATCCCCTTTGGAAAGGAGGCGCCAATCCCTCATGGGAGAGCTGATCGGCCTTTCACGGTTTGGACCGGTTTGGACCGGTTTGGTCCAGATGAAAGGCATCGAAGGAGAAACTTGCGGCTCTGTCTACTCTGCACTTGCGATGTTATTGGCGCTCCCGCATCATTATTGGTACATCCGCGTCAATCCACTGCTTAGTTATCTTAGTATTATATATGTTGTTCTCATCATATTTTAAGTTAGCTTTTGTATTTTGTATCTGCACAGCCGCCTACATCTCTTCTATCCTTTGAGGGCTGTATCCTAGGATTTCTGGTGGTGCGCTGTCTGTATATTGGTCTTAGGTGGTGATTATTTTTTCTATCCCCTTCCGCTTCCTCCTCACATCGCTCCCGGCCGCCCTCCATTGTTGCAGCTTTCCAGAGTAGCCGCCCGTTGCTGTTTTCCTGTAGTTTTCCCACTGTTCCAGCTGCCATCTTCGCACCACAGCTGTCTAGCCCTCCACCTTTGCTGCCGCTGCTGTTCCAGCCCTCCATTGTGTCGCCATCGCTGTTCCAATACTGCATATTAGCTGTCATCATCGTCCTAGCCTTCTCTGCCTGCTGCCACAATCTAGGGCAGCGAGGATTTGCTGTCCTTATCCTGTACCAGCATTCTCAGCGATCCGTATCATCAGCTGCTGCTGTTACCCTCCTGTCCCAGCTGTCCCAACCTGCCGCCACCCCTCCCAATCGCCCCAAAAGCCTCTCTACTGCTGCCACCGACTACCTTGAGCGCCGAACACCTCCCCACCAATCACCTGCCAACCTTCCAACCCAGTTAACTGACCATCACCCCTCTGGGAGCTACCTCTAGTTGAGTTTGTGTTGTCATTTCTTGGAATTTCAGATTTCAATATCTTTGATTATATTCTTTCTATTGAGTTTCAGTAATAATATTCACATTTCTCGTTGTTGTTGGTTGACTCCGTTATCATAGGTGAGGGCCACATCCATCTCAAAATATGGCGATGTAAATTAAAATTCCAGTTTTAAAATCTATTAAAATTTGTACTATTGTATAAAGGATGGGGTTTCCTTTGAAGTTTATTAATAGTGATTGAAAAAGTTATATTCTCTTTCAATTTGTCTGTGGGAAATACCACAATTGTTTTAGGGATGATGATATTTAATTAAAGTTTGCAGGAAATAATACTGACATATAGTTGGAAGTGAAAACTGTAAAATGTCAGGCTGTATTTGGTAGCATTTAAATACAGTGCATATCAAATAGACTGCATTTTGCTATCATGTAATGACAAGTTGCTGACTACATGTTTATAATTGTTTACTTTCGTTATCTTGACAAGTTTTCTTTGTAGATGTAATTAATGTGCCGTGCAGTAATTCTTTGATAATTGATAGTTTCATACTTATATATATGTATTGAAAAAAGCCCGAAGGCAATCTTATTTATCATAAGAAAATGATACAAAAAGTTTGGGTTAGTGGGACCCACTGTAAAGGCAAAAAAATACAATTAATACAGTCCTAGGGGCCCACAACTCAGTATACAACACACACCAAAATCACCAAAATGTACATGTATACCCAAAAATATAAAAGGAGATAAACTTAAAAAAAATGCAATTCCAAATAAGCCATAAATTCAGAGTAGTCCATTTCCAAGGTTTTCATAAGCAAGCTCCAAGAGGGAAAGAAAATGTTAGAAGAAGGGCACCCCAAGAAATCAAAGAGTAGTAGCTCCCAGGAAAAACAACCTCCAAAACAGAAAAGCCATAAGCAAGCAGAAGTCCATCAGCAGCAGAAAAATAAAACATAGTCCAGCATCAAAACGGCAATAGCCGTCAGCATTAACCATCAGCATCCAGAAGTGCATCAGTAGCAGAAAAAAACAAAATATAGATCAGCAAAGGGTATAAAATTTAGCTAATTGTCAACATGTATATGATCAGAAAAGCCATCAGTAAAAGCCAAGAAATCAGAGAATAGTAGCTCTGAGGAATAAAAATAAGGCCAGCTCCAAAACAGAAAAGCCAACAGCAACCAGAAGTTCATCAGTAGCAGGAAAACAAAACATAGATCAACAATGTGTATAACTCCAGCTCCAAAACGGAAATAGCCATCAACATTAACCATCAGCATCTAGAAGTCCATCAGTAGCAGAAAATAACAAAATATAAATCAGCAAGGGGTATAAAATTTAGCCAATTGCCAACGGATGGCGCAGAGTGTGGGCTTAATAAAAACAGCAGTGAGATATCACAGCAGAAATACCATGGTAAGAGCACAACAGAAAACCATATAGTATAAGAAATAAGCTGTGTGTGGAAGTGGCTGTCAGCATCAGAAAAGAGGTACAAAACTGTTTACAGCATCTAGAAAAAATGTAATAGGCCCATGAAATTTAACAGAAACCCCAATAAGATGAGAGAGCCACAACTAATGCAGCAGCAAAGGAAAGGATACAAATAAAATCACCAGTATAGAAAAAGAGCACACAGCCAATAAAATCCATTCCCAGCCATACTTGATAACCTATACAGAAGGCTATAAAGTACCAATGGTAGGTTGCAGCAGTGAAACACAGCACAATCAAAGTTTGGAAGACGTAGTTAGTTTCTAATATATGGTATATCTAGAACATCACCAAATAATAACTTTTTAAGCTCCCATGGAGGTTGCACACCAACTTTCACTCCTAAACCAGTCAATCAGCAGGTTAGTTGCCCTCTGAGAATGAAACTCCAGTTAATGTTAAGCTTATGTGTGTCAATAAGATACCAAATCCTATTAACACAAAGGAGTAAATTCCAATTAGGTTTCTTTTTCCTGGAAATAAAGTCAAGAAGCATGTTAGAATCTGTTTCAATAATTACGAGGGAGCATTTGAAAATCACAACATTTAGAATGGCTAGAAAAAAGTAACATAAACATTGCCCAAGATGATTTCTGAAAATCCCCCCCAGCACCAGCTCCACTACCATTCCAGCTGCCATCCACATTGACCTTTACCCAACCTAAGGGGACTGCCAACAAAACAAAATTGATCTCTTGCCCTCCCTAGGAAAGAAAGAAGGTGCAATTTTCAAGCATCTGCAGACTTTGGAAAAATAAGCAAGTATATAAGAAACAGTGACATGAGGATGGGAAGGAGACATCTCATATTTAGCATTGTTTCTGGCAGACCAAATGAACCAGAGCACCATTAAAGGGAAAAGCCCAACTTTTTATCAATGAAGATACTTGGCTTCCAAGCCAACAGGCAGTCCTCCACAGAATTCCATGGATGGGAAGGCACATCAAAGAGCTTCCCCAGTAAAAACCAGATTTCTTTGGCTAAAGAACATTGAAAAAAGAGCTGAGTAGCATTTTTCTCAGCACTTTCACACAAAAGGCATTGTGAAACTAGCCTCAAACTCTATAATTTTAAAATATCATCAAATGGTAGCAAAGTATGAAAATTTCACCATGGAGAAAGAGATAGACGGTGATAGAAAGGCATCCCAAATCAATCACCATTTCCAATTATCAAAAGTATGCAATTTAGTATAAAGCATTTTAGTAAGAGACATGCTAGTTGTGACTTTGCAAATACGATTATCTTTTTTGCTTTCGTTTATTGAGATTTTGGGTATATATAGATCTCTTTGTGTGTGGGCTTTATTTAATTGTGTAGTTGGGTTAGTGAGGTATGATATAAGTTAGGTCCTTAGGTATCTTGAGGTGTATGCTTCAAAATCAATGAATTACATAATAAAATAATACATTATTATTCAAATGTAATAATAGTAACAATTTATTCAAAGTAAAGGTAACATTGTAGAACTTGAAATTTGGAGATCTACATTGAAGTCTAAAGGCCTTCATCTGAATAGATCTAAAACTGAATACATGGAATGTTACTTTAGGTGTAGATCTAGTGAAAGACTTATAAGTATTGGTGATCAAATCATTAAAGGGTGTGAATGTTTTAGATATCTCCAGTCTATTGTTCAGAGTGATGGTGATCTTGATGGGCATGTTATTAATAGATTCAAGTTGGTTGATTGAACTGGAGAATTTATCAGACTTATTTTTTGATAGAAGAGTACTGCTTAGACTTGAAGAAAAATTTTATATGATAGTGGTGAGACCTGAGTGCTTTATGGCGTATAATGTTGGCCTCTAAAAAACAGCATAAAACTAAGTGTTGCTGAGATGAGAACGCTTAGGTGGATGATTGGATTGATACTTAGAGATAAAATGTAAAACAAATTTATCCGTGAAAGGGTTGGTGTAGCTCCAGTAGCAGACAAGATTAGAGTCTTTTTGATTGGTTTGGTCACATTAAATGTCAACCATCTGATGATTCGATTAGGAGAATAAATATTTTAGATTCGACTTAAATATTTTAGATTCGACTTAGGTGAAGAAAGACAGAGGTAGACGTAAAAAGACTTGCGGTGTATT
Source organism: Papilionanthe hookeriana x Papilionanthe teres (assembly GCA_022702705.1). Classification (NCBI taxonomy): domain Eukaryota; kingdom Viridiplantae; phylum Streptophyta; class Magnoliopsida; order Asparagales; family Orchidaceae; genus Papilionanthe; species Papilionanthe hookeriana x Papilionanthe teres. Next base: position 90,506,854 of record CM040430.1, on the reverse strand, counting down.
GTATAAACAATGATCTTAATTTATTAGAACTAAATGAAAATATGGCACCCAATGTGACACAATGGAGAAAAGGATTCATGTAGCTGGCCTCGCTTAGTGGGATAAAGCCTTGTTGTTGCATGCAAATATCAAAGTTAGATATAATAATATAATAATTTGAAATAAATTTGATGCAATCATTCTTCACCCACTTTTATTCTCATAGATTAAGATAAGAACATAATAAGCCATTATGATTAGAATTTTTAAATTTAAAAATCTCTATCACTCTCGTCACTCAGTTTATTTTTATTAGAATAATTGGCATAATGATTTGTTTCTTTCCTTGCATTTTCCTCGAGTGTGTCCATTTTGGCTCCTGTTTCTCACATTCAATCTCATCCATTTTCTCCATCTAATCAATACTACTTAATAAGAATATTTTTAAAACTTTAAAATGACGACGGTTGATTGTAACAATTTTAATTGCATTTTCAGTTCTGTATAATTTGGATAAAAAGTGTTTTTTTGGGTTATTTTCCTTAAAATTTGTTTTCATTAGTGAGGTATGACATAGCGTAAGTCTTGAGATATTTTGAGGCACATGCTTCAAAATCAATGACTAATGCATAGTATGAAATATTGAACCAAGTTTAAATTATATTATAAAATAATTTATTATTGTTCATATGTAATAATAGTAACAAGTTATGCAAAGTAAAAATAACATGCTAACATCTAAATTTTAAAACATTTATTAAGAAAGGTTATGACAATATCAAAATAAGATGTAATAATATAATAATTCAAAATAAATTTGATGCAATTAATTTTTTCTCGCACTTTTATTGTCGTACATTAAGAACATAATACACCATTATGATTAGAATTTCTAAATTTAAAAATCTCTATCACTCTTATCACTCGATGTTTCTTTATTAGTATCATTGGCATAATTATTTGTTTATTTTTTCATACATCTTCAATTTTGTCCATTTTCTCCCATTCCTCATATTCAATTTTTAATCATTTTTCTCCTTCTAATCAATAATATTTAATAAGAATAATGACTATAACAATTTTAATTGCATTTTAAGTTGTGTTATTTGGATAAGTGTTTTATTAAGCTTATTTTACTTAAATTTTTTTCGAAACTATTTCTAGATCTTATTATTCATGCCACATTAGAACTGAAGCGATGTGTGGCTCGCATTTTATTAGGCATAAGTCTCTTGTGGATATATATGACAAAATAGCTCGTGGATCGTTAATCACTCGAAAATCGATTCAAATTTGAACTCGAGTCGAGATTGGATTGAATAGAACGAGCTACGAGCCAAACATTTGAATCAGACTTTTTTCGATCCTATTTCGAGCCGGTATAGGATCAGCTTTTTGGCATTTCAGTTAGATCAAAATTATATGTAGATAGAAAAACGACGGTGGAGATCAAGCTTTCACGTCCGCGGATACGAGATTAAGGGAATAAGGCTTAAGGGGTGAAAACTACTAAACCCTAAATCTTTTTCATTCCCACAGGCCAGAACTGTTCCCATTTTGCTTCGTCTATGCTGCCACTCCGCTAGACCTCTATGGTCTCCCATCAACCCTTGTTGAAGTTCCTAACGCTAGTTAAGGAACCGAATCACCACTACAACATTTTAACTGGCTACAAGCGTTCGATAGTGTTGTTTGTTCATTGCATGATCTCTGTCTCTCTGACTCACCTTCTATTTTTGGTTTGTTCAGTAACTTCTTTCTCTCAATCATGCATTTTTCATCTTAGATAGTCGTTGTTTCTTTCTATATTTGTTAATGCCGAATAACCACTATAAAGCAAAATTTTCGTAGAGCCATAGCGCATAGCACAATGCATACTATTTTAAATATGATACAAGTATTAAAAAATTCAAAAAAGTATAAAAGAATATAAAATTACAAAATAATTGCTATGATAATAAAAATAACATCAGTAATATTTAAATTCAAGAGCTCAATATCTCAATTTCTTAATATTTTAAAATATTAGCTCCCATATTAATCATCTGAAAGATTCTAATATTTTCATAAGCACTTAAAATAATCATCCAAAGTATCATCAGCATCATAAGTTAAACAAATCATTTTTCATTCATCAAACATCATTGTAACATCGTAAAACATAATCATCCTCTTTCAAAGAATGGTGCTCACTATCATGCATTCAACAGAATGTGGGCAAATTTTTATCCCATATATGTAAAAATCATTATATGTGTGTATGTAAATATATATATATAATATATATATATATATATATATATATAATATATATATATATATTTAAATTTGCATACTTATCAAACAATGCTTGTATATTTACATATTCAATACCTACAATTTAATCTTTACATATATAACATTCGGTATCATAATCACATTAAAACATATTCATGACAAAGGTGTATTTCACTTTTAAAAAAATTAGTATTAGAATTTTTTATGTGCTATATAAGTAAATATCAAATTTTAGATGTTAGATATGATGTTAGAATGCAAATATATAAGAATTGAATTTTTTGTGTAATTATTATTATTATTTTCATATTAAATCTAAAAATTCAACTTAGCACGTGACATGGGGCAATGTGCCATTGCCCATGCATGGCACAACACACTATTTTGATGCTTGCATCGCCATGCATCATGATGCATGCCATTTTGCACCGTTGATATAAATATTTTGATCTTTTCCATATTTGTTTGATGGGATGTGATTCCACCCAAAATCAAAGTGTTTTTGAACAAAAAGAAAAAAGAAAGTAAATTAGGGGAAATGTTCTCTGCACCAACATTATGGATTGGAAGCATGGACTGAGATGGGGTAATGACATTATATGATTACCATTGTATTAGAGTGAATCAACATCCATTGTTCTACTTTAATGGTCATTTTTACAGTTGAATTTATTGGGATTGAGTCGCCTTAAACTCCTGATTGTGCATTTTGTAAAGCTTCATTGTCTATTTATTACCTACTTAAGACTCATTAACTATTGATGTAACTTCCTGTTTTTTATTTTATCTGCAGGTCACTCCAAATCTGTACGGGAATCTTGTGGCAAACACTGCTGCAGGTATTGCTGGTGGAACTGGTGTCATGCCTGGAGGTATCTGCTCAGTTGAAGCCCTTCTACTACTCCGCCTCCTCATTTTTAATTGTTTTTTGAAGAAAAATTTTAAATGAAAAATAGCCTTACAACATCAAATTCGTAACAGATTTGTCTATAAAAAATTAGTTTGTCTGTGCCCCCGGTTTTTTTTTGCATGACTTCCAACTGTGACATCTCATAATTGTCTGCCGAAGGCATAACTGTGGATGTTGCATTACCAAGTGGCTGATCTACCTGTGATTCTGAATTTGTTCTATTATTTCTGATGTTTACTGAAATGATAGTGGCATTAAAATAATAAACTATCTCTTTACAATCCATGATAGCTCTTTTAAAACTCAAAGGTCATATATAAATTTTTTTCCTAAACCTATCAAAGATGTTTGGTTCATAGGTATTTCTGTTTGTTATTATCAGAATGGTGCTTTTCATATAATCATTTCTCATTGGTTATTATATTATTTAAGCATTTTATGTTATTTTAAATTCTCAGTGTACTACGGTTAATGAATTTTTTGCCATATAGTTGTTTGATCATATTTTTCAGATCAGTGAACTATTATAGATAGCTAATGTATGATTTTGGTCTAGAACCATACTGGATACAGAAGTTTTACATCAATCCTCATATTTTTTATTACTTTGAACGTATCAAATCATGTTCAAGTATATATGATAGCTGCTAGCGCACATTTAAATATTTTCTTGCTATGTTGTCATTACTATTGCCGCAATGCATTTGTTGGTTCATCAGAAAATCATGTCCATGCAGAAGACACTTGTTTCTTCAGTATCGGTACTATTCCGTCAGTTGCATATTTATTGAATAGAGTGATGATGGGGAGTCTCACCCTGACTCTTGGCATTATTTAAAAAATTTCCAGTGAACTGGTTTGTGTTCCTCGTGCATTGCGACATGCCTACTATTGAGTATAAGCAGATTGCTAATCCTATTTATCTTTTTGTTATATTTGTTTGCTTGTTTTGTGTTGGGAATATTAATGATCTTACATATTTGATTTATAGCGTTGCTACTCTTCCTATTGAATGTCTTCTTTTAATATATTATTTCACTTGTACTATAATCATATGTTTGCAAGGCCATGAGCTCAATTTCTCTCCTTAAAAGGTATGAGCTATTGTTTATGTGATAAAGGATGGCCAAAATGATAGGATGATAATCATGATTTCACATGTTCAATAAAGAACTATTGAGTTTCGACTATAATTCCTGGTGGGAGCTTGAGGGGGCATGGAATGGCAAAGTTTCATTAAATGGGGGACCTGTCATGTCTCGTTAAGTCTGTAGCAAGCAATTGCTATGAATTTATGTTCAACTATGATTTTTACAATTTGCGTGCACTATCTCCCCCATTCTTGGTTCATCTTAAATTACTAGTCATCAATTCTATCTAATATACTCTTTAATCTTTGTTGGATATACCATACTAGTTTTTTATTTATCATACTGATGAAGAAGTTGGTTTTAGGCAATGTCGGGCAAGACCATGCAGTTTTTGAGCAAGGTGCTTCCGCGGGCAATGTAGGTAATGAGAAACAGGTGGAACAAAAGAAGGCGAATCCCGTTGCTCTCCTTCTATCTTCAGCTATGATGTTGAGACATCTCCAGTTCCCATCATTTGCTGACCGCCTTGAGACTGCTGTTAAGGGAGTGATTGCTCAAGGTAATTACATGACCAAAGACCTCGGAGGCAGCAGCGACACGCAGGAAGTGGTTGATGCAGTCATAGCACAACTTGGTTGATTGCTTGCGGAGCTCTTATGCCTGTCGAGAACTTAACTGGTCTTGTCTTTTCAGCGTTGTAATCCCCCCTAATAAATCATATAGATCATTTTTTGACATGGTACATTCTATATACCTATCCTTTTTTTTCAAAAGATATATTTTTTAAATTTTTATTTACAGTAATCTTACTATTGATCTACTTGTCTTTGAGTTGACATTTCTCCAGGGAAGAGGAGAATTGACTATGAGTTGTAAAATAAAAAAGTGTTAATAAAGTTTATTTGATGGTTTCATTGTTTTTTTGATACGATGCCTGAGTCAATATTTTGCTCAAGTTTATCCAATTATTTTGTCTTCAACTAAATCCAAAGTCATTTGTGGCAAGATTATTCGTCATGCTTTTTGTGGTTTCACGTAACCTTTTGAAATTGAAATGGAATCTGGTTACGGTGAATAGGTTTCGTTTGGGGACGTTGATGTAAGAGTTTTACAAATTTGACCAGTGCCAACGGTGTAGCCAGCAGAATGTAATCAAATTGAGCACTGTTCTTTTGATACCTCTAGTTTATTGTAGTTCTTGAATATTTTATTTTATTTCATCTCCATATTATGCCCATTTATTATTGAGTTAAAAATTAGCACGCTTAAAATTTTGAATTTGATGAATTTTGTTGAATCCTAATTTGTCCTCTTGAACACAACTCGAGGGATATAGCGAAAGAAAAAAAGAGAAGAAGAGATGAACATAGATAATAGTGTAAGATGAACATTTTTTAGGGGAAAAAGATCCGTCCATTCATAAAATGGTCCATATTTATAATCATAGGAGAACAAATTTAAAGTAAATTTTTCATCCACTTTACTGCGGTGTTTACATGTCATTTATTGGCTATTATGTAATTAGGAGTGTTATTGATTACTTTTTTCCCCCTTGTTAATGCATTTTCATAATTATAACTTATATTGATTACTTTTTTCCCCCTTGTTAATGCATTTTCATAATTATGACTTATATTGTTGTCTTTCCCGATTCATAACTGGTACTGACACTCTTTTATACTCATAATTGATATTAAAATCTTTTTGCATCAATAACCAATATTGGCAACTTTCCTTTAGTTTAATCGTTCAAATCGATACGCCTTTGGATCGGTCCACTTAACCAATTTGTGTTGGCTTAGTACTTAAGATTATCGATCGGCTTTTGCTTTGGGGATCCAAGCGTCTTTCAAGTGGTAATTGGTCAACTCTGAGTTGACGGTGTCGATATCTTTGGTCAGGGCGATCTTTCGGTAGCTGGGTAGAAATTTAACCAATCGATCTTCCTTTGGTCGGCTGATGACCTTCAGCGGATCATTTTTTGAGCATTTGAAGTCTTCGATCAGCTCATTGAGTTTCACCTTTTCCCTTCTAGACAGTTTGATCGCCTTGAGATTCGTGCTGAGGTTTATTTGCCAATTTATTAGAGTTTTGATGACAAAACAAGTGAGTTTCTTGTATAGTTTTATTAATCATTATAAAATTTAAATTTGGTGTTATTTACTCAGTTTAGAACATAATGATTATTTTAATAGTAAATGGGAAATTTGACTCTCAAATTAGCATAAAATGAAAAAAAAATGCTTGTTTGTCTGTTTATTATTATTTTTTTCCTTTGAAAAAGCAATACTTGAAAGTTAGTTTCATGGTAAAAAAAATTAGACACCACCCAACATGTGCCTTCATATATCTAATATCTTAACTTTTACATTTATATAGTCAAACTTTTTATCACATAAAAAATACCTACATTTTTACTTTTAAAAAGTTAAATACAAATTTTTATGTATAGGTAAGTAGGGCTATAATTGAACCGAGTCAGGTATGCCAGGGTTTAGATTAGATACGTTCGAATCAAAAGTTGTTCGTATTCAGTTTGAGCTTGGGATGAACTTCAAATAATGTTTATGCATGGCTTAAAATTTTTATGTTCACACTTGATTTGTATTTGGCTTGTTTATATTAACTAAAAGCTGAGAATTTTAAAAAAATACTTAATTTTTTATATAAAATAAATATTTGATTTTTATATCATTTTTCATATAAAATTAAAGCTTTAAATAAGTATTTAATTTTTTTATTTAAAGTGATTAAAAAATGATCTAACAAATTTCAATAATTAAGCAAATGAATCAATTTCACGTAGAATCTTATTAGTTAATAATAAGTAATTAAAATACTATATATGTTATTAAGTGTGTGTATGTGTGTGTATTGCAATCAAATAGCATAAATAAATGCTACTAAACCAGTTCATTGAAAAACAAAAATTTCTTTCAATTTATTTGAATATTGATATTAAATTATAATATGTTATTATAAAATAACTTGACAAAGGGAAGCTTCAGTCAAGTTTGTTTGGTGTGATCGTTTGTCCTTGCGAAACTCCTGGTATGCTCAATTTGGGATGCAATTGAGTGGAGATATGAACTCACCAAAAATGCTTCACGGCTTGATGAAAAACTGGGATATAGCTCAGGGGAAGTATCAATTTCGATTGGGATCTTCTTCGTACACTTCAGGGAAGATGTAGAAACAATTAATTTGGAGATTGGGATAGGTTTATGTAGGACCCAAAAGATGTCCTGTTTTGGGGTGTTTCGGGGTGGTTAAATTGAGGGGAAATAGTGGATTTCAAGGCTTAGTCCCATGAGGGATCAACTGCTTAGGTCCTAAAGAAGAACTTTGATGTTCATGGTTTTAGGATTTAGGCAGTGTAGATGGGTCTTCTCCTTTTTTGGGTCTTCTCGAGTTAGCTCTATTTATAGCCTATGGAGAGGGCTAGGATGAGCTTGGGTTTGCTTGACTTCACTTGGGAAAGGGAGCAACTCATTCAATGATGATTTATGGATTGAATTTCAGCTGAGGGATAAGCATGCTTGATTTCCCAAGGTTAATCTATGTGAAGTTCATCCATGGTGAAGGATGAGTTTAAGTCTTGGCTTCCCTCCATTAGTTCCTCCTTGAGGTGGATAAGAGGATTTCATTTGGTCTGATTTCACCTTCCCATGTAGTCTCTTGACCCGACCCGTAATTACGCAGTAAATTAACTTCCAAAAGATGGCCAAAAACTTGACCCGATTTATAAATATCGGCTAGTGTGCAAAATATTAAATGATATAAAAATTAGAAAATATTTTACACACTAGGGGTATTACGCAAGTATACGTATCGTTTCAAGTAATATAGAGTTTTCTTTAAAAACCCCAGTATCGATCCCACAAGGAAGTGAAGTAAGAGGTCTTTAATCAAATTCTAGTCTTCTACTAATAGTCCTTAGTTTGAAATGTCGATTAAAATTGTGTTTTATCTAGCAACTATTCCTAAATGCAAGTGTTAAATGTAAAGATAGTAATTATATCTAAATGCAAATAACAATTCTAAATATAACCCTTTTTTTGGAGGAATTGGTTTGGAGAATTTTGAGGTAATAAAAACTACTATTCTTATGTAATGAAATGGATAATGTATAGGAAAGAGATGCATTATATATTGTATGTGCCAAATAGGAGCAATTCTATTCTTTACCCTTTGGTCCAGGCATAAAGAACATTGACTAATCCTATGCTTAGTTTCTGAATCCGTGGCTAGGCTGAGAGGATACCGGCTCTCAGTTCGGAGCTCCCACATTCCCCTCGCCTGACGGCTAACATCTCCGCTTCAGCACCCAAACGATATGACCGAATTGAGGATTTTAGCCTGTCACTCTAAAATCTCCAATTCTACGCCCGATTAATATTATTTCCCTATTTATTTGTATTCAATTCCCATGAACTTCACCATCCATGGAATTTGAATGTGGTTCGTACTTAGTTGTAGAAAGCATAACCTTTTCGGATCGTATGTTTTCACAACAAATTTTAACATTACAACAGGCCTTAATTGCAATGTAAATTAAGTACAAGTAAAAACTATCACATTTATAATTAAATTTACTTCTACCATGAATCACACAATCCTAAGCATGATTTCTACTCATTAAAAAAGAAAAGTAAAATGAAAAGAATGGCATAATCTTCTCATGCCACTATTTTCAAAGAAGAAGAAAGAGTAAGAGAGATGCGTCACAAAACACGAAGAAAACACAACGGAAACTTCATTAAACCAAAGCAAATCCACTAGGTAATTGTTTACAAAATTATAAGATAATGAAGAACAATGCTTAGCTTTTTCCCCTTGAAAAAAAGACGAAGATCTCTCCCACAAATTCTCCTGGCGATCCATGCAATGCTAGCGAAATCCCTTACAAATTCTCTCAAAATCTCCTCTCCAATCTCTCCAAAGGGGTAGAAATCTACATTTCTACTCTTAATATAAGAACCAGAAACATTCCTCAAAGTTTTTCTCCACTTTTTTCCTCTAAAATTCTTCTCTTAATTCTTCTTTTTCTCTTCAAATTTGTCTATATTTTAAAGAGGTAGAAAAATTCCCAATGTTTGCTTAAGCACCTCTTCAAAAAATGCAGCCAGATTCGATGAATTTGTGCTTGAACCGACCTTCTCACCGTCGGCGGGCTCGATCTCGCCGTCGGCAGGCTTCTAGAAGAATGGATAACCGCTCATGCTCGCTGTTGGCGAGCTCAATCTCGCCGTCGGAGAGCTTTTTTATAATATATTCGAAACTTTCTGGAAAATCTCGCTGTCGGAGGGAACTATCTTGCCGTCAGCGGGATTTTTTAATTTTCATCTATTTTTAATCCTTTTTGCTCCAGATTCATTTCTTTTTATTCTTTTTTCTCTCAGTACCTATAAATCTTCATTCCTGCAATAAAACATAAAAAATACCTTTCTTTAAAGTGTAATATCATAAAAAATGAGTAAAATGATATAGCAAAAAGCGTAAATATTTTAGGTGTGTCAAAATCCCCCAAACTTAACTGTTACTTGTCCTCAAGTAACACTTTTACTACATAAAAATATAACTCAGGGCAATGTACTTTTCACTTGTAATACACTAAAATTTTTCATTCAAAAGAATATATTGGTTAGATTTTTAGAAAGAAATTCAGTAACTCAGGTTAACGCTACAGGTATAAGAATATTCAGCAATCAAGTCAAAGGGTTTTAGTCTTCTATTTATTTTAAGGTAAACCATAATTTATCACATTAAGAGTGCCTTGAAAGATTATGTGAAAAAGGAGTTCATGTAAACTTCATCAGAATGTAGGCCAATATTTTAAATATAAATTCAGAAATGAAATCAAGTTTTACCTTTAGAGTGACTCAAGTGAAGCCAATTTTTTATTAGGCATCTCCTCAAGCTTCTCCTCATAATTATTTTTCATTCATTCTTTTTTTTTTCTTTTCTTTCGGGATCATTTTCATTCCCTTTTTTTCACTCTCTTTTCTTTTTCTCTCTTTTTTTTAAATGAGGATTACTATATTTGGAGAGTCTGTAATGATTTTGAACTTCACTCTCCTCTTTCTAAAGTTCAAACTTGAAACACATCCTTACTTTATAATTAGGTATGAGCTTTATTATTCATCATAAAGTCACAATCTCTTCTTAACACACAATACTTTAAGTCTCTTAACATTTCAAAAATACAGTTTTCTTTACTTTAAATGATTAACTATAATCAAATTCTTTCATACCAAATATCTTACCCTTATAAAATTAACCTTTATTACTAAAAACTTTCATCCAATTCTTCCATAATATTCAACTGAAATAAAAAGTTTTAGTTATCTCAAGCGAGGTTCAATTGCCAGAAGTTATGCTAATAATTTTTGAAAAATATAATAATTGAGAATAAATAAGAGTTAATATTTTTCTTCCCCCCAAACTTAAATTTTAAAATATTTTGCAACTAATTCCATAAAATATAGGAGGAAGAAAAAGTAAAGGTTGAATATACTTACTACTACAACATCCTATCAAATTCATATCATGCATAATTAGGATAGAATGACTGTAGGAAAAAGTAAAGCTAACATAAAACATGCTTGTAATAAAATTACACTAAAAGGAAGTATTTTCACATTAAAATTTTATTTTTATTCCTACCCCTAAACTTAATTTTTAACATATATAGCATTCAGTACAGAAAATATAAGCAGGAAGAAAACAATTTAGAAATTTTATCTACCACAAATGTCTATCAAAATCATTTGCAAGTATTCATTAGAACAAAACAATATGCAAGATAAAGTAAATCTAAACTAATCATGCCAGAATGAAATTAACTAAACTAAAGTTTAACTAGCATTGTAGGTATCAGTAAGGGAATATAAAAATGTTCTTCAATACCTAAATAAAATCGTAACACAAACATAAACACACATATGATAAATGAGGTTAATTCATCCTTTAACTCAACCAATCTCACTACGTTGCCTTCAATTTTTAACGGAATCACTACACTAGTAAATTAGGCACTTTAAAATGATTTTATAGATTATAATCCCAAAGATAAGATTACCTCTAATAAATTGGTTTCCGGACACCAATCTCAGGCATCATCTAATCCTTATAATTAAGCACCACTAACAGTTATAAAGATAGTGTAAAATCATCCACATGGTGTTCATCAAATAGGTTCGCGACTCCTACCTAATGAAAATAAAGTTGTAGAAAGGAAGTAACAAATTAAGATGAAATTATCATTGTTTGAAATTCATGATTTCTCTTGTAAAACTCAAGTCTGGGTGAGACCCAAGTCACAGTGGACTCGTTAATCCAACTACAATAAGAGATCAATTCTAGCCATAATAAGAAGTTAAGGAATCACCTCCCTCATGACACACAAAGATCAAATCAAACTACTAATAATCCAAACATCTACCAATCATTAATCAAACTGATCAATCCACTATAAAGAAAATACAATATATCACTAATGTACGGCTTATTTTTAGGTCGTGTGTTTTATTTTTAAAAGGGGGTCGCCTAATCGAAATTGTCGGCGAATTTTTAATTTAATTTAAATAAATAATTTGAAAAGTAGTATTTGATTTTGAAAATAATTTTAAGATATGAAATCAACCCGACCTCACATCCCAGATAGTTTATATAAACAAGCACCGCATCACAAACCGTGTATCTATCCCGAAGAATAAATACACTGTTTGGTGATGGGGCTCGATTAAATAAACTAGAAGATTTGTAACATCCGTTTGGTCTGCGAACCAATTTTATAAGCGAATAGAATTCCCCGCTTAATATAAATGAATTAAGCGAGGTTTATATTAATCGGGTTCTTAAAATTCCCTATAAGGGCAAGCCCCTATAGTTAATTACATCTTAAGTGACGGGAATCACCTAAGAAAACTCTCGATAATAATCGATAGTTCTGCTCTCAAGAATCTCAAAGTTTAAGTTTTCAAGGATTGAATTTTAGAATTTTAATAGGGAATGGATCAAATTTGGAACATTTTGTTTTGGGAATTCAAAGGAAGAAAGATAGGAGAAATTACAGATTCGAAGCGAACTTCGGTAATTTCCCGACTATCCTATCGTTTGGCTTGAATTTAGGAAAGTCCTAATATTTATTTAATATTTTGATCTTGCCAATTTTAATTAATTAGGACTTATATTCGTATGACATGATCATACAAAATAGCCTCGAAGATGTGAGGGTTTATGTCGTATCAGACGACTACCTCGGAATCCTAAGACTGGTTAGGGCTTAATTTGCAATGCAAATGCCTAACAAAAAGATTTAGGATTTATGTTGCACTAGGCAAACTACCTCGAAGTCCTATGGCTTGGTTATTTAATTCTAAGAAAGTTTTGCTAAAGTAGACTCAGGTTTTGCTGATGACGATGGCCGTGCTACCCACCATGCTCCGAGCTCCTAGTTGTTGCAGAGGGTTGTAACCAAGAGAGAAGAGAGGAGTTTGGTTTTAGAAATCTTAAAGTCCATGTGTTTTTTATGTTTTAATTAAAACAAATCTTAAAGTTTATTATAACAACACCGGTTAAGATCCCACGGTTCCATCCTTCCGACATCGTTATTTTTATCGGATTCACTTAGTCCAGATGAATTTGCTAAACTCAACTAAATGAGTTCCAAACTTTCATTTAGATCGTGGGAAATCCCGTTAGCAACACGTAGGTTACATCATCCGAGGTATTCCCGATCATCCAACAAGACGTTTTAATTTAGTTATAATTGTAGTTTTGTATTCTGTTTGTGATTAAATTTTGAGTTGTTTTATATTTTGAAATGTTGTGACGGTGAATTTTATCTTGTAATGACTTTTAATTTAGTTTTGGTTTCAGTTTTAGGGACTATCCTAGAAGTGTGGGTTTTCATGCAACAGTTGTTTATCATGCAAGAAAAGTAAAGTGCATTTACAATAAAGTAAATTGCAAGAAAGTAAATTGCAACCAAATAAAAGCGTACCTGGAGGGTCTTCCCGTCATCCCAGGCTGCACTTAAACACAATTTAGAATATTTAAGCATTTAAAGCAAGTTCCTAGGTAAAGCTAAATGAAGGATTATGGTTTTCTACCAAGTTCCTAATCCTATAGCTAGTCATCTCCTATGACGTCTAGGTTCTTGTGTTTTGGTTTGAGGACGATTTTCTTCATCAAAGAACGATTAAGTTCAATTGTTCTTATAAACATCCTATCGTATCAAGGAAGTGCTTAAGACGAATCTTAAATATCTTTTCAATACTTTTAGGATTGTTTTAAGTCCAAGAGAATTTAATTATACAAATGAATTAATCATCCAGAAGTTCAAGTTTTGTTATCTTGCTCAGTGAACTAGGATATTTAAATATCCTATGAGTGATGTAATACTTCACTTAACACTCCATTTAGGAGTTATGACAATAAGAGTTCTTGAGGGCAAACCGATGTTCAGGTGATTTGTGATTTTTATTTAATTTCAATTAATGGTTTAAGTTTGGAATAGTGTTCAAATCGTTTTAAATTTACTTTTGAATTCTTTATGTCTTAAGTGATGTTATATTTAATTTAGTTTAGTTTAATTTAATTTTAATTTAATTTAATTTGGTGTAATTTAGTTTTAATTTAATTTTATTTATTTAATTTTAATTTTAATTTTATTTTAACTTGATTTTATTATTTTAATTTAATATGTTTTGATTTAATTTAATGTGATTTAATTTAATTTAATTTGAATTTTAATTTAATTTAATTTCATTTAATTTCATTTTAATTTTAATTTAATTTAAATTTTAATTTGGTTTTATTTTTAATTTTAATTTTAATTTTAATTTAATTTTATTATTATTTTTTAATTTTAATTTAATATTTTATTTTATATGCTTTAGGAATGATTTAATTTTAATTGTTAAAGTATTAATTTAATTGAAATTTTAAAAGGATTTAATTTAAATGTTTTAATTTTAATTTAATTTAATGATTAAGTCTTTTAGCATTATAAATTTTGAATTTGGATTATCATTTTAATTAGGAATTAAATATTATTGAGGTGATTAATTTAGGGATTCTTAGATTAAAGAATAAATTTCTTCTTAATAATATCCCTATTTTAATAATTCCATTTTTTTATTCTTCCAAGTTTAAATAATTATTTAATTAAGGTTTATTTTAATTACTTTCAAATTGTTTGGTAGGTTTCTACCCTTTAATTACCTAAGTTTCAAACATCAAAAATCAACTTAGTATCAAATATTTTACCCACCCTTTTAATTAAACCTAAAATTTTTAATTATAGGTTAAAATTTTAATTACTATTTTGCCCTTTAAACTTACTAATTCCATAACTCACTAAATTGAGTTCAAATGAGTTTGAAATTTTTATGTGACTTCACTCATATGTCAATCAAGACATTAGAGGAGAAAATATGATTTTTTTGTATTTAATTTATTTATGTAATTATTTTTGGTAGAAAATAAAGATTTTTAAGGAAAATTTAATAATATGACCAAGGGAAAGTTTCTGACCTTAAGAAAATTATGGGACATTCCTAATGACCAGAGGACCACTTGGACCAATGTTGGAGATTTTTTGAATTATATTCTTTTTATTATAATTATTTTGAGTTTTAGAGTATTAATTAATTTAAAAATAAAATAAAGATTGAAAACTAAATTTTATATTTTTCAAAAATCTCTCTAATATCAAGGAAACCAGGGAGCCAATATTTATAATTTTCTGATTTTCCTTGATTTATTAGAATTATTTTAGTGGAATTGCTAGAAAATATATTTTTTTAATTTTTAAAATTACCTTAAGGTTTTAAAATTTAATATCTCATCATAGAGACTTAAGAAAAATATGGGGTTTGTTCCTAAGTGATTAAAATTTAAAATATGACATTTTGGTGAATTTTATTATTTTTGTGATTTTTATTATTTTTTAATTATTAAAATATTAAAATAATGTAAAAAAATCAACTTTTTTAGAAAATTACAATTTTATTTTTCTTAAATTCCCCTGATATCAGAGAGGCTCCAAAACCAATTTGGTGAATTTTTGAAAAGTATTTTGAAAGTTATGAATTTTTGAAGTTTAAGTTGGCTAAATGGCTTAATCAACCCATTTGGTAGGGCTAACCAAGTGCAATTGACTTCAAATTTTTATGGTGGGTTCCTCTGATCCTAAAGGTCAGTGGAGAATTGACTTCAAGTCAATTTGATGTATGATTAGCTCTAATTAATTAAGGACCTATTTTGGGTGTTTAAGCCAATTAGGCTTATTCCAAGTGGATTAATTCAAAACCTATTTTTCCTAGAGTCCTCTGGTCATAAAAAACATCCTCAAATTTTCCTAGAATTTATTTCACAACATGCTAATTATTGGAATTAAAATATTCGGAATAGTGACCTAGAATTGAAAAATCAGTAACTCTTCATAGGGGTGGCCTCTGACTTTGGAAAATTCAGGAAATGTTCCCAAATTCAGAGGCTTCAAAAGCGCCATGGTCTCATGCCATGATGAATTGTATATATGCATGGAGAATTGAAATAGTGCAGAGAATAAATAAATTATTAAAAATCAAATACTCAATGAAATTAAATGATTTCTTTTCCACATTATTTTCCTCTGTTCACTGAGCAAGAGGGTTATTTTATTTTATTTTTCTGATTTTTCTACACAAAGTTATGCATTTTTGAAGTTTAGGGAATTAAATAAATCAAAAATACCCTAATTTTCTATTTAAAACGGCGGCGCTGACTCATCCTAGGCATCTCCGAAACGCCGCGTGTCGCGCTGCCATTCGACGCCGCCACTCGAGTCGGCGACTCGGGTCCCGCCTTCCGCATATCATCTGCAGATCCGACCCGATCTGAGCCGTCCGTCCGCACGTGTATGGAATGAACGACATCCGTTCATCGTCCCCAGCCGTTCTCACCCGAGAGCCGTCCACACTAAAACCCTAAGAACTCACTCATTTCTCAACGGATTTTTGTGTTCTTGTGCTCTATGGATTCGTATTGAAGAGACGAACACATCTATATGGTGATCATGCATTGAAATTAAAGCATTTGAAATAGACAATCTCCAGAGGCTCGGGATAAAGAGTTAGCTCATACCTTAGCTCAGAGAAGTGTGGCTTCGATCTGAGGGTTGTGTCACCTTCGATTGGGTCCAAGCAAGCTCCAGATGAAGTCTCCTGGCCAGGTGAATTTTCCGGGTATGATTTTGACCAAGCCCGATTTCAACTTTTGGATTCTGGAACAGATGAGTGGCCGGGAGAGGGGGCTTTCACTGGGGAACTCCTTCTCTTGGTCTTGTGCAGGTGTGGGTGAGTTTAATTTGACTTTGGTGGAGGATTTGGGAGTGTCCTGTTCTGGCCTGAGAATTGAGCTCCAAAATTGAGCTCAATTAGTGGGGATTAGGGTAGGAGGACAGTGGGGATCAAGTGCTCTAGGTGTGGGGAGAGTCTGGAGTGATTTTGGCAGAGTTTCCTTAAGGTTGATTCAGCACTTCCTCCATGGCCGAGAGAGGTGGGGTTTAAATAGGCATGGCTGGAGGCTCTCCCAGGGGGATTTAAGGCTTGGGATCAGCTGCTCTGGTGAGGAGAAGAACAACCATGGTGGCCATTGGGCATGGGGCAGCTCAGCAAGGGAGAATTTCAATGTTGGCTCACATGTGAGCTCTCGGGTGTGGTGTTCTCCGGCGATCCAGGAGGCTGGCCGGAAGGCATGGGTCACCCTCAGGTTTAGGTGGGTCAGGGCTGGGGTTTAGTGTAGGCAATTGGGCTTTGCCATGTGTCAAAAGCTTGGATTAAGATGGCATGGGGGAAGGCCAATTTTTGGCTTGATTTGGTCAAGTCCACCTTTTGGGCTTGGTTCACCCTTCAAGGTGGCTTTGGGTGTTGTGAGGAGTCAAAGGAATCAGCTGGTTTGACATGGAGAAGTCCTTATCCAAATATATTTGGATTAAATTTGGGTTAAGGGGAATCATGGTTAAGGCTAATGACTTTAGGAGATTAAGGAAAGAGTCTCCTCCTTTTGACCAAAATGGCATGGTGACATGTAAAAAGGCTCTCATGGCTTCCATGTGGCTCATGCATGGCTTCATGGCTCATCTTTGGCTTGGGAAAAGTTAAGTCAATTTCATGAAAAAGGGTTTTGTGAATTTTGGAACTTTAATGGGAATTGGCATATTGCTTGATTTGGATTTATTTTATCATGGATTTAGAACTTAGGAGATGGATTTATCAAATGGATGATGATAGAGGATTGTCATGTGGGTTTTAGGCCTTTTGAAGTCATTTTTAATGGGCTTTTAGGAAGGCTAAAAGGGGGTGGGCCTTTAGGTTTAAGAATGAATTCATGGATGGGAGTTTTGTAGAAGTTTGGGCCAAATAATTGTTGGTTTTGGTTTAGGGATGTTTCATGAGTGATTTGGAATAAATTTGAGGTGGCTTGGGCTTGAATTGGGTTAGTTTGGGCTAAATTTGGGTCATGGGTCCAAATTGGGCTTTAAGGTCAAAAGTGAAATTGGATTCAAATGCCAATCAAATTGGACTTAGATTTGGTCTAAATTGGTGTTGGGGATGTTGAATTGAAGTTTAGAATTGAATTGGACTAGAATTTGGGTCAATTGGGTAGGTTTGATTTGACATTGGGTTCATTTTGGGTTAAAATGGGCCAAATTGGGGATTTTGGTAAAAGTGGGGTAAATTGACAAAATTGGCCCATAGTGTAGTTGAACAAAATGAAATTGGGAATATTTGAGATTTTCTGGAATTTCTGGGAATTTTCTGAATTTTTGGATTTTTGGGTCAAGAGGGGCATTTTGGGTATTTGGAGGGTATTGGGGGGTATTTTTGGAATTTTTGGTATTAGGCTATGAATGATCAATTTGAGTGGTGAGGAAATGCTCAAGGTTAATTTTGGGGAATTTTGGGTGATTTGGAAATTTTGAAAAATTTGGGTAATTTCAAGAGTTTTGGGTAGAAGTAGGCGGGTGTAGGGTCTCCGGGGTCAAAAATTAGAAATTTGGAAAATTGAAGATTGGGTAAATGTAAGTGAAATGAAATCATTTTGGTTGAGCCATGAAGCCATATCAAGGCCAAATGAGCCATGAAAGGACTCATTTGAGGCATTCACTATGTTGTTCCTAACCCTCTTAGCCAAGGGCTTAGGGGTTAAGGACCATCCATATGAATCACCTCCATGAGTCAGGAGGTCAGGTTGGGTATGGGTGTGGTTTTAGGAAGTATGTGAAAGTATAGTGTATGAGTGTAAGGTGCGTGTAAGTCAGCCCTCACCAGACCAGGCCACCCAGGGCAGTCCTAAGGCCAAAGAGTCCTATAGGAACCCATCCTTTAAACTTCCACATTTGATTTCAACCCTCTAGGTGATTAGGGGTCTACAGTCAAGTTTGTGAAGTTTGCAGGGAGTTAAGAAGTGGTTTAAAATTCTAAAGGGTGGGTCACAATTCTAGTCCTCTAGGATAGTCAAAGGAAAAGCCTATAGCTAGATCCCAAGTACTAAAGAGAGAAGAGAAGACCTCATCAAAAATGAGGTCAACAAATGGACCCCCAATAGGTGTGGTGTGCTAACCAAGGACACCGCGCGTATTGGCGTTGACCGAAAAGATCAACTAAACCAGCACAGATGTCCAAGTGATAAACTTAGGACTAAAGTAGAAGAATTTCCGCTGGGGAGTGTCAAGTATATCTCTGAGACTGGAGATTCCTGAACTCTCGCTGGGGAAAGGGAAAGGAGGTGAATCCCGAATCACATGATCTGGGGGAATTTCGATTTAGATTTCATTTTGTTTCAGTTTAATTTTTGATGTGTGAGCTCAGATTTTAGTTTGAGTTTCAATTTAGATTGAAATTTTGTTAAAATTAATTTGAAGGGATTTGAACTTGAAATGAAAATTAGAATTTTGTGGTTTTAGATGTAACATCTTCAACCTCAGAAGAAAATTAAATTGATTGGATTGAATCATTATAATGAGGAGAGATCTCAGAGCAATGCGGTATTGGATGTAAAATCCTTAACCTCAAGAGTTTGATTTCGATGTATTTCATTGCGATAGGGAAGGAATCCTAAAGCAATACAGTCTCGGATGTAAAATCCTCGACCCCAAAAGTTTGATTTTTTGATGTATTTCATTGCGATAGGGAAAGAGCCTAAAGCAATGCAGTCTCGGATGTAAAATCCTCAACCCCAAAAGTTTGAATTTGATGTATTTCATTGCGATAGGGAAAGAACCTAAAGCAATGCAGTCTCGGATGTAAAATCCTCAACCCCAAAAGTTTGAATTTGATGTATTTCATTGCGATAGGGAAGAATCCTAAAGCAATGCAGTCTCGGATGTAAAATCCTCAACCCTAAGAATTTGATTTTGATGTATTTCATTGCGATAGGGGAAGAATCCTAAAGCAATGCAGTCTCGGATGTAAAATCCTCAACCTCAAGAATTAGAATTTGATGTATTTCATTGCGATAGGGAAAGAATCCTAAAGCAATGCAGTCTCGGATGTAAAATCCTCAACACCAAAAATTTGAATTTGATGTATTTCATTGCGATAGGGAAAGAATCCTAAAGCAATGCAGTCTCGGATGTAAAATACTCAACCCCAAAAATTTGAATTTGATGTATTTCATTGCGATAGGGAAAGAATCCTAAAGCAATGCAGTCTCAGATGTAAAATCCTCAACCCCAAAAATTTGATTTTAATGTATTTCATTGCGATAGGGGAAGAATCCTAAAGCAATGCAGTCTCGGATGTAAAATCCTTAACCCAAATAATTTGATTTTCATGTATTTCATTGCGATAGGGGAAGAATCCTAAAGCAATGCAGTCTCGGATGTAAAATCCTCAACCCCAAGAATTTTATTTTGATGCATTTCATTGCGATAGGGGAAGAATCCTAAAGCAATGCAGTCTCGTATGTAAAATCCTCAACCTCAAGAATTTGAATTTGATGTATTTCATTGTGATAGGGAAAGAATCCTAAAGCAATGCAGTCTCGGATGTAAAATCCTCAACCCAAAAAATTTTAATTTGATGTATTTCATTGCGATAGGGAAAGAATCCTAAAGCAATGCAGTCTCGAATGTAAAATCCTCAACCCCAAAAAATTTGAATTTGACGTATTTCATTGCGATAGGGAAAAAATCCTAAAGCAATGCAGTCTCGGATGTAAAATCCTCAACCCCAAAAGTTTGAATTTGATGTATTTCATTGCGATAGGGAAAGAATCCTAAAGCAATGCGGTCTCGGATGTAAAATCCTCAACCCCAAGAATTTGATTTTGATGCATTTCATTGCGATAGGGGAAGAATCCTAAAGCAATGCGATCTCGAATGTAAAATCCTCAACCCCAAGAATTTGAATTTGATGTATTTCATTGCGATAGGGAAAAACCTAAAGCAATGCAGTCTCGGATGTAAAATCCTCAACCCCAAGAATTTGACTTTGATGTATTTGATTTTGCAAAGATTTGTAGTGTTGATTTGAAAAGTGTGGAATTTTGGTGTTTCGAGAATTTTATGAGAGTTGTAAAAGATTTTTGTGGAATGGAATAGATTAGGAGGGAATATGTAGATGTTACATATCCCATTCAAAGGAGTTGATCAAAAGTTGCTGGTTTGGATTGGATACAATTCCTCGCCATCAGGTTCGAATCGAAAACCTCACGGCTCCGTGTCAATGGAATCGACTGCTTCCATCCCAGACAAGGGAGAGAGTAGAACGGATTGGATTTCAGATTTGGAAGATTGAGTTTGAATTTGATTGACATTTGATTTGAGATTTGGAAAATTGAATTTGAATTTGATTGATATTTGATTTGAAATTTGGAAGATTGAATTTAAAATTGATTGAGATTTGATTTGAAATTTGTGTTTATTTTGTTTGTCCTTTAACGATTCAAATTTATTTTATCATTCATTTAATGTTCATGTGAATTTGGTGTTCATCATTATTTTTTTATTATTCCTTTTGTATTTTTAAATTCAATAGGAATGAAGTGGGAAAAGATCGGGAAAAAGATTTTGATTTGGAAGAGAGAACAAGGAAAATTTTATTATCATGATTTTATTTATTTTAGCACATTTTTTTTATTATTTTTGGGTTCGGACCCAATCATAAGTAATTACTTTGCCCGTGCTTCTAGGGATGAAGAATTCATTCCTTCGAAACATCAGGTAGCGTAATACTTCTTCAAGTATCGTCCGTTGATTGGAAGCATATGTCGTTCTCCTTGGCAATTCACAAGCTGGTTGGAGCCTCCTGAGTATACTGTCTCAACCACAAACGGTCCTTCCCAAGTGGGTTCAAATTTTCCTCCTATCTTACGGTGTGCAAGAATAGGTCTTTTGAGAATGAGAACTAAGTCACCAACTTTAAAGGTTCTTGGGCGAACCCGGTTTGTCATGGGCTTCGAACCATCTTAGCTTGGTATAGTTCTAAATTATGTTGGGTCGCAAGTCTTTTCCTTCCAGGGCTTTCCAACTCCTCTGAGTCGTAATTTGGCATTCTCTTCGTCGTGATTTTGTTTGCAATCTGCGATTCCGAGTGAAGGAAGCTCGGACCTCTAAGGGTAACATCGCCTCGGACCCATACACCGGAGCGTAAGGTGTAGTTCGAGTAGGAGTTTTGAAGGTTGTCCGGTAGGCCCATAAGGCTTCTAATAACTTCTCGTGTCAATTTCTCTTATTATCGTCCAAAGTTTTCTTTAAAATTTGAACGAGAGTTTTATTAAAAGCCTCAGCTGAGCCGTTTGCTCTTGGATAGTAAATTGTCGAATACCGCCGGCCGATTCCGTGTCTCCCGACAAAATTGTTGATTTGCGTGCTTCGAATGCCGATCCATTATCCGAGATGATCCTACGCGGCACTCGAAACGGTAGACAACTTGGTTCTTGAAAACCGTAGCACGTGGTGTGCTTTCACTTCTCCGAGTGGAACCGCCTCGCCCACTCGGGAAAAGTAATCTATAGCCGCAAGAATGAAGTGATGTCCTTTTGAAGATGGTGGTTCTATCGGACCCACTATATCTGTGCCCCAACATTCAAAAGGCCACGACGCAATTGTCGGATGTAGCACATTTGGAGGTTGGTGTAGAACCACTCCGTGCACTTGGCATCGGTGACAGCTCTTGGCGATTTTCATGCGATTGGTCATCATCGAGGGCCAGTAGTACCCTAGTCTTTTAATTTTCATTTTCATCTTCGGACCCGACTGGTGAGCGCCATAGAGTCCTGAATGTACCTCTTTAACAATTTAACGAGCCTCAGACCCGCTTAAGCATCTTAGCCACATTTGATCGAAAGACCTTCTGTATAACGTGTTGTTTATTAATGCGTAGGACGTAGTTCTTTCTCGATCCGATGGGCTAACGACCTATCGTCCGGTAGTTTTCTTGTTTGCAAGTAGTCTATTAATGGCCGTCACCAATCTTCTCGTGTTTTCCGTCACTCGCTGCAATCGATTCATTTTCTTTTCCGATTTGTGTATTGTGTCTATGTCGAGCCGTGATAGGACCCGACGTCCGTGAACCGACACTTCTATCGATTCATCTTGCAAACGAGCAAATTCTTTTGCGAGGCGGGCTAACGCATCCGCTAAAGAGTTTTCTTTTCGGGAATTTTGTAGATCGTCACATTCGGAATCTGTTCTAACAACCGTATGGCATACCGGAAGTATTGCTCGAGTCTTGGCTTTAAAATTCCGTACTCGTTCGGCGATCCGTTGAATGATTAACTCGCGAATCCCCGTAGATGTTGATGTTTGTTATCCCCATTTGAATAGTTAATTCCGAGTTCTATTATGAGGGCTTCGTATTCCGCTTCATTGTTTGTACACGGTTCCGTTAAGTGGTAGGAGTATCTTAACATCCCCCGCTCCGGTGTTATAAAGATTAGTCCGATTCCCGCCTTACCGGTACTATCACTTGCGATTCTTCGTCTTTGTGTGCTCGAAGATGCTCCGTCGAAATATAATTCCCAACATCGATCATCGTGGTCTTCTAAACTCATTATTTGTTCATCCGGCAAGTCGTCATCGAGAGGGGGTTCTCGCCGGCAAAGGGTGTGCTGCGGGGAAGTCTGCTAGGACTTGTCCTTTTACGGCACGAAGAGGCACGAAAGTTATATCGAATTGCAATAATATCATTGACCACCTAGCAAGTCTGCAGGAAAGCATTGGAAGAGTCATCAAGTATTGCAATGGATTAAATTTCGAGATCAAGTTGACCTTATGAGAAAGCATGTAGTGCCTGAGCTTTTGAGCGGCGAAGATCAGGGCCAAACAGTGCTTTTCAATTGCGGGATACCTTACTTCCATCGGAAGTAAACGACGGCTTAGGTAGTAAAGAGCATTTTCTTTACCCTCATCATTGTCCCGGCCAACTGTGGCTCCGAGAGAGTCGTCTAAAGCCGCGATATAAAGTATCAACGGTCTACTCCGAGACTGGGGTCGCTAAGACAGGAGGTGTCATTAAATATTGTTTAATGTCCTCAAAGGCCTTCTCGGCATTTCTCTTCCCAAATAAATTTGGCGTCCTTTTTAACTAATGCCGAGAAAGGCCGACACCTACCCGACAAGTTCGAGATAAAGCATCGAAGATTTGCCGCTTCCTCGAAAAGATCGTAGTTGTTTTAAGGTTTTGGGAGGCGGCATTTCTAAGATAGCTTTTAATCTTTTCGGGTCGATTTCAATTCCACGATGTCGGACAACGAATCCTAAGAATTTCCCGGAGGTGACGCCGAAGGCGCATTTTAAGGGATTCATCCCGAGGTTAAATTGTCTTAATCGTTTGAAAACAATTCTCAAATCATACGAGTGGTTTTCCTTTACTTTGCTTTTGATGACCACATCATCCACGTAGCATTCGACTTGATTGTGGATGAGATCATCAAAAATTCTTGTCATTGCTCTCCGGTAGGTTGCTCCCGCATTCTTCGATCCGAATGGCATCACCGTGTAGCAATATACTTCGATCGGCGTTCGAATGCCGTAAGTTTTTCATCTTCCGGAGCCATTTTTATCCGGTTGTATCCTCGAAGATCCATCCATGAATGAGAATATTTCATGTGTTGAAGCAATGTCGATCACTAATTCCGGGATCGGTAGAGGAATTCATCTTTCGGACATGCCTTGTTTAAATCTCCGAAATCCACACAAATTCCGATCCGACCATTCTTCTTCCCGATCGGCACCACATTGGCTAGCAAGTCGGGTATTGTTCTTCACGGACAAATTTAGCGTCTATTAGCTTTTTAACTTCAGCCTATGACTCGTTGTTCGATTTCTAGACGCATTCTTCCGGACCTCGTCCGACCGGAATAGAAGTAGGGTCCACTCCTAGCTTATGGACTCCGACCTCTGGAGCTGGTCCTGGCATCTCATCGTAGTTCCAAGCAAAACAGTCTTTAAATTCCATTAATAACTTGATTATTTCTTCGGAGTCTTCTTTATTGAGTAAGGAGCTAACAAAGGTAGGTCTAGGCTCCTTGCTAGTACCTAAGTTAACTTCTGTTAACTCATCCATTGTAGATTCGATCTCTTCTTCGAACTCTGGTGGAGCGTTTCAGATTTGTAAATCTTCAAATTCTTCTGTAGTTTCCATGCAGTTTTCATTAGACTCGCAAGTGACAACCAAGCAAAATTCAGTATCGTCAACTGATCCTACTGTGCCGAATCCGAGACCATGTTTTGAATTGGGTGGACGACCGGAGTTATTCCATAATTTTTCAAAATGTTGTGATCGACCTTTTGTCCATTGTTGAGGTAAGAAACCACGCTAAATTAAATTTCGAACACGGGGAGAGTACCACTCAAAAGGTAATTCCATTAATTCCGATGAAGTGACATCTTCAAATTGTACATTATTTTCGGCTTTGGAGGAAGGAGCACCACGGTAGAATTTGATGGGCTTTGCACCACCGCTACGTACCTCTTTGACCACCATACCCTCGATCTTATTAGAATGGATCGGGGTCAGGGTCATAGTATGTACATAGTGGTTAATCTTCTCGTACATCGATTTATATTCTTCGTTCTTTTCATCTTCGAGAGGGATCTCGAATTGCAGCCTTCTTCCGACTTATTGTCGCCGCTTCGCTTGATCTCTTTTCCTTCTTCGAACTCGTCTTCCCAATCAACATTAATGGCCGGTTTCCTCCGTCCAACCGTCCTAACGTCTCTGCCACGACCTCGTCCCCGGCCTCGACCTCGGATGCGAGTTGTGGAGAAACCTTCACCATCTCGCCGTAAGGGAGTGGTGAGTGACTGTTGGACTAGAACTTCAAGTTCTTCGTCGTCCCGAACTTCTTTTGCTTCATTCGTTACGGTATCTCTGGAGAAGATTGTTTTCTTCGGGGGTGCGTAATAAGCTGCATCTTCATGGATTCTAATTTCATGTACGGAGAATGGTTGTAAGTCACCTTTGATGCACTGTTCTCCTCCATCGTAGTATTTGATGCACTGGTGTAGGGATGATGGTACCATCCTGTTTTCATGTATCCATGGTCAGCCCAGTAGAGCGTTGAATGACGTTTCTGAATCAATTATGTGAAATTTCGCGGTTGTCTTTGCGAAGTCACCGGTCTTCATTAGCAGTGTTATTGATCCGAGGGCTCTTTCGCCTTTCTGGTTGAATCCTCTTAATAGCATTTTGTTCACTTCGAACTCGCGAGCATCAATTTCCAAATATGCTAGCATTCGAAGATTCATTATATTGATCGATGCTCCTAGATCCACCAATACTCTGGAGAGTGTAAACTTTCCGATTGTGACTGAAATGTACAACGGTCGGTTGTGATCTGCTGTCCCAAGTAGTAGGTCATTGTCAGTGAAGGTAACACCTTGATGTTCCTTTAACGAGCAAACCTCATCTAAGGAATCTCCGGTCATTTGAGCTAAGCAAATTTCTGGATCAAGTAAGGCCTTGATCAGAGCTTCTCTCATCTCCTTTGATAAGATGAGAGCGTCATAGATGCTTAATTTGGCCGGTAGTTTCCTAAGATGGGCTAGCACGTTGTAGTCCACCTTATTTCCATGTGTCTCGATTTCTTCCCGAATGGGTATTTCTTCTGCGGGGGTTGGTTCTTCCCGAACAACCACCGCTTTCCTTTTCCTTTGGACCCATTCTCGGAGGTAGAACTCTTCCACTTCTTAAGTTGACTTCTGTAATTTCTCCTGAATCCAGTATTGAGTTTGCTGGTGTTTCCTCCTGAATCGGAATGACAGGTTCTTCTGGATTAACTTCAGAATCTGAAGGCTCTAGCTCTATTGTGACCGGAGCTCCTTGAAACTCGCAAATCGATTCATTTCTTGTTGAACTCTCGTAGCCTCCTTGGTGGATGTCTTCTTTGTCATTGTGATCGTCGAGATTGTGTATGATTTGAGAATTGTCACTTGTATCGGAATCGATGTCCGGATTAGGTTGGTTGTCGCTAGTTACGTAATCGTTAGAAACAGTCAAAACGTAGCCAACGCCATAACCCTTATCATTATAAGATCCCGCCAAAGCGAGAAAATAATCATACAGAGTCAAAGGTGGTTCTTCTATCGGAAACAACTATCCTAGGATAAGCAGCCCCTAGTCTAGCCTTACGAGCCTCGGTCTTCTCTTCTTCATCAATTTTCCTCTTTTCTTCAATCGTCTCTTATTGATGTGGTTCTTCTATCGCAAGTGATAGTGCCGACTTGACAGGTTTCGAACTCTGAATTGAGGCTCGCACCGAAGCGGTTTGGATGTGTTCCAAAATCTTCTTCGAAGACTTTGTCCAAGCGGTAGTCCATCCATCATCAGTCGCATAGGGATCTATGAGATCCGTCGAGATAACATTGACGGAACCTCCTTTCTGGGGTTCCTTCATGTACTCCTTCGGGATCATTATATTCCCTTTTCGAAGATTGTCATTGAGCCAACTTTTGAAGGTAATACAATCTTCTATCTTGTGTCTAAGCATCCGGTGGTAAGGGAAAAAGTTGGGATCACCTTTCTTGTCGACTTCTTCTGGTCTCTTAGGTTCTGGCAGTTGAAAATCTGGAGTCTTCATCAGACTGCGGAACATTTTCGGCACTACCTCATTCTTGAACGGATATTGCCTGCTCAGAAGCTCCTTTAGCGTACGTTGTGGACGAGGCGGTTGTTCATACTATTGAGATGACTGATAGCTGGGTCGAGGTTGCTGGTAATTCTGTTGAGTTTGTTGTGACCGTTCGGCGGTATTTGTAGTGGTCGCTTGCCTTTATCGACAACTGCGACGATCCCGGACTTCTTTTCAAAAGTTTTCACGGGCTTCGTTTGTCTCGTTTTGTCGGTGAAACTTAATTTCTTCGCCTCCTCTTGCAAGCTTTCGGACTTGCTTAACAACTTCTCGAAAGTCTTAATAGTAAATCCCTTGAGGAGAAGTGCTATCGGGCCATGAATGCTCTTAAGTAAAATGCCGACTGCATGTTTTTCTTTTAGCTGTGGCTCACACTTCATACTTAGATTCCTCCATCGAAGTATGTAGTCTACCAAAGTTTCGTTCGGCTTCTGTTTCTCTACCACTAAATAACCTATAGTGATGTGGTGCTAAGCTCCGTCAAATCGCTTGATGAAGAGGTTCTCTAATTCTAAAAATGTCTTCACCGAACCGTTCGGTAATTTCGCATACCAATCAAAGGCGATCCTCGACGAGTCGTCGACAAATTGTCGGAAGAGTAAAGCATCACTTCCGCCGACATTGCAACAACTGGCACGAAAATGTGCAACATGCTGTCGAGGGTTTTGAGTTCCATCAAAGGTCTTGAACAGAGGTGGTACGAAGCCTTTCAGATATTGGACAGCGTCGAATTCTTCGGGGTAAGGTCTACCCGTCCGAACGGATGTCCCGCTCTTTGACTGTGCCAAGGATTCTCGCACCTGTTGTTCCACCATGCTCTTGATATCCTTTTCCGGAATCATGTTTTGTGTTGTGTTCTTTTTTAATTGATCATCCCCATTGACAGATGTAATCTCCTTTCCTCCTTCTACAATGTGAATAACTTCTGGGGGTATTTCTCTTTGGGGTTGAACCTGACTCTGGAGAGTGGCTAGGGCTACATCCATCTCTTCCATCCTTTTTGCCATTTGGGCGATCGTATCATCTTTCTCTTGAAGCTGCATCCTCATTACTTCCAGCTCCTCTCTTTCTGCGGCTGCAGGAGCACCTTGTGAAGCTGACGAAGCTCGCGTTTCAACCATGTTAATTTCCGCATATTCATCACCCATGAACTCTGATGAGTCAACTTCATCTCCGAATTTCTCTTCTCTTTCTCTTGCTAATCGCCAAATATCGGTTCTTAGCTTTTCCATAGCATCTTCTAATGGTCTTTTCTGTACATCTTTGCAGTTGTGATATGATAGCTGTCGGGTTTCCTTCCCATGAGTCTCCTTTACTGCGGTAGTGCTCTCTTCGGATTCAAGTCTCCTGACGAGACTTTCCTTCTTAGGTTGTTGTTTTAATTTTAATTGTCCGGTAGTGGGACGCCATACAATCCTCCTAGCAGCAGAAGGTCTGGGACCGGATGGTCTGTCAACCAGATGCTGGAAGGTGGTATCCTCCCTAATTTGTAGTCCTGAAACAACGACAGGTGGACTAGCTTTCATTCTCTTATTTGGCTTTTCCGCAGCGATAACAGGTTCTACTCGTGGCCCAAGACGGGACTTAGCCGGCACCCGCCCTATCCTTCTTAAAATCTCTGATACGAGGCATTTTTCTTTCTTTGCTAACTTTTCTATCAGGGTTTGCAGTCGAGCAAATGGCGTAATTCTAGCCCTTTCCTTACGGCCGTCGTTGTAATATGCGGGCTGAGGCAATGCAGAAGCACTCTTGCAGACATTTTCCTCATCCTCTGCGACGGAGAGGGGATGGAACCTACTTCCTCCCAAAAGTGGTATGTATTCGGACAAGCAGCCGTATACTCGGGCGGCTTACGGATTTCCTCCGGAAAGCAACTTCGGCAGCTCCGGCTTCTCTAGCAATCCTTCTACTTCGTTCCTTCTTTGAGTCCGTGTCGGTGGTGGAATTCTCGAGCCGGACCCGATTTCAAAAACGGAAGGTCTCACGAGAAGATCTGTACCCTCCACGAGAACAGGTTCATCAAAGTTCTGAATTTCCTTCCCCTTTAGTCTGGCAGAAGCCGGGGTAGGTGCAGAGACGACTAGACCAGTGGGGGTAGCAACAACAGTCCTTCTACGAACAATAATACTCCTCTCAGTTGGAATCTTTTGCAGAGGAGGGAATTCATAAGTTGACTTGAGGTTAAACTCAATCAACGGTTCGTCAGTTTCCGGTACTTTGCTTGTGAGTGAAAAGAGAGTGACGTCGGGGATTTTGATGTCGGTGTCCCCGAATCCTTGTCTGAATCGAATGATTCCATTATCGAGCGCTCGTCCTTGAACACGGCTAGGTCCAGATCCGTTGACAAAGGAGAAGATCGGCTTTGGGGCTTCCATTTCTGCAGGGCAGATTCCAAGTGTTAGTCCCCGAATCGTGCTTCTTCTTGTCGTAAAACTTATGACGAAAAAGAAAGAGTCCGAACACATTTTGGTTTACCTTAGTGTATTTGTGGTATTAAAGGAAAATTGTTTTTCGAAAAGATTTGTTCATTAAGACGAGAGTTATTAAAAGAAGGAGAGTTGTAGGAAGGATAAAAGGAATTGATTAGGAACTGGAAAAGGAAGAGAAAGTTTTGTAGAGATTTCTCGACCCTCAAGATCACTCCTAAACTAATACCTATTGGGGATCCATCCCACCTCAGAAATGAGGTAAAAGGATCTCGGAACCTCTCTGTTTAGGGGTGTCTAAACAGTGGCTCCTAAATCCGAGAGAATGTTTTCTGTACTTGTTCAAGGTAGAAATGAACATAGTATTCCAACGGAAAGAAGGGTAGTTTGATCCACTAGGGACATGGATACACTACCGATTTTTGAAAGCAGAACTATCTGATTAAAAATGGAGAGAGGAATAGTTCCCCAGCGGAGTCGTCAGAAATTGTACGGCTTATTTTTAGGTCATGTATTTTATTTTGAAAAGGGGGTCGCATAACAGAAATTGTCGGCGAATTTTTAATTTAATTTAAATAAATAATTTGAAAAGTAGTATTTGATTTTGAAAATAATTTTAAGATATGAAATCAACCCGACCTCACATCTCAGATAATTTATATAAACGAGCACCACATCACAAACCGTGTATCTATCCCGAAGAATAGATAAGAAAACTCTCGATAATAATCAGTAGTTCTGCTCTCAATAATCTCAAAGTTTAAGTTTTCAAGAGATTGAATTTTAGAATTTCAATAGGGAATGAATCAAATTTGGAACATTTTGTTTTGGGAATTCAAAGGAAGAAAGGTAGGAGAAATTACAGATTTGAAGTGAACTTCGGTAATTTCCCGACTATCTTATCATTTGGCTTGAATTTAGGAAAGTACTAATGTTTATTTAATGTTTTGATCTTGTCAATTTTAATTAATTAGGACTTATATTCGTATGACATGATCATACAAAATAGCCTCGAAGATGTGAGGGTTTATGTCGTATCAGACGACTACCTCGGAATCCTAAGACCGGTTAGGGCTTAATTTGCAATGCAAATGCCTAACAAAAAGATTGAGGATTTATGTTGCACTAGGCAAACTACCTCAAAGTCCTATGGCTTGGTTATTTAATTCTAAGAAAGTTTTGCTGAAGTAGACTCAGGTTTTGCTGATGACGATGGTCGTGCTGCCCACCATGCTCCGCGCTCCTTGTTGTTGCAGAGGGTTGTAACCAAGAGAGAAGAGAGGAGTTTGGTTTTAGAAATCTTAAAGTCCAAGTGTTTTTTATATTTTAATTAAAACAAATCTTAAAGTTGATTATAACAACACCGGTTAAGATCCCACGGTTCCATCCTTCCGACATCGTTATTTTTATCGGATTCACTTAGTCCAGATGAATTTTATAAACTCAACTAAATGAGTTCCACACTTTCATTTAGACCGTGGGAAATCCCGTTAGCAACACGTAGGTTACATCATCCGAGGTATTCCCGATCATCTAACAAGACATTTTAATTTAGTTATATTTGTAGTTTTGTATTCTGTTTGTGATTAAATTTTGAGTTCTTTTATATTTTGAAATGTTGTGACGGTGAATTTTATCTTATAATGACATTTAATTTAGTTTTGGTTTCAGTTTTAGGGACTATCCTAGAGGTGTGGGTTTTCATGCAACAGTTGTTTATCATGCAAGAAAAGTAAAGTGCATTTACAATAAAGTAAATTGCAAGAAAGTAAATTGCAACCAAATAAAAGCGTACCTGGAGGGTCTTCCCGTCATCCCAGGCTGCACTTAAACACAATTTAGAATATTTAAGCATTTAAAGCAAGTTCCTAGGTAAATCTAAAGGAAGGATTATGGTTTTCTACCAAGTTCCTAATCCTATAGCTAGTCATCTCCTATGACGTCTAGGTTCTTGTGTTTTGGTTTGGGGACGATTTTCTTCATCAAAGAACGATTAAGTTCAATTGTTCTTATAAACATCCTATCGTACTGAGGAAGTTCTTAAGACGAATTTTAAACATATTTTTAATACTTTTAGGATTGTTTTAAGTCCAAGAGAATTTAATTATACAAATGAATTAATCATCCAGAAGTTCAAGTTTTGTTATCTTGCTAAGTAAACTAGGATATTTAAATATCCTATGAGTGAAGTAATACTTCACTTAACACTACATTTAGGAGTTATGACAATAAGAGTTCTTGAGGGCAAACCGATGTTCAGGTGATTTGTGTTTTTTATTTAATTTCAATTAATGGTTTAAGTTTGGAATAGTGTTCAAATTGTTTTAAATTTACTTTTGAATTCTTTATGTCTTAAGTGATGTTATATTTAATTTAGTTTAGTTTAATTTAATTTTAATTTAATTTAATTTGGTTTAATTTAGTTTTAATTTAATTTTATTTATTCTATTTTAATTTTAATTTTATTTTAACTTCGATTTTATTATTTTAATTTAACTTAATTTAATATGTTTTAATTTAATTTAATTTGATTTAATTTAATTTAATTTAATTTAATTTAATTTGAATTTTAATTTAATTTAATTTAATTTCATTTCATTTTAATTTTAATTTAATTTAAATTTTAATTTGGTTTTATTTTTAATTTTAATTTAAATTTTAATTTTAATTTAATTTAATTATTTATTTTTTTAATTTTAATTTAATATTTTATTTTTTATGCTTTAGGAATGATTTAATTTTAATTGTTAAAGTATTAATTTAATTGAAATTTTAAAAGGATTTAATTTAAATGTTTTAATTTTAATTTAATTTAATGATTAAGTCTTTTAGCATTATAAATTTTGAATTTGGATTATCATTTTAATTAGGAATTAAATATTATTTAGGTGATTAATTTAGGGATTCTTAGATTAAAGAATAAATTTCTTCCTAATAATATCCCTATTTTAATAATTCCAATTTTTTTATTCTTCCAAGTTTAAATAATTATTTAATTAAGGTTTATTTTAATTACTTTCAAATTATTTGGTAGGTTTCTACCATTTAATTACCTAAGTTTCAAACATCCAAAATAAACTTAGTATCAAATATTTTACCCACCCTTTTAATTAAACCTAAAATTTTTAATTATAGGTTAAAATTTTAATTACTATTTTGCCCTTTAAACTTACTAATTCCATAACTCACTAAATTGAGTTCAAATGAGTTTGAAATTTTTATGTGACTGCACTCATATGTCAATCAAGACATTAGAGGAGAAAATGTGATTTTTCTGTATTTAATTTATTTATGTAATTATTTTTGGTAGAAAATAAAGATTTTCAAGAAAAATTTAATAATATGACCAAGGGAAAGTTTCCGACCTTAAGAAAATTATGGGATATTTCTAATGACTAGAGGACCACTTGGACCCATTTTGGTGATTTTTTGAATTATATTCTTTTTATTATAATTATTTTGAATTTGAGAGTATTAATTAATTTAAAAATAAAATAAAGATTGAAAACTGAATTTTATATTTTTCAAAAATCTCCCTAATATCAAGGAAACTAGGGAACCAATTTTTATAATTTTCTGATTTTTCCTTGATTTATTAGAATTATTTTAGTGGAAATGCTAGAAAATATATTTTTTTAATTTTTAAAATTACCTTAAGGTTTTAAAATTTAATATCTCATCATAGAGACTTAAGAAAAATATGGGGTTTGTTCCTAAGTGATTAAAATTTAAAATATGACATTTTGGTGAATTTTATTATTTTTGTGATTTTTATTATTTTTTAATTATTAAAATATTAAAATAATGTAAAAAAAATCAACTTTTTTAGAAAATTAAAATTTTATTTTTCTTAAATTCCCCTGATATCAGAGAGGCTCCAAAACCAATTTGGTGAATTTTTGAAAAGTATTTTGAAAATTATGATTTTTTGAAGTTTTTGGCTAAATGGCTTAATCAACCCATTTGGTGGGGCTAACCAAGTCCAATTGACTTCAAATTTTTATGGTGGGGTCCTCTAATCCTAAAGGTTAGTGGAGAATTGATTTCAAGTCAATTTGATGTATGATTAGCTCTAATTAATTAAGGACCTATTTTGGGTGTTTAAGCCAATTAGGGTTATTCCAAGTGGATTAATTCAAAACCTATTTTTCCTAGAGTCCCCTGGTCATAAAAAACATCCTCAAATTTTCCTAGAATTTATTTCACAACATGTTAATTATTGGAATTAAAATATTCAGAATAGTGACCTAGAATTGAATAATCGGTAACTCTTCATAGGTCTGGCCTCGACTTTGGAAAATTCGTGGAATGTTCCCAAATTCAGAGGCTTCAAAAGCCCCATGTTCTCATGCCATGATGAATTGTATATATGCATGGAGAATTAAAATAGTGCAGAGAATAAATAAATTATTAAAAATCAAATACTTAATGAAATTAAATGATTTCTTTTCCACATTATTCTCCTATGTTCACTGAGCAAGAGGGTATTTTTATTTTATTTTTCTGATTTTTCTACACAAAGTTATGCATTTTTGAAGTTTAGAGAATTAAATAAATAAAAAATACCCAAATTTTCTATTGAAAACGGCGGCGCTGACTCATCCTAGGCATCTCCGAAATGCCGCGTGTCGTGTTGCCATTCGACGCCGCCACTTGAGTCAGCAGCCGGGTCCCGCCTTCCGCATATCATCTACCGATCCGACCCGATCTGAGCCATCCATCCGCGCGTGTATGGAATGAACGGCATCCGTTCATCGTCCCCAGCCGTTCTCACCCGAGAGCCGTCCACACTAAAACCCTAAGAACTCACTCATTTCTCAACAGATTTTTGTGTTCTTGTGCTCTATGGATTCGTCTTGAATAGATGAACACATCTATACAGTGATCATGCATTGAAATTAAAGCATTTGAAATAGACAATTTCCAGAGGCTCGGGATAAAGAGTTAGCTCATACCTTAGCTCAGAGAAGTGTGGCTTCGATCTGAAGGTTGTGTCACCTTCGATTGGGTCCAAGCAAGCTCCGGATGAAGTCTCCTGGCTCCGGTGAATTGTCCAAGTATGATTTTGACCAAGCTCGATTTCAACCTTTGGAGTCTGGAACAGATGGGTGGCCTAGAGTGGGGGCTTTCACTGGGGAACTCCTTCTCTTGGTCTTGTGCAGGTGTGGGTGAGTTTAGTTTGACTTTGGTGGAGGATTTGGGAGTGTCCTCGTTCGGCTCGAGAATCGAGCTCCAAAATTGAGCTCAATTAGTGGGGATTAGGGCAGGAGGACAGTGGGGATCAAGTGCTCTAGGTGTGGGGAGAGTTTGGAGTGATTTTGGCAGAGTTTCCTTAAGGTTGATTCAGCACTTCCTCCATGGCCGAGAGAGGTGGGGTTTAAATAGGCATGGCTGGAGGCTCTCCAGGGGGGGTTAGGGCTTGGGATCAGCCTGCTCCGAGTGAGGAGAAGAACGACCATGGTGGCCATTGGGCATGGGGCAGCTCAGCAAGGGAGAATTTCAATGTTGGCTCACATGTGAGCTCTCGGGTGTGGTGTTTTCCGGCGATCCAGGCGGCTGGCTGGCAGGCATGGGTCACCCTCAGGTTCAGGTGGGTGAGGGCTGGGGTTTAGTGTATGCAATTGGGCTTTGCCATGTGTCAAAAGCTTGGATTAAGATGGCATGGAGGAAGGCCAATTTTTGGCTTGATTTGCTCAAGTTCACCTTTTGGGCTTGGTTCACCCTTCAAGGTGGCTTTGGGTGTTGTGAGGAGTCATAAGAATCAGCTGGTTTGACATGGAGAAGTCCTTATCCAAATATATTTGGATTAAATTTGGGTTAAGGGGAATCATCGTTAAGGCTAATGACTTTAGGAGATTAAGGAAAGAGTCTCCTCCTTTTGCCCAAGATGGCATGGTGACATGTAAAGAGGCTCTCATGGCTTCCATGTGGCTCATGCATGGCTTCATGGCTCATCTTTGGCTTGGGAAAAGTTAAGTCAATTTCATGAAAAAGGGTTTTGTGAATTTTGGCACTTTAATGAGAATAGGCATATGGCTTGATTTGGATTTATTTTATCATGGATTTAGAACTTAGGAGATGGATTTATGAAATGGATGATGATAGAGGATTGTCATGTGGGCTTTGGGCCTTTTGAAGTCATTTTTGATGGGCTTTTATGAAGGCTAAAAGGGGGTGGGCCTTTAGGTTTAAGAATGAATTCATGGATGGGAGTTTTGTAGAAGTTTAGGCCAAATAATTGTTGGGTTTGGTTTAGGGATGTTTCATGAGTGATTTGGAATAAATTTGAGGTGGCTTGGGCTTGAATTGGGTTAGTTTGGGCTAAATTTGGGTCATGGGTCCAAATTGGGCTTTAAGGTCAAAAGTGAAATTGGATTCAAATGCCAATCAGATTGGACTTAGATTTGGTCTAAATTGGTGTTGGGGATGTTGAATTGAAGATTAGAATTGAATTGGACCAGAATTTGGGTCAATTGGGTAGGTTTAATTTGACATTGGGTTCATTTTGGGTTAAAATGGGTCAAATTAGAGATTTTGGTAGAAGTGGGGTAAATTGACAAAATTGGCCCATTGTGTAGTTGAACAAAATGAAATTGGGAATATTTGGGATTTTCTGTAATTTTATGGGAATTTTCTGAATTTTTGGATTTTTGGGTCAAGTGGGGCATTTTGGGTATTTGGAGGGTATTGGGGGGTATTTTTGGAATTTTTGGTATTTTAGGCTATGAATGATCAATTTGAGTGGTGAGGAAATGCTCAAGGTTAATTTTGGGGAATTTTGGGTGATTTGGAAATTTTGAAAATTTTGGGTAATTTCAAGGGTTTTGGGTAAAGCTAAGTGGGTGTAGGGTCCCGGGGTCAAAAATTGGAAATTTGGAAAATTTAAGATTGGGTAAATGTAAGTGAAATGAAATCATTTTGGTTGAGCCATGAAGCCATATCAAGGCCACATGAGCCTGTCGGCATTATTTTTAGGTTGTGTTGTATTTAGAAAAGGGGTCGCCTAACAGAAATTGTCGGCGAATTTTAAGATTTTAAATTTAGTTTAAATATATATAATTTGAAAAGTAGTATTTAATTTTGAAAATAATTTTAAATTTGAAAATTTTAATATATGAAATCAAACTGATCTCACATCCCAAATAGTTTATATAAACGAGCACCGCACTACAAACCGTGTATCTATACCTAAGATGATACACACCGCTTGATGGTGGGGCTCGATTAAATAAACTAAAAGATTTGTGACATCCGTTTGGTCCGCGAACCAATTTTATGTGCCGACAAATTCCCCGCTTAATATGAAAAACATTAAACAGGGTTTATATTACCCAGGTTCTTTAAAATTCCCTATAAGGGCAAGCCCCTATAGTTAATTACATCTTAAGTGACGGGAATCACCTAAGAAAACTCTCGATAATAATCAATAGTTCTGCTCTCAAGAATTTCAAAGTTTAAGTTTTCAAAGGATTGAATTTTGGAATTTCAATAGGGAATGGATCAAGTTTGGAACATTTTGTTTTGGGAATTCAAAGGAAGAAAAGTAGGTGAAATTACAGATTCGAAGCGAACTTCGGTAATTTCCCGACTATCCTATTGTTTGGCTTAGATTTAGGAAAGTCCTAATGTTTATTTAATGTTTTGATCTTGCCAGTTTTAGTTAATTAGGACTTATATTAGTATGACATGATCATACAAATGGCCTGGAAGATGTGAGGGTTTATGTCGTATCGGACGACTACCTCGGAAATCCTAAGACCGGTTAGGGCTTAATTTACATGACATGATTATGCAAATGCCTAACAAAAAGTTGAGGATTTATGTTGCACTAGGCAAACTACCTCGAAGTCCTATGGCTTTGTTGTTTAATTCTAGGAAAGTTTTGCTGATGTAGATTCAAGTTTTGCTGACGAAGATGGCCGTGCTGCCCACCATGCTCCAAGCTCCTTGTTGTTGCAGAGGTTTAGTTTTAGAAGTCATAAATCAGGAGATGAGAGAAGTGTTTTAGTTTAGAGAAGTCTTAATTTCCAAGTGTTTTTGTGTTTTAATTAAAACAAATCTTAAAGTTGATTATAACGACACCGTTTAAGATCCCACGGTTCCATCCTTCCGGCATCGTTATTTTTATCGGATTCACTTAGTCCAGATGAATTTGCTAAACTCAACTGAATGAGTTCCACACTTTCATTTAGACATTGGGAAATCCCGTTAGCAACACGTAGGTTACATCATCCGAGGTATTCCCGATCATCCAACAGGACGTTTTAATTTAGTTGTAATTGCAGTTTTGTGTTCTGTTTGTGATTAAATTTTGAGTTTTTTTATATTTTAAAATGTTGTGGCGGTGAATTTTATCTTGTAATGACTTTTAATTTAGTTTTGGTTTCAGTTTTAGGGACTATCCTAAAGGTGTGGGTTTTCATGCAACGATTGTTTATCATGCAAGAAAAGTAAGTGTGATGCAATTAAAGAAATTGCAACAATGTAAATTGCAATAAAATAAAAGCGTACACTGGAGGGTCTTCCCGTCATCCCAAGCTGCACTTAAAACACAATTAGAATATTTAAACAAGTTCCTAGGTAAAGCTAAGGGAAGGGTTATGGTTTTCTACCAAATTTCTAATCCTATAGCTAGTCATTTCCTATGACGTCTAGGTCTTTGTGTTTTGGTTCGAGGACGATTTTCTTCATCAAAGAATAATTAAGTTCAATTATTTTTATGAACATCCTATCATATCGAGGAAGTGCTTAAGACAAATCTTAAACATCTTTTCAGTATTTCTAGGATTGTTTTAAGTCCAAATGAATTTAATTATACAAATGAATTAATCGTCGGGAATTCAAGTTTTGTTATCTTGCTCAGTGAACTAGGACATTTGAATATCCTATAAGTGAAGTAGCATTTCATTTAATGTTCTGTTTAGGAGTTATAATAACCAAAGCTTTCGAGGGCAAATTGGTGTTCAAATGATTCATGATTTAGTTTAACTTCAGTTAAAGGGTTTAAATTTGGAATAGTGTTCAAGTTGCTTTATATTTAATTTCTTTATGTCTTAGGTAATGTTATTTAATTCAATTTCATTTAACTTTAATTTAATTTAATTTAATTTTAATTTAATTTAATTTGTTTTAATTTAATTTAGTTTAATTTGATGTTAAATTAATTTAGTTTAATTTGATTTAATTTCCTTTAATTTAATTTAATTTGATTTAATTATAATTTAATTTAATTTAATCTAATTTAATTTAATTTAATTTTTTTTAATTTAATTTAATTTAATTTGTTTTAATTTAATTTAGTTTAATTTAATTTAACTTAATTTATTTATTTAATTTGATTTAATTTAATTTAATTTAATTTAATCTAATTTAATTTAATTTAATTTAATTTAATCTTTAATTTTAATTTAATTGAAAATTTAAAAAGAGTTTAATAATTTAACTTTTTAATTTAATTTAATGATTAGTCCTTTAACATTTTAAAATTTTAAATTTGAGTTATCATTTTTAATTAGGAATTAAATATTATTGAAATGATTAATTTAGGGATTTTTAAATTAAAGAATAAATCTCTTCCTAATAATATCCCTATTTTAATAATTCCAATTTTATTGTTCTTCCAAATTTAATCAATTATTTAATTAAGATTTATTTCAATTATTTTAAATTGTTTAGTAGGTTTCTACCCTTTAATTATTTAAATTTTAATCATCCAAATCAGATTAAGATCAAATATTTTACTTGTTAATTTTATTAAACCTAAAGTTTTAATTAAGGGTTAAAATTTTAATTACCATTTTGCCTTTCAAGCTTAATAATTTCATAACTCACTAAATTGAGCTTAAATGAACTTGAAATTTTTATGTGACTTCACTCATATGTCAATAAAGACATGAGAGGAGAAAATTTGATTTTTCTGTATTTAATTTATTTATGTAATTATTTTTGGTGAAAAATAGATATTTCCAAGGAAAATTAATAATATGACCAAGAGAAAGTTTCTGTCCTTAAGAAAATTATGGGACATTCCTAATGACTAGAGGACCACTTGGACCAATTTTGGTGATTTTTTGAATTATATTCTTTTTATTATAATTATTTTGAGTTTTGGAGTATTAATTAATTTAAAAATAAAATAAAGGTTTAAAAATGAATTTTATATTTTTCAAAAATCTCTCTTATATCAAGGAAATCAGAAAATCAATTTTTGCAATTTTCTGATTTTTCTTTGATTTATTATAATTATTTTAGTGAAAATGCTATAAAATACATTTTTTTAATTTTAAAATTACCCTAGGGCTTTAAAATTTAATATCTCATTAAATAGACCTAAGAAAAATATGGGATTTGTTCCTAAGTGATTAAAATTCAAAATGTGACATTTTGGTGAATTTTATTATTTTTATGATTTTTATTATTTTTTAATTATTAAAATATTAAAATAATACAAAAAATCAACTTTTTAGAAAATTACAATTTTATTTTTCTTAAATTTCCCTGATATCAGAGAGGCTCCAAAACCAATTTGGTGAATTTTTGAAAAGTATTTTGAAAGTTATGAATTTTTAAAGTTCAAATTGACTAAATGGCTTAATCAACCCATTTAGTAGGGCTAACCAAGTCCAATTGACTTCAAATTTTTATGGTAGGTTCCTGTGATTCTAAAGGTCAGTGGAGAATTGATTTCAAGTCAATTTGATATATGGTTAACTCTAATTAATTAAGGAGCTATTTTGAGTGTTTAAGCCAATTAGGGTTATTTTAAATAAATTAATCCAAAAACTATTTTTCCTAGGGTCCTCTGGTCATAAGAGACATCACCAAATTTTCCTAGAATTTATTTCACAACATGCTAATTATTGGAATTAAAATACTCAAAACAGTAACATGAACTTGAAAAATCATTAACTTCTCATAGGGATGGCCTCTGACTTTGGAAAATTCAAGGAATGTTCCCAAATTCAGAGGCTTCAAAAGCCCTATGGTCTCATGTCATGGTGAATTGTATACATGCATGGAGAATTGAAATAGTGTAGAGAGTAAATAAATCATTAAAAATAAAATACTTAATGAAATTACTTGATTTCTTTTCCACATTATTCTCCTCTGTTCACTGAGCAAGAGGGTATTTTTATTTTATTTTTCTGATTTTTCTACACAAAGTTATGGATTTTTGAATTTTAGGGGAATTAAATAAATCAAAAATACCCTAATTTTCTATTTATCCACGCGGCGCCGCGTCAATCTCGACAGCTCCGAAAGGCCACGCGGCGCGTTCTGGTTCGACGCCGCCATCCGACTCGGCGCTCCGGGCCCCGCCGTGTCGTTCCATCTCCCCGATCCGGCGCGATCCCGGCCGTCTGTCCGCGCGTGTATTAAATGAACGGCATCCGTTCATCATCCCCAAGCGTCCTCACCCGAGAGCCGTCCACACTAAATCCCTAATATCTCACTCTATACTCAATGGATTTTCGTGTTCTTATGCTCTATGGATTCATCTT
The DNA here is from genome assembly GCA_022702705.1 of Papilionanthe hookeriana x Papilionanthe teres. Lineage (NCBI taxonomy): Eukaryota > Viridiplantae > Streptophyta > Magnoliopsida > Asparagales > Orchidaceae > Papilionanthe > Papilionanthe hookeriana x Papilionanthe teres. The sequence continues at coordinate 90,465,540 of CM040430.1, read as the reverse complement.
GAAGAGACGAACACATCTATACGGTGATCATGCATTGAAATTAAAGCATTTGAAATGGAGAATCTCCAGAAGCTCAGGATGAAGAATTAGCTCATACCTTTGCTTAGAGAAGTGTGGCTTCAATCTGAGGGTTGTGTCACCTTCGATTGGATCCCAGCAAGCTCCAGATGAAGTCTCCTGGTCTGGTGAATTGCCTAGGTATGATTTCGACCACAACCGATCACAAAGCTTGGAGGCTGGAGCAACTGGGTGGCGTGGAGATGGGGCTTTTGCTGGTGGACACCTTCTCTGGTCCGGTGAAGGTGTAGGACCAATCAATTCGAGGATTGATCCACCGTGGAGAAGTGTCCTGGTTTTGGGTGGAATTTCGACTGAGAAATCGGATTTTGTCGATGGGGATTGAGGCAAATCGACACCTGGGATCAACTCGCTCTAAGGGTGGAGAAGGGTTTGGAACAATTTTGGCGAGTTTCGGCAAGGTTTGTGCAACTCTCCTCTCATGGCCGTGAGGGGCTCGGGTTTAAATAGAGGTGGATGGAAGGCCTCACGGGGATGGCCAAGGGTCGGGATCACTGCTCCTGGCATGGGAAGAACAGCCATGGTGGCCATTGGGCATGGGGCGGCTCGACGAAGGTGGAACTCCAAAGTTTGGCTCCTCCCAAGGTCTCGGACATGGTGTTTTCCGGCGACCTGGGCGGGCTGGCCGGCGATCATGGGTCACCCTCGAGTCCGAGTGGGTCGGTCCGGAGGTTTGTGCGATCAATCGGCCATGGACATGTGTAAAGGGTTTGAATCAAAAGGGTATGGGGAGAAGCTCATTTTGGATCCAAATGGGTCAACCCACCATTTTGGGTTTGGTGCACTCTTCCATGGCTGATTTGGGCTGAGGGAGGATCAGGTGAATCAGCTTGAAAAGGGTAGAGAAGTCACCATCCATGAATATTTTGATTAATCATGGATTAAGGTGAAGAATTAAAAGGGTTAAAACCTTTTTAAGGGGGCTTAAAAGAGGCTCCTCCTTTTGCCATTAATGGCTTGATCACATGTCAAACCTTCCATGGCTTCATGTGGCTTGTCCATGGCTTGCCTTTGGCTTGGGGAAAAGCTTGGTCAATTTCATGAAAATGGAATTTGGAAATTTTGGTAATTTAGGGGTGATTTGATGGGATTTGGCATATGGCTTGATTTGGAACCATTTGATGATTGATTTGAACTTAGGGAATGGATTTGATTAAATGGATGGCAAATGGAAATGTCATGTGGGCTTTAGGGTAGCTTTTGGGCTCTTTGAAATGGTTTTAGACGGGCTTTTAAAATGGTTTAGGGAAGTGGGCTTTTAGATTTTAGAATGGATTTTAGGATGAAATTTTGGTAAAGTCTTGGGCCAAATAATTGTTGGGTTTAGCTCATAGATGTGTCATGAGTGACTTGGAGCAAATTGGGAGTGATTTGGGTTTGAATCGGGTTGAATTTGGGCTTCTTTGGTGAATGGGCCAATATAGGTCAAATTGGGCTAACTTGGGCCAATGTTGGGCTAGGATTGAAATTGATGTAAAATAAATGTTGGGAATGTTTATGGGAGTTTTTCAAAGAGGTTTTGACTTTGGTTGGGCTTTGATTTTGGGGTTTGGGCTTATTTGGGTTAGGTTTGGGTTTAGGTCAAAATTAGGCTTTTTGGTTTTGGGTTGAATTTAAGTGGGGTTTGGGCTTAAATGTTGGGCAAATCATGTTAGTGTTTTGTTTGTAGGGATGTTAAGGAAGGTTTAGAAAAGATTTGGGGTTAATTGGAGTTGAATTGGGTGAGTTTGGGTTAGGTTTGGGTCATGGGTCCAAATTGGGCTTTAAGGCCAAAAGTGAAATTGGATCCAAAAGTCAATCAAATTGGACTTGGATTTGGTCTAGATTGGTTTTTGGAATTTTGAATTGAAGTTTAGAATTGAATTGGACCAAAATTTGGGTCAATTGGGTAGGTTTGGTTTGACATTGGGTTCACTTTGGGTTAAAATGGGTCAAATTGGGGGTTTTGATAAAAGTGGGGTAAATTGACAAAATTGGCCCATGGTGTAGTTGAACAAAATGAAATTGGGAATATTTGGGATTTTCTGGAATTTTCTGAGAATTTTCTGAATTTTTGGATTTTTGGGTCAAGAGGGGTATTTTGGGTATTTGGAGGGTATTGGGAGGTATTTTTGGAATTTTTGGTATTTTTGGGTATGGATGGTCAATTTGAGTGGAGAGAAATGTTTAGGAATGATTTTGGAGAATTTTGGGTGATTTGGAAATTTTTGAGAAATTTGGGTAGTTTCGAGGGTTTTGGGTAGGCTAAGCGGGTGTAGGGTCCCGGGGGTAAAAAATTGAAAATTTGGAAAATTGAAAATTTGGAAAATTGAAAATTTGGAAAATTGAAAATTTGGAAAATTGAAAATTTGGAAAATTGAAGATTTGGAAAATTGAAGATTGGGTGAATATAAGTGGAATAAAATCATTTTGGTCGAGCCATGAAGCCATATCAAGCCCACGTGAGCCATGAAGGGACTCATTCGAGGCATTCACTATGTTGTTCCCAACCCTCTTAGCCAAGGGCTTAGGGGTTAAGGACCACCCATGTGAATCACCTACATGAGTCGGAGGTCGAGTTAGGTATGGGTGTGGTTTTAGGAGGTGTGTGCGAAGTGTAGTGTATGAGTGTAGTGTGTGTGTAAGTCAGCCCCTTCACTGCACCAGGCTACCTGTAGGCAGTCCTAAGGCCAAAGAGTCCTATAGGAACCCATCCTTTAAACTTCCACATTTGATTTCAACCCTCTAGGTGATTAGGGGTCTACAGTCAAGTTTGTGGAGTTTGCGGGGAGTTAAGAAGTGGTTTGAATTTATAAAAGGTGGTGGATCCCAATTCTAGTCCTCTAAGATAGTCAAAGGAAAAGCCTAAGGCTAGATCCTAAGTACTAAAAAGAAGAAGATAAGACCTCATCAAAAATGAGGTCAACAGAGCCATGAAAGGACTCATTTGAGGCATTCACTATGTTGTTCCTAACCCTCTTAGCCAAGGGCTTAGGGGTTAAGGACCATCCCTGTGAATCACCTTCATGAGTCAAGAGGTCAAGTTGGGTATGGGTGTGGTTTTAGGAAGTGTGTGAAAGTATATTGTATGAGTGTAAGGTGCGTGTAAGTCAGCCCTCACCAGACCAGGCCACCCAGGGCAGTCCTAAGGCCAAAGAGTCCTATAGGAACCCATCCTTTAAACTTCCATATTCGATTTCAACCCTCTAGGTGATTAGGGGTCTACGATCAAGTTTGTGGAGTTTGCAGGGAGTTAAGAAGTGGTTTGAAATTCTAAAGGGTGGGTCCGAATTCTAGTCCTCTAGGATAGTCAAAGGAAAAGCCTAAAGTTAGATCCCAAGAACTAAAGAGAGAAAAGAAGACCTCATCAAAAATGAGGTCAACAACTAACAATTATGACTCTCAAGCACACTAAATCAAAGAACACTGATAAATATGGGTTGCCTCCCATAAAGCACTTGGTTTAACGTCATTAGCCGGACAAATGATTCCACTTGGATCAAAATTCCAAATAAGTAATCCTCGATTAATCGCCCAATCATTTTCAGATCCAGGGATTCCTATAAAATCCTCAAATTTTAATTTTTCATTTAGCTCTTCTTTTTAGATGAATTTATATCATTATTCCTCTTATTTCTTTCTAGATCCAATATTCTTCTATTGATTTTTTCAATCCGCATATTAATATCATCCTTGAAATTTATAAGAAATGGATATTTATAAGATACTTCAATATTTCCCAAATTTTGGATTAGATTCTCTTTAGATAATTCAGATTCAGGATCAAATTCTTCTATGTCACTCTTATGATTCTTCCCCTTTATAATTATTAAATGATTGAGGATCTATCTTAGTTGAGGAAATATGTTTTTCTAATTCCCTAGGAATTTCTTCCAATGGACTTCCAATATGCTTATCCTCTTTTCTCAACTCAAAGTTCTTTTGAAATATATCCTCAATTTCTCTTCCAAATCTTAGTTCAATAATTTTATATTATTCATCATTCAATTGAGGTTTTTCTTATGATTGAGTCGTATCTAAAGATATAAAGACTGGTTATGTGGATGAATTCCCTAAATAGATAGGCTTTAAAATTGTATGGGGTACATCCATCTTAAGTTCATGAGATTTTTCAACAAATGGAATTAAAAGTTTACTATTTTTGGTAGCGTCCATCATTTCACACCTCTCCTGAACATACATACAGTCTTCTTTAAGTAATGTTTTCAACTCATCATGAAAATCTATTTCAATCTCATCTTTTAACTTACTCTCAAAACTTTCTTGGAAATGGTCTTTACTTAGATAATCAGTTTCATCCATCCAAAAACATTCATCGTCTTTTCTTTCAACGAGGATATTTCATAGTATTTAATACATCAAAAGTAAATTCATGGTCATTAATATTCATAGTCAACTCTCCTTTTCGCACATCTATCATAGCTTGTCCAATAACAAGGAAAGGTCTCCCTAAAATAATTGGTATTCTTTATCTTCCTTCATATCTAATACAATAAAGTCTAAAGGAAAGATAAATTTATACACTTTAACAAGCACATCTTCTATAACTCCTTTTGGATAAATGATAGATCGATCAGCTAATAGAAGGGTTACAGTAGTGGGAGAAATATCGATTAAACTTAACCTTCTAAATATAGATAGAGGCATCACATTAATGCTCACTCCTAAATCACATAAAGCTTTTCCACATAATTTTTCTCCAATTGCACAAGGAATTGTAAAGCTACAAGGATCTTTAAGTTTCCGAGGAAAATTTTTCTGAAGTATGGCACTGCACTCCTCACTTAGTGCAACTGTCTTATAATCCCCAAATTTCCTTTTCTTGTTTAATATATCCTTTATAAAATTTGCATAACTTGGCATCTGTTCCAAAGCTTCAGTGAAAGGAATATTTATCGTTAACTTCTTAAGTACTTTCATGAACTTTGAAAATTTTTTATCCAACTCATGTTGTCTAAGTCTTTGAGGAAATGGAGGTGGTGGTTTTTCCAAACTAATTTTAGTTGGAGATATTAATTTTTTTAGATCCTTAGAAACATGTTCTTCAGGACTTTTAGTTTCATTTGTTTCTCTCACAACATCTTTCTCTTTTCTAACCACATCCTCTATATCTCTTCCAATTTTTAATTAGCCAGCTTCTACTTGTTCATTAGTGTTCTCTTTAGGGTTGATCTCAATGTTGCTAGGAAGTGTTCCTTGGGGTCTAATGCTAAGTAAATTAGCAATTTATCCGAGTTGATTGTCTATGTTTCTAATCGTAACATTTTGACTTTGCAACTGGTTTCTTATTTTCAATACCACTTCTTCCACAAACATCTTCTTTCCTTAAATTGTTGATCATTGTTAGAGTCCAGTGGATATGAAGGTCTATAGTTTGTGTTCCCCTGATTATTCCAACTTCCAATAGGATTTGCATGATTATTTTCCCATTTTTGGTTTCCACCATCAATAGTATGATTCCAGTTAAATTTAGGATGGTTCTCCCAACCTAGGTTATGAATGTTAGAGTATGGGTTGTTTATGGTATTTAAAGTCTCATATAATAAGTTGGAATCAATCATATGCCCTAACGATCTTTCCTCACTTACAGGAGTAAATTGAGGTTAGTTCATTCCAAATTGGTCCAACTTCCTTGATATTGCAGCAACTTGAGATGCAAGAATTGTAATCATATCTGTATCATGAACACTAGCTACATTTTTATGATTTACCCTTGTAGAGGACCATTGAAATTCATTTGTGGCCATTTCTTCACTTAATGCATACGCTTCATTAAATGATTTTGACATTAATGATCCACCAGCGACAGCATCAATTATAGACCTAAGAGATCCTACTAACCCATTATAAAAAAGTTGAATGATTAACCAATAGGGCAGAGCATGGTGTAGACACTTTCTTAGTAGTTCCTTAAATCTTTCCCAGGCTTCGTATATTGATTCCCCTTCATATTGACAAAATGAGATAATATCGTTTCTAAGTTTAGTAATCCTTGAAGGTGGAAAATACTTAGCTAAGAATTTTTGAGTTAACTCCTCCCAATTTTTAATAGAACCAGGTGCTAATGAGTATAATGAAATTTTAGCCTTATCCCTTAGTGAGAAAGGAAAAAGCCTTAGTCTAACAGCATCGTCTGACATGCCATTATAACGAAATGTAACACAAAGTTCTAGAAAATTTGATAAGTGTAAATAGGGATCCTCCGAAGGAGTTCCCCCAAACTGATTGTTCGCACCGGCTGGATAATCTCGGGATTTATTTCAAATGAATCGGCTTCTACAACAGGGTTTTGTATACTATAGTGAATTTCATTTGTCGTAGGATTTATGTAATCCCTCAATGATTTATGCTGATTTTCTAAGTTATTATCTTGAAAGTTTTCCATTTCCATTTCTAGTTTTTCGAGTCCTTTCTGTATTTTTATTTTTTTATTTTTTTCAAACTCGGGATCATAAGGCACAAGTCCTGCAGATCCTTTGTTTCGCATACATAACACAATAAATCATATATTAATAATTAAGCAAATAAAACAAAAAATATATTCAACACAACAAAACATTTTCACGAACACCTTACTTTTCACACAAATAATTTTCTTTTTCCTTTTTTTCAAAATACTTTTTCATATAAAAACACTTTTCACACAAAAATAATTTTTACGACACTACAATTTTTCCAAGTCTAAGCCTAATTATTTCAACTAAAATTCTCCTAAAGTTCTTACCGAAGCTTCCCTGGCAACGGCGCCAAAAACTTAACCCGACCTGCAATTACGCAGTAAATTAACTTCCAAAAGATGACCCAAAACATGACCCAATTTATAAATAGTGGCTAGTGTGCAAAATCTTAAATGATATAAAAATTAGAAAATATTTTACACACTAGGGGTACTATGCAAGTATAAGTATTGTTTCAAGTAATATAGTGTTTTCTTTAAAAACCCCAGTATCGATCTCACGAGGAAGTGAAGTAAGAGGTCTTTAATCAAATTCTAGTCTACTACTAGTAGTCCTTAGTTTGGAATGTCGATTAAAATTGTGTTTTATCTAGAAACTATTCCTAAATGCAAGTATTAAATGTAAAGATATTAACTATATCTAAATGCAAATAGCAATTCTAAATATAACCCTTTTTTTGGAGGAATTGGTTTGGAGAACTTTGAGGTAATAAAGACTACTATTCTTATGTAATCAAATGGATAATGTATAGGAATGAGATGCATTAAATATTGTATGTGCCAAATAGGAGCAATCCTATTCTTTACCCTTTGGTCCAAGAATAAAGAACATTAACTAATCCTATGCTTGGCTTCTGAATCCGTGGCTAGGCTTGGAGGATACCGGCTCTCACTTCGGAGCTCCCACGTCCCCCTCGCCTGAGGTCTAACATCTCTGCTTCAGCACCCAAACGATAGGACCGAATTGAGGATTTTAGCCTGTCACTCTAAAATCTCCAATTCTACACCCGATTAATATTATTTTCTTATTTATTTGCATTCAATTCCCATGAACTTCACCATCCATGGAATTTGAATGTGGTTTGCACTTAGTTGTAGAAATCATAACCCTCTCGGATCATATGTTTTCACAACAAATTTTAACATTACAACAAACCTTAATTGCAATGTAAATTAAGTGCAAGTAAAAACCATCACATTTATAATTAAATTTACTTCTATCATGCATCACAAAATCCTAAACATGATTTCTACTCATTATAAAAAAAAAAGTAAAATGAAAAGAATGACATAATCTTCTCATGCCACTATTTTCAAAGAAGAAGAAAGAGTAAGAGAGATGCGTCACAAAGCACGAAGAAAACACAACGGAAACTTCATTAAACCAAAGCAAATCCACTAGGTAATTATTTACAAAATTATAAGATAATGAAGAACAATACTTAGCTTTTTCCCCTTGAAAGAAAGACGAAGATCTCTCCCACAAAGTCTCCCGGCGATCCATGCAATGCTAGCAAAATCCCTTACAAATTCTCTCAAAATCGCCTCTCCAATCTCTCCAAAAGGGTAGAAATCTACATTTCTACTCTTAATCTAAGAATCCTAAACATTCCTCAAAGTTTTTCTCCACTTTTTTCCTCTAAAATTCTTCTCATAATTCTTCTTTTTCTCTTCAAATTCATCTATATTTTAAAGAGGTAGAAAAATTCCCAAATGTTGCTTAAGCACCTCTTCAAAAAGGCGTTCAGATTCGATGAATTTGTGCTTGCACCGACCTTCTCACCGTCGGTGGGCTCGATCTCGCCATCGGTGGGGTTCTAGAAGAATGGATAACCGCTCATGCTCACTGTCGGCGGGCTCGATCTCACCGTTGGCGAGCTCCTTTATAATATATTCGAAACTTTCTGGAAAAACTTGCTGTCGGCGGGAACTATCTCATCGTCGGTGGGATTTTTTAATTTTCATCTATTTTTAATCCTTTTTGTTCCAGATTCGTTCCTTTTTTCTCTTTTTTCTCGCAGTACCTATAAATCTTCATTCTTGCAATAAAACATAAAAAATATCTTTCTTTAAAGTGTAATATCATCAAAAATGAGTAAAATGATATAGCAAAAAGTGTATATATTTTAGGCGTGTCATCTCTCCATTCTATTTAATGTATTTAAGGATATCATGACACATAAACCACTTACTCATCTCTTGCATGGATTGATCATGATTATGTTTAACCATTGTGGAAGGTTGGTTTAATCCATACTCTCCCTGCATTGGAAGGCTTGGGAGGTGTGTGAGGTAGCTCTTGGATTGGCCGACCACCTCATCTTGTGGCAAAGGGTGATTCATACTTTGGGATGAGGAGGTTTTACCACTGCAATTTACTCACCATGATGTCTTCATGATGATGTTTAACCATGGTTATGATGGTGTGTCATAAGTTATCCAATGTGTTAACTCATGGGTAATGTGTCTCATGGGTCATGTGTAACTCATATGATGTCATTTATGATGTCATTGTTGGGTTTTAAAATTGAAAGTCATTTATTGTGTCATATGTGATGTCACATGTCCAAATTCATTTAATGGTTATTTAATCATAATTCCACTTTTAATTAATTATGTAATTAATTAAAAATATTGGAAATTATAATATTAACCAATAAATTTATTAAACTAAATTTTGAAATTAATTATTTAATCAATTTTGTCAATTTTGGTTCAAAATTGGGTATTTTGACCAAATTTGATTAATGTTGACTAGGGTTGATCGTGGTTGACCCAAGTTGACCTGTTCTATCCAAAGATAACCAATTTGACTTTTCCAACCTTGTCATGGTTTGATTGGTCATGAGGTCCAAGGGTTTTGAATTTTTGGGTTGATTTGGTCATGTTGACACATTTTAAGGTTTATATTGACCCAATAATCAATGTGGTGACCTTTGGGTTCTACATTGGTCACCCCGACCAATGTTGAGTTGATTATGTCAAGGGTTGGTAAATGTAGTCAATGTAGTGGTCATGACGACATGGTTTGACAATTTTAACCAAATTTGACCATTTAGGTCAAGGGTTGACCAATGAGGTCAATGTAATGGTCAAGGGGTCATAAATTGACCATTTTGACCAAATTTGACCATTTGGGTAAAAGGTTGACTCGGCTTGGTCAATGTGATCGTCATTTGGTCAAGGATAGAGTGCCACTAATGAAGAGATGTTCTATCATATTTGGAAGAGAGATACATATTATGGGACCTGGAGAATTCCGTAGATCTTATCAGATTCTTCTACCACAAGGATCAGTCCTTATCTTGCAAGGTAATGGACCTGATGTATCTAAACATTGTATACCGAGCATAAGCCGACAACAAATTTCGATAACGTTGCGGAGGATGCGTCCTAAAATGCATCCGGTCAGATATCAGCCTATACTAGAACTTGAAGTGCTACAACCTTTAGAACTACCATGAACTTACGAATTTCCAAGCACCTAATATATACTTGAAAAAGTTCTACTTCTGATAATATCTTGGATTGCTAGATATTTGTAGTAGGTCTAGTAGCGTTTGAGGTGATACAGAAATAAAAAATAGACAATATCTGATATGATGTTTTCATGCAGTTTATATTATGATATTTTAAATGTAATATAATGTACTGTTGATATCCTTATCAGTCTGACGACATAATGTACATTATCTTTTGATGTTGGAATGAAATATTACAAAATATTTTGTGGGTCCAAAAAAAGCCAAGACAAAACACCGACAATAAAAATGATGACATAATAATGAAAAAAATCTTGCAATTCATAAAATCAAAATCACCAGCATAAAATTTTAGATGGAATGTTTTTGCGCATTCTTTCTATCTCTCTTCAGGTATTGGATATAAGACCATTCCTGACACAGAAACATGGAATTCTTGTAGCTCTTTCTTTGAGAAAAGATATATGTCGCATATCATTCTTTCTCAAAATCGACATAATGACATTTGACATTTTCGAGAGATGGTATGACATCCTCTCTCTCTCCAGCTATTGAATATAAGACCATTCCTGACACGGAAACATGACATTCCTGTAGCTCTTTCTTTCAGAAAGAATATAAGTCACATAACAATCCTCCTCAAAATCGACATATTGACATTTGACATGGATATAAGACCTTTCCTGACATGGAAACATGACATTCCTATAGCTTTTTCTTTGAGAAAAGATATAAGTCGCGTAGCATTCTCGACACATCAAAATTTATATTTTTTAAAAAATAGGTCATCCAGTAGAAGCTGTCGGCCGCCAAATTGAAATCCCGTCTCCCGCATCAGAAGGACTTCCAATATATATATATATATATATATATATATATATATATATATATATATATATATATAATTTTAAAATATGAAATCAAACTGATTTCATACCTTGAATAGTTTAAATAAATGAGCACTCGTATCAAGCTATGCATCTACCCCGAGGAACATACACATCACTTAATATGGAGGCTCAGTTAAATAAACTAATCGAATATGACATCCATTTGGTTTGTAAAACCTGTTATGTTAACCGACATGTTCCCCCATTTAGTACAAAAGAGAGTCATATAGGGTTTATATTAGTGTTGGGTTTATTTAAGTTCCTTATAAGGGCAAGCCCCTATAGTTAATTACATCTTAGATAACCGAAGTCACCTAAGAAAACTTTCGATAAAAATCAGGAAAAGTATTTTTATGACTTCAAGAGGCTCAAGAATCTTCAATGAAATTATGATAGTCGGAATCCATAAGGTGTGAAAGGCTCAAATTCTTGAACATTTTATTTTGAGGAATCCAAAGAGGAAGAAATAGGAGAAATCATGGATCCAAGAGGAGATCTTGGTGATTTCCAGATCTATCCTATTATTTAGCTTCAATTTGAGCGAATTATTTTTATTTTGTCCTGTCAATTTTTAATTAATTGGGCTTACATTCACTTTAACACAAATTAAGTGAATATCCAAGAAATTAGGAGAATTTATGCCATATCTGACGACAACATTGGAAACCTAAAGCAAGTTAGGGTTTATATTGCATTAGGTGCAAAGGCCTAAAGAGATAAAGTGAGGGTTTATGCTGTACTAAGCAAGCTACCTCGAAGTCCTATGGGTTAATGTTAATTTCTAAGGAAAGAAGTTACTGTTGTAGACTCGTTATTTGCTCTCTCAGACATATCCTACATACTCGATCGAGCTGCCCGCAGTGCATGCTCCAAGCTCCTTATTATTGTAGAACGTTTAGTTTAAGAAGTGACAATCAGGGGATGAGAGAAGTTTCATGTTCTGAAAAGTTTAAAATTGTGGTGGCTCAGTGTTTTAATTAAAACAAATGTTTAAGTTGATTATGGCGACACCGGTTAGCATCCCACGATTCCGTCGTTCCAGTTTCACCATTTTCATCGGATTCGCTTAGTCTGAATGAATTTACTAAACCCAACTTAATGAGTTCCATACTTTCATCCAGACCGATGGAGATCTCATTAGCAACACGTAGGTTACCTCCTTCGAGGGACTCCCGGTCATCCAATGAGATGTTTTAATTTAGTTTCACTTGTAATATTTGTTTTGTTTGTGATTAAATTTTAATTTATTTTATATTTTCAAAGTTGTAGCGGTGAATTTATCTTGCTGTTTTGTTTTAATATTGGTTTTAGTTATCATGCAAGGTGGCATTGTTATTTAACATCCAAGCTTAACTAAGCAATTATATATGCTTTGAAAAGTAGAGCAAGCAAACTAAACTAAATGGGTATGTGCAAACTAAACTAAATGGGTATGTATGTGCTGAAAAAGTAGAGCAAGTCAACTAAACTAAACAGGTATGAATGGTAGGAAATTTGTAGGAAAATTACAAAGAACGGCGTAAAAGTCCGGAAGGACCATAAGCACGATGGCGCGGAGGACTCAGAGCTGTGCTATATATATCCCACCCTTAAATGCTGACTACCAGACCGTCATCCTACAGAGGGCAGTTCTAACTCAATCTAGACAGTCAACCGTGGACCTTTGTAGATTTTTCATTCATTTCAATTTGGATTTCATGCAAGTAAAAATTTAGGGGTGAAAGGCTATTTTGTAGTGGAGGTAGTTTTGTATTTTGAAATGTACTTGTATATCTTGTAAAACAGTGTGATCCACAGGTTGACCCTCCAAAACAATTTAGAATTACTAGCAACCTAAGGGTGACGGTGGTAGATACCCTGAGGGTGGGCGAATAGTGTCGTGAATTCCTTCCTTTAACCTCTCCAGGGTCTCTGAGTCAGGAGGCACTATTCTAGAAATTTCTCATATCCCTCTCTAATGCAATGTCATCATCGTCCTCCCTAACCATCCTACTTACAACCTTACTTGATGGCACCACATATAACAGAAAGCTATACGTGCATGCTTATGCGTCCTACATAATCACAGGACTTAGGCTAAGAAGTAAAAAGAAATAAAGGACAAGGAACAAGGAAGAGAAAGAGGAAAAAATGATCCTGTCTAAACACGACATGACGGAGACGGGTCGTTCCTCAAAACCACATAAAGTAAAGGACAAAATAAGCTCTGTATGTGGTACGAGGAGCATTTCCAAGGTATGTAAAGCAAAGAAAGGATAACCCCTCCAACATGGTGCGAGGAGCATCTGCAAGGTATGTAACCGGGGCGTGCAGAGTCACAACAAAAAGCCACAAAGAGGGCCAAATAGTCCACATAAGTAGAAAAAAAAGGAACGAGCCCAACAAAGAAGGGTAGTCAAAAAGAAAAAAAATGGGCAGCATAACGGCGCTAAAATGCCTTTCCACCCCTGAAACTTCCACAACCAAATAAATGCAACAAGCATGTATTGCAACAACGAAACAACATAAGCATAGGGTACCGTAACAGGTAGAGAGTTCGTTGAGGTAACGTAAAGAGTAAATGTGCAAGTAAAGTGTCTCACAAGTGAAAGCAAATCAAACGTGAATCATATCTCACAATTCCCTCTTTGAAGTAGTAAGCAAACCATTTCCTCTCTTGCAAGCAACACAAATAGTACTCACCAGGATGAATTTTAAATGAGGGTAGCAAGAACATAATTTAAACCAACTCGCAAGGTGACCACCAATACAACTCTTAGCAAAGAAATGTTTAAAACCAACTTGGGACATGCCGAATAATGGGATTTTAATATAGGGGCAGTAAAGAGGAATTTAAAACCAACATATATAATGGCTACAAATACAAATTTTCACTTAGCGAAAATATAAAATTGGTTTAAACCAATCCCAAACAAATGTATGAGTGCTGATTTTCACTTTTGGAAAGCATAAGAGTGGTTTAGATCAACTCTAAACAATTATATAAATGCAGATTTTTTATTTAAACAAGTATAGGAATGATCCAAACTAACTCCATAAAATTGTAAAAGTGCAGATTTTGCATTTTGGCAAGCATAGATTTGATGTAAACTCATCCAAAGTAGCTTCAAAAGTGCAGATTTTTACTTTAGGCATGCTTAGGAGTGATTTAAATCAACTCCACATAACTAGCTAAGTGCAAATTTTTAATTTAGGCATGCATAGGGGTGTTGGCATTCATCAAAATTTGCAATGAACATAATCAAATAAGTACCACATGCATATATGTAACAATCCCCCTCTACTCCAACAAATCTTTGATGCTAATAGCCACCTCCACAAGTGTCAAATGCATGTGAAATGTAGAGTTCTTAAATGTAGCATGTGATTGTTTTAAAATTTGGTGGAGTGTATGTGGAATGTAGAATGTAAAACGTTTGGATGTAGCATGTGGGTGTGCTAAAACTAAAGTGAAGTATTATGTAAAAAAAAGGAATTTCATGTACGGAGTGAGATGAAATGTGTGTAAAAACAAAGCCCAAGTGTTGTATATGTGAAGGCTTGGTGAAATAAGTGAAAAACAAGCATGTAGGGTCTCATTCATGAGTGCTTCAAAAGTAAGAATTTTGTAATCCGAATTTTACATAAAACCTCACTAAACCATTTCCAACTTGCACATGAAATAACTAAAAATTTAAGCATTTGATGCATAAGCTTTGGCTCTCCAAAAAGAGCAAACGAACTTTCCAACAAACCTTCCAACTTGCACATAGAAATGACAAAAGTTCTAAACATTTTAAGCATGAGTTTAGTCATTTAAGAGGAGAGAAAAATGCCTCTTGAAATACCATATGAAGCAAGTAAATTTTCAACCTTTAAGCATGCATTTTTAGCCAACATAAAAAGGGATTAAAGGGGCTATGAAATGTTATGTGAAATAACCACAATACTAAGCCCCATAAGCATGAAATTTCCGCCAACAATGGAAGGACAAAAAGATCTTTAAAATAATATGTGAAACTATCAAGCCTTTAAAATTTTAAACTCATAGAAATGACATATGCATTGATTAAAGTTTATAACACTTCAACCTTGTCTTTTGGCTATCAAAGAAGTGCAAGAAAATCACTTGAATTGATGCACAAAGAGAAGGCCTAACACACAGATTTTCCAAAATTTTAAAAGACTCCTCAAGCTCTCTTGCCACCATACATACAAATGTAAAGATGAAACATAACAAACTTTATTTTTGTAAACTTCATGTTCATATTACCTTCACATGATATGAAGCCTTTAAGAATAAAAGCATTACCACGAAATTTCATGAATCAACATAAGGGACAAAGGCACTAGCAAGTTTAAATTTTCCTCCACCAAATTTCATGAATCAAAAGAGAGCACAAATATGGGAAAGCCTTAACTCTTCCACCAATTTTATGAATCAAAAAGAGAGCACAAACATTAGTGAGCTTTTCTTCCATAAATTTTATGAACCAAAAAGAGAGCACAAATATTAGCAAGCTTTTCTTCCATTAAGTTTACGAACCAAAAATAGAGCACAAACATGAGTAAGCATTTCTCTTCCTCCACCAAAACCCAACTTTTCCTTGAATAATTTTCTTTTCCCCCTTTTTTTTATAAAATGAAACTTGCAACATATAATGTGAGGAGGAAAAAAATAGGCTAGCCAAACCAACCAATTAAGCCACAAGTTGAATCGATCCTAACATCCAAAAGCAAGCAACAAAAGAAATTAAAAATTTAAGGGGATTACCACTTGAAATGAGGCACCAAAGCAAAGCTAAAAACAAACTTAGAAGAATTTTGGGCAGCACCTCCCCTTCTGATGCACCAAAAATATATACTATTTTTGCTATATAATTTTACCCAATTTTGGTGATATTGCACTTTAAAGAAAGGTATTTTTCATGATTTATTGAAGGTATGATGATTTTAGATGATTGGAGCGAAAATAAGCGAAAAGAAACAAATTCATAGCAAAAAAAGCAAAAAGGAGGAAAACAGGTTCTGGCGCCGCCGGCGCCATTATCCAGAGACTCAACAATTAATTCGACGATAGAGCGCCGCCGGCGCCCAATGTCAGTGGAATTCAAATTTGAGGGGTTTTGGTGACTTTTTGAAGGGATTCCTGATGTGAAGCGACTTTATATATGCTTTTAAATACAAGAATTTGATACAACTTTTTAGAATATTTAATTCCTGGCAAATGGCTTCAAAAACTTGATGTGTGATGTTTACTTTTACATATAAATTTATATTTAGATTTTATAATAATTATTGTAAAAGTCACAATTTTAAACGTAATTATATGTATCGTTCAAGTAATACAAGGCTCTAGTGGAGTCTTGGTTATCGATCCCACAGAGATAGTGTTTTTATAAAAAGTAAGAAATGTAAGAAATATTTTTGAATTTTTCAAATTAAAAGTAATATATATATATATATATATATATATATATATATATATATTCAAATTTAATTTACTAACAATTTTCACTATAAATAAGTAAGTAGTAAGCAATAATAAAGTAAAATAAGTAGTAATTAAAATTCAATGCAAGTATAAAAACGACTTTCTCCTTTTCAACTAATCCAAGATTTTTAGAATAATTATCTTTTATGGGGAATTTAGATTATGGTATTGTGCTAAATAGAAGCATTTCTATTCTTTACTCTTTGGTCCTGGTGCAAAGAACATTGACTAATCTATAGACCGGTTCATGATGTTTTATTAGTAGATGTCCAAGGGTGGCTATGGTCGGCCCTACCAGTGACCCGTTCCCTTTCTATAAACTAAATTATTAGAATTTAGTCTGTCACTCTAAAAACTAATTAATTTTACGTCCAACAAATAATATCTTCTTATTTATTTTCACTTTACCTTGAATAACCCGCATAAAGCCTTCGACTACACAAGGATTCATATGATATCTACTAGTTAATAATTTATCTCTGAATAGGCCTCAAAATTCTTCAACTGGTTTTAACAATTTAAATGGCCAATTTAAAAAATAAACTAAGATCAAGCATTAATATCATCACAATGTTTTAAATATTTTAAATTTAATTCTCCTATAAAATTTAATTAATTTATTATCTTTTCATAGTTGAAAGGATAAAGATAACTAACTACTCATAATACATTGAAATCACATAACAAAACATATTTATAAAATTTTGAACCAAGGTACAAATACTTATCTGAAGTATTCCTCCAAGTGATTCGCTGACTTCTACTGACTCCAAAGCAATGATGAAAGACTCCAACAACAACAATACACAATAAATACTCAAAATAAACTCACTAGATACAAAGTAAAGTGGCACCCTAAGTTTGGACGGGACTAAAAAAACTAAGTAAAACTAGAGGGGGGAGAGAAGGTGCTAAAAAGGGCGATTTTCTCTGTAGAATAGGCTCCTATTTATAGAGCTCTGAATTTAACCAGGGGTTGCTTAAGGCACCCCTTCAAAATTCGTTCAAAATCAATGCATCTTCTAGAACTTAACCGTCGCGCCTAGGCGCAGGGATCTGGCACCTAGGCACCGGACTCCATGACTAGGTATTCGCACCTCTTCACTTTGGATCACACCTCTTTGCGATTAAAACTATTTCCTTGTGTCCAAATGCATTGTATCACGTGTACTATGTAATAGGAGTAACTTCCAGTCTTCTAGAAGCTCTAATAACTGCTTAACTCCATCAAAATAACTCCCCAAAGTCATAAAAAAATTTTAACATCGTTTGTATTGAGCTAGCACTTAGGCGCCAGATTCTAGCGCCTAGGCGCTAGGTCAATAATTCTAATATTTTGCTCCATAAGCTCCACTTTGCTCCTTTTTGATCCTTTTTTTCTTCTTTTTCCTTCTTGGACTCTTTTGTAATCATCTACATCCAAAAACATGAAAAATACCTTTTATTAAAGCATAATATCCTTAAGAATTGAATCATAAATAAGGCATAAAAATGGGTATTTTTTAGGTAGATCAAATTCCCCCAAATATAAACGTTACTTGTCCTCAAGTAACCCTTTTAATTACATAAAATAGATAACATTTGGATTGAAGTTAAAATATTTAAGATTCCTTATAATTTTTGGTTTTATAAATGTTTTAGCAAATCTTTAACTAAATTTCACAAATTAAGTTTAATTTTAAGAATTAAAGAACATTTAACTACCAAATCATAAGACTTCCAAATTTTCATTTATTTCAAGAATAATGGTAGTTTATCATATTAAGGTCACATAGAAGATTTACAAGAAAAAGATTTTCATGAAATATTTTTCTAGTAAAAATATTTGAACATAGAAATTAAGTTAAAAATGTAATCAGTTTTCTTCCTATAAGATAATTCAAGTGAAGCCAATTTTTTATTAGGCATTTCCTCAAGCTTCTCCTCACATTTTTTTCCTTCTTTTTTTTCTTTTTCTTTTCTTTTTTTCTTTTCGATTGTTTTTCAATCCTTTTTTTTCAAGTGAGGATTACTATTTTTGGATAGCCTGTTAATGATTTTGAACTTCACTATCCTTAACTTATTTTCAAAAACTTATACATTCTTACTTAATAAATATGACATTTTTAATAATTTATTAGTTTTCAAAACTTATTTCTATCTTTTCTTTTTCAAGCAATAATCTTGATTCCTTAGTATTTCAAAAATACAATTCTCTTTACTATAAATAGAAAAATTTTGATCTTATTATTCTTTAAGTTAAATAATTCTATTCTTAAAATCAATCAAAATTTTTGAAATTTGAGTTAAGTTTACTAAATTATTTATAAATTCAAAAATTTAGGTAATCTTAAATAGATTTTTCATTCCTTATGTTATGTTAATATATTTTTAAAGAAAATATTAGTTCATTAAGGACAAATAATATTTAGATTTGATAAATGTTTTCCCTTCCCCCAAACTTCAACTTTAGTATAAATATGAATCATGAAATTTTCTAAAGCATGAGAGAAAGAAATAAACAGGAATTTATCTAAGTACAATAATGATGTAGTAAGAAAAAACTAACTTCTACTTCTACACATGCTTTAATATGAATATAACAGAAATGATTAAGCATATATAGAAAAGTTTTGCAGAGCAGGAGTTAATTTCTAAAAAATCTTTTTATTTTTATTTTTATTTTTGAACATGCAAAATTACTAACTATTCATGAACACTAAACAGTAGCCTGAAACAAAAATAAACTTTTATAAAAATTCATTCTTATTTCAGTCTTAAACACAACAGATAATCTAAAAACAGTTTCAACATAAAAAGTTCACATAAACACTAACAAATAACATCACACTAAACAACACAAGAAACAAGAAACACACTAAAAACAGAATCAACACATCTCCAGAGGTAAGTCAAGCTACTAATCACTATCTGTAGCTTCATCATTGTCGTCACCAAAAGAAAACTCCATATCCTTTGGATCAACATATGGTGAATATCTGGGACAAGTAGGGAACTGAACATCGTGTTTGCCTTGCAGAAATCTCACTAAAGACTCAGAATACTCAGCATCATAATCACTATTTCTTTGTGTATACTCAGAAAGATGATCGATCTTCTTATCGATTGTATCTACTATACAATGAGTTAGGAATAACTCATTCTACTGCTCTATAGGCTTATCATGCATGGATTCCCAAAAAGTAGATGGTGGCTCAATAGAAGTAGATGGTTTAGAAGTAGAAGCTCTACCTGAAGTAGGTAATGAACCAGAAGGTGCAGTAGAACTCTTACCTCAAAGTCAATCATAGATACTGACACTCTCTCTTCTTAGAGGTTTGTCGACTTGAGCTTTTCCTCAGAAAACTCAGCAACTACTCCAGCACTTTGACATAGAGAATAGATCAGAGATGGAAAACCAGGTCCAATAGAAGTGCTAGAACGAGCAGTAGCCTCTACAGAATCATAAATAATGCTCCCTACATCAATAGGCTTCCTCTCTTGAATGCAGTAGTTAAGGATAGTTCTATCTTTGGTAACCTTGCTCAGATGATTGGATGGAAGGAGACGAGCAGAAATAAAGTAGTGTCATGCTTTTGAAACATCATTAAGCTTAGAAGATGAAAAATTTACCCTTTTTCTATTCTGAATCTTCCAGTACTATCAGTCAGGTAGGCAATTATCATATCTAAGTCTCCCTCGGATGGAGATAATCCAGAGTAATGGCACTCAATTTTTGACGACAGGCCATAGAAAATATTGATACGTTCAGGAGTGAATCCTACTCCAACTCCTTTGATGAAAATCGCGTATTCTTCAGCATCCATGAAATTAGCATAAAACTCTCTAACAACTGAGATAACGACAACATCAGTGAAATAGCAGAATCGTTGCCAGTTGAGCTCAACGATTGTATCCTCAATTCTTGCTCCAGGATTGTAAAAACTTCGCTCCGAGATAAATTTCTGAGTTATAGCAAAATCTTTGTATCGAAAGTGTGCAGCAGCAGTGACAAACTTGCTACGATCAAAATTTTCTTGTTCCTTTCCTCACTTAGATTTGGGTGTCATCTAAACGTAGAATAAAAACGTGAAATAAATTTAATGGATCTAGGAAAATAAACTAATTTAAGCTTTTCAAACTTAAAAGAGCTTAAAAGTTTCATGGATTTAACCTTAAAAATCAAAATTTCAGTTTTTCTCAATGAGAGCAAAATCCATGGTGAAAATTGAAAATAATGAGTTTAGAATGTAGATCTGACCTCAGGATGAAGAAATCAGGTGATTTCAAGCTCAAAAACTTGAAAATCTAGCTTTAATTGGGATTTATTAGGGGTATTTTTATGAAAACCAGTGAAGAAGGAAGCTTAGGATTCAAAAATGGCGTGGGGGTGTTTAAGAAGATGAGTTTTCGGGTTCAGGCCGAACTGGCGCCTAGGCTCCAGGCTCGCCTTTCCAAAAATTTGATTTAAATTTTTTATTTCCACCAAATTTTATCAAATTTGACTCTTAATTATTATGAGAGTATTAATCCAATTTATATCCTTCAAACATTTTCACAATCAATTTAAAATGATAGTTTAGATCCACAAAAATGTATCCAAATGCTTCAATTCCAATCCATAACTTCCATTCCAAATTCAATAAATTTCAGTACAAGACTGTATCAAGGTTCATCATTTTATAAAGAAGACAAATAACAACATATTCAAAGCAAATATTCAAATCCAACAACACACATTGAACAATTAAGCAAAAATGTAAATTCGATATTCAACACACTAACACATGACTCGATCACACCTAAAACACATATAAGATCTATTTAACACCGAACTTCAATTATCATCTCTTTCGCAATGAATTTCGCTAGGACCGAAGGGATAGAACACCAACGCCCTTGGAAATTCCAAAGCTGTCTTTTCATCGATCCACTTGTTCTTCACGTACATTTCTACTTGAGGGTCATGATAGGCCGCCATATGATCAGATTAAAGTTTGGTTTATCATTTCAAGTGTTCGTATTGGTGGTACATCTCATGGAGACGATTACCAATACTTTGAAGTTCCGCTTCAATCTTCTCAAATCGACTAAACAATTTCTCCATACTAACAGCAATAAAACCATTAAAATAAGGCTAAGGATCTTTGGGAGATTTGTCTCTTACCTCATTTCCATGATTTCCTCTATCTATTGCCTCGAAATACTTCTTAACTCCTCCAAAATGGATCGCTCTGGTCAAAATTAAGGTTTCTATGGGATTGGGGACAAAGATAAGGCAATATATAAAGAGATTTCATGTGAAAATTTGAAGAATGTCGATTTTTACGCGATTTGTAACCGTGGCACTTAGGCGCCAGAATCTGGCACCTAGGTGCCGGATCATTGATACACAGGCCATTTTGGCGCTTAGGCGCCAACTTTTGGCGCCTAGGCGCCGGATCCTCAATCAACTCTGATTCGCCTATCGTCAAATTTTGCAAGTTTAGGTCGTAAAAATAGGTCTAACAAACGGGTATGATCAATATGTAAACACAATTACAAAAAATTCAAATCACAAACAATCACAAACGTATGTTAACTTGATCTCCTTTTTACTCACATTTGACATGGAGTGGTCCAAGTCCAAATTCTATATACTTCAAGATAATGTTTAGCTTAAGCCAATACAGACTTGTTAGCCTTCTATTTCCAGAAGTTATATACAAATTTAGTTAAGACCAAGGCATAACCTTACAACAATAATTTAACTCACACTAATAAAGATGGGTTGCCTCCCACAAAGCGCTTGGTTTAACATCATCAGCCCGACCTATTTAAACGAATTAATTGGGTAGACTCAGCTCATAAGCCTCTTTGTAATTTAATTTCATTTCTCCCATATAAGGCTTCAGTCTTAATCCGTTAACTTTAAATACTTTTCCAGTTTTAGGATCTTTAATATCCACAGATCCATAAGGGTATACTCTCTCAATTATAAATGGACCCATCCATTTAGATTTTAATTTTCCAGGAAAAAGTTCTAAACGAGAATTAAATAATAATACTTCTTGTTCAAGCTCAAACATTTTCCTTGAAATCATTTTGTCATGCAATTTCTTCATTCTTTCCTTATAAATTCTTGCATTTCCATAAGACTCATTTCTTATCTCTTCCATTTCATTCAGTTGTAATAATCATTTTTCTCCTGCAGTATTCAAATTATAATTGAACTCCTTTATCGCCCAATAAGCTTTATGTTCAAGTTCAACAGGTAAGTGACAATTTTTACCATAAATTAACCGATAAGGTGACATTCCGATAGGTGTCTTATAAGCTGTTCTATAAGCCCATAATGCAGAATCAAGTCAATCAACCCAGTCAGTTCTTTTAGGATTAACAGTCTTTTCTAATATTCTTTTAATTTCTTTGTTTGATACTTCAGCCATTCCACTTGTTTGAGGATGATAAGTAGTTGCAATTCTATGTTTAATTTTGAATTTCTCCAACAATGATTGAATTCTTATATTTCTGAAATTACTTCCCCCATCTGCGATAATTACCCTGGCATTCCAAATCTTGTAAAAATCATTTTCTTTAAAAATTTTGAAACACTTTTGGTATCACAGTTAGGTAAAGCTACAACTTGAATCCACTTTGAAATGTAATCAACTGCTAATAAAATATAAATTTTTCCAGATGATGGCACGAAAGGTCCCATAAAGTCTAAACCCCATACATTGAAAATTTCAATTTATAATATAAAGTTTAGAGGCATTTCATCTTTTCTGGTTATTTTCCCATTCTTTGACATCGATCACAAGTTTTCACATAATGTCCAACATCTTTAAATAAGGTAGGCCAATAAAATCCAGAATTTAAAATTTTAAATGCAGTTTTATCTACTCCAAAGTGTCCTCTAAATTCAGAATCGTGACATTTATGAATTATTGCAAAAGTTTCTTCATAAGGTACACATCTTTGAATCACAGAATCTTTTCCTATTTTAAATAAACGAGGATCTTCCCAAATATATGATTTACAATCATTCTTGAATTTCTTAATATATTTGTTATTCATCCCATAAGGTAAAATATTGCTAACCAAATAGTTAACTATATCAGCATACCAGGGCATTTACAATCCTTGAATGACATATAAATGTTCATCAGGGAATTTCTCATTTATATTTTCTTCATAATTCTTTTCTTTATTATTTTTAATTCTTGATAAATGATCAACAATTTGGTTGTCAGTTCCTTTTGTATTCACAATTTCAAAGTCAAATTCTTGTAAAAGTAAAACCCATATGATCAATCTAGGTTTAGCATCATTTTTAAACATTAAATATTTAATTATAGAATGATCAGTACATACGATACATTTCGTTCCAAGATGATATGGTCTAATTTTATCAAAGACATATACTATTGCTAACAGCTCTTTTTCAGTAGTAGTGTAATTTATTTGAGTTTCATTTAAAGTTTTGCTAGCATAATATATAATTTTGAAATTTTCTCATATTTTTGTCCTAATACGGCTCCAATTGCATAATCACTTGCATCACACATTAATTCAAAAGGTTTATTCCAATCAGGTGCAACAATGACAGGTGTAGTGATTAACTTTTCTTTTAAAATATTGAACACATTCAGACAATCTTTATTAAATTCAAATTTAGCTTTTTTTTCTAATAAATGGCAAAGAGGTTTAGCAATTTTAGAAAAATCATTTATATATCTCCTATAAAATCCAGCATGATCCAGAAAACTTCTTACATCAGTAACGGTAGTAGGTGGTTGAAGTTCACCAATAATTTTCACTTTTGTCTGATCAACTTCCATCCCTATTTGTGAAACTTTATGTCCAAGTACAATTCCTTCTGTGACCATAAATTGACATTTTTCCCAGTTTAGAACTAAATTTTTTTCTTCACATATTTTTAGAACTTTTGCTATATTTTCCAAGCAAGATTCAAAAGAAGTTCCAAAAACTGAAATATCGTCTATAAATACTTCAATTCCTTTATCGATTAGATCACAGAATATTGACATCATACATCTTTGAAAAGTTGCAGGTGCATTGCATAAACCGAAAGTCATTCTTCTAAAGGCAAATGTTCCATAAAGACTTGTAAATGTTGTCTTCTCTTGATCCTTAAGAGCAACAGTTAATTGATGATAACCAGAATATCCATCTAGAAAATAGAAATATGAGTGTCCAGCTAGTTTATCCAGCATTTGATCCAAGAAAGGTAAAGGAAAATGATCCTTTCTAGTGGCGTTGTTTAATTTTCAATAGTCAATGCAAATTCGCCATCCAGTAACTTGTCTTGTTGGGATTAATTCATTTTTTTTCATTAACAATGACAGTTACTCCTCCTTTCTTCGGAACACAATGAATAGGACTCACCCATTGGCTATCCGAAATAGGATAAATAACTCCAGCATCTAACTATTTCAAAATCTCTATCTTAACAACCTCTTTCATAATTGGGTTCAATCTTCTTTGGGGTTCAGTAGTGGGTTTACAAATTTCTTCCATTAAAATCCTATGCATACGAATTGAAGGACTTATTCCTTTTATATCTGCAATAGTCCAACCAAAAGATTTCTTATAATTCTTCAGAACTCCTATTAATTTTTCTTCTTAAACTTTTCTTAATTCTGAAGATATATTTACAGGTAAAGTTAATGGATTTCCAAGAAATGCATACTTTAAATATGCAGGTAACAATTTTAACTTCAGTTCAGGGGCTTTTTCAATTGAGGGTAAAAGTATATCATTTTTAGTTATGTCTAAAATTTTCCAATTTTTATGAATATAATGAGTTTCTTCAGATAAAGTTTCTTCATTTAATTTTTCAATTTCTTCATTTAATGACTCATTATATAACATAGATTCTTTATCTTTATCATCAGAAATGACTTTACATTTTTCTTGATAATGCTTTTCAATTATATAATAAAAAATATCCATCCGATAGCATTTTTCTTTATCAGGATACCTCATTGATTTCAGAACATTAAATGTTATCTCTTGATCATTAACTCTCATCGTTAATTCTCCTTTTTACACATCAATCATAGCTCGTCCGGTAGCTAGAAAAGGTCTCCCTAAAATGATAGGTATTTCTTTATCTTCTTCCATATCTAGAACAATGAATTCCACAGGGAAGATAAATTTATCTATCTTAACAAGAACATCTTCTATAACTCCTTTAGGATAAGTGATCGATCGATTAACTAATTAAAGAGTTACAGTGGCAGGAGAAATCTCTCCTAAATCTAACCTTCAAAAGATTGAAAATGGCATGAGATTAATACTAGCTCCTAAATCACATAAGGCTTTTCCACTGAAGTTTTCTCCAATAGCACATGGTATAGTGAAACATCCAAGATCTTTAAGTTTCTGAGGTAATTTCTTCTGAATTATTGCACTACATTCTTCACTTAATGCAACAGTTTCATAAGCTTCAAATTTTCTCTTCTTGCATA
Organism: Papilionanthe hookeriana x Papilionanthe teres; assembly: GCA_022702705.1. NCBI lineage: Eukaryota > Viridiplantae > Streptophyta > Magnoliopsida > Asparagales > Orchidaceae > Papilionanthe > Papilionanthe hookeriana x Papilionanthe teres. Next base: position 90,439,705 of record CM040430.1, on the reverse strand, counting down.
AAATATCCTTCATAAATTTTGCATAGCTTGGCATTTGCTCCAAAGCTTTAGCAAAAGGAATGTTGATGATAAGTTTCTTAAAAATTTCAAAGAACCTAGAAAATTTATGGTCAAGCTTCTGATGTTTTAGTCTTTGAGGAAAAGGTGGTGGTGGTCTTTCAACTTCCACTTCAATAGGTACTATAGACTGATCTTTACTTGGAGAAAGGGTATCTTTAGGTTTTTCAATCTCTTCAACTTTTTTCTCTTTTTCAATCTCATTTTGTGTTTTCTCTTTTAATTCCTTTCCACTTCTGAGTTGTACAGCTTTTGCTTGTTCATGTTCTTTTCCAGATTCTTTAGGATTAATTTTGAAATTGCTAGGCAGTGTTCCTTGAGGTCTGTAATTAATGAAATTAGCGATTTGACCCATCTGATTCTCAATATTATGAATAACAGTGTATTGACTTTGTAGCTGATTGCTTAGTTGCATGATCAATTCTTCTACAGACAACTTTTTTTGCTGTGTGTTATAACCAGGATGGTAAGTTGGTCTATAGTTTGAATTTCCTTAATTGTTCCAATTTGGATTAACTTGATTATTATTCCATTGTTGATGTCCATTACTCCAATTAAAATTAGAATGATTTTTCCAACCAGGATTATAATAATTAGAATAAGGGTTATTAGTTTTACTAGCAATAGCTTGCAAAGTTTCCATTGTTTGAGAATCATCAGAATTTGCAGAATTATTATTACTTACATGTGATATGTTAATAGCAAAATTATCTAATTTCTTAGATATCGCAGACACTTATGAAGCTAAAATAGAAAAGGCTTCATTATCTTGAATACTTGCCATTCTTTTAGGATTAACCCTTTTAGAAGGCCATTGAAAAATATTATTAGCCATTTCTTCAATTAAAGTGTAGGCTTTGTCAAATGTCTTAGCCATTAAAGAACCACCAGCAGCAGCATCTATAATAGATCTAACTGATCCAATAAGTCCATTATAAAATGTTTGAATGATTAACCAATCTGATAAAGCATGATGAGGACATTTCCTTAATAGTTCTTTAAATCTTTCCCAAGCTTCATAAATTTTTTCTCCATCAAATTGCGTAAATGAAGTAATATCATTTCTCAATTTAGTAGTTTTAGAAGGAGGAAAATATTTAGCAAGGAATTTTTGTGCCATATCTGACCAAGTTTTAATAGAATAAGTTGCTAATGAATTAAGCCATATCTTTGCTTTATCTTTTAAGGAAAAAGGAAAGAGTCTAAGCCTAATAACATCATTAGAAACATTATTATATTTAAAGGTAGAACAAAGTTCTAAAAAACTAGCAAGGTGTAAATTTGGATCCTCATTAGGTGTTCCTCCAAATTGATTATTTTGAACCATTTGAATAATAGAGGTTTAAGCTTAAAAGAATGGGCATATACAGCTGGCATTTGAATACTAAAATGAAGTTCATCAGCTGTAGGGTTTGCATATTCCCTTAATGGTTTATAAATATTTTGTTCATTAATTTCAATTGGATTTTTATTATTGTTATGTAAGTTAGCCATTTCTTGATGTTTTTGAAATTTGTTTTCCTTTTTTAATTCTTTTAATTGTTCTTTCTAATTCAGAATCGAAAGGTAGTAATCCTTCAGATCCAGAACTACGTATAAAATTTGAAATATTTTTGTTTTCTTTTTGTTTTTTTTTATGTTTTTAAATTTTTATTATCTTTCTTTTTACTTTTTATTCTATTATATCCCCGACAACGGCACCAAAAACGTGATGCAATGCGATTTTATATATGCTTTTAAATACAAGAATTTGATATCACTTTTTAGAATATTTAATTCTTGGCAAATGGCTTCAAAAACTTGATGTGTGATGTTTAATTTTACTTATAAATTTATATTTAGATTTTATAATAATTATTATAAAAGTCACAATTTTAAACGCAAGTATACGTATCGTTCGAGTAATACGGGGCTCTAGTAGAGTCCTGGTTATCTATCCCATCGGGATAATGTTTTTATAAAAAGTAAGAAATGTAATAAATATTTTGTAATTTTTCAAATTAAAAGTAATTTATATATATATATATATATATATATATATATATTCAAATTTAATTTATTAATAATGTTTTCTATAAGTAAGTAAGCAGTAAGCAACAATAAAGTAAAGTAAGCAGTAATTAAAATTCAATGCAAGTATAAAAATGACTTTCTCCTTTTCAACTAATCCAAGATTTTTAGAATAATTATCTTTTGTGAGGAGTTTAGATTATGGTATTGTGCCAAATAGAAGCATTTCTATTCTTTACCCTTTGGTCAAGGTGGAAATAACATTGACTAATCTATAGATCGGTTCAGGATGTTTTATTAGTATAATGGGTTAATCTAGGCTCACACTATTAGATGTCCAAGGGTGGCTATGGTCGACCCTACCAGTGACCTGTTCCCTTTCTATATAACCAAATTATTAGAATTTAGTCTGTCACTCTAAAAACTAATTAATTTTACGCCCAATAAATAATATCTTCCTATTTATTTGCACTTCACCTTGAATAACCTGCATAAAGCCTTCGACTACACAAGGATTCATGTGGTATCTACTAGTTAAGAATTTATTTCTGGATAGATCTCAAAATTCTTCAACAGGTTTTAACAATTTAAATGGCCAATTTAAAATGTAAACTAAGATCAGGTATTAATATCATCACAATGTTTTAAATATTTTAAATTTAATTCTCCTAAAAAATTTAATTAATTTATTATCTTTTCATAGTTGAAAGGAGAAAGATAACTAACTACTCAAAACACTTTGAAATCACATAACAAAACATATTTATAAAACTTTGAACCAAGGTACAAATACTTATCTGAAGTGTTACTTCAAGTGATCTACTAACTTCTACTAACTCCAAAGCAATGATGAAAGACTCCAACATCAACAACACACAATAAATACTCAAAATAAACTCACTAGATACAAAGTAAAGTGGCACTTTAAGTGTAGAGGAGACTAAAAAAACTAAGTAAAACTAAAGGGGGGAGAGAAGGTGCTAAAAGTGACGACTTTCTCTGTAGAATGGGCTCCTATTTATAGAGCTCTAAATTTGACCAGGGGTTGCTTAAGGCACCCCTTCAAAATTCATCCAAATTCAATGCATCTTCTAGAAGGTAACTGTCGCACCTAGGTGCCGGGATCTAGCGCCTAGGCGCTGGACTCCATGACCAGGTCTTCGCACCTCTTCAATTTGGATCACACCTCTTCGCGATTAAAACCGTTTCCTTATGTCCAAATGCATTGTATCACTTGTCCTATCTATTAGGAGTAACTTTCACTCTTCTAGAAATTCCAATAACTGCTTAAATCCATCAAAATAACTCCCCAAAATCATCAAAAAAATCTTAACAGCGTCTGTATCGAGCTAGCGCGTAGGCACCGAATTCTGGCGCCTAGGCGCCAGGCCAATAATTCTAATATTTTGCTCTATAAGCTCCATTTTGCTCCTTTTTCCTTCTTTTTCCTTATTGGACTCCTTTTTAATCTTCTACATCCAAAAACTTGAAAATACCTTTCATTAAAGCATAATATCCTTAAGAATTGAATCATAAATAAGGCATAAAAATGAGTATTTTTTAGGTAGATCAATGCCTAGGAAACTCTTGAGATTTCATTTCTAACTTACAAGTAACTGTTTTTGGATGAAAATGGTGTGGTTTTGAGTGTGTGTTTTGAAGTTTTAGAGATGGAGAGTGTGTGTTGAGTGTTAGGGCTTAGGAAAAAAGTGTGTAGAAGTTAGAATTTGAGAGGAATACTTCTCTAAGGAGTGAAGGACAAGAAGTAAAGTGAGAGATTGCTTATTTCTTTCCATTCTAAAGAGGGAAGTAAGTGTTGCAAAGAAGAGAGAAAAGGATTCAAAGGAACTTCAAGGGAATTGCATTGGGGAAGAGAAAGAGATAAGTTGTATTTTCTTTTGTGGTTTGTATGACTTTTCTTATATATATAAAATCCATGTTTTATTGTATCTTCTTCACGAATTCTGAGTAGTCTCCTTTATCTTTCTTCTTGCATAGAGATGTGATGATGGATTGATGTGGATTTGAAGTGCTTTTAATGTATTGAAGAAATTGTGATGGTTTTTCATTTCGAACTTAATTTAATTTTCGATCTGGCCAATTGAATTGTTAAAATATGTTGTTGAACATTAATTCTGAAAGGATTTAGCGTCCTACAACAATAATGAAGAATCCATTCAATTTCCATGGATGAATTGCGTAGTTCATGGGAAGTGAGTACAAATAAAAAGGGACATTTGTTTTGATGGACTTCAATTTGGAGGTTTCAGGGTGACAAGCTGAGATCCCCAATTTGGTCATAACATTAGTAACTAAACTCGAAGGTTAGCCTTCAGGTGAAGGGTGAGTGGGAGCTCCGTGGTGAGAGCCTATATCCTCCCAGCCTAGCCTTAGATTTAGTGACTAAACTTAGGATATGTCAATTTTCTTTTCATGTTTGGAAGAAGGGGTACTCTTTTAAGGGTAAAGAAACATTTATGCTCCTATTTGGCATAATAATGTAGATAATCGTTCCATATCATCCACACATCATATTCTCATTGCAATAGGAAAGATACTTTTCTCATATATCAAAAACCTTTCAAATATATAACTTAGTATGTGTCTGTTAGTTAATTCTGTTTTCAAAGTTATTAGAAGTAATTGTAGTTTGATTAATTGTTACTGTTTTCTTCATAGTGGTAGTAGAAGTAAGCATTAAACTTTAAGTACAATTTGAGTATCGGATTTCAGTGCTACATTACCTATTGTGAAACAATTTCTTCTACTTCGTAGCTTCTCTGTGGGAAAGATAACCAGGACTCCATTAGAGCCCTCCATTACTTGATACGATACATATAATTGCGTTGAGTGCTTGGACTTTACAAAATCATTATAAACATATATAAATTTGAGTTCATAAATTCTTGCAAAATAAAAGTCTGTAAATCGTCCAATCAAGTTTTTGGCACCGTTGCCGGGGAAGGTAACGAAGTAACTAAGTAAGTAAGGAAGGAAGTATAAATGATATTTATTGATAACATAATAAAAGAAAACCTTTACTTTGTAGTGTGTAATTGTGTTTTTGTTTACTTTTTAAAAGTATTTGTGTGATTGTATATGCGTCGTAGTGGATCTATAGGTTTAGTGTCTTACGATTCGGAGTTAGAGTGTACTGTTAAAAAAATTAGAAAACAACAAAAATAAACTAAAAAATCCATGTGAAATGGCAAATAATCAAGATAATCAGAGAAATGATATTGGAAATTTGCCAAGACCTTTAAGAGATTATGCTAACCCAACAATAAACGAAATTCACATAACTATTCAAAATCCTGATGTTACTGTCAATTCATTTGAACTTAAACCTACTATTATCTAAATAATACAAAATAATCAATTCGGAGGAACACCTAATGAGGATCTAAATTTACATCTCGCTAGTTTTTTAGAATTGTGTGCTACTTTTAAATATGACGGAGTGTCTAGTGACGCTGTCAGACTTAGACTTTTTCCTTTTTCATTAAGGGATAAAGCTAAGACATGGTTAAACTCGTTAGCACCTGGAACTATTAGAACTTAGGGAGAATTATCTCAGAAGTTTCTATCAAAATATTTCCCTCCATCAAAGACTGCTAAACTAAGAAATGATATTACATCTTTTTGTCAGTTTGAAGAAGAGTCAATATATGAAGCTTGGGAGAGATTTAAAGATCTTCTTAGAAAGTGCCCACATCATGCTTTACTAGAATGGTTAATAATTCAAACATTTTATAATGGATTAGTGGGATCGTTGAGATATATTATAGATACTGCTGTTGATGGATCGTTAATGTCAAAAACTTTTGATGAAGCGATGCACCAAAAAAATATACGGTTTTTACTATCTAATTTCACTCATTTTTGGTGATATTGCACTTAAAAAAAAGGTATTTTTCATGATTTGTTGTAGGTATGATGATTTTAGGTGATTGGAGTGAAAAGAAACAAAAAGGAACAAATTCGGAGAAAAAAAGGAACAAAAATGAGCAAAATGGTGGAAAAAGTGAGCCCCCGCTGCCGCCCAAATCCAGAGACTCCAGAATTAAATGGCAAGTTAGAGTGCCGCTGGTGCCCTATAGGGTTTTGGCAACTTTTTGAAGGGATGCCTATGGAAACTCTTGGGAATTCATCGCTATCTTATAAGTAACTATTTTTGGACAAAAATGGTGTGCTTCTTCAGTGGTTCTAGAGTAATTTTAGAGAGGGTGAAGTACTAGGGTTTAGGAGTAGAGAGTGTAGAGTGAAGATTTGAGAGGGATTCTTCTCTAAGGAGGGGAGGAGAAGAGGTAAAGTGAGAGATTGCTTCTTCCTTTCCATTCTAAAGAGAGAATCAAGTGTTGTAAAGAAGAAGAGAAGAGGATTCAAAGGAACTTCAAGGGAATTACATAGGGGAAGAGAAAGAGATAAGTTGTATTTTCTTTTGTGGTTTGTATGACTTTTCTTTTATATATAAAATCCATGTTTTATTATTTATTCTCCATGAATTCTGAGTAGTCTCCTTGTCTTTCTTATTGCATAAGAGATGTGATGATGGATTGATGTGGATTTGATGTGCTTTTAATGTAATTAAGAAATTGTGATGGTTTTTCATTTAGAACTTAATTTACTTTTGATTTGGCCAATTGAAATGTTAAAATATGTTGTTGAACATTAAGTTTCAAAAGATTTAATGTCCTACAACAATAATGAAAGATCCATTCAATTTCCATAGATGAATTGCGTAGTTCATGGGAATTGAGTGCAAATAAATAGTGAAATGTTTTGATGGACTTCAATGTGGAGATTTCAGGGTGAAAGACTGAAATCCCCAAATGGGTTCTAAGATTACTAACTAAATATCAAAGGTTAGCCTTCAGGAGAAGAGTGAGTGGGAGCTCCGAAGTGAGAGATGATATCCTCCCAACCTAGCCTTAGAGTTAGTAACTAAACTTAGAATATGTCAATGTTCTTTTCAACTTAGAAGAAGGGGTACTCTTTTAAGGGTAAAGAATCATCTATGCTCCTATTTGGCACAATAATATAAATATTTGTTCCATATCAATCCACACATCATATTCTCCTTGCAAGAGGAAAGACACTTTTCTTATATATTAAAACCTTTCAAAAACTTAATTTAGTGTGTATGTTAGTTAATTCTGTCTTTAAAGTTGTTAGAAGTATTTGTAGTTTAGTTAACTGATACTGTTTTCTGCAAAAAGTTAGTAGGAGTTTGTGTTAAACTTTAAGTGTTATTTATATATAGGATCTTAATACCGTCTTACTTCTATTAAGATCTCTTTCTTAAAACTTTGAACTTTCCCTGTGGGATCGATAACCAGGACTCCATTAGAGCCTTGTATTACTTGATACGAAACATATACTTGTGTTAAATGCTTGGACTTATCAAAATCATTAAAAATATATAAATTAGAGTTCATAAATTCTTGCAATATAAGTTCTGTGCATCATGAAGCATACGCATTAATTGAAGAAATGGCTACTACTAATTTTTAATGGCCCTCTAAATGGGTAAATCCTAAGAGAGTAGCTAAAGTTCATGATTCAGATATCATGATTATGGTAGTTTCTCAAATTGTAGCCCATTCTAAGAAAATAGATCAGTATGAAATGAATTATTCTCAACCACCTCAAGTGTTGGAGGAAAATTCATTTGGACAGATAACAGAATCTCAAACACCTTATGAGACTTTAAATGTTATTAATAGACCTAACAATCTGTTGACCTCATTTTTGATGAGGTCTTCTCTTTCCTCTTTAGTACTTAGGATCTAGCCTTAGGCTTTTCCTTTGACTATCTTAGAGGACTAGAAGTGTAACCCACCACTTAGAAATTCAAACCACTTCCAAACTCCCTGCAAACTCCACAAACTTGACTGTAGACCCCTAATCACCTAGAGGGTTGAAATCAAATGTGGAAGTTTAAAGGATGGGTTCCTATAGGACTCTTTGGCCTTAGGATCGCCTCAGGTGGCCTCAGTCCGGTGAGGGCGGACTTACACACACCTTACACTTGTACACTACACTTTCACACACCTCCTAAAACCACACATATACCCAACTTGACCTCCCGACTCATGAAGGTGATTCGGATGGATGGTCCTTAACCCCTAAGCCCTCGCGTAAGAGGGTTAGGAACAACATAGATGAATGCCTCAAGTGAGTCTCTTCATGGCTCATGTGGGCTTGATATGGCTTCATGGCTCAACCAAAATGATTTCATTCCACTTACATTTACCCAAACTTCAATTTTGCAAATTTTCAATTTTTGACCCCTGGGACCCTACACCCGCCAAACCTACCAAATGCCCTTGAAATTACCTAAATTTTTCAAAATTTCCAAATCACCCAAAATTCCCCGAAATTAACCTTGAATATTTGCCCTCCACTCAAATTGATCATTCATAGCCAAAAATACCAAGAATTCCAAAAATACCCCCCAATACCCTCCAAATACCCAAAATACCCCTCTTAGCCAAAAAATCCAAAAATTCAGAAAATTCCCAGAAAATTCCAAAAAATATTAAATATTTCCAATTTCATTTTGTCCAACTACACCATGGGCCAATTTTGTCAATTTACCCCACTTTTGTCAAAATCCCCAATTTGACCCATTTTAACCCAAAGTGTACCCAATGTCAAACCAAACCTACCCAATTGACCCCAATTTTGGTCCAATTCAATTCTAAACTTCAATTAAACATTCCCAACACCAAGCTAGACCAAATCCAAGTCCAATTTGATTGATATTTGAATCCAATTTCACTTTTGACCTTAAAGCCCAATTTGGACCCATGACCCAAACTTAGCCCAAACTAAACCAATTTAACTCCAATTAACCCCAAATATTTTCTAAACCTTCCCTAACATCCCTACAAACAAAACACTAACATGATTTGCCCAAAATTTGGATCCAAACCCTACTCAAATTCAACCCAAAGCTAAAAGACCCAATTTTGACCTAAACCCTAACCTAATCCAAATAAGCCCAAACCCCAAAATCAAAACCCAACCAAAGTCAAAACCTCTTTTAAACACTCCCATAAACATTTTCCAACATCAATTTCACATCAATTTCAACCCTAGCCCAACATTGGCCCAAATTAGCCCAATTTGACCTACATTGGCCCATTTATCAAATCAACCCATATTCAACCCAATTCAAACCCAAACCACTCCAAACCTGTTTCAAATCAATCATGACACATCCTTAGACAAAACTCAACATTTATTTGGCATGGCTCATTACAAACTTTCCTCTTCAAAAGCCCACTTCCCTAAACCATTTTAAAAGCCCATCTTCACTAAATTTCAAAGGCCCAAAATTCATCCAAAATCCATATGACACTCTTCTTCTTCATGCATTCAATTAAAATCATCCCTTAAGTCCTAAATCAATCATCAAATGGTTCCAAATCAAGCCATATGCCAAATCACTCCTAAATACTAAAATTCACAAAATCCTTTCCCATGAAAGTTGACTTAATTTTTCCCAAGCCAAATGGAGCCATGAAGCCATGCATGAGCCCCATGGGAAGCCATGAGAGCCATGGAATCTAATTTCCACCTCACCAAACCATTAATGGCAAGAGAGGGGATCTCTTTCTTAAACCCTCTTAAACTCATTTTTACCTTAAGCATGTCACACACTAAACCATGCTTAGCCACCTCACCATGGATGGAGACCACACCATTTTCTCTTGGCTGACCCAAGTGACTCTTTTCAGCCCAAAAACCAGGCTTTGGGTGGTGCACCTAGCCCAATCCATGAGTTGACCAAAATCAACCAAAAATTTACCATTACCCCATTCTACTTTGATTCAAACACTTTACACATGTCCAAGCCCAATTGACTTCACCATTGCCAAGCCCTGACCTCCCTGGTCAAGATGGTGACCCTTGCCTGCCGGCCACCACACGGGCCGCCGGAAAACACCACACCCAAGAGCATCATGTGAGCCCAAGCTTGGAATTCTCACCTGCTGAGTTGCCCCATGCCCAGTGGCCATTGCAGCTGTTCTTCTCTTGCCAAGAGCAGCTGATCCCAGCCCCTAACTCCCCCTAGGAGAGCCTCCAGCCAGCTCTATTTAAACCCCACCTCTCTCAGCCATAGGAGGTGCTGAACCAACCTTACAGAAACTCTGCCAAAATTGTTCCAGACTACTCCCCACACTTAGAGAACTTGATCCCCATTGAAATCCCCCTGCCATTTCCTCTCTGTGAGCTCAATTTCAGAGTTGAAATCCAAGCCCAAAACTAGGACACTTCTTCACAGTGAGCCTATCCCCAAATTGATTGGTCCTACACCTTCACCAGACCAAGAGAAGAAGTTCACCAGCAAAAGCCCCCTCACCAGGCCAGCCATTGCTTCCAGCCTCTAAGCTTTGTGATCGGTCTTGGTCGAAATCATACCTAGACAATTCACCGGGCCAAGGGACTTCATCTGGAGCTTGCTTGGACCCAATCTAAGGTGACACAACTCTCAGATCGAAGCTTCACTTCTCTGAGAAAAGGTATGGACTCACTCTTCTTCCCGAGCTTACAGAGATTCTCTATTTAATTTGAGTCAATTTCAATACATGTTTACCATATGGATGTGTTCGTCTCCTCAAGACGAATCCATAGAGCATAAGAACACTAAAATCTGTTGAGAATCGAGTGAGAAATTAGGGTTAGAAGGTTGACGGCCACGGGTTCACACCAGTCGTAGACGATGACCAGGAGCCGTCGGATAGCGAGTGTATCAAGCGGACGGCCAGGATCACACCGGACGGAGCAACGGGACGTGAACCGCGGACCGCGTGGCATCCTAGTCAGGTGGCGGCGTCGAATGGGAGCGCGCCGCGTGGTCGTTCGGAGATGCCGAGGATGACAAGGCGCCGCGCTGGATAAGTAGGAAAATAGGCATTTTCTTATTTATTTAATTCCCTAAAACTTCAAAAATACATAACTTTGTGTAGGAAAATCAGAAAAATAAAATAAAAATACCCTCTTGCTCAGTGAACAGAGGATAATAATGTGGAAAAGAAATCATTTAATTTCATTGAGTATTTGATTTTTAATAATTTATTTACTCTCTACACTATTTCAATTCTCCATGCATGTATACAATTCACCGTGGCATGAGACCATAGGGCTTTTGAAGCCTCTAAATTTGGGAATATTCCCTGAATTTTCCAAAGTCAGAGGCCACCCCTATGAAGAGTTATTGATTTTTCAATTCTAGGTCACTATTCTGAATATTTTAATTCCAATAATTAGCATGTTGTGAAATAAATTCTAGGAAAATTTGAGGATGTTTCCTATGACCAGAGGACTCTAGGAAAAATAGGTTTTGAATTAATCCACTTGGAATAACCCTAATTGGCTTAAACACCCAAAATAGGTCTTTAATTAATTAGAGCTAATCATACATCAAATTGACTTAAAATCAATTCTCCACAGACCTTTAGGATCAGAGGAACCCACCATAAAAATTTGAAGTCAATTGGACTTGGTTAGCCCTACTAAATGGGTTGATTAAGCCATTTAGCCAATTTAAACTTTAAAAAATTCATAACTTTCAAAATACTTTTCAAAAATTCACCAAATTGGTTTTGGAGCCTCTCTAATATCAGGGGAATTTAAGAAAATTAAAATTGTAATTTTCTAAAAAAGTTGATTTTTTGCATTATTTTAATATTTTTAATAATTAAAAAATAATAAAAATCACAAAAATAATAAAATTCACCAAAATGTTATATTTTGAATTTTAATCACTAAGGAACAAACCCCATATTTTTCTTAGGTCCCTATGATGAGATATTAAATTTTGAAGCCTTAAGGTAATTTTAAAATTAAAAAAAATGTATTTTCTAGCAATTCCACTAAAATAATTCTAATAAATCAAAGAAAAATCAGAAAATTATAAAAATTGGTTCTCTGGTTTCCTTGATATCAGAGAGACTTTTAAAAAATATAAAATTCATTTTTTAATCTTTATTTTATTTTTAAATTAATTAATACTCCAAAATTCAAAATAATTATAATAAAAATAATATAATCCAAAAAAATCACCAAAATTGGTCCAAGTGGTCCTCTGGTCATTAGGAATGTCCCATAATTTTCTTAAGGACAGAAACTTTCCCTTTGTCATGTTATTAAATTTTCTTTGAAAATTCTTATTTTCCACCAAAAATAATTATATAAATAATTTAAATACAGAAAAATCACATTTTCTCCTCTAATGTCTTGATTGACATATGAGTGAAGCCACATAAAAATTTCAAATTCATTTAAGCTCAATTTAGTGAGTTATGAAATTAATGAGCATAAAGGGCAAAATGGTAATTAAAATTTTAACCTATAATTAAAAATTTTAGGTTTAATTAAAAGGGTGGGTAAAATACTTGATATTAAGTTGATTTTGGATGTTTGAAACTTAGGTATTTAAAGGGTAGAAACCTACCAAACAATTTGAAAGTAATTAAAATAAAAAATAAACCTTAATCAAATAATTAATTAAATTTGGAAGAATAATAAAATTGGAATTATTAAGATAGGGATATTATTAGGAAGAGATTTGTTCTTTAATTTAAGAATCCCTAAATTAATCATCTCAATAATATTTAATTCCTAATTAAAATGATAATCCAAATTTAAGATGCTAAAAGACTTAATCATTAAATTAAATTAAAGTTAAATTATTTAAATTAAACCCTTTTAAAATTTCATTTAAATTAATACTTTAACAATTAAAATTAAATCATCTTTAAAACATAAAAAATAAAATATTAAATTAAAATTAAAAAATAAAATTAAATTAAAATTTAAATTAAATTAAATTAAATTAAATTAAAACATATTAAATTAAATCAAATTAAATCAAATTAAATTAAATTAAATCATATTAAATTAAATTAAATTAAATCACATTAAATTAAATTAAATTAAAACATATTAAATTAAATTAAATAAATAAAACTAAATTAAAATTAAAACTAAACCAAATTAAATTAAATTAAAATTAAATTGAATTAAATTGAATTAAATATAACATCACTTAAGACATAAAGAATCTAAAAATAAATCTAAAAAAACAATTTGAACACTATTCCAAACTAAAAACCATTAATTGAAATCAAATTAAAATCACAAATCACTTGAACATCAACTTGCCCTCGAAAGCTTTTGTTGTCACAACTCCTAAATGGAGTATTAAGTGAAGTGTTACTTCACTCATAGGATATTCAAATGTCCTAGTTCACTAAGTAAGATAACAACAAAACTTGAACTCCTGGACGATTAATTCATTTGTATAATTAAATTCTTTTGGACTTAAAATAATCCTAGAAATATTGAAAAGATGTTTAAGATTCGTCTTAAGCACTTCCTCGATATTATAGGATATTTATAAGAACAATTGAACTTAATTGTTCTTTGATGAAGTAAATCATTCTCAAACCAAAATACCGACACCTAGACGTCATAGGAGATGACTAGCTATAGGAGTAGGACCTTGGTAGAAAACCATAACCCTTCCCTTAGCTTTACCTAGGAACTTGCTTTAAATCCTTAAATATTCTAATTGTGATTTAAGTGCAGCTTGGGATAACGGGAAGACCCTCCAGGTACACTTTTATTTTATTGCAATTTACCTTATTGCAATTTATTTAATCGCATCGCACTTACTTTTCTTGCATGATAAACAACTGTTGCATGAAAACCCACACCTTTAGGATAGTCCCTAAAACTGAAACCAAAACTAAATTAAAAGTCATTACAAGATAAAATTCACCGCCACAACATTTCAAAATATAAAACAACTCAAAATTTAATCACAAACAGAACAACAAAACTACAACTACAACTAAATTAAAACATCTTGTTTGATGATCGGGAATACCTCGGATGATGTAACCTACGTGTTGCTAATGGGATTTCCCACGGTCTAAATGAAAGTGTGGAACTCATTCAGTTGAGTTTAGCAAATTCATCTGGAATAAGTGAATCCGATAAAAATAACGATGCCGGAAGGATGAAACCGTGGGATCTTAACCGGTGTTGTTATAATCAACTTTAAGATTTGTTTAATTAAAACACTAAAAAGCACTTTAATTTTAAGATTTTCTCTAAACCAAAACACTTTTCTCATCTCTTAATTTATGACTTCTAAAACTAAACCTCTGCAACAACAAGGAGCTCGGAGCATGGTGGGCAGCACGGCTATCGTCATCAGCAAAACCTGAGTCTACTTCAGCAAAACTTTCTTAGAATTAAATAACCAAGACATAGGACTTCGAGGTAGTTTGCCTAGTGCAACATAAATCCTCAATCTTTTTGTTAGGCATTTGCATTGCAAATTAAGCCCTAACCAGTCTTAGGATTTCCGAGGTAGTCGTCTGATACGACATAAACCCTCATATCTTCAAGGCTATTTGTATGATCATGTCATACGAACATAAGTCCTAATTAATTAAAATTGGCAAGATCAAAACATTAAACAAAAATTAGAATTTTCCTAAATTCAAGCCAAACAATAGGATAGTCGGGAAATTACCGAAGTTTGCTTCGAATCTGTAATTTCTCCTATTTATCTTCCTTTGAATTTCCAAAACAAAATGTTCCAAACTTGATCCATTCCCTATTGAAATTCCAAAATTCAATCCCTTGAAAACTTAAATTTTGAGATTCTTGAGAGCAGAACTACTGATTATTATCGAGAGTTTTCTTATGTGATTCCCGTCACTTAAGATGTAATTAACTATAGGGGCTTGCCCTTATAGGGAATTTTAATAACCCAGGTAATATAAACCCTGCTTAATTCCTTTATATTAAGCAGGGGAATTTGTCGGCTTATAAAATTGGTTCGCAGACCAAACGGATGTCACAAATCTTTTAGTTTATTTAACCGAGCCCCACCATCAAGCAGTGTGTCTATCCTTAGGGATAGATACACGGTTTGTGGTGCGGTGCTCGTTTATATAAACTATTCAGGATGTGAGATCAGTTTAATTTCATATCTTAAAATCTTTAAATTTAAAAATTATTTTCAAAATCAAATACTACTTTTCAAATTATTTATTTAAATTAAATTAAAAATTCGCCGACAATTTCTGTAGGCGACCCCCTTTTCAAAATAAAACACACCAACCTAAAAATAAGCCGTACAAAATCCTTATTCAAATTATTGTAATCCTGGTTAGAATAATCACCAAAATTTCAATTGGAATAATAGCAATGCCAATGTTAACCCAGTGGGAACAGTTCTATAAATACAATTGGAAATTCAAACAATCAAGGAAATACCAATTTTAGATCATCTTATGTTCCTGGATTCAATAGTAGTTTTACAAGCTCAAGGTGTTGCTATGAAAAATATTGAAAATCAATTGGGGCATATTTTCACTGCACTTAATAATAGGCCTTTTGGAACACTTCCAAGTAATGTTGAGATCAATCCAAAAGATCAAAACAAGGAAAAACTTAAGGCTATTCAATTAAGGAGTGGAAAAGAATTGGAAACTAGAGTGCAAAAAGAAGTTGAAATAGAAAAGGAGAAGGTGGAAACCGAAAAAGGTTCAAACAAGATTTATCCAGACCTGGATTATCCTCTTGAGCCAATGAAGATAATTGTTGAAAAACCACCACCTCCATTTCCTTAAAGATTGAAGAAACAAAACAGGGATAACAAATTTGGAAAATTTTTGGAGATCCTTAAGAAATTAACGATAAATATTCCTTTTGTTGAAGCATTAGAGCAGATGCCTGACTATGTCAAGTTTATGAAGGATATCCTGAGAAAGAAAAAAAAGTTTATAGATCATGAAACGATTGCACTTAGAGGAGAGTGTAGTGCAATTATTTAGAAGAAGCTTACGAAAAAACTTAAAGATCCTGGTAGTTTCACTATTCTGTGTTTTATAGGTGAAAAATTTTTCGGAAAAGCTTTATGTGTTATGGGAGCTAGTATTAATCTTATGCCTTTATCAACTTTCAAACTGTTAGAAATAGGAGAAATTTCTCCTACATCTGTGACTCTTCAGTTGGCCGATCGTTCCATTGCTTACCCTAAAGGAGTGGTGGAAGATGTGTTAGTTAAAGTGGATAAATTTATCTTTCCTGTGGATTTATTGTACTTAATATGGAGGAAGATAAAAAAATTCCAATCATTTTGGGAAGACCAATCCTTGCTACTGGAAGAGCAGTGATTGATGTTCAAAAAGGAGAATTAACTATGAGAGTTAATGATCAAGAGGTGACCTTTAATATTTTGAAATCTATGAAGTATCCCTCAATGGAGAAAGATAATAAATGTTTTAGGATGGAGGCCTGTGAATATTTGAGAAACGATCATTTTGAAAATATATTTGAAAAAGAACTAGAGTATAAAAATATGTTTGAAGAAGAAATTGAAAATGAAGAAAATTTGGATAGTAAGAAGAATGAAGATTTGGAGTATGTTCAGGAGAGATTTGAAGTATTAGACACTATGGAAGGTGGAAATAAAAGCTTAATTCCATCTATAATAAAACCTCCTGAACTTGAGATGAAAATTCTCCCTAATCTTTTAAAGTATATGTTTTTAGGAGAATCATCTACCCTTCCAGTTATTGTATCTTCAGAGTTAAACGATTATCAAGAACAGAAGTTGTTGGAAATTTTAAAAAGATACAAGAAAGCTTTCGAATGGACTTTGGCAGATATTAGAGGAGTTAGTCCTTCAATTTGTATGCACATAATTTTATTAGATGAAGAATATAAATCGAGAGTTGATTCTCAAAGGAGATTGAATCCAATATAGAAAGAAGTAGTTAAGAATGAGAGGCTGGATGCTGGAATTATTTATCCTATTTAGGATAGTGCTTAGGTGAGTCCAATACATTGTGTACCAAAAAAGGGAGGAGTGACTGTTGAAGTGAATGAATGTAATGAAATTATACCCAAAATACAAATTAATGGATGGCGAATTTGTATTGACTATAGGAATTTAAATGCCTCCACCATAAAAGATCACTTTCCTCTTTCTTTTCTCGATCAAATGCTAGATAGACTTCTGGACATAAGTACTACTACTTTCTGGATGGATATATTGGTTACCATCAAATACATATTGCTCCTGAAGATCAAGAAAATACAACATTTACTAGCCCTTATGGAACATTTGCTTTTCAAAGAATGCCTTTTGGACTGTGTAATGCACCTGCAACATTTCAAAGATGTATGATATCTATCTTCAGTAGTATGATAGATAATGGAATAGAAGTTTTTATGGATGATTTTTCTGTATTCGGGACTTCATTTAAAATTTGCCTGGAAAACTTAGGAAACTGCGAGAAAACAAATCTACTTATGAATTGGGAGAAATGTCAATTTATGGTTCAGGAGGAATTGTGCTTGGGCATAAACTTTCTGAAAATGGTATGGAGGTTGATCATGCTAAAATTAGAGTGATTAAGAGATTGCTGCCACCCACTACTGTGAGAGAGGTGAGGAGTTTCTTAGGACACGCTGGATTTTACAGGAGATATATTAATAATTTTTCTAAAATTACCAAACCTTTGTGCCGACTTTTAGAAAATGATAGAAAATTTGATTTTAATGATGAATGCTTGAGTGCTTTCGAAATATTGAAAGAGAAATTAATCACTGCACCTATAATTGTTTCACTGGATTGGGAGAAACCATTTGAACTTATGTGTGATGTGAGTGATTATGTGATCGGAGTAGCATTGGGGCAAAGACATGATAAAGTTTTCAAAGTCATTTACTAGGCTAGTAAAACTCTTAATGAGGCTCAAATTAATTATACCACTACTGAAAGAGAGTTATTAGCTACAGTATTTGATTTTGAAAAATTTAGACCTTATTTAATTGGAGCTAAAAGTATTGTGCATACAGACCATTCGGCTATCAAATATTTAATGCAAAAGAAGGATGCGAAACCTAAAATAATTAGACGGATACTTCTTCTACAAGAATTTGATTTTATGATTGTTGATAGGAAGGGAGCTGATAACCAAATAGCGGATCATCTGTCAAGATTAGAGTATGCTAAGTTATATGAATTTGAGAAGGAAGTTACAAAAAATTTCCCTGATGAACAACTTTATACTATTATGGGAAGCAATTTTCCTTGGTATGCTGATATTGTGAATTATATTGTAAGTGATATTGTACCATCTGATTTAACAAGGCAACAACAAAAGAAGTTTAAATATGATGCAAGATTTTATTTTTGGGATGAGCCCTATTTATGTAAACAGTGTAAGGATCTGATTATTAGGAAATGTGTGCCACAAGAAGAAACAAATTTGATTATTCAACAATGTCATGATTTTGAATTTGGAGGTTATTTTGGTGCTGGTAAAACTGCTTTTAAGATTTTACAATCTGGATTTTATTGGCCTACTCTTTTTAGAGATGTTTATAAATATATTAAATCATGTGATCGATGTCAGAGAGTAGGTAATATCTCTAGAAGAAATGAGATGCCTCTAAATTATAATTTAGAAGTTAAAATTTTTTATGTATGGGGATTAGATTTTATGAGACCATTTACTCCTTCATCTGGAAATTTATATATATTGGTTGTCTTTGATTTTGTCCCGAAATGGATTGAAGCTATTGCTTTACCTATATGTGATGCTCGGAGTGTTTTAAAATTTTTAAAGAAAAATATATTTACAAGATATGGAATGCCGAGAGTGATCATAACTGATGGTGGATCCCATTGCAGGAATAATCAAATTAAGAGATTGACTGAGAAATATAATATTATTCATAGAATCTCTACTGCTTATCATCCCCAGACTAGTGGTTTAGCAGAAGTGTCTAATTGTGAAATTAAAAGAATTTTGGAGAAAAATGTGGATAATCATAAATTAGATTAGTCTACTCAATTAGATACTGCTTTATGGGCTTATAGGACTACTTTTAAAACCGCTATTGGAATGTCTCCTTATATATTAGTGTTTGGTAAGACTTGTCATTTACCGGTTGAATTGGAGCATACAACATATTGGGAGATAAAAGAGTTGAATTTTAATTTGAAAAATGATAAAGAAAAAAGATTTATGCAATTGAATGAATTAGAAGAGATTAGAAATGCATCTTATCACAATGATAGGATTTATAAAGAGAGAATGAAATTGTGGCATGATCGAAAGATATTGAGAAAGAAATTGGAATTTGGACAAAAATTTTTGTTATACAACACAAGATTGAAGTTATTTTCTAGAAAACTCAAGTCTAGATGGTTATAACCATTTACAGTTGTAAAAGTTCATTCTTTTGGAGCTGTTGATATTAAAGAACCTGATACTAGAAAGATTTTCAAAGTTAATGGGCATCGATTAAAGCTTACTTTGACGGGTTTCAACTTGACTTCAAAGAGGTTTTAATGCTGAGTCATCTCGATTAACTGTATGGTTTGTCAGGCTGACGACGTTAAACCAAACGCTTTATGGGAGGCAACCCATATGTATCTTTATGGTGTGTTTGCTTGTTCGATGTAGTTGTGCTTTTTAGATAGTTATTTTTGAATCCTAATTACTCCTAAATACTTTTAAAATTGATAAATGGTGGATCAAATTGAGATATTGGAATATTTTGGGCCAAACGAAGTTCGGTGAGAATTTTTTACCATTGGCGCCGCCGGCGCCCTATCACAGAGAATTGCTGAACTTACAGGTTTGAGCACCGCCGACGCCCTATCGCGCGTCCCCGGCACCCAAAATCTGTTGATGGTTTTCGAAGCTTCAAAATGTGAGTTTTGGCTGTTTTGAGTGGGATCTTCGTCCTTATAACTCGCTAAAATCCATTTTAGACTTCCGAACTACAGAAAAACGAAAACTACCATTCCCAATTCGCATCCCATGGATGCCTACTCTATAGAAACCCCTTGATCTAACATTTTTAACCGAAGGAAGTTTATAAGTTTCAAGGCACAACGATTGTTCAACAAAGTGATGATGAAGAGGAGGATTATCAGAGAAACAAGCTTCATAAATCAAGGTATGGATAATCCTACTACTAGAATTGAAGAGATAATAAAGGAGAGACGTTGGGAAGTGCTTTGCTACACTACCGCTGCCGTAGTTGTTCCGGTCGTGAAAGAATTCTATGGAAATCTTCAAGGCATCAACCAAGGGTTCGTATTTGTACGACGTAGGTTTGTGCAATTCACTCCTGCAAGAATTAACGTTCTCTTTAAGATTGAAAATGTACTTATTTACTATTATTCTAATTTCAATGCCACAAGAGATAATATGAATGATGTGCATCGTTATTTGACGGATGAGAATGAGGATTGAGAAATTAGAGAAAATAATGGATATATTAGTTTCCCATCTGCATCTCTATATCCAGTGATAAAGCAGTGGCATTACTTTATTTCGGCAAAGTTATTTCCCACATTGAAGATTAGAAAGGTAACCAAGGAAAGTGCCATTTTGAATTTATGTATTCAAATTGAGAGGTCGATTGACATTGATAATATAATTGTGAAATCAGTTTTGAGATTAATTATTCATGGATCTAAATATGGGCTTGGACACCCATCCACCATATTTCTGTTATGTAGTCAATCACAAGTTCCATATGAGAGTTGGGAAAATGTTCTTCTTCCATGGAAGCCTATTGTTCCAACTAATCCTTATGACTACCAAACAGTGGGACATGAAGATGATATGAATTTGCTTGTTGATCAACCAACATAGACTTCACAACCGATTCAACCTTATTTTCCTGAAAGTTCCAGAATGAAATTGAAGAGGATCAAACAGTTGGAGAAAGAGGTACAGAACGTTATGAATGCAATCAATAAAATTTCTGATTTATTCGATCATATAGATTGGAGGATGAAGGAAAAATTTGATCACACTGGTTGAATTGAGATGGGCTTGATTAATCTGATGAAGAAGAATGCGGTGATTGCTGAGCATTCATCTGACGAATTTCAATTTCGTCCATTCTACAATTTGTTTGTGCATCAGCAATCAATTGGAGACATCAGAGAAGAAGATAGTTCTGAAAATGATGTGGAGTAATTATTGGATTCTACTTATGTTTGTTGTGTGTTTAGTTTACTTTACTTAATTTTTCTTGGTGTGTGTGGTATTTACTTTGCTTTTCATTGTAATTTGAACTTAGATTTGGATATGCTTACTTTCTTTGTGTGCTTAGATTTTAGTGTTTGCTTATCGTAGCGTACTTGAAACACTAAAAATCTAAGAGTTGTTGGTTTGATTTGAATGAACATATTTGATGTTTATATTGTAACTTGGATTTTATATATAAAAGTTTTTTGTGTATCGTTTGTGTAAAAAAATTGTGTTAGTTATTGCTTGTGAGATGAAGTAGATGCTTATTGAAGTATTAAACATCATTGTGGAAGTTAAAACGATCGAAATTACGAAAAAATTTTTGGACCTAGGAAAAATTTTGGACTGGCGCCGCCGGTGCCCAAATCTATAAAGTTTGGCATTTTTATAAAAATAGAGCGCCGCCGGCGCCCAAGTACAGAAAATCACTGCAAAACTTTTATTTCGCGATTTTGACCCTGGGACCCACAGATTTTTCAATTGCTTTCGTCCTCCTCCTCCATTTTTGCGATTTTGAAGACCTAGGGCTTGCTATATCTCGGATTTGAAGTGATTTCAAAGATTTTCGAGACCGGATCTACACTTCTCTTGTTAAGAGCTTCACTTTAAGTTTAAAATTTTTTATTTTCACCATGGAAATCTCTCACATTGCTTAGGTTGGAATTTTTGGATTTTTAAAGAGATTTTGAGATTTCCAAGATAAAATTTGCTCTTAATTGTTTAGAATAGTATTTGGAGTTTGTTACATTGTGAATTTGGGATTTATTATAATTTTCTTGCAAATTTTAGAAATTCACATGGCTCCAAGGATGAGTAAAGGGAAGAGAAAATTGGATTTGTATGAAAAAAAAATTGTTAATATTAAAGCTCAATTTTGCTTTAATTCTTATCTTTACAATAAGAAGTGTATCCAGGATCGAGCTTTTGATAATCCTGGTGGATCTGTAGAACAGTTAATTGCAGGGCGGAACTGGGAACAATTTTGTTATTTTACTGCGAATGTTGTTATGGGAGTTGTTAGAGAGTTCTATGCTAATGTGCCCTGGACTGAGACTGAGTATGTGTTAGTTAGAGGAAAAATGGTGGAGTTTACTCCTTAGCGTATTATTGCCTTCTATCAGACTCGGGAACCATTTGTTTGTGAATATGAAAAATTTGATACTCGAGAGTAAAATATGAGAGAAGTGATTGCTTTTCTGACAGATGTAAGAGGGGAACAGAAAATAAGTCAAAAGAGATGATTAACTTCCCCACTTCCACATTGAATGTTGCATCAAAAGTTTGGCACTATTTCATCTCTGCAATACTATTACCTTCTTATCACCACAGTGAAGTTACAACGGATAGAGCAATTCTGAACTATTGTATTCAGAAGATGAGAAAGATTGATATTGGAACTATTGCCGCAAGAACATTCAAACTATTTCTAAAGGCGAGACCACTAGTGGATTAGGGCCTCCTGCCTTAGTTCATGCTATGTGTGTTTAGTCTGGAGTGGAGTTCAACAATTCTGAAGAAGTGGCTATACCACTGAGACCATTTACAAAGACTATTATCCGTACTTATGACTCTCATGTGGGAGACTGAGTTGAGAGTAGGAGTACTGATATTCCTACTACGAGTTATGACATTCCATCTACATCTAAGCCGCTTACCTTATTTGATATTATGGAGCAATTGGGATTACAGAGTGCTAGTGTGGATAGACTCCATGGTAGGATGGATGTGTTTGAGGCCAGGAGTGCTGTGAATGAAGATTATTTGAAGAGGAGAGTTTTGTTCGATATTGCTTATTATGATGCTCAGGTCAGATTTATGAGGGAGGAGTCTGATGTGATATTTCCTACTTGCCCCAGCTATACACCGAATAGACCTGACCTGCTAATGATCCTGGTGGTGGAGATTGGTAGATTGTTTTTTTTTATTTTTGTTGTTCTTATTGTGTTGTGTTGTACTATTGTGATGTATAGTTATTTGCTTTTCATGTGATGTGTAACCCTGTTGGTCTACTGTTATGTTGTATTGAAAAATTGAAATTGTTAAATGGACTGTGTAGTGATGTGATAGTTTCTTTAGTAGTTATGGTGTTTTGTTGGATGTTTAGATGTTTAAATTTAAAATCTCTTTACCCTGCAAATATTTAAAATTTTATATCATTGTCACTAATTGTTTCATGCCTGCTAGTGTAAATTTTGACTAATACTAGATAGTTGTTAAAGATTTCAAGATCCCAACAAAAAAAGGTTAGTTTTCTTTTACTCTCTACTGTTTCAAATTTATTGAAAAATTTAAGTTTGGGGGAGGGTAGAGAAATATAACTCTTATTTATTCTCAATTATTATATTTTCAAAAATTATTAGCATAACTTCTAGCAGTTGAACCTTACTGTAGGTAACTAAACTTTTTATTTTAGTTGAATATTATGGAAGGATTGGATGAAAGTTTTTAATAATAAAGCTTAATTTTATAAGAGTAAGATATTTGGTATGAAAGGATTTGATTATAGTTAACAATTTAAAGTAAAGAAAACCATTTTTTTTGAAATGTTACGGGACTTAAAGTATTGTGTGTTAAGAAAAGATTGTCACTTTATGATGAATAATAAAGCTTGTACCTAATTATAAAGTAAAGAGGTTTCTCAAGTTTGAACTTTATAAAGAGGAGAGTGAAGTTTGAAATCATTAAAGGCTATCCAGATATAGTAATCCTCATTAAAAAAGAAAAATAAAAGAAAAGAAGGATTGAAAAACAATCCCAAAAAGAAAAGAAAAAGAAAAAAAGAAAGAAAAAGATAATTATGAGGAGAAGCTTGAGGAGATGCCTAATCAAAAATTGGCTTCACTTGAATCACCCTAAAAGGAGAACTTGATTTCATTCCTGAATTTATATTTATAGTATTGGCCTACATTCTGATAAAGTTTGCATGAACTCCTTTTTCACATAATCTTTCAAGGCACACTTAATGTAACAAATTATGGTTTATCATGAAATAAATAGAATACTAGAACTCTTAGTCTTGATTGCTGAATATTCTTATACCTGTAGTATTGACCTGAGTTACTAAATTTCTTTCTGAAGATCTAAGCAATATATTCTTTTGAATGAAAAATTTTAGTATCATACAGGTGAAAAGCGTATTGCCTAGAGTTATATTTTATGTAGTAAAAGGATTACTTGAGGACAAGTAATAGTTAAGTTTAGGGGATTTTAATGCACCAAAATCATATATTATTTTTGCTATATAATTTTACCCATTTTTGGTGATATTACACTTTAAATAAAGGTATTTTTTAGGATTTGTTGTAGGTATAATGATTTTAGGTGATTGGAGCGATAAGAAGCGAAAAGGAACGAATTCGGAGTAAAAAGGAGCAAAAAGGAGGAAAACAGGTTCTGCGCCGTCGGCGCCATTTTCCAGAGACGCAACAATTAATTCGATGATATAGGTGGAATTCAAATTGGAGAAGTTTTGGCGACATTTTGAAGGGATGCCTATGAAAACTCTTTGGATTTCATTTCTCACTTATAAGTAACTGTTTTCGGACAGAAATGGTGTGGTTTTGAGTGTGTTCTGAAGTTCTAGAGAGAGAGTGTGTGTTGAGTGTTAGGACTTGGGAGAAAAGTGTGTAGAAGTTAGAATTTGAGAGGAGTTCTTCTTTAAGGAGTGAAGGACAAGAAGTAAAGTGAGAGATTGCTTCTTCCTTTCCATTCTAAAGAGGGAATTAAGTGTTGCAAAGAAGAGAGAAAATGATTCAAAGGAACTTTAAGGGAATTGCATTAGGGAAGAGAAAGAGATAAGTTATATTTTCTTTTGTGGTTTGTATGGCTTTTCTTTTATTTATAAAATCCATGTTTTATTGTATCTTCTTCATGAATTATGAGTAGTCTCCTTTGTCTTTCTTCTTGCATAGAGATGTGATGATGGATTGATGTGGATTTGAAGTGCTTTTAATGTATTGAAGAAATTGTGTTGGTTTTTCATTTCAAACTTAATTTACTTTTTGATCTGGCCAATTGAATTTTTAAAATATGTTATTGAACATTAATTCTGAAAGGATTTAGTGTCCTACAAAAATAAAGAAGAATCCATTCAATTTTCGTGGATGAATTGTGTAGTTCATGGGAATTAAGTTTAAATAAAAAGGGAAATGTGTTTTCATGGACTTCAATTTGGAGGTTTCAGGGTGACAGGCTGAGATCCTTAATTTGGTCCTAAGATTAGTAACTAAACTCAAAGGTTAGCCTTTAGGTGAAGGGTGAGTGGGAGCTCCGTAGTGAGAGCTGGTATCCTCCCAACCTAGCCTTAGATTTAGTGACTAAACTTAGGATATGTCAATGTTCTTTTCATGCTTGGAAGAGGGGGTACTCTTTTAAGGGTAAAAAAATATTTATGCTCCTATTTGGCACAATAACATAGATAATCGTTTCATATCATCCACACATCATATTCTCATTGTAACAGGAAATATACTTTTCTCATATATCAAAAACCTTTCAAATATATAACTTAGTGTGTGTCTATTAGTTAATTCTGTTTTCAAAGTTATTAGAAGTAATTGTAGTTTGATTAATTGTTACTGTTTTCTGCATAGTGGTAGTAGAAGTAAGCATTAAACTTTAAGTGCAATTTGAGTATCGGATTTCAGTGTTACATTATCTATTGTGAAACACTTTCTTCTACTTCGTAGCTTCCCTGTAGGATCGATAACCAGGACTCCATTAGAGCCCTGTATTACTTGATACGATACGTATACTTGCGTTGAGTGCTTAGACTTTACAAAGTCATTATAAACATATATAAATTTGAGTTCATAAATTCTTTCAAAATAAAAGTCTGTTAATCATCTGGTCACCTTCCAACTTCAATTTTTGGCCAGCCTAAACAAGGCCAACAAGGGCCATTAAATAGGCAAAGAAGAAGAAGAGGAAGAAATGGAAAATGATCCATTGAACTAACCAATGTATAAGGACCCTTGGTAGCAAGCAAGATGAGACCATTAGACCACTTTAGAGGTGATAGACGTGAAAAAAATGATGAGGAGAAGTGACCAATAGCTGTCATTGATTGGATTGAAGCAAAGAGAGGAAGAAATGGCCAAGTCATGGAGAAGAAGCAAGGAGGGAGCCACACCATAGGATTTTTGGCCATCTCTAGGTCAAATGTCGTGACCAAGAGGGAGGAGGGGGGCTGGGATACACAAAATTGGGAGGGAAAGGGAGGGGGCGGCCGGTTAGATTAGGTTTAGAAAATAAAAAAAAGTTTTAATTAGTTATTTACTTACCCGTACGTGCCGATTTTTGGCATCGTTCGCCCGTGCGTGAAACACTAGAAAATTATATATGCTCCACAAGTAATTTCAACATTCTGAACTCAACGACACAGTCCGTTTCGAAATCCGATGTCGTTTAGGCAACCTCATCGTCGATCGAGTAAAAAATGTCCAATTTGGGGCTTCTGAAGAAATAATGTTAAATTGATAAAATTGGGCTACAGTGTAGTTGAAGAAAATGAAATTGGGAATTTTTTAGAGATTTTGGGAATTTTTAAATTTTTTTGAATTTTAAGCTAAGTTGGAGTATTTTGGTAATTTTGGGGGTTTTTGGGGTAAGTGGTCAAAGGGTTAAATTGAAGGCTCGGGGTAGCACAAAATGAAATTTGGAGTCAAACGGGAGTGTTCGGGGGCATTTCTGACCAATGCGGACGATTTTATGAACCCCGGAACGTCTTTCAAGTATCGGCTTCTTTGGTTGTGAGGGGCCCACCGGTTGCTCGGAAGTATAACATGTTTACAGTCAAACTTCTCAGTGCGACGAGGGGAATGCTCTGAAATGATTTTTGGAGAGCTTGGGTGATTCTGAGAAGTTTTGGGTTATGGGGCCCTTTTAAGGGGCAATTTCGTAATTTGTGCCAATTTGGGGCAATTTTGGAAATTTTAGTAAATTTGGGTAATTTTGGTCAATTTGAGTGGTGGGAGGTTTTTCGGAATGATTTTTGGGAATTTTGGAAATTTAGGGAGATTTTGAGAATTTTGTGGAGTTTTGGGGCATTTGGGTCAAAATTGGAGAATTTGGTAGGATTTCGGAATTCAATTTAGGATGTCAAGCTGTTTAAGTTACATGTCAGAAGTGACTCTCTTTAGTCCACTATGTGTTAATACTGGTCACCTTAGCAATAGGCTTAGGGTTGGTAGGACCAGACACATGAGTGTCAAAAGGGTTAGGGGATCAAAATGGGATGTGTTTGGTTTAAAATTGTGAGTGTGGAGTGTAAGTGTAAGTGCAAGAGCTCCAGACTTCTAAGGGCAGTTCCTAAGGCATGACCACCTATAGGGAATCCTATTTGGTCTTTCTTATGTTTAGCCTTGATCCCCTTAGAGATTAGGGGTTAGACCCTAACATATGAAAGCTCTAAGCTAAAAAAGCAAGCATGTGGAATTTCTATATGGTAGGGTTCCATTTCTTGTCTTCTGAGAAAAGTCACCAAGAGAGTCCTATGGCTAGACCCTAGGCTATCTAAGAAGAAACTAAACCTCAACCAAAAGTGAGGTCAATAAATGGACCCTCAATAGATGTGGTGTGTAAGAAGAGCACACCGCACATATTGGTGTTGACCGACAAGATCAACAAAACCAACATACGTATCTGAGTCAAAACTCAAAACAGGACCTAAAGTCCAACAAGAAAAGTGACCGTTGAGGAGAGAGATTATGTTGGTGAAAATGAAAACTCCGACTAGGGAGAAGATGGGTAGAAACCTTCAAAATGCAGCAAGAAATTCACCCTTCCACATTTTGAAGAGGACCGGACCCGATTTAATTTTGCGAATTTTGATTTGAGAATGATTTGAGCAAATGTTTTCTTTCTTTTTCTTTTGAATTTTAATAATTTTTTTTTGAAAAAATTTTGTTTGTTCATTTTTTAAACTTTTAATTTGAAGATTTGGATTTAAAATTTAATTATGAGAAGATTTTAACTTAATTTTGGGGTTGATTTCAAAATTTTCTTGTATTTTAAACTTGAATCTGAATTTCAGGTTTGATTTTCGAATAAAATTTTAAAATTTATGGTGAGTTGGAATTTGATAGATTGGTGGAATTAGAACAGGAGCGAGGATTAGAATTTATGTAACAACCTCGAAAGTGACAATCGGAATTTAGGTATCGATCTCAAAAAATGAGAATCAAGATTCAGGTACTGACCCCGAAGGATGAGAACTAGAATTTAGGTACTAGTCTCGGAAGTGAGAATCAAAATTTAGGTATCGATCTCGAAGGTGCAGAGACGAGTTTTGGGATTCAGGTGCCAGCCTCGGAATATCGTGGTAAGTGGAGAATGTTTTGAAAGGGCTACGGAAATATAGGGAAGAGAGTTGTCGAAGTCTCTTATCGACCCTTGAATATCATGACAGATGGAAAAATATCTTGAAAGGGATGTGAAAATATAAGAAAGAGAGGTGTCGAAGTCTCTTATTGACCCTCAAATATCGTAACAGATGGAAAAAAGATCTCGAAAGGGAGGTGGAAATATAGAAAAGAGAGGTGTCGAAGTCTTTTATCGACCCTTGAATATCGTGACAGATGGAAAAATATCTCGGAAGGGGTGTGGAAATATAAGGAAGAGAGGTGTCTAGGTCTCTTATCGACCCTCAAATATCATGACAAATGAAAAAATATCTCGGAAGGGATGCAGAAATATAGGGAAGAGAGCTGTCGAAGTCTCTTATCGACCCCCGAATATCGTGACAGATGGAAAAATATCTCAGAAGTATGTGGAAATATAGGAAAGAGAGGTGTTGAAGTCTCTTATCGACCCTCAAATATTGTGATAGATGGAAAAATATCTCTGAAGGGATGTGGAAATATAGGGAAGATAGGTGTCTAAGTCTCTTATCGACCCTCGAATATTTCTGGAGAAATTTCGAAGGATATCTTGGGAAAAATTTTGAATTTGTGGATTTTGGATTTGTGACATTTGTGGGACGTGACGTTGTGTAAGACACAAAAACTGTGGAACATTCTTTTCAGAACACAAGACTTCCGAAATGAGTGAGAGTTTTTGAAATTTTGAGAAGAATTTGATTTTCGAATTTGTTTTCATGTTTTTTTATTTAAATCTTTGTTTTGTTTCATCATATCATTTCTTTTTTATGTTTTTTTTTTATTTACTTTTAAGCACTTTGATTTATGTTTCTTTTATATTGGTTTCAATTTTGTTTTGTATCGTTCCTTGTTCATTTTATTATTTTGGGACCCTGACGAGATCCCCCGGCTTATTAACTGTCAAACACAAAAGGGAACATTCTGAAAACAGAATTCTTCATTAACTTCATTTAAACATCGATACAACTGATCCAATTATTAGTACAACATATGCAATGCTTACAGGCATCCCAAAATATGATGAAGTAGATATATCTGACTGCAACAAACTGTAACATCTATTTGGCTGATGCTGAGGTTATAACATCTATTGTAGTCTGGTGTAGGAACTGAAATGGATTTGTCGGTATCTGGCCTGCTGGCTGAAACTGTCTGCAAAACGAGCTAACCTACCAAAGGCTACGCTCCGGAATAAAAGTCCCCTCGCGATCACCCAGAGGTACAGCTATCACAGCGGCAGAGGGCAGTAACCTTCTAACTCTCGATCAGGCCAGTAGAACAACGCCGCTTTATCTTCATTCATCCTCCTGAATGTAACTGACATTCACTTTCCTCGGACTCCTGGGATGTAGTATTTCACCATGTCGGCTCCATTTCCTTGGAGTACTAGCACTGACCCTACCGGTAGGTGAATCTTTGTTGTGACTTGGAATTCCCCTACTCTAATAATTTGGATTTCCCTGCCAAACAGATTGTCACTCTCGCTGACAAACGAGACCGTGCAGAACGGCCTCAAGAAGTCGTGAGTGTCTATATGTGGGGGAATGCAATCCCCATCCTTGTAAATATTGATGATGAAGCTGTTAGGAATACAGTCTGCAGGAAGAACATTCCATTCGACCATATTCTTTATCATCATCTTGATCTCGGGTGGCATTTCATCAACTATGTCGTACGGTAGAATCCTCGGGGGATTTCCCATCTTATCTTTGGCGAAGTTGTAGCAACAGCCACACTGAATCGTGACTCTGGCCTTTCCTCCTTTCCATCTTCTCAGCTCTGTATATGTTCTTTCCCTTAATCTGCCTGCTCTGCCCATGCTATGGAGAGCCTTCACACAGGCTAAAATATTTGCCTCATCTTTCTTCGAGAAAACATTAGCCCAAAGCTCAAGGTCTTCTAAGATATTAACTTCTCTTCCTCAAATGATCTCCATCTTCTCAAATTCGTCTCTGAGGAATTTTCAGATCTATGCCATGATATAATCTAGTATAAGTGGTGGTGGAGGTAGATGGACGAACACTGGTACATACGGCTTGACATCCGACCGCTCTCCAAGTTGTCTCCTGAATGCTACAGTAGCGTATGCTTCTTAAGTCCCATATTCATCCAGTCGGAGTACATTGCAGTTTGGGCATATTGAGAATGCCCCTTAGGCTGCCAACTATTGGGGAAAATTTGAGCTGCACATCGGACACCCCGTAAAAATCTCTTCTATCAGATCCTGGACTGGCTCTGGCTCCTCTATAGGCTCATGTTTTGTATCTGTCCTCGGTGAATTTTCCCTTATTTCTTTCATTGCAAGCTCAGAGAAAACTGCCTCTGGTACTGAAGTTGACTCGGCGGCCAATAGTCAGGCATGTCTCCTTTCCATTCTTTCCAAAATACAACATTTTCTTTGGTTTGCATTTCTTCTCTTAGTGCATCCCTGTGGCATCTGACTATCTGTCAACTGAAGCTAAAAACAGATCACCTCATGAAGTAGTGATCATCGACGAGAGTTGAATATGTCTACTGGCAGGTGAGTGTGAATGGTCTAGACCTCCAATACCTCTGTATCCCAAGGTCTGTCCCTTTTCCTGACGTGCGAGGTTTAAGCTGCTTTTATAAGCAAACACCAACCGACTTCCTGACATTCATGCACAAGACAAGACAGGGAGAGATGTTAGTGGTTGGTAATTTGCATGAACAAGAACAATATTTAAAGGTTATTGGTGGATTTCAAATTGTTTGATTTTAACTTCTATTGATGCAATTATCTTATTTAATATAATTTTATGAAATTTTAAGTTATGAAATTTGACATGAAGATTTTTCGTGAGGCAAAATTTTATTTCATTTTAAATTTATTACAAAATTTGGACCCAGTCACAGACACTGGCCTCATGGATTTATTTGAATAAGGTTTTCTTTCATTATCTTCACGTTGTGTAGTACTTATTGAGATATCATCCATTTATAGACAACATGGGCCTCTCCCCTTACGAGTCTACAAGCTGATAAGCTCCTCCAGAGTAAACCTTCTCCTCTACAAATGATCCCTCCCAGGTTGGTTTAAATTTTCCACCTATCTTGCGATGTGCAAGAATAGGCCTTCTGATTACAAGAATGAGGTCACCAACTTTGAATGATCTTGGGCGGACCAATTCGTCGTGGGCTCGAATCATCTTTGCTTGATAGAGTTTCAGATTCTGCTGGGCGAGCAATGTCTTTCCTTCGAGGTTCTCTAATTCTGAAAGTCGTAGCTTTACATTTCCTTCTATTATAATTTGATTTTCTATAGAAACTATGAGCAATGGAAGTTGTACTTCCAATGGTAGAAATGTCTCAGACCCATACACGAGGGTATAGGTGTAGACTGTCTCGGCATCCTAACTGTCATCCTGTAAGCCCATAAGGCTTCTAATAATTTCTCTTGCCATTCCTTCTTTTTGTTGTCGAGAGTCTTATTTAAAATATGTACCAATGTTTTGTTGAAAGCTTCCACCAGTCCGTTAGCTTTAGGGTAGTAGATCGTAGAGTATCTCTAATCTATCCCATGTCGTCTGACGAAGTTCTTAATTTGGTGCTTCTGAAAGAGGACCCATTGTCTGAAATGATCCTGCACGGGACACCTAAATGATAGACAATTTGACTTTTGAAGAACTGTAGAACCTAATGAGATGTAACCTCTCATAGCAGAACTTCCTCTACCAATTTGGAAAAGTAGTCTGTAGCGGCGAGTATGAATCTATGTCCTCTGGAAGAAGGAGGGTCTATCAGGCCTACTATATTCGTGCCCCAACACTCGAATGGCCATGATGCGATTTGGGGTGTAGAACATTCGGAGGCTGGTGTAGGACCACTCCATGTATTTGACACTGATGACATTGCTTAGTTGTATCCATACAGTCTGTCATCATTGCCGGCCAGTAGTATCCAAGTCTTTTGATTTTCATCTTCATTTTGGCCCTGATTGGTGAGCACCACACAATCCGACATGTACTTCTCTGATGATCTGTTGTGCTTCTATTCTACTGAGACATCTGAGCCACATCTGATCGAAAAATCTTCTGTACAGTACATTATTGATTATCGTATATGACATTTCCCGTTTCTGAATCTGGTGTGCTACTGATCTATCTTCTGGTAACTTTCAAGTTTGCAAATATTCCATTATCGGCTGTCACAAATCTTCTATATCTTTTGTGACTATAGCTGCTAAATTTTCGTTTCCCAATTCATGCAGGATATCGAGGTCAATTTGTGATAAAATCTGACATCCTCGTATAATGATATCTATGGAATCCTCTAGCGGGCAAGCAAACTCTTTAGCCAGTTTAGCTAAAGCATCCGCGTAAGTATTATCTATCCAGGGAATCCTATAGAATGTCATATTAGAGATTTGCTCTAGGAGTTTCATGGTGTACCGGTGATAATCTGCTAATCTTTGTTTTAAAATCTTGTATTGCCTGGCCACCTGCTGGATGGCGAGCTGCGAGTCGCCATAAATGGCAATATTGGTTATATCCATTAAAATTGCCAATTCCAATCCTGTGATTAGAGCTTCATATTATGCTTCATTATTGGTGCATGGCTCCGTCACGTGGTAGGAAAATCTTAACATTGCTCTATCCGGTGTCACGAAGATTAGACTGATCCTTGCTTTACCTTGTATTACTCTATGTTGTCCATTATCTCTTCTAGCTGAGGAAGCTCCGTCGAAGTACATCTCCTAACATTGAGTATTGGGGTCTTCTATTTGTAATATCTGCTCGTCTGGCAATTCGTCGTCGAGTGTGGACTAGCTGGCAGTGGGTGTGCCGTGAGGAAGTATGCTAAAATCTGACCTTTGATAGCACGAAGAGGCACAAAAGTTATATCAAATTGCAATAGAATCATCGACCATCTTGCAAGATGTGCAGAGAGTGTAGGTCGGGTCATCAAATATTGCAATGGATTAACTCTCGAAATTAGGTTGACCTTGTGAGACAACATGTAATGTCTAAGCTTTTGAGCGGTGAAGATTAAAGCTAGATGATGTTTCTTAATTGGGGATACTTTATTTCTGCAGGTATTAGATGGCGACTCAAGTAGTAGAGTGCGTTTTCTTTTCCCTCGTCATTGAATTGTGCTAAAAGAGCTCCGAGGGAGTCATCTAATGTCGTGGTATAAAGTATCAATGGTCCACCCGGGATAGGAAGGGTTTCATAAGATATTGCTTAATATCTTCAAAGGTCTGTTGGTATTTTTCTTCCTAATTGAATGTGATATCCTTTTTAATTAATGCAGAGAAAGGTCAACACCTCCCTGACATATTAGATATGAAACGTCTTAGATATGCCAATTTCCCTTGAAAGGAACGTAACTGATTCAATGTTTTGTGAGGAGGCATTTCTAGGATAGATTTAATCTTCTCCTGATCGATTTTGATTCCCTGATGACGGACAATGAATCCTAGAAATTTTTTGGAGGTAACGCCGAAGGCACACTTTAAGAGATTCATCTTCAGATTGTATTTCTGTAATCGTTCAAACACGATCCTCAAATCGTAAAGGTGATCCTCTCTCAATTTGCTTTTAATGACGAGGTCATTCACATAACATTCCACTTGGTTATGAATGAGGTCATTGAAGATCCTCATCATTGCTCCTTGGTATGTTGCACCGACGTTCTTCAGTTCGAATGGCATTACCGTGTAGCAGTAGATCCCGGTCGGCATTCTGAAAGCTGCAAGTTTTGCATCTTTTAGAGCCATCTTGATCTGATTATATCCTGATGATCCGTCCATGAAAGAGAAAATTTCTTGTGACGAGGCGATATCCACCAATAGTTCGGGTATCGGTAGAGGGAATTCATCTTTTGGACATGCTTTGTTTAAATTACCTAAAGTCTATGCATGCCCGAATCTATCCACTTTTCTTCCTTACTGGTATGACGTTGGCCAACCATGTAGGGTATTGCTCTTCCCGGAAGAATTTAGCATCTATTAATTTCTTTATCTCTGTTGTGACTTGCTATTCTATATTGAGACTCATTCTTCGAGGAGCTTGTTTTTGTGGAGTTATATTCTGATCCACCCCGAGGCGATGAACTGTAACTTCTAGGGATAACCCCGACATTTCATCATAGCTCCAGGCGAAACAATCCCTAAATTTTGATAATAATCTGGCCAAGTCTGTAACCTCTTCTTCATTGAGTAACAAACTTATGAAAGTTGGTCGAAGATGCCCTCGGTCCCAAGGTTGATTTACTTTAGTTCATCCACTGTCATCCTATTTTCTTCTTCAAATTCTGGTGAAGCGTCATCGATCATAGAATCATTGAAATCATCTTGAATGTTAAGGAAATCTTCTTCTGAAGTTCTAGTAATAACCATGTAAAATTCCAAGCCATCGACCGGTCTAATTGTTCTGAACCCGAGACCTTCCTTCGAGTTGAGCTTCTGACCTTTGACGTTCCATAACTTCTCGAACAATTGTAACTTACTTTTTGGCATTTCCTTTGGCACATGACCTAGTTGAATCAAAATTTGCATGTAAGGCGAAAGTTAACCAAAAGGTAATTCCATTAATTCATTATCATCCTCTTCAAAATTTACAACAAGTGCAGGAGTAGAAGGAGAAGCACGGTGGAGCTTGGTCAGCTTAACACCACCATTATGGATTTCCTTGACCTCTATACTCTCGATATTTTGAGAACTGATCGGAATTAAGGTGATGGTTTGGACATAATGGTTGATCTGATCGTACATTGACTCGTGTTCTTTGTATTTGTGTCTTTTAAAGTGATTTCGAACTGCGGCTTCTTTCGATTAATTATCATCATTTCTTTTTCTTCTTCTTTGGAGATTTCTTTTGTATCGATGTTGATCACCGGATTCATACGCTTAATAGTCTGGTAAGTTCTTCCTTGTCCACGTCCCCGGCCTTGACCTGGGATGCATGGGCTAAAAGAACCTCCAACGCCTCGTTGTAAATGAGTGGTGGGAGACTGTCGAAGTGGAGCTGCATGGCCCCGTCCTTGCAACCTTTATGGATCTTCTTCTTTATTCGCTATGCTATCTCTGGAGAACACTGTCTTCTTTGCTGGAGCGTAGTAGGTGGCGTCTTCATGAATGCCCACTTTATGAATTGAGAACGGTTGCAAGTCTCCCTTAATGCAATGCTCTTGTCCATCCTTGTAGTATTTTATGCATTGATGCAGGGATGACGGGACCATGTGGTACTCGTGAAGCTACGACCGACCAAGTAGGGTATTTAATGAGGTCTCTGCGTCGATGATATAGAATTTTGTGGTTGTTACTAAGTCTCCAACTTTCATTAGTAGTGTAATTGATCCCAAGGCTCTTTCTCCTTTCTGATTGAAGCCTCTTAACATCATCTTATCCGTAGAAAGTTCTCAAGCGTCGATATCCAAATAAGCTAGTGTCCGTAGACTCATTAGGTTGAGTGATGCTCCCGAATCTACTAACACTCTAGAGAGCACATATTTTCCAATATTAACGGAGATGTAGAGCAGACGGTTGTGATTGGCGGTACCAAGTAGTAATTCATCGTTGGTGAAAGTCTCACCGGGTTATTCTTCCGATGTATAACCTCCTGTTGACCTCATTTTTGATGAGGTCTTCTTTTCTTCTCTTTAGTACTTAGGATCTAGCCTTAGGCTTTTCCTTTGACTATCTTAGAGGACTAGAATTGGGACCCACCTTTTAGAAATTCAAACCACTTCTTAACTCTCTGCAAACTCTACAAACTGGACTGTAGACCCCTAATCACCTAGAGGGTTGAAATCAAATGTGGAAGTTTAAAAGATGAGTTCCTATAAGACTCTTTGGCCTTAGGACTGCCCTGGGTGGCTTGTTCTGGTGAAGGGGCTGACTTACACATACATTTACACATACACTACACTTTCACACACTTCCTAAAATTACACCCATACCCAACTTGACATCCTGACTCATGTAGGTGATCCACATGGATGGTCCTTAACCCCTAAGCCCTTGGCTAAGAGGGTTAGGAACAACATAGTGAATGCCTCAAATGAGTCCCTTCATGGCTCATATGGGCTTGATATGGCTTCATGGCTCAACCAAAATGACTTCTTTCCACCTACATCCACCCAATCTTCAATTTCCCAAATTTCAATTTTTGACCCCGGGATCCTACACCCGCTAGCTTTACCCAAAACCCCGAAATTACCCAAATTTCTCAAAAATTTCCAAATTACCCAAAATTCTCCAAAATCAATCCCAAACATTTCCACATCACTTAAATTGATCATCCATACCCAAAAACACCAAAAATTCCAAGAAAACCTCCCAATACCCTCCAAATACCCAAAATACCCCTCTTGGCCTAAAAATCCAAAAATTCAGAAAATTCCCAGAAAATTCTAGAAAATCCCAAATATTCCCAATTTTATTTTGTCCAACTACACCATGGGCCAATTTTGTCAATTTACCCTACTTTTGTCAAAACCCCCAATTTGACCCATTTTAACCCTAAGTGCACCCAATGTCAAGCCAAACCTACCCAATTGACCCCAATTTTGATCCAATTCAATTCTAAACTTCAAATCAATATCCCAAATACCAATCTAGACCAAATTCAAGCCCAATTTGATTGACATTTGGATCCAATCTCACTTTTGGCCTTAAAGCCCAATTTGGACCCATGACCCAAACCTAACCCAAATTCACCCAATTCAATTCCAATTAACCCCAAATCTTTTCTAAATCTTCCTTAAAATTCCCACAAACAAAATACTAACATGATTTGCCCAAAATTTAGATCCAAACCCCACTCAAACTCAACCCAAGGTTAAAAGGCCCATTTTTGACCTAAACCTAAACCTAGCCCAAATGAGCCCAAACCCCAAAATCAAAGCCCAACCAAAGTCAAAACCTCTTTGAAACACTCCCATAAACATTTCTCAACATTAATTCTACATCAATTTCAACCCTAGCCCAACATTGGCCCAA
This sequence comes from Papilionanthe hookeriana x Papilionanthe teres, assembly GCA_022702705.1. Taxonomy (NCBI): domain Eukaryota; kingdom Viridiplantae; phylum Streptophyta; class Magnoliopsida; order Asparagales; family Orchidaceae; genus Papilionanthe; species Papilionanthe hookeriana x Papilionanthe teres. The sequence continues at coordinate 90,402,197 of CM040430.1, read as the reverse complement.
CTTGGCCCACTTGGACCTATATTGGCCCATTCACCAAAAGAGCCCAAATTCAACCCAATTCAAATCCAAATCACCCCCAATTTGCTTCAAGTCACTCATGACACATCCATGAGCTAAACCCAACCTCTTTACAAAATTCCCATCCATAAATTCATTTTTAAAATTAAAGGCCCATTCCTTAAACCATTTTAAAAGCCCACTTCCACCAAATCCAAAACCCCAAAAATTCTTCCAAAGCCCATATGACATTTCCCCTCATCATACTTTCAATTAAAATCATCCCTAAGTCCTAAACCAATGATCAAATAATTCTAAATGAAGCTTCATCCAAATTTCCACCAAATTATCCAAAATCTTTAAAATCCTTTTTTATGAAATTGACCAAACTTTTTGCCAAGCCAAAGGTGAGCCATGAAGCCATGCATGAGCCACATGTGAGCCATGAGAGCTTTGGACACTCCACCATGCCATATTGGGTAAGAAGAGGGGGGCTTTCCTTAATCCCTAAAGCTCATTAGCCTTAATCATGTTTCACCTAAACTTAAATTTAATCCAAATATATTTGGATGGAGACTTCTCCATGCCAAACCAGCTGATCCCTTTGATCCCCCATAGCATCCAAAGCCACCTTGAAGGGTGCACCAAGCCCAAATGGGTGGATTGACCCATTTAGACTCAAAACTAGCCATGCCCCATTCTACTTTGAATCAAAGCCTTTACACATGGCAATTGCCAATTGCTTGCACCAAGCCCCAGCCCTGACCCACCTGACCTTGAGGGTGACCCATGCCTGGCCGGCCGGCCACCAGGCCGCCGGAAAACACCATGGCCGAGAGCTCACATGTGAGCCAACTTTGAAATTCTCACCTGCTGAGCTGCCCCATCCCCAGTGGCCATTGTAGCTGTTCTTCTCTTGCCAAGAGCAGCTGATCCCAAGCCCTAACTCTCCCTGGGAGGCCCTCCACCCTCTCCTATTTAAACTCCACCCCTCTCGGCCATGAAGAGAGCTGAGCACAAACCTTGCCAAAATTGTTCCAGACTCCTCCCCATACACAGAGCACTTGATCCCCAGTGAGATCCCCCTGCCATTTCTCCTCTGTGAGCTCAATTTCAGAGTTGAAATTCCACCCAAAACCAGGACACTTCTCCACAGTGAGCCAATTCCCAAATTGATTGGTTCTACACCTTCACCGGACCGAGGGAAGGTGTCCACCAAGCAAAAGCCCCATCTCCGAGGCCACCCGGTTGCTCCAGCCTCCAAGCTTTGTGACCGGGCTTGGTCGAAATCACATCCGGACAATTCACCGGATCGGGAGACTTCATCCGGAGCTCTGCGGGATCCAATCGAAGGTGCAACAACTCTCGGATTGAAGCCACACTTCTCCGAGCAAAGGTATGAGCTAATTCTTCATCCCGAGCTTCTGGAGATTCTTCATTTCAAATGCCTTAGTTTCAATGCATGTTAACCGTATAGATGTGTTCGTCTCTTCAAGACGAATCCATAGAGCATAAGAACATAAAAATACATTGAGTATCGAGTGAGATCTTAGGGATTTAGTGTGGACGGCTCTCGGGTGAGGACGCTCGGGGACGATGAACGGATGTCGTCCATTCAATACACGCGCGGACGAACGGAACAGATGGCGTCGGACCAGGAGACGGTACGAGAACCGCGGGGCCCCGGCCGCTGACTCGGGTGGCGGCGTCGATTGGGAGCGCGACGCGTGTGCGTTCGGAGCTGCCGAGGTTGACGCGGCGCCGCGTGGATAAATAGAAAATTAGGGTATTTTTCTATTTATTTAATTCCCTAAACTTCAAAAATTCATATCTCTGTGTAGAAAAATCAGAAAAATAAAATAAAAATACCCTCTTGCTGAGTGAACAGAGGAGAATAATGTGGAAAAGAAATCATTTAATTTCATCAAGTATTTTATTTTTTATAATTTATTTACTCTCTGCATTATTTTAATTCTCCATGCATGCAAACAATTCACCATGGCATGAGACCATAGGGTTTTTGAAGCCTCTGAATTTGGGAACATTCCCTGAATTTTCCAAAGTCAGAGGCCATCCCTATGAAAAGTTATTGATTTTTCAAATTCAGAGTTACTTGTTTTGAGTATTTTAATTCCAATAAATAGCATGTTGTGAAATAAATTCTAGGAAAATTTGGTGATGTTTCTTATGACCAGAGAACCCTAGGAAAAATAGGTTTTGACTTAGTTCATTTAAAACAACCCTAATTGGCTTAAAAACCCAAAATAGGTCTTTAATTAATTAGAGTTAACCATGCATCAAATTGACTTGAAATCAATTCTCCACTGACCTTTAGGATAAGAGGAATCCACCATAAAAGTTTGAGGTCAATTGGACTTAGTTAGCCCCACTAATTGGGTTGATTAAGCCACTTAGCCATTTTAAACTTTAAAAATTCATAACTTTTAAAATACCTTTCAAAAATTCACCAAATTGGTTTTGGAGCCTCTCTGATATCAGGGGAACCTAAGAAAATTAAAATTTCAATTTTCTAAAAAAGTTGATTTTTAATAATATTTTAATATTTTTAATAATTAAAAAATAATAAAAATCACAAAAATAATAAATTTCACCAAAATGTCACATTTTGAATTTTAATCACATAGGAACAAATCCCACATTTTTCTTAGGTCTATTTGGTGAGAAATTAAATTTTAAAGCTTTAAGGTAATTTTAAAATTAAAAAAATGTATTTTCTAGCATCTTCACTAAAATAATTATAATAAATCATAGAAAATTCAGAAAATTGCAAAATTTGCTTCTCTGATTTCCTTGATATCAGAGAGATTTTTGAAAATTATAAAATCTATTTTTCAACAGTTATTTTATTTTTAAATTAATTAACACTCCAAAACTTAAAATAATTATAATAAAAATAATATAATTCAAAAAATCACCAAAATTGGTCCAAGTGCTTCTCTGGTCATTAGGAATGTCCCCTAATTTTCTTAAGGATAGAAACTTTCCCTTGGTCATGTTATTAAATTTTCCTTCGAAATCTCTATTTTCCACCAAAAATAATTATATAAATAAATTAAATATAGAAAAATCACATTTTCTCCTCTCATGTCTTTATTGACACATGAGTGAAGTCACATAAAAATTTCAAGTTCATTTGAGTTCAATGTAGTGAGTTATGAAATTATTAAGTTTAAAGGGTAAAATGGTAATTAAATTTTAATCCTTAATTAAAACTTTAGGTTTAATAAAAAATTAACAAGTAAAATATTTGATCCTAATCTGATTTGGATGATTGAAATTTAAATAATTAAAGGGTAGAAACCCATTAAGCAATTTTAAAATGATTAAACTTTAATTAAATAATTGATTAAATTTGGAAGAATAATAAAATTGGAATTATTAAAATAGGGATATTATTAGGAAGAGATTTATTCTTTAATTTAAAAATCCCTAAATTAATTATCTCATTAATATTCAATTCTTAATTAAAATGATAACTCAAATTTAAAATATTAAAAGACTTAATCATTAAACTAAAATTAAATTATTAAACTCTTTTAAGAATTTCAATTAAAATTAAAAAAAAATTAAATTAAATTAAAATTAAATTAAATTAAATAAATTAAATTAAATTAAATAATTAAATTAAATTAAATTAAATTAAACAATCAAATTAAATTAAATTAAATTAAATAAATTAAATTAAATTGAATAATTAAATTAAACTAAATTAAATTAAATAAATTAAATTAAATTGAATAATTAAATTAAATTAAATTAAGTAAATTAAATCAAATTAAATTAAAATTAAATCAAATCAAATTAAACTAATTTAACATCAAATCAAACTAAATTGGATTAAATTGAATTAAATTAAATTAAAACTCAATTAAATTAAGTTAAATTAAATTAAGTTGAATTAAATATAACATCACTAAAGACATAAAGAATTCAAAATAAATCTAAAGTAACTTGAACACTATTCCAAATTTAAACCCATTAACTTAAATCAAATCATTTGAATACCAATTTACCCTCAAAAGCTTTAGTTATCATAACTCCTAAATAGGACATTAAATGAAATGTTACTTCACTTATAGGATATTCAAATGTCCTAGTTCACTGAATAAGTTAACAAAACTTGAATCCCCGGACGATTAATTCATTTATATAATCGAATTCATTTGGACTTAAAACAATCCTAGAAATATTGAAAAGATGTTTAAGATTCTTCTTAAGCACTTCCTCAATATGATAGGACATTTATAAGAACAATTGAATTTAATTATTCTTTGATGAAGAAAATCATCTTCAAACCAAAACACAAAGACCTAGACGTCATAGGAAATGACGAGCTATAGGATTAGGAACTTGGTAGAAAACCATAACCCTTACCTTAGCTTTACCTAGGAACTTGCTTAAATATTCTAATTGTGTTTTAAGTGCAGCTTGGGATGACGGGAAGACCCTCCAGGTACGCTTTTATTTTATTGCAATTTACTTTCTTGCAATTTACATTATCGCAATTTATTTAATCGCATTGTACTTACGTTTCTTGCATGATAAACAACTGTTGCATGAAAACCCACACCTTTAGGATAGCCCCTAAAACTGAAACCAAAACTAAGTTAAAAGTCATTGCAAGATAAAATTCACCGCCACAACATTTCAAAATATAAAACAACTCAAAATTTAATCACAAACAGTAACACAAAACTACAATTACAACTAAATTAAAACGTCCCGTTGGATGATCGGGAATACCTCGGATGATGTAACCTACGTGTTGCTTAACGGGATTTCCCACGGTCTAAATGAAAGTGTGGAACTCATTCGGTTGAGTTTAGCAAATTCATCCGGACTAAGTGAATCCGATAAAAATAATGATGCCGGAAGGATGGAACCGTGGGATCTTAACCGGTGTCGTTATAATCAACTTTAAGATTTGTTTTAATTAAAATATTGAAAACACTTGGAAATTAAGATTTTCTCTAAACCAAAACACTTTTCTCATCCCCGATTTATGACTTCTAAAATTGAACCTCTGCAACAATAAGGAGCTCGGAGCATGGTGGGCAGCACGGCCATCGTCGTCAGCAAAACTTGAACCTACTTCAGCAAAACTTTCCTAGAATTAAATAACCAAGCCATAGGATTTCGAGGTAGTTTGCCTTATGCAACATAAATCCTCAACCTTTTGTTAGGCATTTGCCTTGCAAATTAAGCCCTAACCGGACTCAGGATTCCGAGGTAGTCGTCGGATACGACATAAACCCTCACATCTTCGAGGCTATTTGTATGATTCTATCATATAAATATAAGTCCTAAATAATTAAAATTGACAAAATCAAAACATTTAAATAAACATTAGGATTTTCCTAAATTTAAGCCACACAATAGGATAGTCGGGAAATTACCGAAGTTCACTTCGAATACGTGGTTTCTCCTACTTTTCTTCCTTTGGATTCACAAAACAAAATGTTCCAAACTTGATCCATTCCCTATTGAAATTCCAAAATTCAATCCCTTGAAGACTTAAACTTTGAAATCCTTGAGAGCGAATTATTGATTATTATCGAGAGTTTTCTTAGGTGATTCCCGTCACTTAAGATGTAATTAACTATAGGGGCTTGCCCTTATAGGGAATTTTGAAGAACCCGAGTAATATAAACCTCGTTTAATGTTTTCATATTAAGCGAGGGAATTTTGTCGGCTTATAAAATTGGTTTGCGGACCAAACGGATGTCACGAAATCTTCTAGTTTATTTAATCGAGCCCCACCGTCAAGCGGTGTGTCTATCTTTAGGGATAGATACACGGTTTGTGGTGCGGTGCTCGTTTATATAAACTATTTAGGATGTGAGATCGGTTTAGTCTCATATCTTAAAACCTTCAAATTTGAAATTATTTTCAAAATTAAATACTACTTTTCAAATTATTTATTTTAATTAAATTAAAAATTCGCCGACGGATTTCTGTTAGGCGACCCCTCTTCAAAATAAAAAACACAACCTAAAAATATGCCGACACCTCCATCCAAGGATAAGATAGCCAATTAAGCTAAGCAAATTTATAGATCGAGCAAGGCCCTTATCGGATTTTCTCTCATCTCTTTTGACAGGATCAGAGCATCGTAAATGCTCAGTTTGGCCGGCAACTTCCTAAGATATGCTAGTACGTTGTAGTCCATTTGACTAGAGCTTCTAACTTCTTCTCGGACCAGGATTTCTTCCGTTGCTGGGGGCAGCTTTTCTTGAGTGACTATTTGCTTTCCTTTCTCTACTGGCATTGTTCTTGGTGTTAATACTCTTATGCTCCTGAGATTTACTTCTGTTATTTCTTCTATATCCAGAGTTTCTTCTGGCGTCGCAGTAGGTTTTTCTTGTATTGATTTAGTATTTGAATGATCTAAACTGAGAGGAACTCCTTTGCATTAAGTATTGGTTCCTCACTCCTTGAACTTTCGTAACCGATATCATCGATGTATTCCTTTTTATTGATGTTCTCGTCGGGAACTATCACAATTTGAGGATCGGTTTGGGAATCAAAATCAGAGTTAGATTGATCGCAGTTAGTTGTGTCGTCAGTAGAGACAACCAAGACGTAACCAGAATAAAAATCATTAGATTCTAAAGAGCCCAGAGGGGCATGCAGATAATGGTACAAAGTCAGCGGTTCGAGGGGTTTCACCCTCAAATCCGAGACAACCAAACTAATTGGGGCAAACCCTATTCTACCCCTCGCGCTATCATCCTTGACTCCTCTTACAATATCCTTTTTTCTTGGATTTGGTGGTTGTGATGATTTTCCTGTCATAGTCTTCTACTTCGGCTGAACTAATGGTGGACTCTGGGTAGCAACTTTCCTCGAATTTGTTTGAATCCAATTCAGCACTTTCTTGAGATCTTCCCAAGTAGTGCTCCATCCTCCTTCACTAGTGTAAGGATCTAACTAGGAGATTGGCTTGGCTGAAATCTTATTTATAGAACATCTCTCAGGTTCCTTTCAATATTCTTTTGGTATTGTTAGGTTCCCATCCTTATAGTTCTTATCGAGTCAATCTTTGAAGCTAAAGCACCCTCGTATTGTATGCCCCAATAATCAGTGGTATGGACAATAGTTAGGCTGGTCCTTCTTGTTAACCTCTTCTGGCTTCTTTGGTTATGATAGCTTGAATTCTAGTTTCTTCATCAAATTGTTGAACATCTTTTCCACTATGTCATTGTTGAAAGAGTAACTCTTATTTAGATGTTCTGTTATTGTCTGACTTCAACTCATGCCTATCTGGGATGATCTCTGCTGAGATGACTGCTAACCAGACTAACTGTACTGCTGAGGCGGATGAGGCTGACTGTACTGAGGGCTCTGCTCCAACTAGATCCTCATCAATTGCTTTCTCCTGTTGACCGTTGCCACTACGCCTGATCTCTTCTCGAATGCTCTGACTGGTTTTGACTTTTCTATCTTTTCTGCAGGCTCCATGTGTTTCGCTTCTTCTTGCAAACTGCTAGCCTTGCTAAGTAGCTTCTCGAAGGATTTTAGTGTTAAACCTTTGAGCATGAATGCTACTAGACCGTGGAAACTCTTAAGTAGTATCTCGATCACATGCTGTTCCTGGACCTAGGGCTTGCATTTCATGCTAAAGTTCCTCCATCTCAAGATATAATCAACCAGGGGCTCTTTGGGCTTCTTCTGTTCCACAATGAGATCTCTTATGGTAAAGTGGTGTTGAGCACTGACAAACCTTCTGACAAACAAGTCTTCCATCTAGGAAAATGTCTTGATTGATCCGTTAGGTAGTTCTGCATACAAATTAAAAGCTATCCTAGTCAGATTGCTAATGAACTGTCTAAGTAGCAGGGCATCGCTCCCTCCTGTGTTGCAACAACTGGCTCTAAAATGGGCCACATGCTAGCGGAGATTTCCTGTGCCATCAAATGTCTTGAAGGTCAGGGGTACGAAGCCTTTCTGGTAGGGCACGACATCGAACTCCTTTGGGTAGGCTCTACCCTTTGGAACTGATGCACCTCCATTAGACTGAGCCAAGGCCTCTCATACTTACTGCTCGACCATCTGTTTGATGTCCTTCTCTGGCAAGCTCGGAGCTGGCTCCTTCCTCTGATGTTCCTTCCTACTAGCAGAGGCAACCTCTCTTCTTTCATCTGTAATGTGCACAATTCCTAGTTGATTGACTTTTGGAGATGCTGCGGGTCATGACTGAGTATGTCCATGCGCCGTAGCCATAGCCGTCATAGCGCCAGTCATTTCTTCAATTCTCTTTTCCAGTTTAAGTATCTGCTCATGTCTAGTCTGGATGGCATGCTAATATTCCTTTACGGTGTTCTCTTCTGAAGGAAGAGCTTCACGTGCAGATGTAGTGGCCCTGTTTTCTACTACATTGATATCCATGAACTCGTCCATTTAATCTGATAGGTGGGACTCTCCATCATCCATCTCCAACCCTTGGTCTTTTGCCATTTCTGATATCTCCTCTTGAAATTTTTGGACACTATCCTCTATCATCTTTCCTTTCACTAATCGAAGATCCGACGTCCTTTCAGTAACTAACTCTGAAACGACGGTAGTGGCAATGGGAATATACAACTAGTGATCTAAATCATAGCCAGCGGACTTCTCGGATGGCACCGGAGCAACAACCTTTGGTACCTACACCTTTCTCTTGGATGCAATGTCTTGAGGCGGGGTGCCTCTGTAGGGACATCGGAGAGGAGAGAAGAGGTGCGTTCCCTAGGGTGCAAACCAGGTGCAGAGGATTGTAATCCTCTCTTATCCTTATCTGATAGGAAATCTTCTTGAATCGTAAGAGGTGATATTCTCAGACCCAATTGAGACTTAACTGTCCTGCATGTGACGGGTGTTGGAGCGATGGTAGTTGTGTCTATACTGGTAGTAGGGGCGGTAAGTTCCCCTAGACGGAACTTGGCGGGGATATGAACTAACAAAATTTTGGACTTAACCTTCTTCAGAATTTATCTCTTCATCTTGGGGGCTATGACACATTCCTTCCTTCTGAGGAGCTAGGCAACGGAGCATCCCTCTATTTTAGCAAGCTTGTGGAACACAAAACAGACTTGTGTGATAAGTGAGGGTTCCTCTCTCACCTCATCACGTTTGTATAGGGGTGATGGGACTGCAGCAGAAATTTGGTTGAGGGTCTCGTCTCCAGTGGTATCAGCTAAGGGATGAAACCTGCTCCCTCAAAGAAGAGGAGTGGCTTCTAGTAATTTGAGTTCCTCCCGATGAGGAATCTCATCCACGGTGGGCAGACTGGCAACTATGGCCCTGGCGGCCCTTGTACCTCTGCGGTGGTGTTCCTCTTTCAAGTCATGGAAGAAGAACCAATTTCAAGACTGACGGCGCGAGGAAATCTTCTTCAGTATATTCATACAGGACTTCCTTTCCCTTCGCATACGAGAAAGTGGGTGCAGCTACGGGAAATCCAGCGGTAGTGGGGGTGAATTTCCTTCTTGGTACAGACACAATCGACTTGATGGGGGCAGGAGTAGTCTTCATCTTCTTCACAGTAGGAAAGTCATAGCAGGAGTTCAAAAAAAACTTTACAGATGGCTCCTGAACTTTAGGTGCGACAACCTTAACAATGATAAAGGAGCCTTCCCCAGAATGACCTTGGATTTCTCGAAGCCGGCCTCGAACTGCATTGTAGGGCCAGTAAGACGAGGCTCTCGAGAGGTAGGCATGTTGCAAGAGAACGTGAGTGTGGGGATCCACATCGTTGTTGTCGATCAAAGAAAGCAAATTCTGAGTATTAGTGTAAGGCCAAAAACCTTGTAATTATAGTGCAAACACTACAAATCAATGAAGGCTGATCTGTGACCTGGGCAAGTTTATATTTTGTTATATCTTTTTGTTTTTGTAAATGTCTATTTTATTAATATTTAGGAAGTTAGGATTTTAGAAAGGTTTTTTGGTAATTGCAAAGGGAGTTGGCTCGATTTTGTCATATAGCAGAACAGAACCCAAGAAAGAAAAGTGAAGTGGGGGACCCGGACTGGGATCCAATTCACAACGTACTTTAACTTGGTGGAACTTGCACACCGACGCACCTATTGGAAGTCCAATCCCATAAGATCAAAGAGAAAATCCTAAGAGACTCCTGGACCCTTCTATTTAGAAGTGCTTAAACATGTGGTCCTGAAGTCAAAAAGAGCCAACTGTACTCCCCCAAGAAAGAAATGGGTAGAATATGTCGACGGAAGAAGGGTATCTGGTCTATGAGGGGCATAGACACATTACCGATATGCAAAAATAATTTTCCTAATTTTTATGGAAAGAGAAACTGTCTCCCAAGCGGAGTCGCCAGAAGCTTTCGGCACATAAAAATTTATATTTTTTTAAAATAGGTCGTCCAGGTAGAAGTCGTCGACTTCCGGAATCAAAATCCCGTCTCCCGCTTCGGAAGGACTTCCAAATTATATATATATATATATATATATATATATATATATATATATATATATATATATGTATATTGAAAATATAATTTATTTTTAAAATATGAAATCAAACTGATTTCATACCTTGAATAGTTTAAATAAATGAGCACTCGTATCAAGCTATGCATCTACCCCGAGGAACAAACACGCCGCTTAATGTGGAGGCTTAGTTAAATAAACTAATCAAATATGACATCCGTTTGGTCTGTGAAACCTGTTATGTTGACCGACAGGTTCCCCCATTTACTACAAAAAAGAATCAAATGGGGTTTATATTAGTGTTTGGTTCATTTAAGTTCCCTATAAGGGCAAGCCCCTATCATTAATTACATCTTAGATAACCGAAGTCACCTAAGAAAAGTTTGATAAAAATCAGGAAAAGTATTTTTACGACTTCAAGAGGCTCAAGAATCTTCAATGAAATTATGATAGTCGGAATCCAATAGGTGTGAAAGGCTCAAATTCTGGAACATTTTATTTTGAGGAATCCAAAAGAGGAAGAACTAGGAGAAATCATGGATCCAAGAGGAGATCTTGGTGACTTCTTGATCTATCCTATGATTTGGCTTCAATTTAAGAGAATTATTTATATTTTGTCCTGCCAATTTTTAATTAATTGGGCTTACATTCACTTTGATACCAATCAAGTGAATATCCAGGAAATTAGGAGGATTTATGCCGTATCTGATGACAAACTCGGAAACCTAAAGCGAGTTAGGGCTTATATTGCATTAGGTGCAAAGGACTAAAGAGATAAAGTTAGGGTTTATGCTGCACTAAGCAAGCTACCTCGAAGTCCTATAGCTTATTGTTTATGTCTAAGGAAAGAAGTTGCTGTCGTAGACTCATTATTTGCTCTCTCAAACATATCCTACATCCTTGATCGAGCTGCCCATGGTGCATGTTCCAAGCTCTTTATTGTTGTAGAACGTTTAGTTTAAGAAGTGACAATTAGGGGATGAGAGAAGTGTCATGTTTTGAAAAGTTTAAAATTGAGGTGGCTTAGTGTTTTGATTAAAACAAATGTTTAAGTTAATTATGGCGACACCAATTAGGATCCCACAGTTCCCTCGTTTCAGTTTCACCATTTTCATCAGATTCACTTAGTCCGGATGAATTTACTAAACCAAACTTAATGAGTTCCATACTTTCATCCAAATCGTGGGAGATCTCGTTAGCAACACATAGGTTACCTCCTCCGAGGGACTCCTGGCCATCCAATGAGACATTTTAATTTAGTTTCAGTTGTGATCTTTGTTTTGTTTGTGATTAAATTTTGAGTTATTTTAAATTTTCATTGTTGTGGCGGTGAATTTTTATCTTGCAGTTATGTTTTAATTTTGGTTTTGGTTATCATGTAGGGTGGAATTGTTATTGAACATGCAAGCTTAACTAAGAAAGTATATATGCTCTGAAAAGTAGAGCAAGCAAACTAAACTAAATAGGTATGTATGTGTTGAAAAGTAGAGCAAGCAAACTAAACTAAACAAGTATGTATGGTAGGAAATCTATAGGAAAAGTACAAAGAACAAAGTAAAAGTCCGGAAGGACCGTAAACACGATGGCGCGGAGGACTCAGAGCTGTGATGTGTATATCCCACCCTTAAAAGCTAACTACCAGACCTTCATCCTATAGAGGGTAGTTCTAACTCGATCTAGACAGTCAAAAGTGGACTTTTGTAGATTTTTCATTCATTTCAATTTGGGTTTCATGCAAGTAAAAATTTTTGGATGAAAGGTTGTTTTGTAGTGGAGATAGTTTTGTATTTTGAAATGTACTTGTATATCTTGTAAAATAGTGTGATCCACAAGTTAACCCTCCTAATCGAATTAGGACTACTAGCAACCTAAGGGTGACGGTGGTAGATACCCCGAGGGTTGGCAAATAGTGTCATGAATTCCTTCCTCTACCCTCTGCAGGGTCTCTGAGTCAAGAGGCACTATTCTAGAAATTTCTCGTATCCCTCTCTAATGCAATGTCATCATCGTCCTCCCTAAACATCCTACTTACAGCCTTACTTGATGGCCCCACATATAGCAAAAAGCTATACATGCGTGCTTGTGCGTCCTACATAAGAACAGAACCTAAGCCAAGAAGTAAGAAGAAACAAAGCATAGGGGACATGGAAGAGAAAGAGGAGGAAATGATCCTTTCTAAAACATGACATGACGGAGACAGGTCGTTCCTCAAAATCGCACAAAGTAAAGGACAAAATAAGCTTTGTATGTGGTACAAGGAGCATCTGCAAGGTATGTAAAGTAAGAAAGGACAACCCCTCCAACGTAGTGCGAGGATCATCTGCAAGGTATGTAACCGGGGGGTGCAGAGTCACAACAAAAAGCCACAAAAGAGGGCTAAATAGCCCATGTAAGTAAAAAAAAGGAATGAGCCCAACAAGGAAGGGTGGTCATAAAAAAACAGGTAGCATAACGGAGCTAAAATGCCTTTCCACACCAGTAACTTCCGCAACCAAAGCAATGTAACAAGCATGTATATGACAGTGTCTAATTCTCCACATTCACAATGATGCAACAACAAAATAGAATAAGCATAGGGTACCATAACAGGTAGAGAGTTTGTTGAAGCAATGTAAAGAGCAAATGTGCAAGTAAAGTGTCTCACAAGTGAAAGTAAATCAAATGTGAATCATATCTCACAATTCCCTCTTTGAAGTAGTAAGCAAACCATTTCTTCTCTTGCAAGCAACTTAAATAGTACTCACCAGAATGGATTTTAAACGAGGGCAACAAGAACATAATTTATACCAACTCGCAAAATGACCACCAATAAAACTCTTAGCAAAGAAATGTTTAAAACCAACTTGGGATATGTCGAATAATGGGATTTTAATATAGGGGCAGTAAAGAGGCATTTAAAACCAACATATATACGGCTACCAATACAAATTTTCACTTAGCAACAACATAGAATTGGTTTAAACCAATCCCAAACAAATGTATGAGTGCTAATTTTCACTTTCGGAAAGCATATGAGTGGTTTAGATCAACTCCAAACAATTATATAAATGCAGATTTTTTATTTAAACAACTATAGGAATGATCCAAACTAACTCCACATAATTGTACAAGTGCATATTTTGCATTTTGGTAAGCATAGATATGATTTAAACTCATCCAAAGTAACTTCACAAGTGCAGATTTTTACTTTAGGCATGCTTAGGAGTGATTTAAATCAACTCCACATAAGTAGCTAAGTGCAGATTTTTACTTTAGGCATGCTTATGAGTGATTTAAATCAACTCCACATAAGTAGCTAAGTGCAGATTTTTACTTTAGCATAGTCAAACAAGTACCACATGCATATATGTAACAATTCACCTCTTCTCCAACAAATATTTGATGCTAATAGCCACCTCCACAAGTGTCAAATGCATGTAAAATGTAGAGCTCTTAAATGTAGCATTTGAGTGTTTTAAAATTTGGTGAAGTGTATGTGAAATATAGAATGAAAAACTTTTGGATGTAGCATGTGAGGTTCATAAAAGTAAAGTGAAGTATTATGTAAAAAAAAAAATTTCATGTATGGAATGAGATGAAATGTGTTTAAAAACAAAGCCCAAGTGTTGTATATGTGAAGGCTTGGTGAAATATGTGAAAAACAAGCATGTGGGGTCTCAGTCATAAGTGCTTCAAAAGTGAGGATTTTGTAATCCAAATTTTGCATAAAACCTCACTAATCCATTTCCTACTTGCACATGAAATAACTAAAGATTTAGGCATTTGATGCATAAGCTTTGGCTCTCCAAAAAGAGCAAAATAACTTTCCAACAAACCTTCCAATTTGCACACAGAAATGACAAAAGTTCTAAACATTTTAAGCATGAGTTTAGCCATTTAAGAGGAGAGAAAAAGGCCACTTGAAATACTATATGAAGCAAGTAAATTCTCAACCTTTAAGCATGTGTTTTTAGCCAACATAAAGAGGGGTTAAAGGGGCTATGAAATGCTATGTGAAACAACCACAATATTAAGCCTCTTAAGCATGAAATTTTGGCCAACCATGGGAGGATAGAAAGATCTTTAAAGTAGCATGTGAAATTATCAAGACTTTAAACTTTTAAACTCATAGAAATGCCATGTGCATTGATTAAAGTTTATAACACTTTATCAAAGAAATGCAAGAAAATCACTTGAACTGATGCACAAAGAGAAAGCCTAACACATAGAGTTTCCAAAATTTTAAATGCCTCCTCAAGATCTCTTGCCACCATACATACAAATGTAAAGATGAAACAAAACAAACTTTATTTTTATGAACCTTCATATTCATATTACCTTCACATGATATGGAGCCTTTAGGAATAGAAGCATCACCACTAAATTTGATGAATCAACATAAGGGGCAAATGCACTAGCAAGTTTAAATTTTCCTCCAAATTTCATGATTCAAAAGAGATCACAAATATGGGCAAGCCTTAACCCTTCCACCAAGTTTATGAATCAAAAAGAGAGCACAAACATTAGCAAGCTTTTCTTCCATCAAGTTTATGATTCAAAAAGAGAGCACAGACATTAGCAAGCTTTTCTTCCATCAAGTTCATGAACCAAAAAGAGAGCACAAACATTAGCAAGCTTTTCTCCCATCAAGTTTATGAATCAAGAAGAGAGCACAAACAATAGCAAGCTTTTCTTCCATCAAGTTTATGAATTAAAAAGAGAAAACAAATATTAGTAAGCTTTTCTCTTCCTCCATTAAAACCCAACTTTTCCTTGAATAATTTTATTTCATTTTTGTTTTTATAAAATGAAATTTGCAACATATAATGTGAGGAGGAAAAAAAAGGATAGCCAAACAATCCAATTAAGCCACAAGATGAATCGATCCCAACATCCAAAAGCAAGCAACCAAACAAATTAAGAAGTTAAGGGGATTACCACTTGAAATGAGGCACAAAAGCAAAGCTAAAAACAAAATTAGAAGAATTTTGGGCAGCACCTCCCCTTCCAACTTCAATTTTTGACCAACCCAAACAAGGCCAACAAGCCCAACAAGGGCCATTAAATAGGCAAAGAAGAAGAAGATGAAGAAGGGGAAAATGAGATATTGAACTAACTAATGTGTAAGGGCCCTTGGTAGCAAGCAAGATGAAGCCATTATACCACTTTTGAGGTGATAGAAATGAAATAAATGATGAGGAGAAGTGACCAAAAGCATCCATTGATTTGATTAAAGCAAAGAGAGGAAGAAAGAGCCAAGCCTTGGAGAAGAAGCAAGGAGGGAGTCACACCATGGGATTTTTTGCCATGGCTAAGTCAAAAGTCATGATTAAGAGGGAGGAGGGGGGTTGGTATTTGTGAATTTAAGAGGTGAGAAGGGGGGGCGGGTTGCCGGTTAGGTTAGGTTTAGAAAATAAAAAAAAATAATTAGTTATTTACTTACCCTTAAGCACCGATTTTGGCACCTTTTGCCCGTGCGTCGAACCATAGCAAATTATATATGCTCCCCAAGTAATTTCGACATTCCAAACACAATGGAGTAGTCCATCTTGAAATCCAATATCGTTTGGGCAACCTCATCGTCGATCGGGTCAAAAGTGTTAAATTTGGGGCTTTTGATGAAATCAGGTTAAATTGACAAAATTGAGATACATTGTAGTTGAAGAAAATGAAATTGGGAATTTTTTCAGAGATTTTGTGATTTTTTGGAATTTTCTTGAATTTTGGGCTAAGTAGGGGTATGTTGGTAATTTTAGGGGTTTTGGGGGTAAGTGGTCAAAAAAGTAAAGTAAAGTCTCGGGGTAGCACAAAATGAAATTTGGAGTCAAACAGGAGTGTTCAGGGGCATTTCTGACCAATTCGGATGATTTTACGAACCCTGGAACTTCTTTCAAGTATCGGCTTCTTTGGTTGCTAGGGGCCCACCGGTTGATAAGAAGTATAGCATGTTTACAGTCAAACTTCTCAGTGCGATGAGGGGAACCCTCTGGAATGATTTTTTGGAGAGCTAGGTTGATTCTGAGAAGTTTTGGGTTATGAGGCCCTTTTTAGGGGCAATTAGGTAATTTTGGTCAATTTGAGTGGTGGGAGGTATTTCGGAATGATTTTTGGGAATTTTGGCAATTTAGGGATATTTTGGAAATTTTGTGGAGTTTTGGGCCATTTAGGTCAAAATTGGAGAATTTGGTAGGATTTTGGAATTCAATTTGGGATGTCAAGTTGTTTAAGTTACAGGTCAGAAGTGACTCTTCTTAGTCCTCTATGTGTTAATCTTGGTCACCTTAGAAATAGGCTTAAGGTTGATGGGACCACACACATGAGTGTCCAAAGGGTTAAGGGATCAAAATGGGATGTGTTTGGTTTAAAATTGTGAGTATGGAGTGTAAGTGCAAGAGCTCCAGACCTCCAAGGGTAGATCCTAAGGCATGACCACCTATAGGGAATCCTATTTAGTCTTTTTTATGTTTAGCCTTGTTCCCCTTAGAGATTAGGGGTTAAACTCTAACATATGAAAGCTCTATGCTAAGAAAGCAAGCCTGTGGAATTTCTTTGTGGTAGGGTTCCATTTCTAGTCTTCTAAGAAAAGTCACCAATAGAGTCCTATGGCTAGACCCTAGGCTATCTAAGAAGAAACTAAACCTCAACCAAAAGTGAGGTCAACAAGCATTCCCTCTCAAAATTGACATATTGACATTTGACATTTCCGAGAGATGGTATTGATCCATAAAAAATACTTATTTTTTAAGCCTTAATTCTTATCAATTTCTAAGGATATTATGCTTTAATGAAAGGTATTTTTGTGTTTTTGGATGTAGGTGATGTAAAAAGGTCCAAAAAAGGAAAAAGGAGCAAAAAGGAGCAAAAATGGAGCAAAATACAAAAATTATTAAAAATATGGCCTGGCGCCTAGGCGCCAGAAGTTGGTGCCTAAGCGCCAGACTCGATATAGAACTGTCAAGTTTTTGACATAGTTTGAACGGTTATTTTGATGGAGTGAACGGTTATTGGACATTCTAGAAGACTGGCAGTTGTTCCTTGATAATAGGACATGTGATACATTGCATTTGGACGCTCCAAAACGGTTTTAATCGTGAAGAGGTGTGAGCCAAAGTGAAGAGGTGCGAAGAACTGGATGCGGTGTCCGGCGCCTAGGCCCCAGACAGACCTTCTAGAAGATTCATTGAATGTGGACATGTTTTGAAGATGTGCCTCAAGGCAACCCTTAAAGCCTATAAATAGGAGTCCATTTCTTCAGAAAAAAGTGCCCCCCATTGTAACCCCTTTCTCTTATCCACTTTAAGATCTCTCATCCTTAGAGAGAGAAATAGAGAGAGAAAATTAGGGCCACTTTTATTTTAGTTTAGTGAGTTTATTTTCAAGTTGTTGCATCTGGAGTTCATTACACTGTGGAGTCAGTAGGAATCAGAAGATCTGTAGAAGGAATATTTGAGATAAGTATTTTATTTTTGATTCAAAGTTTATTTATTATGTTTTGCTGTTTATATTCAATGTGTTCTGAGTAGTTAGTTTACTTTCTTCCTTCAATTATGAAAAGATAAATAAGATAATATAAGATTCGATGGAGAATTAAAATTCAAAATATTTTCAAAACATTGTGATGATATTAATACCTGATCTTACTTTACTTTTTAAATTGGTCATTTAAATTGTTAAAACCTGTTGAAGAGTTTTGAGACCTAGAAGGAGAAGAACTCTTAACTTGTAAATGTCACATGAATCCTTGGGTAGTCGAAGGCCATGTGCGGGCTATTCAAGGTGAAGTGCAAATAAATAGGAAGATAAGATTTAAAGGGCGTAGAATTGATAAGTTTTTAGAGTGACAGACTAAATTCTATAATTTGATTTATAGATAGGAAATGGTCACTAGTAGGGCCGACCATAGCCACCCTTGGACATTTAGTAGTGTGAGTCTAGATTAACCCATTCTACTAACAATACATCCGGACCTAATCTGTAAATTAGCCAATGTTCTTTGCGCCTGGATCAAAGGGTAAAGAATAGGAATGCTTCTATTTGGCACAATACCATAAATCAAATTCTCTAACGAATATTAAATTATCTTAAAAATCTTAGATTAATTGAAGGGAAGAAATTTGTTTGTTTTATATAGTTTTCACAAAATCATTTTCTTATTATTGTTTTCTTTATCTACATCTAGTAAATTAAAAGTAATTTATAGTTAGATTAAAATACAAAAAGATTTTTGAAATAAAATATTTAAAAATTTATTACCATATTTTTCCCCGTGGGATCGATATTGGGGTCTTTGTTTCAAAGCCCTATATTACTTGAAACGATACGTATACTTGCGTAGTACCCAAAAAGTATATAAAATATTTTCTTTTTAAATTATATTTTGCTATATAAACATATATTTAAAAAATTATTAAACATTAACGGCCTAGCATTAAGTAGCAATCAAGTTTTATTTAATGTTATTGTCGTAATTAAAATTTGGTACACATCTATATAGCAAGTTATTCCAGGTCAAGTGTTTCGCGCCTTTGCCAGAAATTAAATTTTCTAGCAGTGGTAACAAATCCTTGTATTTGGAAATACAAAAATTGGGTCAAGTTTTTGGCGCTGTTGCCGGGGAAGGAATAAGAATAGTTATAGATTTTTAAATATTATATTTCTAAAAACATATAATATATATATATATATATATATATTATTCCTTGTTTTATTTTTTTATGCAAAGTTTTGGTTCTGAAGGATTAATACCTTTAGATTCTGAACTAGAAGGAACAATTAGAAAAATTAAAAAGAGAAAACAAATTCAAAAATTTCAAGAAATGGCTAATTTACAAATTCCAATTGAACTTAATGATCAAAATGTTTATAAACCATTAAGGGATTATGCTAACCCTACAGTTGATGAACTTCATAGTAGTATTCAAATACCCACTGTAGATGCTAATTCTTTTGAACTTAAACAGTCTATTATTCAAATGGTGCAAAACAATCAATTGGTGGAACACCTAATGAGGATCCAAATTTACACCTTGTTATTTTTTTAGAACTTTGTGCTACCTTTAAATATAAAAATATTTTTGATGATGCTATTAGACTTAGACTCTCTCCTTTTTCTTTAAAAGATAAAGCAAAAATGTGGTTAAACTCATTAGCAACTGGTTCTATTAAAACATGGGCTGAAATGGCACAAAAATTCCTTGCTAAATATTTTCCTCCTTCTAAAACTGCTAAATTAAGAAATGATATTACTTCATTTAGTCAATTTGACTGGGAGAGAATATATGAAACTTGGGAAAGATTTAAAGAACTATTAAGAAAATGTCCTCATCATGCTTTACCTGATTGGTTAATTATTCAAACATTTTATAATGGACTAATTGGATCTTTAAAATCAATTATTGATGTTGCTGTTGGAGGTTCTTTAATGTCTAAATCATTTGAAGAAGCTTACACTTTAATTAAAGAAATGGCTAATAACAATTTTCAATGGCCTTCCGAAAGGATTAATCCTAAGAAGATAGCAAGTATTCATGATAAGGAAGCCTTTTCTATCTTAGCTTCACAAGTAGCAGCAATGTCTAAGAAATTAGATAATTTTGCAATTAATATTTCCCATAATAACTCTCAGACTATTGAAACTTTACAAGCTATTGCAAGTAAAAATAATCCTTATTCAAATTATTATAATCCTGGGTGGAAAAATCATCCTAATTTTAACTGGAACAATTCACAACAACGAATGGGGTAATAATCAATCTCATCCCACTTGAAATTGGAATAATCAAGTTAATCCAAATTATAAACCTCCTGGATTTAATAATCAACAAAAAAGTTATCAATAGAAGAATTAATTTTACAAATGAATAATCAATTACAAAATCAAAATACTGCTATTCGTAATATTGAAAATCAAATGGGGCAAATTGCTACTTTAATTAATAACAGACCTGTAGGAAAACTTCCTAGTAATGTTGAAATTACTCCAAAGGAAATCGGAAAAGAACATGAACATGTTAAGGGTACGTGCAACCTAGAAGTAGAAAGGAATTAAAAGAAAGAATGCGAGAATGAAATTGAAAAAGAGATTGAGGTTGAAGAGATTGAAAAACCTAAAGAAACTCTATCTCCTAGTCAAGATCGATCGTTATACTCGTTAATGTGGAAGTTGAAAAACCACCACTATCTTTTCCTCAAAGACTTAAACAGCAGAAACTTGATCATCAATTTTCTAAGTTCTTTAAAATTTTTAAGAAACTTACTATTAACATACATTTTGCTAAAGCTTTGGAAAAAATGCCAACTTATACAAAATTTATGAAGGATATTTTAAGCAAGAAACGAAAATTTGAAGCTTTTGAAACTGTTGCATTAAGTGAAGAATGCAGTGCAATAATTCAAAAGAAATTACCTGAAAAGCTTAAGGATCCTGGAAGTTTCATTATACCCTGTGCTATTGGAGAAAAATTTTGTGGAAAAGCTTTATGTGATTTAGGAGCAAGTATTAATCTCATGCCATTTTCTATCTTTCGAAGATTGGATATAGGAGATGTTACTCCCACCACTGTAACCCTTCAGTTAGCTGATAGATCTATCACTTATCCTAAAGGAGTTATAGAGGATGTCCTTGTTAAAGTGGATAAATTTATCTTCCATGTAGATTTCATCGTACTTGATATGGAAGAAGATAAATAGATACCTATTATTTTAGGGAGACCTTTTCTAGCTACTGGACGAGCTATGATTGATGTGCAAAAGGGAGAACTAACCATGAGAGTTAATGATCAAGAAATTAAATTCAATGTTCTTAAATCAATGAAGTACCCTGATAAAGAGAAATGTTATCGAATTGATATAATTCGTTATTTAATTGAAAAACATTATCAAGAAAAATGTAAAGTCATTTCTGAAGAAAAATTTGAATTTTTAACTGATGAAAAAGAAGAAGAGACTCATTTTATTAAAGATAACTTGGAAACTTTAGACATAACTCAAAATGATACACTTTTACCATCAATTAAAAAAGCCCCTGAACTGGAATTAAAAATGTTACCCTCACATTTAAAATATGTGTTTCTTGGAAATTCGTTAACTTTACCTGTTATTATTTCTTCTGAACTGAGTACAGATCAAGAAGAAAAACTACTAGGTGTGTTAAAGAATTATAAGAAAGCTTTTGGTTGGACTATTGCTGATATAAGAGGAATAAGTCCTTCCATTTGTGTGCATAGAATTTTAATGGAAGGAAATTTTAAACCTACTATTGAATCGCAATGAAGATTAAATCCTATCATGAAAGAGGAAGTTAAAAAAGAAATTGTTAAGTAGATGCTGGTATTATTTATCCTATTTCGGAAAGTCAATGGATAAGTCCTATTCATTTTGTTCTGAAGAAAGGAGGTGTAATTGTCATTGTTAATGATAAAAATGAACCAATTCCTACAAGAAAAGTTACTGCATGGCGAATTTGTATTGACTATAGGAAATTAAATAAATCCACTAGAAAGGATCATTTTCCTTTACCATTCTTGGATCAAATGCTCGATAAATTAGCTGGACACCCATATTTACGTTTTACGGATGGATATTCTGGTTATCATCAATAACTTATTGCTCCTGAGGACCAAGAAAAAAATAACATTTACAAGTCCTTATGGAACATTTGCTTTTAGAAGAATGCCTTTTGGTTTATGTAATGCACCTACAACTTTTCAAAGATGTATGATGTCAATATTTTGTGATTTGATTGACAAAGGAATTGAAATATTCATGGACGATTTTTCAGTTTTTGGAACTTCTTTTGAATCTTGTTTGGAAAACATAGCCAAAGTTTTGAAAAGATGTGAAGAAACAAATTTAGTTCTTAACTGGGAAAAATGTCAATTCATGGTCACAGAAGGCATTGTACTTGGTCACAAAGTGTCACAAAAAGGGATGGAAGTAGATCAAGCAAAAGTGAAAATTATTGCTGAATTGCAACCACCTTCTACTGTCACTGATGTGAGAAGTTTTCTAGGTCATGCTGGATTTTATAAAAGATACATAAAGGATTTTTCTAAAATTGCTAAACCTCTTTGTCATTTATTAGAAAAAGATGCGAAATTTGAATTTAACAAAGAATGTATTAATGCTTTTAATATTCTAAAAGAAAAATTAATAATTGCTGTCGGCATATTTTTAGGTTATGTTGTATTTTTGAAAAAGGGGTCGCCTAACAGAAATTATCGGCAAATTTTAGATTTTAAATTTGATTTAAATATATATATATATAATTTAGAAAGTAGCATTTGATTTTGAAAATAATTTTAAGTTTGAAAATTTTAAGATATGAAATCAAACCGATCTCACATCCCAAATAGTTTATATAAACGAGCACCGCACCACAAACCGTGTATTTATCCCGAAGAATAGACACCCTGCTTGATAATGGGGCTCAATTAAATAAACTAAAAGATTTGTGAAATCCGTTTGGTCTGCGAACCAATCTTATAAGCCGACAAGTTCCCCTGCTTAATATAAAAGAGTTAAGCGAGGTTTATATTACTCAGGTTCTTAAAGTTCCCTATAAGGGCAAGCCCCTATAGTTAATTACATCTTAAATGAAGTGAATCATTTAAGAAAATTCTCGATAATGATCTGTGGTTTTGCTCTCAAGAATTTCAAAGTTTAAGGTTTTCAAAGGATTGGATTTTTTGAAATTTCAAAAGGGATTAGCTCAAATTTGGAACATTTATTTTCAGGAGTCCAATGGAAGAAAAGTAGGAGAAGCTGAGGTCCAAGAAGAATCTTGGCAACTTCCCAAACTATCCTATTGTTTGGCTCGAATTTAAGAAAATCCTAATATTATCTGATATTTCAATCTTGCCAATTTTGATTAATTTGGACTTATATTTGTATGATAAAATCATACAAATAGCCTCGAAGATATGAGGGTTTATGTCATACTAAACGACCACCTCGGAGTCCTAAGACCGGTTAGGGCTTAATTTACATGACATGATCATGCAAATGCCTAACAAAGAGTTGAGGATTTATGTTGCACTAGGCAAACTACCTCGAAGTCCTATGGCTTGGTTATTTAATTCTAGGAAAGTTTTCGTTGATGTAGATTCGAGTTTTTGCTGATGACGATGGCTGTCTTGCCCACCATGCTCCGAGCTCCTTGTTGTTGCAGAAGTTTAGTTTTAGAAGTCATAAATCAGGGGATGAGAAAAGTGTTTTGGTTTAGAGAAAATCTTAATTTCCAAGTGTGTTTTTTATGTTTTAATTAAAACAAATCTTAAAGTTGATTATAACGACACCGGTTAAGATCCCACGGTTCCATCCTTCTGGCATCATTATTTTTATCGGATTCACTTAGTCCGGATGAATTTGCTAAACTCAACTGAATGAGTTCCACACTTTCATTTAGACCGTGGGAAATCCCGTTAGCAACACGTAGGTTACATCATCCGAGGTATTCCCGATCATCTAACTGGACGTTTTAATTTAGTTGTAATTATAGTTTTGTGTTCTGTTTGTGATTAAATTTTGAGTTGTTTTATATTTTGACATATTGTGGCAGTGAATTTTATCTTGCAATGACTTTTAATTTAGTTTTGGTTTCAGTTTTAGGGGGCTATCCTAAAGGTGTGGGTTTTCATGCAACAGTTGTTTATCATGCAAGAAAAGTAAGTGCGATGCGATTAAAGAAATTGCGATAATGTAAATTGCAACAAAATAAAAGCGTACCTGGAGGGTCTTCCCGTCATCCCAAGCTGCACTTAAAACACAATTAGAATATTTAAGCAAGTTCCTAGGTAAAGCTAAGGGAAGGGTTATGGTTTTCTACCAAATTCCTAATCCTATAGCTAGTCATTTCTATGACGTCTAGCTTTCTTGTGTTTTGGTTTGAAGACGATTTTCTTCATCAAAGAACAATTGAGTTCGATTGTTCTTATAAATATCCTATCATATTGAGGAAGTGCTCAAGAAGAATCTTAAACATCTTTTCAATACTTCTAGGATTGTTTTAAGTCCAAATGAATTCAATTACACAAATGAATTAATCGTCTGAGGTTTAGTTAAGTTTTGTTATTATCTTACTCAGTGAATTAGGACATTTGAATATCCTATAAGTGAAGTAACATTTCATTTAATGTTCTGTTTAGGAGTTATAATAACCAAAGCTTTCGAGGGTAAATTGGTATTCAAATGATTTGATTTAGGTTAATGGGTTTAAATTTGGAATAGTGTTCAAGTTGCTTTATATTTAATTTCTTTCTGTTTTAGGTGATGTTATTTAATTCAATTTAATTTAATTTAATTTAATTTAATTGAGTTTTAATTTAATTTAATTCAGTTTAGTTTGATTTGATGTTACATTAAATTAATTTGATTTGATTTAATTTTAATTTAATTTGATTTAATTCAATTTAATTTAATTTGATTTAATTTAATTTAATTTAATTTAATTTAATTTAATCTTTAATTTGATTTAACTTAATTTAATTTGATTTTATTTATTTAATTTTATTTAATTTAATTCATTTAATTTAATTTAATTTGATTTTATTTATTTAATTTAATTTAATTTAATTTAATTTAAGTTATTTAATTTAATTTAATTTGTTTATTTAATTTAATTTAATTTGTTCTTTAATTTAATTCAACTTTTAATTTTAATTTAATTTAATTTAATTTAATTTAATTTAATTTACTTAATTTAATTTAATTTTTATTTTAATTTTACTTTTTAATTTTAATTGAAATTTTTTAAAAGAGTTTAATAATTTAATTTTAGTTTAATGATTAAGTCTTTTAATGTTTTGAATTTGAGTTATCATTTTAATTAAGAATTGAATATTAATGAGATAATTAATTTAGGGATTTTTAAATAAAAGAATAAATCTCCTCCTAATAATATCCCTATTTTAATAATTCCAATTTTATTATTCTTCCAAATTTAATCAATTATTTAATTAAAGTTTAATCATTTTAAATTGCTTAATGGGTTTCTACCCTTTAATTATTTAAATTTCAATCATCCAAATCAGATTAGGATCAAATATTTTACTTGTTAATTTTTTTATTAAACCTAAAGTTTTAATTAAAGATTAAAAATTTTAATTACCACTTTACCCTTTAAGCTTAATAATTTCATAACTCACTAAATTGAACTCAAATGAACTTGAAATTTTTATGTGACTTCACTCATATGTCAATAAAGACATGAGAGGAGAAAATGTGATTTTTCTGTATTTAATTTATTTATATAATTATTTTTGGTAGAAAATAGAGATTTTCAAGAAAAATTTAATAACATGACCAAGGAAAAGTTTCTGTCCTTAAGAAAATTAGGGGACATTCCTAATGACCAGAGGACCACTTGGACCAATTTTGGTGATTTTTTGAATTATATTATTTTTATTATAATTATTTTAGGTTTTGAAGTGTTAATTAATTTAAAAATAAAATAAATGTTGAAAAATGGATTTTATATTTTTCAAAAATCTCTTTGATATCAAGGAAATCAGAGAAGCAAATTTTAAATTTTCTGATTTTTCTATGATTTATTATAATTATTTTAATGAAAAAGCTAGAAAATATTTTTTTTTTAATTTTAAAATTATCCTAGAGCTTTAAAATTTAATATCTCACTAAATAGACCTAAGAAAAATGTGGGGTTTGTTCCTAAGTGATTAAAATTCAAAATGTGACATTTTGGTGAATTTTATTATTTTTGTGATTTTTATTATTTTTTAATTATTAAAATATTAAAATAATATTAAAAATCAACTTTTTTAGAAAATTGAAATTTTAATTTTCTTAAATTCCCCTGATGTCAGAGAGGCTCCAAAACCAATTTGGTGAATTTTTGAAAGATATTTTACAAGTTATGAATTTTTAAAGTTTAAAATGACTAAGTGGCTTAATCAACCCAATTAGTGGGGCTAACCAAGTCCAATTGACCTCAAATCTTTATGGTGGGTTCCTCTGATCCTAAAGGTCAGTGGAGAATTGATTTCAAGTCAATTTGATGTATGGTTAACTCTAATTAATTAGAGACCTATTTTGAGTGTTTAAGCCAATTAGGGTTGTTTTAAATGAACTAACTCAAAACCTATTTTTCCTAGGGTTCTCTGGTCATAAGGAACATCATCAAATTTTCCTAGAATTTATTTCACAACAAGCTATTTATTGGAATTAAAATACTCAAAACAGTAACATGAACTTGAAAAATCAATAACTCTTCATAGGGATGGCCTCTGACTTTGGAAAATTCGGGGAATGTTCCCAAATTCGGAGGCTTCAAAAGCCCTATGGTCTCATGCCATGGTGAATTGTATACATGCATGGAGAATTAAAAGTATGCAGAGAGTAAATAAATTTTAAAAAATAAAATACTTGATGAAATTAAATGATTTCTTTTCCACATTATTCTCCTCTCGTTCACTTGAGCAAGAGGGTATTTTTATTTTATTTTTCGATTTTTCTACACAAAGTTATGAATTTTTGAATTTTAGGGAATTAAATAAATAGAAAATACCCCTAATTTTCTATTTATCCACGCGGCGCCAACTCATCCTCGGCATCTCCGAACGCACACGCGTCGCGCTCCCATTCGACGCCGCCATCTGACTCAGCGCTCCGGGCCCCGCGGTTCTTGTACCGTCTCCTGGTCCGACGCCATCTGAGCTGTTCGTCCGCGCGTGTATTGAATGGACGGCATCCGTTCATCGTCCCCAAGCGTCCTCACCCGAGAGCCGTCCACACTAAATCCCTAAGATCTCACTCGATACTCGATGGATTTTCATGTTCTTATGCTCTATGGATTCGTCTTGAAGAGACGAACACATCTATATGGTTATCATGCATTAAAATTAAAGCATTTGAAATGGGGAATCTGCAGAAGCTCGGGATGAAGAATTAGTTCATACCTTTGCTCAGAGAAGTGTAGCTTCGATCTGAGAGTCACCTTCGATTGGATCCCAGCAAGCTCCAGATGAAGTCTCTGGTGCAGTGAATTGTGCTAGGTGCGATTTCGACCAAGCCCGATCACAAAGCTTGGAGGCTGGAGCAGCTGGGAGGCTCGGAGATGGGGCTTTTGCTTGGTGGACACCTTCCCTTGGTCCGGTGAAGGTGTAGGACCAATCAATTTGAGGATTGGTCCACTGTGGAGAAGTGTCCTGGTTTTGGGTGGAATTTCAACTCCGAAATTGAGCTCGCGAGAGAAGAAATGGCGGGGGGATCACGCTCGGGGATCAAGTGCTCTATGTATGGGGAGGAGTACGGAACAATTTTGGCGAGTTTCCTTAAGGTTTGTTTTCAGCACCTCTCATGGCCGAGAGGGGTGGTGTTTAAATAGGAGAGGGTGGAGGGCCTCCCGGGGAGAGTTAGGGCTTGGGATCGGCTGCTCTTGGCAAGAGAAGAACAGCTCCGATGGCCGACTGGGGATGGGGCGGCTCGGCGGGTGAGAATTCCGAGTTGGGCTCACATGTGAGCTCTCGGCCATGGTGTTTTCCGGCGGCACGGTGGCCGGCCGGCTGAGCATGGGTCACCCTCGAGGTCGGGTGGGTCAGGGTTGGGACTTGGTGCAAGCAATTGGCAAATGCCATGTGTAAAGAGCTTGGATTGAAATGGAATGGGGGGAAGACCATTTTGGGTTCAAATGAGTCAACCCATGGTTTTGGGCTAGGTTCACCACCCAAGGCCTGGTCTTGGGTCGAAAAGGGTCACTTGGGTCGGCCAAGAGAGAATGGTGTGGTCTTCATCCATGATGAGGTGGCTAAGCATGGTTTAGTGTGTGACATGCTTAAGGTAAAAAAGGGTTTAAGGAGGATTAGGAAAGGAGCCCCTCCTTTTGCCATTAATGGCTTGATCACATGTCAAGCCTTCCATGGCTTCACGTGGCTTGTCCATGGCTTGCGTGGCTCACCTTTGGCTTGGGAAAAGGTTTGGTCAATTTCATGAAAATGGATTTTAGGAATTTTTGGTAATTTGATGGAAATTTGTATGAAACTTGATTTGGAATAATTTGATGGTGAATTTAGGACTTAGGTAATGGCTTTAATTAAGTGGATGACAAATGGAGATGTCATGTGGGCTTTAGGGTAGATTTTGGGCTTTTGAATTTGAAGGAAGTGGGCTCTTAGGAAAGTTTAAGGGAAATGGGCTTTTTGATTTTAGGATGGGCATTTGGGTAAAGATTTTGTGAAGAACTTTGTCAAATAAATGTCATAATTGGTTTAGGGATGTTCTATGAAGGGCTTGGAGTCAATTTGGTGTGATTTGGAGTTGAATTGGTTTGAATTTGGGTTTATTTGGTAAGTGGGCCTATATGGGTCCAAGTGGGCCAAGTTGGGCTAATGTTGGGCTAGGGTTGAAATTGATGTAAAATCAATGTTGAGAAATGTTTATGGGAGTGTTTCAAAGAGGTTTTGGCTTTGGTTGGGCTTTGATTTTGGGGTTTGGGCTCATTTGGGTTAGGTTTGGGTTTAGGTCAAAAATGGGCCTTTTAGCTTTGGGTTGAATTTGAGTGGGGTTTGGGTCTAAATTTTTGGAAAATCATGTTAGTTTTTTATTTGTGGGAATGTTAAGGAAGATTTAGAAAAGGTTTGGGGTTAATTGGAGTTGAATTGGGTGAGTTTGGGTTAGGTTTGGGTCATGGGTCCAAATTGGGCTTTAAGGCCAAAAGTGAAATTGGATCCAAATGTCAATCAAATTGGACTTAGATTTGGTCTAGATTGGTGTTGGTAATGTTGAATTGAAGTTTAGAACTGAATTGGACCAGAATTTGGGTCAATTGGGTAGGCTAGGCTGACATTGGGTTCACTTTGGGTTAAAATGGGTCAAATTGGGGGTTTTGACAAAAGTAGGGTAAATTGACAAAATTGGCCCATGGTGTAGTTGGACAAAATGAAATTGGGAATATTTGGGATTTTCTGGAATTTTCTGGGAATTTTCTGAATTTTTGGATTTTTGGGTCAAGAGGGGTATTTTGGGTATTTGGAGGGTATTGGGAGGTTTTCTTGGAATTTTTGGTATTTTTGGGTATGGATGATCAATTTAAGTGATGTGGAAATGTTTGGGATTGATTTTGGAGAATTTTGGGTAATTTGGAAATTTTTGAGAAATTTGGGTAATTTCGAGGGTTTTGGGTAGAAGTTAGCGGGTGTAGGGTCCTGGGGTCAAAAATTGAAAATTTGGGAAATTGAAGATTGGGTGGATGTAAGTGGAAAGAAGTCATTTTGGTTGAGCCATGAAGCCATATCAAGCCCATATGAGCCATGAAGGGACTCATTTGAGGCATTCACTATGTTGTTCCTAACCCTCTTGCGAGGGCTCGGGGTTAAAGACCATCCATGTGAATCACCTACATGAGTCAGGAGGTCAAGTTAGGTATGGGTGTAGTTTTAGGAAGTGTGTGAAAGTGTAGTGTGTAGGTGTAGTGTATAAGTGTAGTTTGTGTGTAAGTCAGCCCCTCACCAGACCAGGCCACCCAGGGCAGTCCTAAGGCCAAAGAGTCCTATAGGAACTCATCCTTTAAACTTCCACATTTGATTTCAACCCTCTAGGTGATTAGGGGTCTATAGTCGAGTTTGTGGAGTTTGAAGGGAGTTTAGAAGTGGTTTGAGTTTCTAAAAGGTGGGTCCCAATTCTAGTCCTCTAAGATAGTCAAAGGAAAAGCCTAAGGCTAGATCCTAAGTACTAAAGAGAAGAAGAGAAGA
Organism: Papilionanthe hookeriana x Papilionanthe teres; assembly: GCA_022702705.1. Lineage (NCBI taxonomy): Eukaryota > Viridiplantae > Streptophyta > Magnoliopsida > Asparagales > Orchidaceae > Papilionanthe > Papilionanthe hookeriana x Papilionanthe teres. Next base: position 90,372,064 of record CM040430.1, on the reverse strand, counting down.
CCTCATCAAAAATGAGGTCAACAATTGCGCCTATCATTGTTGCACCTAATTGGAATAAATCTTTTGAATTAATGTGTGATGCAAGTGATTTTGCAATTGGAGCAATATTAGGACAAAAATATGAGAAGATTTTCAAAGTTGTATATTATGCTAGTAAAACTCTCACTGAAACACAAAGAAATTACACTACCACTGAGAAGGAGCTTCTAGCTATAGTATATGTCTTTGATAAATTTAGACCTTATCTTCTTGGTACTAAATGCATAGTTCATACTGATCATTCTCTTTATTAAATATCTATTATCTAAGAAGGATTTTAAACCTAGACTTATAAGATGGGTTTTACTTCTACAAGAATTTGATTTTCAAATAGTAGATAGAAAAGGAACTGAAAACCAAATTGCTGATCATTTGTCTAGAATTAAAAATGATATTATTTTGGAAGAAAATATAAATGAGAAATTTCCTGATGAATCTTTATATGTTATTCAAGGATGCAAATCACCTTGGTATGTTGATATTGCTAATTATATAGTTAGCAATATTTTGCCTTATGGATTGGATAACAAATTTATTAAGAAATTTAAATATGATGCTAAATCTTATATTTGGGAAGAACCTCATTTATTTAAAATTGGAAAAGATTCTATGATTCGAAGATGTGTACCTTATGAGAAAACTTTTGCTATTATTCAAAAATGTCATGATTCCGATTTTGGAGGACACTTTGGCATAGATAAAACTGCATTTAAAATTTAAAATTTTGGATTTTATTGGCCTACCTTATTTAAAGATGTGAGACATTATGTGAAAACATGTGATCGATGTCAAAGGATGGGAAATATATCTAGGAAGAATGAAATGCCTTTAAACTATATATTGGAAGTTGAAATTTTTGATATATGGGGTTTAGACTTGATGGGACCATTTGTTCCATCATCTGGAAAAATTTATATTTTATTAGCAGTTGATTATGTTTCAAAGTGGATTGAAGTTATTGCTTTACCAAACTGTGATTCCAAAAGTGTTTCTAAATTCTTAAAGAAAATGATATTTTCAAGATTTGGAATGCCTAAGGTAATTATCACCGATGGTGGAAGTCATTTCGGGAATATAAGAATTCGATCATTACTACAAAAATTTGGAATCAAACATAGAATTGCAACTCGTTTATCACCAACAAACAAGTGGAATGGCTGAAGTATCAAACGAGAGAAATTAAAAGAATTTTAGAGAAGACTGTTAATCCTAAAAGAACTGATTGGGTTGATAGACTTGATTCTGCATTATGGGCTTATTGAACAGCTTATAAGACACCAATCGGAATGTCACCTTACCGGTTAATTTATGGTAAACAATATCACTTCCCTGAAGAACTTGAACATAAAGCTTATTGGGCGATAAAGGAGTTTAATTTTAATTTGAATAAAGCAGGAGAAAAGCGATTATTGCAATTGAATGAGATGGAAGAAATAAGAAATGAATCATATGAAAATGCAAGGATTTATAAAGAGAAAATGAAGATGTTGCACGATAAGAAAATTTCAGGAAAAATTTTTGAGCCTGGACAAGAAGTATTACTATTTAACTCTCATTTAAAACTTTTTTCCTGGAAAATTAAGATCTAAATGGATTGGACCCTATATAGTTGAGAAAGTATACCATTATGGAGCTGTGGATATTAAAGACCCCAAAACAGGAAAAATTTTTAAAGTAAAAGGATTAAGATTGAAGCCTTATTTGGGAGATATTAAAATGATTTATAAAGAGGCTTATGAATTAAGTCAACCTGATTAAAGATTTACTTAACTCTGGCTGACGACGTTAAACCAAGCGCTTTGTGGGAGGCAACCCATAATTATCTTTTGTTATGAGTATTTTTATGTTTTAATGTAAGGTTATGCCTAGATCTTGACTAATTTTATTACTTTAAATTTTTTTTATGCTCATAAGTCTTTGTTGACTTAGGCTGAAGATTATTTTGAAGTATGTAAGATTTAGAAATTGGATCACTCTATTCTAAATATGAGTAAAAAGGAGATCAAGTTAACCTTCATTATGATTGTTTACAATGTGAGTTATTGAGTCTAGATTACTCTTACCAGTATAATTTACCTATCTTGGAGAACGAAATTTTGAAATTTGACGATTAGGCGAAACGGAGTTGAACATAGTTCCGGCGCCTTGGCGCCAAGATTCGGCACCTAAGCGCCAGAGTCAAACTATGTATCAATAGAACCGGCGCCTAGGCGCCAGATTCGGTGCCTAAGCACCAGAGTCAAACTATGTATCAATAGAACCGGCGCCTAGGCGCCAGATTCGGCACCTAAGCACCATGGTTACTGGGTCGTGCAAAAACCAAAAATTTTCAGTTTTTCACACAATTTTCACCTTTAAATCAACCTATCTTATTCCCTAACCATCAAGCAATCAAAGTTACGTCCATTACACTTCATTCTTGAGAGATTTGAGAAATTTTTGAAGAAATGGAAGGAAGAAATCATGGAGAAGAAGCTAGGGACAAGGTCTCAAAGGATCCTCAACCCTACTTCAATGGTTTCATCGCGGTAAGTTTAGAGAAAATTTCTAGTTTTTTCGATAAGTTTGAAGCGGAGTTTAAAAGCATTGGAGATCGCCTTCATGAGATGTTCCATCAAATTGAAAATCTAGAATGGAAGATGAAACTTCAATTTGATCATTTTGCGGCTTATCAAGATGCTCAAGTTGAAATGTATGCGAAGAACAAGTGGATTGACAAAAAAACGGCTACGAATTTCCTGAGAGCGTTAGAGTTCTTTCCAAGTGGAATACACAATTTTCCTTGTGAAGATTAGAATATTCTGGTAATGAGATAGTTATTATCTGGTTTGTTAAGTCAGTGAATCGATTGTGTTTGTTTGTGTATTTGCTTTCATGTTCAATGTGTGTTGCTTTTGCTTAGAAATTGTTGTGTTTGAGTGTGTATTAGGAACTTGAATCAAGTATAATACTTATCTGGAATGTATTGAGCCAATATTGAAGATTATAAATGGAATTTAGTGAGTTTGATTTAAACTTTATGTTTGATTGGTGGATTTAATATTTAATTTTTAAAATTTCTGAAAAATGTTGTGGAAGTTAGAAACTGAAGCCATACTCTAATGTGAGTAATTGGAAGTAATTTTGCTATGCTTTTATTTTGTTTCAAATTTATTATAATCATAAAAATTAGCCTACTTACTTTTTATACCTGCTTCAATTTTTTCTTAATTATTCATAAAAGCATGAGTAGAAGTTAATTTTCCTTTTTAAGATCGTTTTTATATACTTATAAAAATTTCTTTTTTAAAATTATGATTTTATTTCTCTCATACTTTCAAATTGTCATAGTATACCAAAACTTAAGTTTGGGGGAAGGGAAAATACATTCAAATTTAAATTTTATTTGTCCTTAAAGAGCTAATATTTTCTTAAAAATAAAAACATTATAACATAACTTAAGAAATGAAGAATTTAATTGAGATCACTTTTATTTTTGAAATTATAAACAATTTAGTGAAATAAACCAAAATTTTAATAACTTTATTGATTTTAAGAATAGAATTATTTAACTTAAAGAAGAATAAGATTAAGAAATTTTTCTATTCATGATAGAAATAATAGAATTTTAGAAATATTAAGTAATAAAAAATTATCACTTGAAAAAGAAAAGATTGTAAATATTTTTGAATTGTTATTCATGTTATAATAATTAAGTAGAAATGTATAAGTTTTGAAAATATAAGTTAAGGATAGTGAAGTTCAAAACCATTAACAGGTTATCCAGATACAGTAATCCTCTCTATATATAAAAAAAAGAAAAAAAAAAGAAAAGAGGAAAAAAAGAAAAAAAAAGAAAAGAAGAAGAAAAGAAAAAAAAAGAAAAAAAGAAGAGAGGAGAAGCTTGAGGAAATGCCTATTAAAAAATTGGCTTCACTTGAATTATCTTATAGGAAGAAAACTAGTTACATTTTTTACTTAATTTTTATGCATGAATATTTACTTAGAAAAAATTTTTCAAGAAGATCTTTTTCTTGTAAATAATCTATGAGATCTTAATATAATAAACTTCTATTATTTTCAAAATTTGAAATCTTATGATTTGGTAGTTAAATATTCTTAAAATTAAACCTAGTTAGTGAAATTGGGTTAATAATTTACTAAAAACTTTATAAAATCCAAAATTATAAGGAATCTTAAATATTTATCTTTTATTCCATAGGTTATACATTTTATATAGTAGAAAGAGTTACTTGAGGACAAGTAACATTTAAGTTTGGGGGATTTTGATCCATAAAAAAATACCTATTTTTTACTCCTTAATTCTTATCAATTTCTAAGGATATTATGCTTTAGTGAAAGGTATTTTTATGTTTTTGGATGTAGGTGATGTAAAAAGGTCCAAAAAGGAAAAAGGAGCAAAAAGGAGCAAAAATGGAGCAAAATATAAAAAATATAAAAAATATGGTCTGGCGCCTAAGCGCCAGGACTCGATACAGAACTGTCAAGTTTTTAACAACGTTTGAACGGTTAATTTGACAGAGTGAGAGGTTATTGGACATTCTAGAAGACTGGCAGTTGTTCCTTGATAATAGGACATGTGATACATTGCATTTGGACGCTCCAAAACGGTTTTAATCACGAAGAGGTGCGAGCCAAAGTGAAGAGGTGCAAATAACTGGACGCGGTGTCCGGCGCCTAGGCGCTAGACTCCGGCCCCTAGGCGCCAGACAGACCTTCTAAAAGATTCATTGAATGTGGACATGTTTTGAAGAGGTGCCTCAAGGAAACCCTTGAAGCCTATAAATAGGAGTCCATTTCTTCAGAAAAAAGTGCCCCCCCATTGTAACCCCTTTCTCTTATCCACTTTAGGATCTCTCATCCTTGGAGAGAGAAATAGAGAGAGAAATTTAGGGCCACTTTTATTTAGTTTAGTGAGTTTATTTTCAAGTTGTTGCATATGGAGTTCATTACACTGTGAAGTCAGTAGGAATCAGAAGATCTGTAGAAGGAATATTTGAGATAAGTATTTTATTTTTGATTCAAAGTTTATTTATTATTTTTTGTTGTTTATATTCAATGTGTTCTGAGTAGTTAGTTTACTTTCTTCCTTCAATTATGAAAAGATAAATAAGATAATATAAGATTAGATGGAGAATTGAAATTCAAAATATTTTCAAAACATTATGATGATATTAATACCTGATATTACTTTACTTTTTAAATTGGCCATTTAAATTGTTAAAACCTGTTGAAGAGTTTTGAGACCTAGAAGGAGAAGAACTCTTAACTTGTAAATGTCACATGAATCCTTGGGTAGTCGAAGGCCATGTGCGTGCTATTCAAGGTGAAGTGCAAATAAATAGGAAGATAAGATTTAAAGGGCGTAGAATTGATAAGTTTTTAGAGTGACAGACTAAATTCTTATAATTTGATTTATAGATAGGAAAGGGTCACTAGTAGTCGCCCTTGGACATCTAGTAGTGTGAGTCTAGATTAACCCGTTCTACTAACAATACATCCGGACCTAATCTGTAAATTAGTCAATGTTCTTTGCACCTGGATCAAAGGGTAAAGAATAGGAATGCTTCTTTTTGGCACAATACCATAAATCAAATTCTCCAACGAATATTAAATTATCTTAAATATCTTAGATTAATTAAAGGGAAGAAAGTTGTTTGTTTTATATAGTTTTCACAAAATCATTTTCTTATTATTGTTTTCTTTATCTGCATCTAATAAATTAAAATTAATTTATAGTTAGATTAAAATACAAAAAAGATTTTTGAAATACAATATTTAAAAATTTATTGCCATATTTTTCCTCGTGGGATCGATACTGGGGTCTTTGTTTCAAAGCCCTATATTACTTGAAATGATACGTATACTTGCGTAGTACCCAAAAAGTATATAAAATATTTTATTTTTAAATTATATTTTGCTATATAAACATATATTTAAAAAAATATTAAACATTAACGGCCTAGCATTAAGTAGCAATCAAGTTTTATTTAATGTTATTGCCGTAATTAAAATTTGGTACACATCTATATAGCAAGTTATTCCAGGTCAAGTGTTCTGCGCCTTTGCCAGAAATTAAATTTTCTAGCAGTGGTAACAAATCCTTGTATTTGGAAATACAAAAATCGGGTCAGGTATGGCATCCTCTCTCTCTCCAGCTATTGGATATAAGACCTTTCCTGACACAGAAACATGGCGTTTCTGTAGCGATTTTTTCAAGAGAGGATATAAGTCATGTAACATTCCTTCTCAAATCATAAATATTGACATTTGACATTTTCGAGAGATGGTATGGCATCCTCTCTCTCTCTGTCTCTCTCTAGCTATTGGATATAAGACCTTTTCTGACACGGAAATATGGCATTCCTGTAGCTCTTTCTTCGAGAAAAGATATAAGTCGCATAGCATTCCTTCTCAAAATCGACATATTGACATTTAAAATTTCCAAGAGATGATATGATATTGTCTCTCTCTCTCTAGATATTGGATATAAGACCGTTCCTGACATGGAAATATGGTGCTCCTGTAGCTAGTTACAACACAAACTTGGGAAGATTGAAGGTGAGATATCTCGACTAAATACCAAGTATAAGGACTTGTTCCATTTGTTTGGCAATTTGGATTGGTAGTTAAAACTCCAATTCAATAATTTGGCAAGTTTTCAAGATTATTAAATGACTATGTACAACACAAACAAATGGATTGATGACAAGTTTGCTTCGGACTTTCCTCGTGCTCCCTTCTACCATGCTTTCGATCATAATAATTTCTAGTAAGAAAGGAAGGGGATACCGATAATCACAACTGATCCTAAATAATTTCTTAGATAAATATGTATTTTAGAAATATGTGTTTTGAATGTGGTGTGTCGATTGTATCTGTATTAAAACCTAACATTGCTTTTATTATGTCTTTGTTGTATTGACATCAAAATACGTCTATGTTGTGTTGTTTGTATTAAACTTATTATTAATATAAGAAAACAAGTTATGTTCTTTTGCAAGAATGTTGACCTCACTTTTGTGAGGATCATTTATGAATCATATTAAAAAAGGAAGTCTAACTATGTTGACCTCCTAAATCTTACCAATGGTCACTAAACCTTAATGTCCAGAGTGAAACCCTAATAACGCCTTTTTAACCAAAATTTTAATAGCATGCTGAAATGATCAAATCAGTAATGACAAACCCTGATTTGATCAACTATTAACCAAACTGGTCAACTTTTGACCCAAATGGTCAACTTAGATCAAAATGGTCAACCCTATGACTCAATGACCACCACATTGATTAACTTAGGTCAAAATAGTCAACCTATTAACCTAATGACCACCCTATTAACCAAATTGATCATCCTTTGACCCAAAAAGTCAAATTAGTTCAAATTGGTCAACCTATGACCCAATGACCACCACATTGACCAAACTGGTCAACTTCTGACCCAAAAAATTAAATTAGGTCAAATTGGTCAACCCATGACCTAATGACCTCCATATTGACCAAACTAGTCAATCCTTGACCTAAATGGTCAAATTTGGTCAAAATGGGCAATTCATTACCCCATGACCACCATATTGAACTTATGGTCAAACATTAGCCTGATCAAGTCAACACTGGTCAAGGTGATCAATTTAGAATCTAAAGATCACCACATTAACAATTGGATCAACCTAAACCCTAGAATTAGTCAACATGACCAAACTAAACCCATAATGACAAAACCCATGAGCCTTATGACTAACTGATGCACCAAAAATATATACAGTTTTTATTATATGATTTTACTCAGTTTAGTGATATTACACTTTAAAAAAAGCTATTTTGTATGTTTTTTTGGTTTTATGTACAAGAAATGGTGATTGGAGCAAAAGGAAGCAAAAATGGTACAATTTGGAGGAAAAATGAGCAAGAAAGCAAATTTTGACTTGACACCTTTCGATAAGTCTTTCTATGTTTAATATCTTTTAAAATTCTTGCATATTTTTTAATGAGATTACACTTTAAAGAAATTTTTTTTCATACTTATTTTATAGGGATATCGGATAGGAATGCAACGCAACTGAAACGGGGCGAAACATAGCTAAAACAGAGTCAAACGGAGAAAAACGGTGGAGCTGCGCAGTCTGCTCAGTGACGGCGCCCAGACCGGCGCCAACAATGAGATTGACCTGAGAAGACCAAAAAATGACACCAAAAATTCATCGATGGAACCCTCGAGCTCGCCGATGTCATCCGAGACAGTTTGGATGTGTTTTTGTGCGGTTATAGCCTAAATTCAATATATTTAGATGCTTATTCAAAGGGGTGCTTAAGGGAACTCTTAGAAATTCGTCCATACTCTTTAAATTAGTGATTTTAGGTTAGAAAAGAAGAGGAAGGTTAGGAAAAACTTGGAGAATGCTTATAGATCTTAGAATAGGAGTAGAAATATAGATTTCTACCCTTTTGGAGAGATTGGAGAGGGAATTTTGAGAGAATTTGTAAGGAGATGTTCTAGCATTGCGTAGATTGGTGGGAGACTTTATGAGAGAGTGTTGACCTCATTTTTGGTGAGGTATTTTCTCTCCTTAGTGCTTAGGATCTAGCCATAGGTTTTGCCTTTGACTATTCTAGAGGACTAGAAATGGGACCACCACTTAGAAATTCAAACACTTCTTAACTTTTCTTGAACCCCACACAAATGACCATAAACCTCCAAGCCCCTTTGGTAGGTTAAAAGTCAAATGTGAAGGTTCAAGGATGAGTTCCAACAAGATTCTTTGGCCTTAGGATTACCCTGGGTAGTCTGGTCTTGTTCAGGTTAACCTGCACACACCAAACTCTCACATACATTCTAAACCCTAAAACCACTCTTACTCAACTCGGCTTCCTGACTCATGTAGGAAACTCATATGGATGAACCTCAACCCCTAAGCCCCTGGCTAAGAGGGTTAAGAACAACATATTGAGTGCCCATATTACAAATTCATCTTCATCAACCATTTAATAAAATCATTCCCTAAGTTCCAATTTCATCACCAAATAATTCTAAATCAAGCCTCATGCCAAATTACCCCTAAATGTCAAAACTCCCTAAAACATATTTTTATGAAAAGTGAGCTAAGCCATTTCCAAGCCAAATGGAGCCATTGAGCCATGCACAAGCCACATGAGAGCCATGAAAGCCTTGGAATCCTCATCAATCCATTAATGGTAAGAGAGGGGAGCTCTTTTCTAATCCATGATTAAACATTTTTACCCTTTCCATGATTCCCCCTAACCCAAAATTAATCCAAATGATCTTGATGTAGACTTCTCCACTCCAATTCAGCTGACCCAAATGGCTTTCCCTCAGCCTAAACTAACCTTGGGAGGATCAACCTAACCCAAACCATGATTAAACCTAATTGAGCTCAAAATCCACCCTTCCCCCTTTCCACTTTAGTTAAGCTCTTTACACATGTCCATAGCTGATTGCTTGCACCAAATCCCACCCCTGACCTCACTGAGTCAAATGGTGACTTAACCCTGGCTAGACCACCACCTGGATCGCTGGAAAACTCCATGGCCGAGAGCTCCATGTGAGCCAAAAAATTCAAATTTTGCCTTGTTGAGTTGTCCCTACCCCAATGGTCATTGTGGCTCTTCTTCCCTTGACCTAAGCAGCTGATCCCAACCCTTGGCTTGTCCCGATAACCCCCATAGCCATGCCTATTTAAACACCCATCCCCACGGTCAAAAAAAAAGGTTGAACAAAAACCTTAATGAAACTCTGCCAAAATTACTCCACACTCTTCTCCTAGCCTAGAGAAGTTGATCCCCACTAGAATCCAACCTTGAAGCCTTCTGCTTGAGCTTAATTTCAGAGTTCAATTTGAAGCCCGAAACAGGAGATTCCAACACAGTGAGCAAAACCCCAAAGTGGTCAACCCTGCACCATCACCGGACCAAGAGAGGAAGTTCCCCAGTGGAAGCCCCCTCACCAGGCCACCCATTTGTGCTGGAGACCAAAGCTCGAAATCGGGTTTGGACAAAATCATACCTAGGCATTTCACAACGACCAGAGGCTCCATCCCTAGCTTCCCTAGACTCCAACAAACGTGCCAAGCTCCTCTGATCAAAGCCTCACTTCTCAGAGAGAAGGTATTGAACTCTTCCTTCCCGGGAGCTTGTTTCGATTCTCCATTTTGTTTAAGTCAATTTCAAAGCACCATAGCCATATAGATATGTTCGCCTTGTTGAGACGAGTTCATAGAGACCAAGATAATGTAATTTGGTTGATAAATGAGGGAGATCTTAAGGTTTGAGTGTGGACAATTCTTGGGTTAGGGCACTAGGGGACAATGAACGAATGTCGTCCATTCGCGCGTGTATTGGATGAATGGTGGAGATCGGACCGCATAGCAGCCGAGTCAGATGGCGGCGTCAAACAGGAGTGCGCCGCGTGGAGCTTCGACCCGGACGAGGATGACGCGGCGCCGACGTGGTTAAGTAGATAAATAGGATATTTTTGAATTATTTAAATGCCCTGACCTTTGAAAATGCATATCTTTGTGTAGAAAAATCACAAAAATAAACTAAAAATACCCTCTTGCTCAGTGAACAGAGGAGAACAATGTGGAAAAAGAATTGATCTATTTTGTTGAGTATTTAATTTTTAATTAATTAAACACTAATCTGAGTATTTTAATTCTCCACTCACACACACAATTCACCATGGCATGAGACCATAGGGGTTTTGTAGCCTCTATTCTTGGGAACAATCCTTGAATTTTCTATGGTCAGAAGCCACCTCTATGGCAAGTTATCTATTTTCCAAATTTTTGTGGCTGTTTTACCATTTTAATTCCAATAATTTGCATATTGCTTAGAAAATTCTAGAAAAATTGGGGGAGGTATCTTATGACTAGAGGACCCTTGGAAAATTATGGTTTGATTTAACTCCTTAATAGTAACGTTAATTAGCCTAAACACTAAAAACTGAACTTTAATTAATTAGGAGTAACTACACATTAAAATCACTTGAAATCAATTCTCCACCGTCACATAGGATATAGAGAGCCTCACATAAAAATTTCAAGTCAATTGGAATTAATTTAACCTATTAAATAAATTAATTAAGTGACATAGCTATTTTGAAAATTAAAAAATTCATAAAACCCAAAATATATTTCAAAAATTCACCAAACTTGTTTTGTGACCTCTCTGTGATCAGGGGAGTCCAAGAAAAATAAAATTAAATTTTTCATAAAAATTTGATTTTTAATCATTTTTTTAATATTTAATAATTAAAAATTACAAAAAATCACAAAAATATAAAAATTCACCAAAATGTCACATTTGGTCTCCTAATCACTTGGGAACCATCAAAATTTATTTTTCCTAAGTCTCTAAGTTGAGATATTAATTTTTAAAGGCCTATGATAATTTTCAATATTTAAAAAATGAATTTTCCTAACCTTCTACGAAAATTATTCTAATAAATTAAAGAACAATAAAAAAAATATATAATTTGTTTCTCTGAACTTCCTGACTATAGAAAGATTTTATAAAAATATGAAAGTAATTTTTCCACCAAAAAAGTTGCAGGTGCATTACATAAACCAAAAGGAATTCTTCTAAAAGCAAATTTTCCATAAGGACTTGTAAATGTTGTCTTTTCTTGATCCTCAGGAACAATAAGTAATTGATGATAACCAGAATATCCATCCAGAAAACAGATATATGGGTGTCCAGCTAATTTATCGAGCATTTGATCCAAGAAAGGTAAAGGAAAATGATCCTTTCTAGTGGCTTTATTTAATTTCACTATAGTCAATACAAATACGCCATCCAGTAACTTGTCTTGTAGGAATTAGTTCATTTTTATCATTAACAATGACAGTTACACCTCCTTTCTTCGGAACACAATGAAGAGGACTTACCCATTGACTATCCTAAATAGGATAAATAATACCAGCATCTAACCACTTAATAATTTCTTTTTTAACTTCCTCTTTCATGATAGGATTTAATCTTCTTTGAGATTCTATAGTAGGTTTAAAATTTTCAAGAAACACATATTTTAAATGTGAAGGTAACATTTTTAATTCCAGTTCAGGGGCTTTTTTAATTGATGGTAAAAGTATATCATTTTGAGTTATGTCTAAAGTTTCCCAATTATCTTTAATAAAATGAGTCTCTTCTTCTTCTACTACTTCATCTTCATCAGTTAAAAATTCAAATTTTTCTTCAAAAATGACTTTACATTTTTCTTGATAATGTTTTTCAATTAAATAACCAATTATATCCATTCGATAACATTTCTCTTTATCAGGGTACTTCATTGATTTAAGAACATTGAATTTAATTTCTTGATCATTAACTCTTATGGTTAGTTCTCCCTTTTGCACATCAATCATAGCTCGTCCGGTAGCTAGAAAAGGTCTCCCTAAAATAATAGGTATCTCTTTATCTTTTTCCATATCAAGTACTATGAAATCTACAGGGAAGATAAATTTATCCACTTTAACAAGGAAACCCTCTATAACTCCTTTAGGATAAGTGATAGATTTGTCAGCTAACTGAAGGGCTACAGTTGTGGGAGTAATATCTCCTAAATCTAATCTTCAAAAGATAGAAAATGGCATGAGATTAATACTTGCTCCTAAATCACATAAAGCTTTTCCACAACATTTTTCTCCAATAGCATAGGGTACAGTGAAACTTCCAGGATCCTTAAGCTTTTTAGGTAATTTCTTTTGAATTTTTGCATTGCATTCTTCACTTAATGCAATAGTTTCAAAAGCTTCAAATTTTTGTTTTTTGCTTAAAATATCCTTCATAAATTTTGCGTAAGTTGGCATTTGTTCCAAAGCTTCAGCAAAAGGTATGTTAATAGTAAGTTTCTTCAAAAAATTCAAAAAACTTAGAAAATTGATGATCTAATTTCTGCTGTTTAAGTCTTTGAGGAAAAGGTGGTGGTGGTAGTTTTTCAACTTCCACATTAACAGGTACAACAGTCTGATCTTGACTATGAGAGAGAGTTTCTTTAGGTTTTTCAATCTCTTTAACCTCAATTTCTTTTTCAATTTCATTCTGCATTCTTTCTTTTAATTCCTTTCCACTTCTAAGTTGCACAGCTTTAACTTATTCATTTTCTTTTCCAGTTTCCTTTGAATTAATTTCAACATTACTAGGAAGTGTTCCTACAGGTCTGTTATTAATTAAAGTAGCAATTTGCCCCATTTGATTTTCAATATTACGAATAGCAGTATTTTGATTTTGTAATTGATTATTCATTTGTAAAATTAATTCTTCTATTGATAACTTTTTATGTTGATTATTAAATCCAGGAGGTTTATAATTTGGATTAACTTGATTATTCCAATTTCCAGTGGGATGAGATTGATTATTACCCCATTGTTGTTGTGAATTATTTCAGTTAACATTAGGATGATTTTTCCACCCAGGATTATAATAATTTGAATAAGGATTATTTTTACTTGCAATAGCTTGTAAAGTTTCAATAGTCTAAGAATCTTCAATATTAGCAGAGTTATTATGGGAAATAATAATTGCAAAATTATCTAATTTCTTAGACATTGCTGCTACTTGTGAAGCTAAGATAGAAAAGGCTTCATTATCGTGAATACTTGCCATCTTTTTAGGATTAATTCTTTCGGATGGCAATTGAAAATTGTTTTTAGCCATTTCTTCGATTAAAGTGTAAGCTTCTTCAAATGATTTTGACATTAAAGAACCTCCAGCAGCAGCATCAATAATTAATTTTAAAGATCCAATTAATCCATTATAAAATGTTGAATAATGAACCAATCAGGTAAAGCATCATGAGGACATTTTCTTAATAGTTCTTTAAATATTTCCCAAGTTTCATAAATTGACTCCTCATCAAATTGACTAAACGAAGTAATATCATTTCTTAATTTAGCAGTTTTAGAAGGAGGAAAATATTTAGGAAGGAATTTTTGTGCCATTTCAGCCCATGTTTTAATAGAACCGAGTTGCTAATGAGTTTAACCACATCTTTGCTTTATCTCTTAAAGAAAAAGGAAAGAGTCTAAGTCTAATAAGCATCATCGAAACATTGTTATATTTAAAGGTAGCACAAAGTTCTAAAAAACTAACAAGATGTAAATTTGGATCCTCATTTGGTGATCCACCAAATTGATTGTTTTGCACCATTTGAATAATAGACGGTTTAAGTTCAAAAGAATTAGCATCTACGAGTGGGTATTTGAATACTACTATGAAGTTCATCAACTGTAGGGTTAGCATAATCCCTTAATAGTTTATAAACATTTTGATCATTAAGTTCAATTGGATTTTATAAAGTAGCCATTTCTTGAAATTTTTGAATTTTTTTCCCCTTTTTAATTTTTCTAATTGTTCTTTCTAATTCAGAATCTAAAGGTATTAATCCTTCAGAACCAAATCTTCGCATACAACAAGGAATAAAATTTATATATATATATATCTTTTTTTATATATATTTATTTTTTTAATATTTTTATATTTTTAGAAATATAATATTTTTTAAAAAAAATTTATAACTATATTATTTCTTTCCCCGGCAACGGCGCCAAAAACTTGACCCGATATTTTCATACTTCCAAATACAAGAATTTGTTACCACTGCTAGAAAATTTAATTTCTGGCGAAGGCGCGAAACACTTGACCTGGAATAACTTGCTATATAGATGTCTACCAAATAAAAATTATTAAATATATGTTTATATAGCAAAATATAATTTTAAAAAGAAAATATTTTTATATACTTTTTGGGTACTACGTAAGTATATGTATCGTTTCAAGCAATATAGGGCATTGAAACAAAGACCCCGGTATCAATCCCACGGGGAAAAATTATAGTAATAAATTTTCTAAATATTATATTTCAAAAAATCTTTTAATATTTTAATATAACTATAAATTACTATTAATTTACTAGATGCAAATAAAGAAAACAATAATAAGAAAATGATTTTATGAAAACTATATAAAATAAACAACTTTCTTTCCTTCAATTAATCTATGATTTATAAGATAATTTAATATTCGTTGGAGAATTTGATTTATGGTGTTGTGCCAAATAGAAGCATTCATATTCTTACCCTTTGATCTAGGCGCAAAGAACATTGGCTAATTTACAGATCAGGTCCGGATGTATTGTTAGTAGAATGGGTTAATCTAGACTCACACTTCTAGATGTCCAAGGGTGGCTATGGTCGGCCCTACTAGTGTCCCTTTCCTAATCTATAAATCAAATTATAAGAATTTAGTCTGTCACTCTAAAAACTTATCAATTCTACGCCATTTAAATCTTATCTTCCTATTTATTTGCACTTCACCTTGAGTAGCCCGCACATGGCCTTCGACTACCCAAGGATTCATGTGACATTTACAAGTTAAGAGTTCTTCTCCTTCTAGGTTTCAAAACTCTTCAACAGGTTTTAACAATTTAAATGGCCAATTTAAAAAAGTAAAGTAAGATCAGGTATTAATATCATCACAATGTTTTGAAAACATTTTGAATTTCAATTCTCCATTGAATCTTTTATTATCTTATCTATCTCTTCATAATTGAAGGAATAAAGTAAACTAACTACTCAGAACACATTGAATATAAATAGCAAAACATAATAAATAAACTTTGAATCAAATATAAAATACTTATCTCAAATACTCCTACAGATCTTCTGATTCCTACTGACTCCACAGTGTAATGAACTCCAGATGCAACAACTTGAAAAAAAACTCACTAAACTAAACAAAAGTGGCCCTAAATTTCTCTCTCTATTTCTCTCTCTAAGGATGAGAGATTCTAAAGTGGATAAGAGAAAGGGTTACAATGGGAGGGGCACGTTTTCTGAAGAAATGGACCCCTATTTATAGGCTTCAAGGGTTGCCTTGAGGCACCTCTTCAAAACATGTCCACATTCAATGAATCTTCTAGAAGGTCTGTCTGGCGCCTAGGCGCCGGAATCTGACGCCTAGGCGTCGGACACCGCGTCCAGTTCTTTGCACCTCTTCACTTTAGCTCGCACCTCTTCGTGATTATAACCGTTTTAGAGTGTCCAAATGCAATGTATCACATGTCCTATTATCAAGGAACAACTGTCAGTCTTCTAGAATGTCCAATAACCGCTCACTCCGTCAAAATAACCGTTCAAACGTTGTCGAAAACTTGACGGTTTACGTATCGAGTCCGGCGCTTAGGCGCCGACCACGGCGCCTAGGCGCCAGGCCATATATTTTTTTTACTTTTTGTATTTTGCTCCATTTTTTCTCCTTTTTGCTCCTTTTTGCTCCTTTTTCCTTTTTAGACCTTTTTACATCATCTACATCCAAAAACACAAAAAATACCTTTCATTAAAGCATAATATCCTTAGAAATTGATAAGAATTAAGACATAAAGAAATAGGTATTTTTTTATATATCACATACAAAAGAATAAAATATTAATAATGAATATATATACCTATCATACTAATAATAAATAAATAATAAGTAACAATTAAAACATATACATATGCATATATACAAAAATAGTATTAACGATGATAATAATAATAATAATAATAATAATAATAATAATAATATACAGGAACTGCTGTTATCTCTGTCATACGAAAGTTTCTTCTTGGGTGTGGATCCCCCAAATACTTTACAACTACAACAATCATTCTCATCCCAAAGAACAATATTAGAGCCGAGTTAGGGGGACTACGGGCCAATCGACCTAACTCTTGTCATTTCCAAGATCATCAGCAAAATCCTTGTCACCAGGATTCAACCTCACTTGCCCAAACTAGTTACTGAAAACCAAGCTGCCTTCATTCAAGGGAGATCCATTTCTGACAATATTCTTCTTGCCTAGGAAATGTTACTGGACCTGGACAAAAAATGTAGGGGTCATAATGCTATCTTCAAACTTGACATCCAAAAAGCCTTTGACACCATCAGTTGGGACTTCATCCTTGGCATCTTGACTGATAGAGGCTTCAAACCAGCTTTCATCAACCTTATCAAAAGATGGTTATCCTGCAATGCTAACTCTGTATTGGTTAATGGCAAACTGCATGGCTTCTTCAATGCTACTAGGGGCATCAAACAAGGTGATCCCCTTTCTCCTACTATCTTCATCTTGGCCTTTGACTACATTTCCAGGCTATTGGAAGATCATTTCAACAGCTCTCCCCACCTTGCTTATCACCATAAGTTCAACATTATCATCGGCCACTTATCCTATGCGAGATGACCTCATCATCTTCTCTAAAGCTTCTAAACCTGCTTGTCGGGGCCATACATCAGCTTGTTATTTCATTTCCAAGAGACCTGCGGAATGAACCTCAACATCCACGAAGTGCAATTTCTACATTCGGTTCAAATGTTCCCACCGTGTCTTCGAACCATTGGATTGCGACTTCACTGGCTTCTCTCAGGCTAAGCTCCCCATCAACTACCTTGGTGTGCATCTTTTGAAAGGCAGAGTCAAACAAACACAATTTAACACTATCATTAACAAAATCATAAACAAAATCAACTGATGGTCCAACTCCTTTCTCTCCAATGGAGGCAGAATTACACTCCTCAAAAGTATACTTTATCCTTTCCCTCATATGCTTTACAAATGTTTAGCATCAAAAAAAGCACACAAAACACTTTGGCCAAATTATTTAATAATTTTCTATGGTCTGGGCAACATAAAAATTATCACTTGTTCTCACGGAAGAAGTGTGCAAACCTCTTTTTGCTGGGGGACATGGCTTCAGGGACTTCACACATATGTGCTTGGTTAACTGGTGCAAATTATGGATTCGTTTTAGAGCTCAGGAGAGTCTTTGGGCCAAATTCTTAAAAAGAAAATACTGCAGGCACCACCATCCATCTTCTGCTACATACAAACCTGGACTCCAAACTTTGGCACAAGCTTGTAACTGTCAAATCCCAAGCTGAAAATTTTTTCATATGGAATATGGGTGAAGGAAATTTACATTTATGGCTTGACCAATGGTTATGGAATGGTGAGAAGCTCCAAGGCAACAATATTTCTTACCCTCTAAACTCTAAAGTGAAGGATTTACGGAGTGACAACCGGTGAAGCCGCTCCCTCATCAACGGCATCCTTTCCAATGAACAAGCTCATCATGTTCTCGACACCTCCCCCAATCCTAGCCAAAAAGATAAACCGATTACCAAAAACCCACATTCTCAAAAACTCACTCCCTTCATATACCACCATTTTCATTCTTTGGTCTAAGGTATCCTGGGGTCGACCTATTTGGAGCAAATTTCTTTCACCCTCCATGTCCTTTTTTGTTGGAGACTATGGCTTAATATCCTCCCCACGAGATGACATCCCGAAGCTAAAGGGTTTGAGGGGACCCTCAATGTGCTCTTTATGTTCTGCTGATAATGAATCCCTGGACCATCTCTTCTTTTCTTGCCCCTTCTCTCAAAAAGTCTGGCAATCCTTGTTGCAAGCCCTACATGATAATACTCTCCTTCTCAGCTGGAAATCCTTTGTTATTTGCTGGGCTGATTGAGCTAATGTTAAACTTGACACAATTCCTTGTATGGTCTCTTGGTTCATTTGGATGGCTAGAAACAATGCCAGATTTCACTCCCAACCCTCTTTAGCCACTAAAGTTGTCTCTAACTGCCTTACCTATTTAAAAAAAGCTATCACTCATCATAAATTCCCAAATATTTGTATCAATTAGAGCCCACCCCTCCAAACTCTCCCTGTGAACTGCTGCTACTGGTTCCCTCCTCTACCTCCCTACTTTAAAGTCAACACTGATGGAAGTTTTAATCATACCTCTGCTGGTGTCCGGGGTCTATTCAGAAACTCTTTGGGTAAGTGCCTACTACTCTTCTCCTCTTCAATTGTGTCTGAAGATGCCTTAGAAGTTGAAACCATTGTTGTGTATTGGGCACTTCAGATTGCCCAAGATTGCAACATCAAACCCCTTATTATTGAATCTGATTCCCAATCTGATTCCGTGAACTGCATCAAGATTCTACAAAATAGAGAGACCCCTCCTTGGTACATCTACAGGTGGCACACCAAGATACATCAACTTAGCTCCTATCCCAGCAGCTCTTTTGTCTTCACTCCCAGAGAGGCCAACCAACCTGCACATTGGTTGGCCACACATGGATGTCATAGTGATAACCCCATCATTACAATACATCCTCTCCCTCAACTTGAAAGGCTTATACATGGAGACAAGCTCGGTTTACCTTATCTAAAGACAGCTTAACTCATCTTTGCATTTATGGTACTATACTTATATATATACTTTTACAGTTTATATATAAAAGTATACACCTATACATTTCTTTTTGAGTGACTTTTGTATGTGAGGATCCTTTTGTCTCTTACCTTCAACATTTTGTAATCCTCATGATCAACATGTAAGGAGCCTTTGTGCTCTTTCGGTCTAATATATATATATATATATATATATATATATATATATATATATATATATGATAATATATAGTAAAAAAAAGAAAATGCATACACATTTACCTATGTAAAACAATAACAGTAAATAATAAAAAATAATAAGAACAATAACAATAAAAAGGGGTGATAAGGATAAAAACTTCTATGTATATATGAATAATAAATAATCAAGAATAATAACACATGTATAAATGAATCGATGACAAAATGGATGATGCTAATAAATAACATTAACACTAGTAATAATAACAATTAGAGAAGATTTGCAAGGGGTCTCAAGATATACTTCATATCAAATGTATATCGTCATTGTGGAGGCTATGGTTAATAATTTGTTTATTTTAATTCAATGATGCTTGATTTTTATAATTAGATTTGATTCGTTCACTAGACCATTATTCTCTTATAAAATTAATTTGACTTTTCTTATCTAAATTTTTATGAGCAGTGACCCGACCGCCGCGCTTAACACAGTAATGTTTGCTTCCAAAAGATAGCCAAAAAGCTTTGACTCGATTTATAAATAGCGAGCTAGTGTATAAAATTAATATTATATAATTTAGTAATATTTTTACACACTAAGGGTACTACGCAAGTATACGTATCGTTTCGAAGTAATATAGGGTTTTTAAACAAAGACCCCGAGTATCGATCCCACTGGGAAGATTTATAGAAATAAATTTTCTATAAAGTGAAAGCGAAATAAAATAGTAAAAATATTTTTATTTTGATTATATATTACTAATTATTTACTAGATGCAATTAAAGAAAAAAAAACAAGAAAATGATTTTATGAACTCAATATAAAATAAACAACTTTCTTTCCTTCAATTAATCTAAGATTTTTAAGATAATTTAATATTCGTTGGAGAATTTAATTTATGGTATTGTGTCAAATAGAAGCATTCCTATCCTTTACCCTTTGATCTGTGTGCAAAGAACATTGACTAATTTACAGAATAGGTCCGGATGTATTGTTAGTAGAATGGGTTAATCTAGGCTCACACTTCTAGATGTCCAAGGGTGGCTATGGTCGACCCTACTAGTGACCCATTCCTAGTCTATAAATCAAATTTTAAGAATTTAGTCTGTCACTCTAAAAACTTATCAATTCTACGCACATGGCCTTCGACTACCTAAGGATTCATGTGACATTTACAAGTTAAGAGTTATTTTCCTTCAAGGTTTTCTAAACTCTTCAACAGGTTTTAACAATTCAAACGACCAATTTAAAAAGTAAAGTAAGATCAGGTATTAATGTCATCACAATGTTTTGAAAATATTTTCAATTTTAATTCCCCATCGAATCTTTATATTATATTATCTATCTCTTCATAATTGAAGTAAGAAAGTAACTAACTACTCAGAACACATTGAAAATAAATAACAAAACATGATAATTAAACTTTGAATCAAATGTAAAAATATACTTATCTCGAATATTTCTTCTACAGATCTTCTGATTCCTACTGACTCCTCAGTGTAATGAACTACAGATGCAATAACTTAAAATAAACTCACTAAACTAAACAAAAGTGGCCCTAAATTTTTCTTTCTAATTCTCTCTCTAAGGATGAGAGATCCTAAAGTAGATAAGAGAAAGGGGTACAATGGAAGGGGCATGTTTTCTGAAGAAATAGACCTCTATTTATAGGCTTCAAGGGTTGCCTTGAGGCACCTCTTCAAAACATGTCCACATTCAATGAATCTTTTAGAAGGTCGGTCTGGCGCCTAGGCGCCGGAATCTGGAGCCTAGGCGCCGGATACCGCGTTCAGTTCTTCGCACCTCTTCACTTTAGCTCGCACCTCTTCGCGATTAAAACCGTTTTGTAGCATTCAAATGCAATGTATCACATGTCCTATTATCAAGGAACAACTGCCAGCCTTCTAAAATGTCCCATAACCGCTCACTCCATCAAAATAAGCGATCGAAACGTTGTCAAAAACTTGACGAGTTTCGTATCGAGTACGGCGCTTAGGCGCCGAGCCATATTTTTATACTTTTGGTATTTTGCTCCATTTTTGCTCCTTTTTGCTCCTTTTTCCTTCTTAGACCTTTTTACATTACCTACATCCAAAAACATAAAAAATACCTTTCATTAAAGCATAATATCCTTAGAAATTAATAAGAATTAAGACATAAAGAAATATGTATTTTTTATAGATCAAAATCACCCAAACTTAAATGTTACTTGTCCTCAAGTAACTTTTTTTACTACATAAAATATAACTTTTGGAAATAAAAGATAAATATTTAAGATTCCTTATAATTTTTTATTTTATAAAGTCTTTAGTAAATTATTAACCCAATTTCACTAACTAGGTTTAATTTTAAGAATTTAAGGAATATTTAACTACCAAATCTTAAGATTTCAAACTTTTCATTCATTTTGAAAATAATAGAAGTCTATTATATTAAGCTTTCATAGATTATTTATAAGAAAAAAGATCTTCTTGGAAAATCTTTTCCAAATAAATATTTATGCATAAAAATTAAGTAAAGTATGTAATTAGTTTTCTTCTTATAAGATAATTCAAGTGAAGCCAATTTTTGATTAGGCATTTCATCAAACTTCTCCTCTCTATCTCTCTTTTTTTTTATATATAGAGAGGATTACTATATCTGGATAGCCTGTTAATGGTTTTGAACTTCACTATCCTCGACTTATATTTTCAGAACTTATACATCTCTACTTAATTATTATAACATAAATAAAAATTCAAAAAGAATTCCAATCTTTTCTTTTTGAAGTGATAATTTTTTATTACTTAATATTTCTAAAATTCTATTATTTCTACCACGAAAAGAAAAATTCTTTTTCTCATTCTTCTTTAAGTTAAATAATTATATTCTTAGAATCAATCAAAGTTAGTAAAATTTTGGTTAATTTCACTAAATTGTTTATAATTTCAAAAATAAAAGTGATCTCAAATAAATTCTTCATTCCTTAAATTATGTTAAAAAATTTCTATTTTTAAGAAAGTATTAGCTCTTTAAGGACAAATAAAATTTAATTTTGAATGGATTTTCCCTTCCCCCAAACTTAAGTTTTGGTATATGATCATAAGAAAATATATTAAGAAATTCATGCCCATTTTTTATAAAATTGCACTTTAAAGAAAGGTATTTTCTTTATTTTATTGCAGGAATGAAGATTTATAAGTGATGAAAGCAAAAAGCATGAAATGGAGCAAATTTGGATAAAAAAGGAAGAAATTCATGCAAACGAACTAAGTCGCTGACGGCGAGATCGAGCCCGCCAACAGCGAGATCATGAGGAGAATTTTTGAAGGATTTGCAACTACCTCGCTGACAGCGAGCCCGAGCCCGCCGATGGCGAGATCGCCCGGTTTGCAGACCTTCTAGAAGCCCCGCCGACAGCGAAGTCGTTTCTCACCGACGGCGAGACTATTCAAAATGCCAGATACAGTGAATCTGGACGCTTTTTGAAGAGGTGTTTAAGCACCTCTTGGACCTTTGTCTATCTCTATAAATCGAGGAAGAATTTTAGTATGTTGTGTGTCTACTGTATGTATATTTTAGAGAATCTTAGTGTCTACTTGGAGTCTATTTTAAGAGTTTTAGTAAGTGTAATTAGTGAGTTTAGAAGGTGTCTTTGTACTAGAAGGAAAAGTCGAAAGGAACTTGAGGAGTCTACCTGGGAGGAAATCGAGATAAGTATTTTTGTTTATTATTGTTAACTTTAAATGAAATTCATTCTTTGTTTAATCCCCATGCATTCTGAGTAGTTTTCTTAGTCTTTCTCCTTGTTTATGAAATTATGTGAATTAATGAAATTAAATAGAAATGCCTAATATATTAAAATAAATTGTGATAATTTTTACTTAAAACTTAATTTACTTTTCAATCCGGCCCATTGATTTGTTAAAATATGTTGAATTATCAACTATAGTAAAGATTACATCCAATATTCAGGGAAGTCAAAAGCCTTGAAAGGAGGATGCAAATAAATAGGGAAATATTATTTATTGGACGTAGAATTGGACATTTTAGTGTGACAAACTTAATTATTCAATTTGGTCCTATTGTTTGAGATCTGAAGTATGATGTTAGGCCTCAGGTGAGGGGAACGTGGGAGCTCTGAAGTGGCGGCCAGTATCCTCCCAGCCTAGCCGTAGATTCAGTAATCAAGGATAGTATTAGTCAATGTTCTTTGCACCTGGACCAAAAGGTAAAGAATAGGAATGCTCCTATTTGTCACAATACAATAAAAAAAATCTATTTGAATTCATCATTCACTTAATTTTCTAAAAACAAGGTGAAGGATACTTTTTCTGAAATCTTTAAATCAACTTTATTTAAAGCATTAGTTTACTTTAGTTCGCTTTAGTTACGTATTCTAAATTTCTGTATACTATATTAGTAAGTAAATCCTTTAAATTTAGCTGTTACAAATCTTTTAAAACTTCCCTGTGGGATCGAGAACCAGGACTCCACTAGAGCCCTGTATTACTTAATGCGATACGTATACTTGTGTAGAACCCACATTATACATTCCATCATAAAATCAAATATATATATTAAAACGGGATCAAGTTTTTGGTGCCGTTGCTATTAACATAATTTGCAAACATTAAAAAGTGGGTCAAGTTTTTGGTGTTGTTGCCAGGGAAGTAAAGAAATTATTCTAGAGTAACGGACTATTTTACAATTTATTTTACAAAATTGTATGCGTAAATTTGGAAACGAAAATTTAATACCTTACGATTCAGAATTAGAGCGTACAATTAAAAGAATTAGAAAACAAAAAAGAGAAATTATAAATTTAACACAAATGGCGAATATTCACGAAAATGAAAATATCAATCAACGAGAGACCATTAAGAGATTATGCTAACCCTACATTAGATGAAATTCATTTAACTATTCAAAACCACGATGTAGTTGCTAACTCATTTGAGCTGAAACACTGCAATTATCTAAATGGTACAAAACAATCAATTTAGTGGTTCACCTGCGAAGATCCTAATTTACATCTTCGTTAGTTTTTTAGAACTATGTGCTACTTTCAAATATGAAGAAGTATCTAACGATCTTTATTAGACTTAGACTTTTTCCTTTTTCTTTAAGGGATAAGGCTAAAATGTGGTTAAATTCGTTAGCACTCAGATCTATTAAAACTTGGGGAGAATTATCACAAAATTTTCTATCCAAATATTTTCCACCATCTAAAAGCTGCTTAAGCTTAGAAATGATATAACTTCTTTTAGTCAGTTTGATGGAGAATCAATATATGAAGCTTGGGAGAGATTTAAAGAACTTCTTAGGAAATGTCCACATCATGTGTTACCAGATTGGTTAATTATTCAAACTTTCTATAATGGATTAGTAGGTTCTATTAGATCGATCATCGATGTTTCTTCTTTGGAGGATCATTAATGTCAAAACCATTTGATGAAGCCTATACACTAATCGAAGAAATGGCTACCAATAATTTTTAATGGCCTGTTGATAGAATGAATCCGAAAAAGAAAGCCAGTATTTACGAAAATGATGCAATATCTATGTTAGCATCGCAGATCGCTGTTATATCTAAAAAATTAGATCATTTTAGAATGAATTACTCTCCAACTATATTAAAAGAAAACTCATCTGGACAACTTATAGAATCCCAATCTCATTATGAAACTATAAATGCTATTAATAACAGACCCAATAATCCTTATGCGAATTATTATAATCCTGGATGGAAAAATCATCCTAATTTTAATTGGAATAATAATACAACTAATCAACCATGGATGAACAACATAACACAACCATTAGTAAATCCCTCTAACCAAGGAAATTCTAATTATAAACCTAGTTATCCACCTGGATTTAATAAAATAACCCTCAATTTAAAGATAAGAAATTATCTATAGAAGAATTAATATTAAATATGGGTCAACATTTACAAAATCAAGGAAATCAATTACAAAATAAAGGAAATCAATTACAAATACAAGGAAACCAATTACAAAATCAAGGAACAGCTATTAAAAATATTGAAACTCAACTTGGACATATCGCTACAGCGCTTAATAATAGAATACCTGGAATATTTCCTAGTAATATAGAAATAAATCCCAAAGACAAAGGAAATGAACAAATTAAAGCGATACAATTACGAAGTGAAAAAGAATTAGAACCTCGAATTCGAAAGAAGCTGGAAAGTCAAAAGAGGAAGTGGAAATCGAAAAGGAAAAGAATCGACAAGATCCGAACTTAGAAAATCCTTTAATACCAATGAAAATTTCTGTTGAAAAACCTACACCACCATTTCCTCAACGACTAAATCAACATAAAAAGATAAACAGTTTGTTAAATTCCTTGAAATTCTGAAGAAATTAACAATAAATATTCCTTTCGAGAAGCTTTAGAACAGATGTCAAACTATGTAAAATTCATGAAAGATATTCTAAAGAAAAAAAAAATTTACCGATAATGAAACGGTCGCACTTAGTGAAGAGTGTAGTGCTATTATTCAGAAAAAGCTTCCTGAAAAATTAAAAGATCCTGATATTTTCACTATACCCTGCGCTATTGGAGAAAAATTATATGGAAAAGCGTTGTGTGACTTAGGAGCAAGCATCAATCTAATGCCTCTATCAATTTTTAAGAGATTAGGATTGAGAGAAATTTCACTTACTTCAGTAACCCTTCAGTTAGCTGATCGTTCTGTTACATATCCTAAGGGAGTTATTGAAGATGTTTTAGTAAAAGTGGATAAATTTATCTTCCCTGTAGATTTCATTGTTTTAGATATGGAAGAAGATAAAGAAATTCCTATCATCTTAGGAAGACCATTTTTAGCCATCGAGAAAGCTATGATTGATGTTCGAAAGGAGAATTAACTATGAGAGTAAATGATCAAAAAGTTACTTTTAATATTGCTAAATCAATGAAATATCCTGTGCTTTAGAAAAAGATGATGAGTGTTTTCGAATGGAAGTACTCGATCATTTACAAAAAGAACATTTTAAGGAATATTATGAAGAAAAATTAGAAAAAGAAAATGCTGAATTAATTGAAAAAGCCGATATAAATGAAGAAGCTAGATTATATTCAAGAGAAATTTGAATTTTTGGATAATACGGAAAACAACTGAAAAAAATATAGTTCCATCGATTATTAAACCTCCTGAACTTGAGTTAAAAATGTTACCTAATCATTTGAAATATGCTTACTTAGGTAATTCTTCAACTCTACCGGTTATTATTTCATACGAATTAAATGAATCTCGAGAACAAAAAACTTTTAGATACCTTAAAAAAATATAAGAAAATTTTTGGTTGGACTTTAGCGAGATATTAAAGGAATTAGTCCTTGATACGTATGCACGAAATTATTTTAGATAATGAACATAAGCCTGAGGTAGATCCCGAAAGGAGATTAAACTAGATAATGAAAGAAGTAGTCGAAAAGAAATTTTAAAATGGTTAGATAATGGTATTATATATCCTATTTCTAACGATACTTAGGTAAGCCCGATTCACTGTGTGCCTAAGAAAGGAGGAGTGACCGTAAAAGCTAATGAAAATAATGATCTTATCCCTATAAGATAAGTTACTAGATGGCGAATATGTATTGATTATAGAAAATTAAACGCAGCCACCAGGAAAAATCACTTCCCTTTACCATTTCTAGACCAGATGTTAGATAGATTAGTCGAACATAAGTATTTTTGTTTCTTAGATGGATACACCGGTTATCATCAAATACAAATTGCTCCTGAGGATCAAGTGAAAACTACTTTTACTAGTCCTTATGGAACTTTCGCTTTTCGAAGGATGCCTTTTGGATTATGTAATGCACCTGCAACATTCCAGAGATATATGATGTTTATTTTTAGTAAGTTAATTGATAATGGAATAGAAGTATTTATGGATGATTTCTCTGTATTTGGAACATCATTTGACACATGCTTAAATCATCTTGAAAAAGTATTTGAAGTATGTGAGAAAACTAATTTAGTTCTTAATTGGGAGAAATGTCAATTTATGGTTGCAGGCGGCATGGTATTAGGGCATAACATTTCGGAAAAGGGCTTGGAAGTAGACCCTGCAAAAATTCAAGTTATAGCTCCAACTACGGTGAAAGGGGTAAGAAGTTTTCTTGGACATGCTGGATTCTACAGACGTTATATAAAAGATTTTTCAAAAATTACTAAACCTCTATGCCAACTTCTTGAAAAGGACAAGAAATTTGAATTTACAATCGAATGCTCGAATGCTTTCTAATTATTAAAAGATAAATTAATTACGGCACTTTATAATAGTTTCACCTAATTGGGAGAAACCATTTGAGCTTTTGTGTGATGCTTAGTGATTATGCTTATAGGAGCGAGTTCTTGGGCAAAGATATGATAAGATTTTCAAAGTTATATATTATGCTAGTAAAACTCTAAATAATGATGGAATAAATTATACAGTTATTGAAAGAGAATTATTAGCAGTTGTATATGCTTTTAATAAATTTCGGCATTATCTAATAGGAACTAAACGTATTGTGCATACTGATCACTCTGCTATAAAGTATTTAATGCAAAAGAAAGATTCTAAACAAGATTAATTAGATGGATATTATTAATGCAAGAATTTGATTTTGAGATCATTAACAACAAGGGAACTGATAATCAAATTGCTGATCATTTATCAAGATTAGAATATCATGAATTATACGATACTAATAATGAAATTATAGACAGTTTTCTCGATGAACAACTTTATAATATAAATGAGTGGAAAATACCTTGGTATGCTTGATATAGTAAATTATATTGTAAGTGACATTTTACCACCTATGTTAACTTTGCAACAACGAAAAAATTCATTCATGATACTAAAACATACTTTTGGGATGAACCATACTTATATAAGCGATGTAAGGATTTAATTATTTGAAGATGCGTGCCTTATGAAGAAACTGAACCAATTATTCAAAAATGCCATGATTCGATTTTGGAGGACATTTTGGGATCGATAAAGCTAGCGTATAAAATTCTACGATACGGATTCTACTAGCCTACTCTATTTAGAGATGTATACGAGATATATAAAAACATGCGATAAATGCCGAAGAGTAGGAAATATATCGAGGAAAAATGAAATGCCTCTGAATTTTATATTAGAAGTTGAAATTTTTGATGTTTGGGGATTAGATTTAATGGGACCTTTTCTTCCTTCATTTGGAAATTCATATATATTAGTAGCTGTTGATTATGTTTCCAAATGGATTGAAGCGCAAGCTTTACCTAGGTGTGATGCTAAAAGTGTTTCAAAATTTTTAATGAAAAATATTTTTACTAGATTTGAAATGCCGATAGTGATTATCACTGACGAAGGAACTCATTTTAGAAACAAATATATTCACGAACTAGTAGAAAAATATAATATTATTCATAAGATATCAACTGCTTATCATCCACAAACTAGTGGATTAGCAAAAGTTTCTAATCGAGAAATTAAGTGTATTTTATAAAAGTCTGTAAACCCTAATAGATTGGACTGGTCTATAAGACTAGACAACTGCATTATGGGCATACGGGGTCGCTTATAAAACTCCGATTGGAATGACTCATTACGAGCTTATATATGGAAAAACTTGTCACTTACCGAGTTGAATTAGAACATAAAGCATATTGGGCAATTACGGAATTTAATTATAATATGAAAGAAGCTGGTGAGAAGAGATTGTTGCAATTAAATGAATTAAAAGAATTAAGGAATGAATCATATGATAATGATAGGATTTATAAAGAAAGGATGAAATTATGGCATGATCGGAAGATTAATCAGAGAAATTTTGAACCAGGACAAGAAGTTTTGCTATATAATACTAGATTGAAATTATTTCCTGGGAAATTGAAATCTCGATGGTTAGGACCTTTCACTATAACTCAAATATTTTCATATGGAACTATAGAAATTGAAGATCCAAAAACAGGACATAGATTTAAGGTAAACGAACATAGATTAAAACCATATTTTGAAGGTAGAAGACCGAATTTTAAAGAGGTTTTAATGCTTAGTCGACCTGATTACTAACTGAAATTAGGTAGGGCTAACGACGTTAAACCAAGCGCTTTAAGGGAGGCAACCCATAGTAGTCTTTTATTTTAATTATATACAAATTAGTGAGTCTGTATTATTAAAACAAATCTTACTACTCAATTTTTTAATTAGAATCATCACAAATTTGAACCTATATAATGAGATCAGAAAATATTTGGACCAGAGCAAAATTGGGCAATTTTATGAAATCTCGTCGACGGCGAAGTCGATTCTCGCCGACAGCAAAATCGGCGCCTAGTTACATTTCAGTTTATTAACGAGCTCACCGAAGGCAAGAAACTACCCGCCGACAGCGAGATCATGTGCCATATTTTAAATCAGTTTTATAACCAGCTCACTGATGGCGAGAAACTTCCCTCCGACGGCGAAGCAGTTGAAAAATTGGTTTCATAAGTTTTTTTGTGCGGTTTTGGACAGTTCTAAAGCCATTTCTTTGTAGAAAACCATCCCAAATTCATTTTTACACTATTTTCTTCCTAAGAAATGATTAGAGACCATTCCTTTCAATCCGAAATGGCCACCAAACTCTTAGAAACCACAAAAACTGGAGTTTTCAACCGAAGAAAATTCGTCAGTTTCGGAGGCGCAACGTATTTTCAACAAAGTTTTGATGAAGAAGCTACTAATTAAAGAGAGGGGATTTGTCAACAAAGGAGTAGAAAACTCCACCACAAAAAATGAAGAAATGATCGTGCAGCGGCATTGGGAGGTATTTTGCTATACGACATTCGTTGTAGTTATTCCTGTAGTTAAAGAGTTTTACACTAATCTACATGCGATCAACAATGGAAGTGTCTACGTCAGAGGAAGATGGGTAACATTTACTCCTTCAAGGGTAAATGAATTATTTCTATAGAGAATACCCCTGTCTGTCATTATTCAAACTTTGTTCCTTCAAGATACAATATGAACGAGATTTATAGATACCTGACCGATGAACCTGATGATTGGGAGTTGCACGAAGACGAGCATGTCAGTTTTTCTGCATCACTTCTTAACCCTGTCTCGAAGCATTGGAATTTCTTTATCTTATCAAAATTATTACCCACTATGAGGGTAAATAAGGTTTCAAAGGAATGCGCTATATTAAATTACTGTATTCAAATTGAATTACTATCGATGTTGGATCAATTATAGTAAAATCTGCATTAGGATTAATTGTGCTTGGGTCGGCTCATGGACTTGGACACCCATCGACTATATTTGCTTTATGCGATCGGTACCAAGTTTCTTATGAGGCTTGGGAAAAGGTACTTTTGCCATGGAAACCACTCGATCCTACGGATATGTTTCCAACTTTGGATAACAATGATGAGATTACCATTATTTACGACGAGCATCACAGAACATTCCTTTAGCAAGGCCCCTTACTGATAAAACAAATTTCATTCTGAAAAAGATTAAAGGATTAGAGAAAGAATTGCAAAACGTGATGAATTCCATTGATAATATCTCTGATATGTTTGATCACATTGACTGGAGGAAGAATGAGCACTTTGATCATACTGGACATCTGGAGGCCAGTTTTATTCATTTACTGAGACAAAAAGGGCGATCGATGAAGAATATACTGCAAAATTCCCTTTCAGGCCTTTCTACAATCTATTTGTGCACCTGTGTCACATCGAGAATATCAGAGAGGATGTTAGTTCAGATACTGAGGAGTAGTAAAGATTTCTATCTTATGTTATATTTGTGTGTATATTTGTGTTGATTTGGATTTAGGTTTTACTATGATTTAAACTTTAAATTTGATCATCTTAGATTTGATGAAATTATATGTATTTGTTATGTCTCAGCATTTAGTGTACAGTGGTTTGGATTGCGATGCTGAGTATTATGGATTTGGACATTTAAGTTAAGTATGATGTTAGTTGTTAGTGTGAAGTTTGTAAGTCTCATGGATTTAATATATAAAGTTATATTGTTTGTGTTGTGTGAACTTTTTGTGAGTATAAGTATCTAATCTGCATACTAAATTATTAAATTAAGTGATCGGAAGATTGATTAAGGACAAATTGAGGTTGAAAATGATTGACGAATTTCAAAAATTTAAAATTTTGGGATCTCGCTGACGGCGAGAATTATCTCGCCGACAGCGAGGGAAATCCCACTGACAGCGAGAACGATCTCGCTGACGGATGATTTTTCCTGAAACTTTTGCCTCTGTCAAATTAATTAGCTCGCCGACGGCGAGAAAAATCTCGCCGACATCGAGATCGCGAAAAGTCTTATATTTGACCAGTCAAACGACACTATTCATCATCCCCTTCCTCAAAACTTCGAAAAAACTGACCTAGGGCTTGTAAAATCTTGGATTTGAGGCGATTTTAACACTTTTTGACACTGGATTTTATCTTCCCTTGGTAAGAGCTTCACTTCTATGCAAAAATTTTTTATTTTCACCATGGATTTCTTCTACATTGGGAAATTTTGAAAAAATTCAAAATGTGGAGAATATACTTGGAAGAAATTCATGGAGATCGATTTAAATGGATTTTAGATGTTATAGGAAGCCTTTTTAGTAATATTTGGGAGTTTAGTTAAGATTATTTTGCAAATTTCACAGATCGAAAATGGCTCCACGACAAAAGCGATGGTTGGATTACGACGAAACCCGATTTGTAAATGCAAAAGCACAATCAAGATATTTTCATAACATTCAATCAAGAAAATGCATTCAAGATCGAGTTTTTAAGAATCCAGGAGGAGAGGTGGAGCGAGTAATAAAGGAACGAGGATGGGAGAATTTTTGCTATGTTTCATACGGAAGCGAGTTATGGAGGTAGTTAATGAGTTCTATGCTTAATTTGACTACGATTGATGATGCACCAATCAAGGTCCGAGAATTTTTGGTAGAATTTAATGCTTTGCGAGGATAAACTTGTTCTATGAAGTTCGTGATCAGCATCTTAGAGAGTACGAGACTTTTGGGACGATGGAAGGACCACTGGAAGAGGTGATCGACTTTCTCATTGATGGGAAAGGCGTCTGGAAGATCAAGCAGTGGGAAATGAAGATGGAAAGAAAATTTGAGCATATGGACCACAGGATTGATGGCATGGAAAGAAGACATGATTATGATAATTAATATCTCCAGCGGCATTCAAAGTACAAAATTGCATATTATGAGGCTGAACGTCGATATAGGAGTGGTGAGTTAGATGTTGTCTTTCCTGAGTGCCCTCGCTACACACAGTATCAGCCTGCTCAGCCTTCTCAGCCTGGAGATCAGGGAGAGGATATAGCCTGGGATTTTGATGCGGAATATTAGAGACTTTGTTTAGTTTGTTTAGATTAATTATTATTTTGAAAACTTTATTGTTCTGTGTGTAAATATTTTGTGCTTTCTGTGGACTGTGGATTTGGTGTGTTTGTGTGTTTGCTTATGCTGTAATGTTAGACTTTTTATGTGTGTTAAGTTAGTTTGCAATTTTTCTTTTAGATAGGATGTTAGTTTTTCTTTAATGTGTTGTTTAAGTTTTTATAAGTTATGAACTTTTAATATGTTTAGATTGTTTTAATATTTTTAAAGTAGGTTAGTTGATTGTATGTGTAGTAATAGATTAAGTTTTCATTTGTTGTGTTTTATACTTATTAAAAATTTCTTATCCCAACACTTTCTTTTAAATACTATATATATGGAAGAATATTAACGATACGGAGTTCTTTAAATAATGAAAAAGCTCGCAAAAATTTCGAGGAAAAGAAATACCTAAAGCTCGAAAGGTATGATGTAAATTCATTGTATATTTTCCTTTTCACCATTTAGAAATAGATAGAAAAATTTAAATTTGGGGGAGGAAAAATACAAATTTAATTATTAAATTGTTTTCAATTTCTTTTTTTAAAAATTATTATCAAATGATTTTTCTATAGTAATTTTTCAATTCAATAAACATGAATTACTTTATTTAATTATTATAGAAAGTTAAATAAAATGTTTCTAGTAATTCAATTATTTAATAGAATAAGAAATTTGGTTAAAAGATATAAGAATATAGTAAACTATTTAAAGTAAGGGAAACTATATTCTAAAATTGAAATTCTTAAGTATTTAGATGAAAAAGAAGAGATTGAAACTCAATGAAGTAAAGGCTATGAAATACATATAAGCAAAGAAATATTTTAAGTTTCAAATTTAGGAAGAGAAAGTTGAAGTTCAAAATTATTAACAGGCTGTCCAGATATAGTAATCTTCACTTGAAAAAAA
The DNA here is from genome assembly GCA_022702705.1 of Papilionanthe hookeriana x Papilionanthe teres. Lineage (NCBI taxonomy): Eukaryota > Viridiplantae > Streptophyta > Magnoliopsida > Asparagales > Orchidaceae > Papilionanthe > Papilionanthe hookeriana x Papilionanthe teres. The sequence goes on along the minus strand of CM040430.1, from coordinate 90,338,279 downwards.
AAAGAAAAGAAAAGAAATAAATATAAGTGAGGAGAAGCTTGAGGAGATGCATTATCAAAAATTGGCTTCAATGGAATCAACCTAAAGGGTAAAACTCAAATATATTTCTAAACTTATATATATGGATAAGTATTTTACTAAATAGTGTTTTCTTGAACTTCCTATCATCTAAATATCTTAAGTAAATTACTCTTTTTAATATAGTCTTTCCTGAAAATAAATAGCGAGCTAGAAATCTTAGATCTAATAACTAAATAATTTTATATCTATAAAGTTAATTTAATTACTTAAAAATATTTCTATTTAACTTTACTATAGTATTATTTAAATTTAATTCATAGTATATCTGAATTGAAAAATTCTATTTCAGAAATCATTATTTTTATTTAGTACTTAAAATTACTTAAGGATGACGAATAATTAAGTTTGGGGGATTTTGATCGCGAAAATATATTAAGAAATTCATACCCATTTTTTATGAAATTGCACTTTAAAGAAAGATATTTTCTTTATTTTATTGCAGGAATGAAGATTTATAAGTGATGAAAGAAAAAAACATGAAATGGAGCGAATTTGGATCAAAAAAATGAAGAAATTCATGCAAAATGAACTAAGTCGCTGACGGCGAGATCGAGCCCGCCGACGGCGAGATCATGAGGAGAATTTTTGAAGGATTTGCAACTACCTCGCCGACAGTGAGCCCGAGCCCACCGACGGCGAGATCGCGCGGTTTGGAGACCTTCTAGAAGCCCGCCGACGGCGAGGTCGTTTCTCGCCGACGGCGAGGTCGTTTCTCGTCGACGGCGAGACTGTTCAAAATGCTAAATATATTGAACCTGGATGCTTTTTGAAAAGGTGTTTAAGCACCCCTTGGACCTTTGTCTACCTCTATAAATAGAGGACGAATTTTAGTATGTTGTGTGTCTACTGTGTGTCTATTTTAGAGCGTCTTAGTGTACTACTTGGTGTACATTTTAAGAGTTTTAGTAAGTGTAATTAGTGAGTTTAGAAGTGTGTTGTACTAGAAGGAAAAGTCGAAAAGAACTTGAGAGTACGCTGGTGAGAAAATCAAGATAAGTATCTTTGTTTATTGTTGTTAACTTTAAATGAAATTCATGCTTTGTTTAATTCCCATGCATTCTGAGTAGTTTTCTTAGTCTTTCTCATTGTTTATGAAATTATGTGAATTGATGAAATTAAATAGAAGTGCCTAATATATTAAAATAAATTGTGATAATTTTTACTTAGAACTTAATTTACTTTTCAATCTGCCTATTGATTTGTTAAAATACGTTGAATTATCAACTATAGTAAAGATTACATCCAATATTCAGGGAAGTCAAAAGCCTTGGAAGGAGGATGCAAATAAATAGGGAAATATTATTTATCGGACGTAGAATTGGGCATTTTAGTGTGACAGACTAAAATATTCAATTTGGTCCTATTGTTTGAGACCTGAAGTGTAGATGTTAGCCCGCAGGTGAGGGGAATGTGGAAGCTCTGAAGTGGCAGTCAGTATCCTCCCAGCCTAGCCGCAGATTCAGTAATCCAGCATAGGATTAGTCAGTATACTATGATAATTTGAAAGTATGAGAGAAAAAAAATCATAAATATTTTTAGTAAGTATGTAAAAACAATCTTAAAAAGAAAAATTAACTTCTAATCATGTTTTTATGAATAATTAAGATAAAATTGAAGCATGTATATAGAAAAGTAAGCAGAGCTAATTTTATGATGATATTAAATTTGAAACGGAATTAAAACGAGCAAAATAATTAAGTACTAAACATTAAACTAAAAAAACATATAAACTAATTCTAAATTCAATCTCAATACAACAGAATCTTAATACTAAACAGTCAACATACATCAAATACAAAACTAACAAACAATCCAAATAAATCAAACTAATAGAGTAACACATCAAAGAAATCGATAACAACTAATCACTAGTTGTAGCCTCATCATCATCTTCATCACCAAAGGAAAATTTTGCGTCCTTAGGATCAACAAATGGTGTGAATCTAGGAAAAGTAGGAAAACTAACATCATGTTCACCCTTCAGAAATCTGACAAGGGCTTCATCATACTCAACATCATAATTACTCTTCCTCTGGGTATAATCAGATAAATGATCTAGTTTTCTATCAATAGTATCAATTTTGCGATGAGTTTGAAATAACTCCTGCTGTTGCTCTAAAAGCCGATCATGCATTGATTCCGGAAATCGATGGTGGCTCGGCGAAGTAGAAGGTCTACACCGAAGTATGTGCGAAGTAGAAGGAGCGGTCGATCTCTTCCCTCGAAGACGATCATAGATACTAACACTCTCACCGCCGATCGGCTTAGTAGACTTCGACTTCTCCTCGAAATATCAACGGTGACTCCATTACTAACACATAGTGAATAGATCAAAGATGGAAATCCTAATCCAACAGAAATGCTGGATCTCGCATTAGACTCCACAGAATCATAAATAATGCTCCCGACATCAATAGGTTTCCTCTCCTGAATGCAATAATTTAAGATCGCTCGATCTCTAGTCACTTCACTCAGGTGGTTGGAAGGTAACAATCTTGCAGAAATAAAATAGTGACATGCTTTAGATACACCTTTTAATTCAGAGGATTTGAAGTCTACCCTCTTTCTGTTCTTGATCTTCCAAGATCCAGTACCGTTAGTCAGATAAGCAATAATCATGTCCAAATCTCCCACAGATGGTGATAATCCAAAATCATAGCACTCAATAGTCGGTGGTAGGCCAAAGAATATGTTGATTCTTTCTGGACTAAATCTTACTCCGATATTTCTGACAAAGACTTCATAATCCTCGGCATCCAGAAAATTTGCATAAAATTCTCGAACAATTGGGAAAACAGCAATAGCAGTAAAGTAACAAAATTGTTGCCAGTTGTGCGCAACGATAGTGTTTTCGGTCAACTCCCCAGGATGATAAAAACTTCATTCCGAGATGAACTTTCTCGACGACACAAGTTCGTGGAAGCGAAAATGCGCAGCTGCAGTTGAAAATTTGCTGCTATCAAAATTTTCTCGTCCTTTCCCGCGCTTAGATTTTGGAGCCATCTAAACGTGAAAGAAAACAAGAACTAATTTAGGAATCAAAGATTTAAAATCTTTTTAAGTTTATAAAACTTAAAATTAGTTTAAAAATCTAAAGAAATTACTAAAAATTGAATATTTTTTTCAAATTTTTGGTTAGCAAAACTTAGGGAAATCTATGGTGAAAATCGAAAAAATGGTTTAAAGTGTAGATCTGACCTTGAGATGAAGAAATCGAGTGGTTTCGCGCTCAAATCCTTGATGTTTTGATCTCAAAATGGATCTAGAGGATGTATTTTCTCGAAAATGGGGAAGAAGATGAAGCTTAGGCGTTAAAAATGGCTTTTGGGGGTAATTTAAGTAAATTTTCGGGTACAGGCCGAACTGGCGCTTAGGCGCCGAATTCTGGCGCCTAGGCGCCAGACTCGCCTTTCATAAAAAAATTTTTTAAAATTTTATTTTTCCACCAAAATTCATAAATTTAACTTCCAATTACTCATATCAGAGTAGAGCTTCAGTTTCTAACTTCCACAACATTTTTCAAAAATTTATAAAAATTAAATATTGAATCCACCAATCAAACATAAGGTTTTCAATCAAACTCACTAATTTCCATTTAAAATCTTCAATTTTGACTCAATACATTCCAGATAAGTACTACATTTGATTCAAGTTCCTAATACACACTCAATCATAACAATTTCAAAGCAAATACAACACACATTGAACATGAAAGCAAATATACTAACAAACACAATTGATTTTTTAAATCGATACAACGACTCAACAAAGCATAATAACTATCTCTTTACCAGAATATTCTAATCTTCACAAAGGAAATTGTGTATTCCACTTGGAAAGAATACTAACGCTCTTGGGAAATCCGTAGCCGTCTTTTCATCAATCCACTTGTTCTTCGCATACATTTCAGCTGGAGCATCTTGATAAGCCGCAATATGATCAAATTGAAGTTTCATTTGCCATTCTAGATGTTCAACTTGATGAAACATCTCATGAAGGCGATCTCCAATCCTTTTAAAATCTTCTTCAAACTTATCCAAACGACTAGAAATTTTCTCTAAACTTACGGCGAAGAAACCATTGAAGTAGGGTTGAGGATCCTCGAGACCTTGTCCCTAGCCTCTTCTCCATGATTTCTCCTTTCCATTTCTTCAAAAATTTTTTAAATCTCTCAAGAATGAAATGTAAGGGACGTAATTTTGATTGTTTGATGGTTAGGGAAGAAGATGGGTTGATTTAAAGGGGAAAATCGTGTGAAAAACTGAAAATTTTTTGTTTTTGCACGACCCAGTAACCGTGGCACTTAGGCGTCGAATCTAGCGCCTAGGCGCCAGACCTATTGATACATAGTTGATTATGGCGCTTAGGCGCCGAATTCTGGCGCCTAGTCGCCGGAACTATGTTCAACTCCCTTTCGCCTAATCGTCAAATTTTCAAAATTTCGTTCTCCAAGATAGGTAAATTATACTGGTAAGAGTAATTTAGACTCGATAACTTACATTGTAAACTATCATAATGAAGGTGAACTTGATCTCCTTTTTACTCATATTTAAAATAGAGTGATCCTATTTTTAAATCTCAATACCTCAAAATAATTTTCAGCCTAAGTCAACCAAGACTTACGAGCATCAAATTTTTCTAAAGTAATATAAAATTAATCGAAGATCGAGACATAACCTTACATTAAAACACAAAAACACAAGATAATTATGGGTTGCCTCCCACAAAGCGCTTGGTTTAACGTCGTCAGCCCGACTTAAGTAAATCTTTAATCAGGTTGACTCAATTCATAAGCATCTTTATAAATCTTCTTAATATCTCCCAAATAAGGCTTCAATCTTAATCCATTTACTTTAAAAATTTTTCCAATTTTTAGATCTTTAATATTCACAGCTCCATAATGGTATACTTTCTCAACAAAATAAGGTCCAATCCATTTAGATCTTAATTTTCCAGGAAAAAGTCTTAAACGAGAATTAAACAGTAAAACTTTTTGTCCATGCTCAAAAATTTTTCCTGAAATTTTCTTTTCATGCAACATCTTCATTTTCTCTTTATAAATTCTCGCATTTTCATACGATTTGTTTCTAATTTCTTCCATCTCATTTAGTTGCAATAATCTTTTTTCTCCTACTTTATTTAAATTAAAATGTATTTCAGTGAGAGTTATACTAGCATAATATACAACTTTGAAAACTTTCTCATATTTTTGTCCTAATACAGCTCCAATTGCAAAATCACTTGCATCACACATTAATTCAAAAGATTTATTCCAGTCAGGTTCAACAATGAAAGGTGCAGTTATTAATTTTTCTTTTAGAATATTAAAAGCATTAATAAATTCTTCATTAAATTCAAATTGTGCATCTTTTTCTAATAAATGACAAAGAGGTTTAGCAATTTTAGAAAAATCCTTTATATATCTTCTATAAAATCCAGCATGACCTAGAAAACTTCTCACATCAGTAACAGGAGTAAGTGGTTGCAATTCAACAATAATTTTCACTTTTGCTTGATCTACTTCCATCCCTTTCTGTGATAGTTTGTGTCCAAGTACAATGCCTTCTGTGACCATGAATTGACATTTTTCCCAGTTAAGAACTAAATTTGTTTCTTCGCAGCTTTTCAAAACTTTGGTTATGTTTTCCAAACAAGATTCAAAAGAAGTTCCAAAGACTGAAAAATCGTCCGTGAATATTTCAATTCCTTTGTCAATCAAATCACAAAATATTGACATCATACATCTTTGAAAAGTTGCGGGTGCATTACATAAACCAAAAGGCATTCTTCTAAAAGCAAATGTTCCATAAGGACTTGTAAATGTTGTCTTTTCTTGGTCCTCGGGAGCAATAAGTAATTGATGATAACCGAATATCCATCCGGAAAACGAAAATATGAGTGTCCAGGCTAATTTATCGAGCATTTGATCCAAGAAAGGTAAAGGAAAATAATCCTTTCTAGTGGCTTTATTTAGTTTCCTATAGTCAATACAAATTCGTCATCCAGTAACTTGTCTTGTAGAAATAAGTTCATTTTTATCATTAAAAATGACAGTTACACCTCCTTTCTTCGGAACACAATGAATAGGACTTACCCATTGACTATCCGAAATAGGATAAATAATACCAGCATCTAACCACTTAATAATTTATTTTTTAACAACCTCTTTCATAATAGGATTTAATCTTCTTTGCAATTCTATAGTAGGTTTAAAATTTTCTTTCATTAAAATTCTATGCATGCAAATGGAAGGGCTTATTCCTCTTATATCAGCAATAGTCCAACCAAAAGCTTTCTTATAATTCTTTAACACACCTAGTAATTTTTCTTCTTGATCTTTACTCAGTTCGAAGAAATAATAACGAGTAAAGTTAACGAATTTCCAAGAAACGCATATTTTAAATGGGAAGGTAACATTTTTAATTCCGGTTCGAGTGCTTTTTTAATTGAGGGTAAAAGTATATCATTTTGAGTTATGTCTAAAGTTTTCCAATTATCTTTAATAAAATGAGTCTCTTCTTCTTCTACTATTTCATCTTCATCAGTTAAAAATTCAAATTTTTCTTCAGAAATAACTTTACATTTTTCTTGATAATGTTTTTCAATTAAATAATCAATTATATCCATTCGATAACATTTCTCTTTATCAGGGTACTTCATTGATTTAAGAACATTGAATTTAATTTCTTGATCATTGACTCTCATGGTTAATTCTCCTTTTTGCACAGCAATCATAGCTCGCCCGGTAGCTAGAAAAGGTCTTCCTAAATAATAGGTATCTCTTTATCTTCTATCATATCAAGGACTATGAAATCTACAGGGAAGATAAATTTATCCACTTTAACAAGAACATCCTCTATAACTCCTTTAGGATAAGTGATAGATCTATCAGCTAACTGAAGGGCTACAGTGGTGGGAGTAATATCTCCTAAATCCAATCTTCGAAAGATAGAAAATGGCATGAGATTAATACTTGCTCCTAAATCACATAAAGCTTTCCGCAAAATTTTTCTTCAATAGCACAGGGTATAGTGAAACTTCCATGATCCTTAAGCTTTTCAGGTAATTTCTTTTGAATTATTGCACTACATTCTTCACTTAATGCAACAGTTTCAAAAGCTTCAAATTTTCGTTTTTTGCTTAAAATATCCTTCATAAATTTTGCATAAGTTGGCATTTGTTCCAAAGCTTCAAGTAAAAGGTATGTTAATAGTAAGTTTCTTAAAAATTTTAAAGAACTTAGAAAATTGATGATCAAGTTTCGTTGTTTAAGTCTTTGAGGAAAAGGTGGTGGTGGTTTTTCAACTTCCACATTAACGAGTATAACGGTCGATCTTGATTAGAGAGAGAGTTTCTTTAGGTTTTTCGATCTCTTTAACCTCAATCTCTCTTTCAATTTCATTATGCAATCTTTCTTTTAATTCCTTTCCCTAAGTTGCACAGCTTTAACTTGTTCATGTTCTTTTCCAGTTTTCTTTGGATTGATTTCAACATTACTAGGAAGTGTTCCTACATGTCTTTTATTAATTAAAATAGCAATTTGTCCCATTTGATTTTCAATATTACGAATAGCCGTATTTTGACTTTGTAATTGATTATTCATTTGCATAATTAATTTTTCTATTGATAACTTTTTCTGTTTATTATTAAATCCAGGAGGTTTATAATTTGAATTAACTTGATTATTCCAATTTCCAGTGGGATGAGATTGATTATTACCCCATTGTTGTTGTGAACTATTCCAGTTAAAATTAGGATGATTTTTCCACCCAGGATTATAATAATTTGAATAAGGATTATTTTTACTTGCAATAGTTTGTAAAATTTCAATAGTTTGAGGATCTTCAAAATTAGCAGAGTTATTATGCGAAATATTAATTGCAAAATTATCTATATCTTAGACATTGCTGCAACTTGTGAAGCTAAGATAGAAAAGGCTTCATTATCTTGAATACCGGCCATCTTTTTAGGGTTAATCCTTTCGGAAGGCCATTGAAAATTGTTATTAGCCATTTCTTTAATTAAAGTGTAAGCTTCTTCGAATGATTTAGACATTAAAGAACCTCCAAAGTGACGGCTTCGATAATTGATTTTAAAGATCCAATTAATCCATTATAAAATGTTTGAATAATCAACCAATCGAGGTAAAGCATGATGAGGACATTTTCTTAATAGTTCTTTAAATCTTTCCCAAGTTTCATATATTGTCTCCCCGTCAAATTGACTAAACGAAGTAATATCATTTCTTAATTTAGCAGTTTTAGAAGAATGAAAATATTTAGCAAGGAATTTTTGTGCCATTTCAGCCCAAGTTTTAAAAGAACCAGTCGCTAATGAGTTTAACCATATATTTGCTTTATCTATTAAAGAAAAAGGAAAGAGTCTAAGTGTAATAGCATCATCAGAAACATTGTTATATTTAAAGGTAGCACAAAGTTCTAAAAAACTAACAAGATGTAAATTTTGATCCTCATTTGGTGATCCACCAAATTGATTGTTTTGTACCATTTGAATAATAGACGGTTTAAGTTCAAAAGAATTAGCATCTACAGTGGGTATTTGAATACTACTATGAAGTTCATCAACTGTAGGGTTAGCATAATCCCTTAATAGTTTATAAACATTTTGATCATTAAGTTCAATTGGATTTTGTAAAGTAGCCATTTCTTAAAATTTTTTGAATTTGTTTTCCCTTTTTAATTTTTCTAATTGTTCTTTCCAATTCAGAATCTAAAGGTATCAATCCTTCAGAACCAAATCTTTGCATAAAACAAGCAATAAATTTAAAATTTAACTATTCTATTTCTTTCTTCCTTTTATTTCTTCCCATGCAACGGCGCCAAAAACTTGACCCGACCGCCACGCTTAACGCAGTAATGTTTGCTTCCAAAAGATAGCCAAAAAGCTTTGACTCGATTTATAAATAGCGGCTAGTGTATAAAATTAATATTATATAATTTAGTAATATTTTTACACACTAGGGGTACTACGCAAGTATACATATCATTTCAAGTAATATAGGGTTTTTAAACAAAGACCCAGATATCGATCCCACGGGGAAAATTTATAGAAATAAATTTTCTATAAAGTGAAAGTGAAATAAAATAGTAAAAATATTTTTATTTTGATTATAAATTACTTTTAATTTACTAGATGCAATTAAAGAAAACAATAATAAGAAAATGATTTTATGAAATCTATATAAAATAAACAATTTTCTTTCCTTCAATTAATCTAAGATTTTTAAGATAATTTAATATTCGTTGGAGAATTTAATTTATGGTATTGTGCCAAATAGGAGCATTCATATTCTTTACCCTTTGATCCAGGTGCAAAGAACATTGACTAATTTACAGAATAGGTCCAGATGTTTTTTTAGTAGAATGGGTTAATCTAGGCTCACACTTCTAGATGTCCAAGGGTGGCTATGGTCGGCCCTAATGGTGACCCTTTCCTAGTCTATAAATCAAATTATAAGAATTTAGTTTGTCACTCTAAAAACGTATCAATTCTACGCCCTTTAAATATTATCTTCTTATTTATTTGCACTTCACCATGAATAGCCCGCACATGGCCTTCGACTACCCAAGGATTCATGTGACATTACAAGTTAAGAGTTCTTTTCCTTCAAGGTTTTCTAAACTCTTCAACATGTTTTAACAATTCAAACGCCAATTTAAAAAGTAAAGTAAGATCGGGTATTAATGTCATCACAATGTTTTGAAAATATTTTGAATTTTAATTCTCCATCGAATCTTTATATTATCTTATCTATCTCTTCATAATTGAAGTAAGAAAGTAACTAACTACTCGGAACACATTGAAAATAAATAACAAAACATGATAATTAAACTTTGAATCAAATGTAAAAATATACTTATCTCAAATATTTCTTCTACGGATCTTCGATTCCTACCGACTCCTCGAGTGTAATGAACTCCGGATGCGATAACTTGAAAATAAACTAACTAAACTAAACAAAAGTGGCCCTAAATTCTCTCTCTAATTCTCTCTCTAAGGATGAGAGATCCTAAAGTAGATAAGAGAAATGGTTACAATGGGAAGGGCACATTTTCTGAAGAAATGGACCTCTATTTATAGGCTTCAAGAGTTGCCTTGAGGTACCTCTTCAAAACATGTCCACATTCAATGAATCTTTTAGAAGGTCGGTATGGCGCCTAGGCGCCGGAATCTGGCGCCTAGGCACCGAACACTGCGTCTAGTTCTTCGCTCCTCTTCACTTTGGCTCGCACCTCTTAGCGATTAAAACCATTTTGGAGCGTCCAAATGCAATGTATCACATGTCCTATTATCAAGGAACAACTGCGAGCCTTCTAGAATGTCCAATAACTGCTCACTCCATCAAAATAACTAATCAAACGGTGTCAAAAACTTGACAGTTTTCGTATCGAGTACGGCGCTTAGGCGCCGGTTTGCAGCGCTGGCGCCGTACCATATTTTTTTATACTTTTGGTATTTTGCTCCATTTTTGCTCATTTTTGCTCCTTTTTCCTTCTTAGACCTTTTTACATTACCTACATCCAAAAACACAAAAAATACCTTTCATTAAAGCATAATATCCTTAGAAATTAATAAGAATTAAGAGATAAAGAAATATGTATTTTTTTATAGATCAAGCAGTACATGAGGCATTTTCAAGTGCTTGAATATTATCAGATAATCTTGGTATAGTGCAAGCTCACTATCTCAATCTTGTGTGTGTGTGAATAAAGAATATTTTTGTTCTTGCATTGTGTTCAATTTTTGAATGGTAAGAGAATGGACTTTGTTTTACATAAAAGATGTGTGAAATAATCTCAATATAGCTTCTATTCAGCTTGTGTGACATTATAATAATTTGAGAATTTATGAGGCTAATATTTCTTTGATGTATATTTTTTTTAATAAAGATGGCTGAACAAATGCTGAGAACCTTAAGACATAATATGTGGCGTGTTGTTGTGTGTGGTGTGTAATGATATCTGTTGTGTGTGTGGTATGCGTGACATGTGTGATAGTGTGTGTGGTATTTGTAGTGTGTGGCGTGTGTGTGGTATGTGTGGTGTGTGTGGTGATGTGTGTTATGGCGTGTGGCTGTGTGTGTGGTGTGCATGTGTATATATTTTTACAATTTTGTTTATGTAATTTTATTTATTTTATCATAGTAATACAATGATTAAGATCAAAGAGGCTGGTGCACCCATAATGTGAGAAGAAGGACAAAAAATAATATTGTGATATTTGCCTCAAGGAGATAGATCTTGAAAATAAGCCTACTACCTATTTCAACAAAGAATCATGACAAAATATTATCAGAAAATTCAAATAAACTATAGGCAGAGTGTACGACGGGATGCAATTGAAGAACAATTGGGATCAACTCAAAAATTTTAAAATTTTCGAAGGAAATGAAATGAGGATCAACAGGTGTGGGGTGGGATTCGATGAAGCGAACCATTGATACTTCTAGGAGTGCTGAGCAGTAAGACTTGTTGTAAGAATTATTTACATGTCCTCTATTTTGGTCAGTGCCATTTAATTTTTAAATTACAATAGATTATGAATTTATTAGTGGTATCAACTGCAAAGAAATTTAAATTTTGCAGATTTAATCACAAGTTAGAGGAGAAGTTGGTTCGAATCTTTTTATGCATGTGCCCTAAATGAGACAGGGTTTGGTGACACTCCCGAAAATTTAGGAACTGAGCAATCACGTGATTCAATCGAATTCCCCAGCCCGTACCTCAATGAACTTAAGTCCACATGTCGTTCTAAGCGTCCACAGGTTGAGAAGAAAAAGAAAGTTGGGGTTGCTTTCCTCAGAAACTATATATCACAGCCGGTGGCTTCTTGCAACGCTGAACCTCACACATCTTAACCAATTTATATGAACAAAATTGTGCAAATTCCGAATGCAACTAGGGAATTTTATGTGGATTTGTCGTTGTACTTGTTTGCGGTAGAGTTGCTTGATGATTTGACTTGTAGTGTTTTTTTGTCAAGATTCCCAAAGGCCGTAGGATGGCTTATCTACAACATTTTTATGATCGTAACAACATTTGAGAAACTTTTTAATTACATTCGCTTAGGTTATTTATGTTTATGTATTACTTTTTTATTTTTTATGGAAATTTCAACTGCATTGTGCTTGTCTTATTCAACAATGCTTATATGTTTATGCTTATATGCTTACTGTGATTTTCGTAGCCAATGTAATTGTGGCTAATTTATTGATGCTTTTGTGTCAGCTAGTACGATATTGATATACATGGATAAAACAAGAGAAAGTCGTATAAATAGAGGTGCACCCGTCATATTCATGTTTTACAAGTATTACAACTTCTACATTGATCGCTCCCCTTACATGACAACATCATATGTTGGGGGCAAATGGGTTTGAAGGTTGCTTGTGGGTTACCTAATAAGCTTCAACAATATGTTTTGCATGACATAAGCGGTATTCATTGATTTGTTGAAGAATTTACACATGAATCATGGGCTTTAAGGCTATTCCAGGATGACTTCGTGAGAGGTCCACATATTATCCCAAAATAAATCAAATGGAGCAACAATGCGATTATAGTACTCCTCTGAGACTATGCAGATACTTTTTATTGGGGTTGAAAACACTTATGAGTTTTTATGCACAAGTCATAAAGCCAACAGATCCAACGTTCGAACGAACTCCCTGAAGATTTCACATGATGCACGATTTATGTCGTTATTTAAGGCAATGTCCAAAATTTATTACATTAAATTGACAAAAAAAGCAACGTTATCATGTAACCCATCATTATTTTTCTGGAATTGTATTGGGCAATTGATGGAATGCGCGTTGATGCACATGTTCTAAATAATAATAATATCACATTCATTGGCAGTTGTGAGTCCCCAACGTAGAATATCATGGTTGTGTGTGATCTCAATATGTGATTAACTTTCGTCATGATCGGCTGGGAGGCTAGTGCATAAGACAATATAATTCAAAACTACAATGTGGAAAACAAGTACAACCTCCCACATCCTCCTCCAAGTACGCTTGAGACTCAACTACCCTCGTAATTCAACTTTACCTCATACCAAATTATGCAGTGCATATTTGGTTAATACTACTTGGTTAATGTGAGATATCCATTGCAGCGAGGGTATCTCAAGACTTATTCTGATAAGAGAGACCACATACCTGACTTTGAGAAAACAAGCAATGAATACAAGACAAAAATGTTTAATAAAAAGCAAGCCTCCTTACACAGTTTCATTGAGAGGAATTTCAGTGTTTGAAAGAAGAAATGTGTTATACTGTGTGATACACTATCTTACCCGTTTCCCAAACAGGTGTAGGTTGTGATTGTCAGGATGACTCTCCAGAATTTTATTCAGTAACATCCTTCCTGCAAAGCCATCGACTTCCGTGGGGTGAATGAGAATCATGAGCATGTAACTGCAGAAGCAATTGAGTACCGTCTTGGGCATTCTTTATCATATCATGGGAATGGTGCTTCCATCTCTTGCACTGTAGAAGGGGAAAGTGTAAGTGAGATGACAAAGTTGATGAAACAAATTACTAATGCGATAGTAAGAGGGTGATTGGAGTATTTATTATTTTATTATTTGTATATTATTATGTTTCTGTTTATTTTTATTTCATTGTATATTTGACTTGGGTTTTTTTATGTTGTTTGTAAGAATTTTTTTCCATTTGCATTTCATTTGTTTTTTTTTGTGGGTTTGAGGGGTCGATGATGAGACGTTTTACCTTATGAGTTTTTCTAGATAGCCTGTTAGTTGCTGTTGTCTGGTGTCACATGTGAAATCCTAATGAAAGCAACCAAATTTCTATCTTTTTTAAGTACAACAATTTTTATGGTCATTCTGGAAAGTCTTTTTTGGTGATATGCATATGTAACAGTCATGAGCTTAGTACTACGTGGGCTAAAGGCAATAAAGAACCCCTTTTTATAAGGTCTTCTGTCTTCTTGTTGTAACAGATTCATTGGTTGATATATTGAATTTTCTAAAACTCACGTCTGTAGAAAACTGCAATTACTTACTTATTTTATCAATTTCTACTTGTTTGTTTTGTACAGTTCATGATTTGTATATTTGATATTGATTGTTTGAGTTTTTTATGCCATTTAAATATTTTTTCCATTTGCATTTACTTTGTTTGTTCTTTTCCTGGGTCTGAGAGGTTCATGATAAGAAGTTTGACCTTATGGGTTTATTCTTGATGACCTGTGAGTTGCTGTTGGTTGGTATCACATGTGAAGTTCTAATGCAGGCAACCAAGTTCTTCTCTTCTTTTCGACAATATGGTTTTTGAGGATCTTAAAGATGGCATTTCTTGGTGATATGCATACGTGACACACACGAGCTTGGTTTTTAGTGGGTTAAAGACAACCAATAATCCTGTTTTTACAAGGCTTATTGTTTTTTTGTTGTGATGATTTATTTGTTGGTATATTGAGTTCTCGGGACCTCATGCCTGAAAAAAATTATAATTAATTATTTCTTTTGGCAATTTTAACTTGTGTTATGACTAATGATTGTCTTTTGTAGCATTCAGGAAATACAGGGAGCAGGATTTCAGGGACCTCTCGATGATTGCTCTGCCACCGTGAATTTTAGACTTCCCTATTAACGTCACGTCAAATACATAACTACAGGAAACAATTCTATATGAGTCCACAAAGAGTCACAGAAGTATGACTTCTTTCAGTGGGCAGACAGTCTGACAGATTCCACTGTCGACAATGATCAAGATTCTATTACATCCTTGGAGGACGGCATGACTTATGACATACGCCGTTTGTATTTTAAAAATAACATCATATTATTAAAAGTAATTTTAATAAATTTTTTTTAGCAATATTGATACTCACTATTAAGTGAGGTATATGCATTTTTTTGTACTATTTTGAAGTGGATTTTACTTTCTCAAATATCAAATATATTGCTCTGTAATTTATTTTATAAATATCATTACTAAACAGAGACAAAATAGTCAATGCTCCATAAATAGTTGCCGTATAACTATTTTAAAACTTTAAAAAATAAACAGTGAGCCAATTTATCCGCAACAACTTAGGATACATTTGAGACAACTTCTGCTTATCCAGATAAACCACTTATCTGAAAATGCGGACCACGAGGTTTAATATGCGATTTACTTTTAGTATAAAAAATCAATTATATTAAATTTTAAGTGAAGTTTCTGAAAATACGATAGACCTTAGTGATCTTAATATCATTAATAATAATAAAATGTTTCATTTTTATCGTCGCATTACAAAAAATGAAGTTTATGAGGCTTTAAAGAAAATCCAGAGTGAAATGTCTGTAGGACCTTATTATATCCCAATTGAAGTTTGGAAGTAATTCGAAGATTTGGGTGTTTCTTGGCTTACTAAACTCTTTAATACTATTTAAAAAACTAAAATAATGCCCCCATTTTTAAGAATAAAGGGATGCATAGATGTGTGCAAATTATAGAGGAATTAAGATGATGTGACATACATTAAAATTATGAGAGAGAGTAATTGAACATAGGTTAAGATTTATTGCAATGATTTATAATAAATTTGGATTTATGTCAAGTAAGGTCTACTATGGAAGCTATACATTTACCGAGAGGTTTGATGGAGAAGTTCATAGATAATAAGGAGGATCTACATATGTTTTTTATTGATTTAGAAAAAGCTTATGAGAAGATTTCAAGAGATATCCTTTGGAGAGTTTGACACGCCTAAAATATATACTCTTTGCTATATAATTTTACTCATTTTTTATGATATTACGCTTAAAGGAAGTTATTTTGTATGTTTTTTGTTTTTAGATACAAGAAATGGTGATTGAGAAAAGAAGCAAAAACGGTGCAATTTGGAGAAAACGAGCAAGAAAACAAATTTTGGCCTAACACCTTTCGATAAGTCTTTCTATGCTTAATCTCTTTTACACTTCTTGCTAATTTTGAATGAGATTACACTTTAAAGAAAGGTTGTTTTTATGCTTATTTTGTAGGGCTATCTATTAGGAACGGCAACGCACGAAACGGGGCGAATCGCAGCTAAAATAGAGCTAAACGGAGCAAAATGGTGGAGTCGTGGCAGGACAGGCGACGCGCGGCGTCGTGAATCCGCAACTTCATACTTTGGGCGCCGCAGCACCTGGGTGCAAGGCATCGGCGTGCCGTAAGCGGTTATTGACCAAATACATTGAATCTCGGACTCTTTTTGGAAGGTTTCTTCATGCACCTCCTAGAAATTCGTCCCTACACTATTTTAAACTAAATTTGAAGCCAAAAAGAGAGTAGAAGAAAAATGTGTAGAATGATTGGGAGATCTTAACAGAGTAGAAATATAGATTTCTACCTTTTTGGAGAGATTGGAGAGGGGATTTTTAAGAGAATATGTAGGGGAATGTTCTAGCATTGCAGATCAACCAAGACTTTCAGCGAGAGATTTTCATCTTTATTTTAAGGGAAAAAAGCTACATTGTATTTTTCATCATATTATAGTTTTGTAAACACTTATTTTGTAGATTTGCTTTGAAATGAAGTTTTCTTTTGTGTTTTCTTTGTGCTTTGCGATGTCTTTCTTACTTTTTCTTTCTTTGAAATAGCATAAGAAGATTATGTCCGTATTTTCATTCTACTTTTTCTTTTCGCAATGAGTTGGATTCATGATTAGGATATCGGGATGCTTGCTAAAAGAAGTTTTAATTATAAATGTGATGATTTTTATTTGCACTTCATTTACATGACAATAAAGGCCCTCGTTGTAGTGTTAAAATTTGTTGTAATTGCATTGACTCGAGAGGAGGTATAATTCTCAACAAAGTGAAAACCACAATGTCCGTGAATGAATTGTGTAGTTCATGGGGATTGAGTGCAAATAAATAGGGAAATCTATTTTGACAGACTTCTCAAATTGGAGGTTTCGTGTGCGTACCGAGATCCCCAATTTGGTCTTAAGATCGGGTAACTAAAGTCAAAGGTTAGCTCTTCGGTGAAGGTGAGGGAGCTCCGTAGTGAGAGTCGGTATCCTCCCAAATTTCAGCCTTAGATTTAGTGATTGAACTTAGGATATGTCAATGTTCTTTACGTGCTTGGAAGAGGATGTACCTTGAGGGTAAAGAAACATTTATGCTCCTATTTGGCACATACAATATTTAATGTATCTCATTCCTAAATTTTATCCAATTCATTACATAAGATTAGTAGATTTTATTATCTCAAAATTACCAAACCAATTTATCCAATAAGGGTTATCTTTAGAAGAAATATTTTCCTCTTTAAGTATTTATTAGTTATTTTAAAATTAATATTTACCTTTTAGGAGTATTTGTTAAAGAAAACCACTTATATCGACCTTCCAAACTAAAGTATGATAGTAGTAGACTAGAATTCGACTAAGGATCTTTTACCTCGCTTCCCCGTGGGATCGATAAAGGGCACCCATTAGAGCCCTCTATTACTTGATACAATACGTATACTTGTGTTTGAAATTGTGACTTACAAATCATTATAAATATATAAAACTCGGGGTCATAAATTTTTGCATATAAATAAGTCGCATCAAGTTTTTGGTATCGTTGCTCGGGGAAGCTTCTATGAAGAACTTTAGGAGAATTTTAGTTAAAACCTATAAGACTATATAGTGGTGTTTTAATTATTGTGTGTTTATTTTAAAAAAAAATCCAAATACCAAAAACATTTTTAATATCCGTCCTATTAGTTAAGTCTTTAAATTTGTATGCGTAGTTCAAGAGTTTGCATCTTCGAATCTTACGACTCGAATTTAGAGAAATTTTAGGAGGATGATGAATCGAAAAGACTCCATGGATTTAATGTAGAAATGGCAACATCGACAATATAATGAATATTCGCATTTGATTATAATTCTAGTAATTTTGAAAGAGTAAACCTTAAGAGAGTAATGAAATTTCAAGATGATATGCTTACTTTATTAAGTTCTCAGGTTGGTGATATTGAGAGGAAGTTAGATCAATACATAAAGATTTATCCTCAAGGTCCTCAAGTTATAAAGAAAAATTTATTTTGGACAATTGATTGAGCCTAACTATTTTGGAACCGGCCTAGAGATGTACAATCCTTATTCCGATTGTTGCAATCTAGGTTGGGAAGATTATTCAAACTTTAACTGAATACTAATTTTGGAGGAGAAACCAATTTTGGGAAGATAATCAATTTAATCGTATATGTGATTGGAATAATCGGACGTATTTTTAGAGAAGGAATTTCTTTTCCTTGCTTATAGATTTCACTCTAACCTACAAGATGAGGAAAAGGAATTACTATTAGAAAAGGATGTGATTCAATTGGCATGTGAGCTAGAAAGTCAAGAGGCGGCTTAAGAATATAGAAAACCAAATAAAGTGACATGAATGTAATTACCGCTTACCCCCAAGAGATTTTACCCAGTGACCTCCGAGATAAATCCTAAGCGTATGAATGATGAGCAATTTAAAGTTATTGAATTTTGAGGATATGATTCAAATAAATGATGAGTTGAGAAAAGAAGAAAAGGAGATTGAAAGACCAATAGAAGAAATTCCAAAGGAATTAGATAGATATATAGAAAGACCACAACTTACTCGTACCAAGGGGAAGCATTGGAAGATAACTTGAATCATAAGTACAACGTAGAAGAATTTGATCCAAATAATCCGAATTATCTAGAGAGAATCCGATCCAAAATTTGAGAGATATTGAATTATCATTTATAGATCCATTTCTTATAAATTTCAAGGATGATATTAATATGAGGATTGAGAAAATCAATAGAAGAATATTGGATCTAGAAAGAAATATGAGGAACAATGGTATGAATCAATCAAAAAAGAAGAGCTGAATGAAAATTATAATTTGAGAATTCCGTAGGAACTCGGGATCCGAAAAAGATTGAGCGATTGATCAAGGATTACTTATTTGGAATTTTGATCCAAGAGGAATCATTTGTTCGCCCACGAAGTTAAAACTAACCATTTTATGGGAGGTAAACTCATAGTTATCATTGTGCTTTGATTTAGTGTGCTTTGAGAGTCATGATAGTTAGCGTTGTATTGTGCTTGCTTTAGTGTGATTGTTCGAGTTTGATTGTTGTTGATAGATGTTTGGATTGTTTGTTGTTTTATTTAATCTTTTGTGTGTCATGAGGAAGTTGATTCATTAATCTCTTATTATGGTTAGACTTTTATGTTCTCTTATAGTAGTTGGATTGACGAGTCCACTATGAATTAAGTCTTACTCGGATTTAAGTTTTACAAGAGACATCATGAATTTAAACTTTAACATCCATCTTAATTTGTTACTTCCTTTCTATGACTTTGATTTCATTTGGTAGGAGTCGCGAACCTATTTTGATGAATAACTTGTGGATGATCTTACACTACGATTTATAATTAGAAGTGCTTAATTAAAGAGATTAGATGATGCCCGAGATTAAGCTCAGGAGCCAATACATCATAGATAATTTTATCTTTGGGATTATAATCTATAAAATCATTTAAAAGTACCTAATTTTTTAGTGTAGTGATTCCATTAGAAATTGGAAGTACTTAGTGAGATGTGATAAGTTAAAGGAAGAATTGTACTCATTTATCATATGTGTATTTTATGTTTGTAAGCTACAACTTTATATAAGACTTGAAGAACATTTTATATTCCCTTGTTGATACCAACTATGCTAATTAAAAATTTTATTTAGTGAACTTCATTCCGGCATGATTAGTTTAGATTTACTTTCCGTTGCATATTGTTCTATCCCGATGAAAAATTGATGATGTTTTGGATAGACATTTGTGGTAGATAGAATTTCTAAACTCGTTTTTCTTCCTCGCTTATATTTTTTATACTAGATGCTATATATGTTAAAAATTAAGTTTGGTGGTAGGAAGAAAATAAAATTTTAAAGTGAAAACACTTTCTTTTTAGTGTAATATTATTGTAAGCATGTTTTAGGCTAGATTTACTTTCTCCTACAAAGATTAATTCTATCCTCGATTTTGCATGTATATGAATTTGATAGGATGTTGTAGTAGTTAGTAGATCAGCTTTTACTTTTTCTTCTTGCTACATTTTATGGATTTAATTGCAAAATATTTAAAATTTTAAGTTTTGGGGGAGAAAGAAAATAACTTTCAAAGTTAAACTTTATTTATCCTCGCAGTTCGTATTTAATTTAATATTACTTTTAAAATGACTTGTTGTATGTGGTTTTACCTTTAGGTTACTATAATTTTGATTTGTGAATGTTAGAAAATAACTTAGTTGAAATCCTTATGTGAAGAAACTATTCTAGAGTTAAGATATTTTGTAGGAAATATTGATTAAATGATTTTGCTATTTATGGTAGAAATGAGTTGAATATTTGGAAAGCTAAAATTCTTAGATTTATACTTATCGAGAATTGAGTCTTTATTGAAAACTTTTTTTGATCTAAAACTTACACTTATAAAAAGTAAGGGAAAGTTTTGAGTTTTGAACTTTAGAAAGGGGATAGTGAAATTCAAAATTATTAAAGGCCTATCCGTGACATAGAATCCTCACATAAAAAAGAGAAAAAAAGGATTAAAAATGATCCCGAAAGAAAAATGAAAAAAAGGGATTGAAAATGATCCCGAAAGAAAAGAAAAAAGAAGAAAATAAGTGAGGAGATACTACAAAGAAGCCTAATCAAAATGGGTTTCACTTGAATCTTTTTAAATGAAAAGACTTAAAAATAATCATAAGCTTATTCTTATTTCAAAAGCATTGGTCAAATTGGTATATATAAAGTGCTTAAATTTCCGTTTTATATTTTCTTTGAATCTTTAGTTTGACAAGTTTCAATAACTTTTTAAAGTAAATATAAAATTAGGATTGCTAAGTTGAATATGAGATATTCTACGCTCTAGTCATAGATCGATTTGCTAGAATTTCTCCTATGTTATACTATAATATTTCTTAGATGAAATTATAGGAAACTCTATTAAAACCCACAATCACAAGTTAATATATTTGGTTTTGAAGTTTTAGTGTTACTTGGAGGACAAGTAACCGTTAAGTTTGGGGGTATTTGACACGCCTAAAATATATACGCTTTTTGCTATATAATTTTACTCATTTTTTGGTGATATTACACTTTAAAGGAAGGTATTTTGTATGTTTTTTAGTTTTAGGTACAAGAAATGGTGAGTGGAGAAAAAAGAAGCAAAACTAAAGTGGGGCAATTTGGAGCAAAAACAAACAAGAAAGCAAATTTTGGTTTAACACCTTTTGATAAGTCTTTCTATGCTTAATCTCTTTTACACTTCTTGCATATTTTTGAATAAGATTACACTTTAAAGAAAGGTTATTTTTATGCTTATTTTGTAGGGCTATCTCGTTTGGAACGTAACGCAACTAAAACAGAGTGAATCGGAGCTAGAACGGAGCCAAACGGAGCAAAATGGTGGAACTATGCACAGGGGCGCGCGGTGCCAGAACTCGCGACCACGATTTTTAAGCCCGGCAGCGCCTAAGTACGGCTAGCTTCAAAGGTTAAGAGCGGTTATTGGCCAAATACATTGAATATGGACGCTTTTTTGGAAGGTTTCTTGATGCACCTTTTGGGAAATTTGTCCCTACACTATTTTAAACTGAATTTGAAGCCAAAAAGAGAGAGCGGTTAGAATAACGTAGAGAATGATTAGAGATCTTAGAATAAGAGTAGAAATGTAGATTTCTATCTTTTTGGAGAGATTGAGAGGGGATTTTGAGATAATATGTAAGGGAATATTCTAGCATTGCATGGATCGATGGAAGACATTATGTGGGAGATTTTCATCTTTCTTTCAAGGAAAACTAAGTATTGTGTTCTTCATCATCTTATGATTTTGTAAACACTTATTTTGTGGATTTGCTTTCGAAATGAAGTTTTTCACAGTTTTCTTCGTGCTTGTGGATGTCTTCCTCTACTCTTCTTCTTTGGAAATAGTAGCATAAGAAGATTATGTCATTATTTTCATTCTACTTTTCCTTTGCAATGAGTAGGATTCATGATTAGGATATTGGGATGCTTGCTAAAAGATGTTTTAATTATAAATGTGATGGTTTTTACTTGCACTTCATTTACATATAATAAAGGTCTCATTAGAGTGTTAAAATTTGTTGTAATTGCATTGACCTTAAAGGGGAGGTGTAATTCTCAACAACAAAGTGGAACCACATTCAATGTCGTTGAATGAATTGCGTAGTTCATGGGGATTGAGTGCAAATAAATAGGGAAACATATTTTGATGGCCTCTCAAATTGGAGATTGGGTGACAGACCGAGATCCCCAATTTGTCCTAAGATTGGTAACTAAAGTCAAAGGTTAGCCTTCAAGTAAAGGGTGAGGGAGCTCGTAGTGAGAGCCGGTATCCCCTACCTAGCCTTAGATTTAGTGATTGAACGAGGATATGTCAAAGTTCTTTACATGCATGGAAGAGGATGTACCTCTCGAGGGTAAAGAAACATTTATGCTCCTATTTGGCAAATACAATATTTAATGTATCTCATTCCTAAACTTTATCCAATTCATTACATAAGAATAGTAGATTTTATTATCTCAAAATTCACCAAACCAATTTATCCAAAAAGGGTTATCTTTAGAAGCAATATTTTCCAAAGGAGTATTTATTAGTTATGTTAAATTAATATTTACCTTTAGGAGTGTTGTTAAAGAAAACCACTTATATCGACCTTCCAAACTAAAGTCCGATAAAGAGTAAACTATAATTTTACTATGACCTTTTACCTCGCTTCCCCGCGAGATAGATAAACAGACTCCATTAGAACCCCGTATTACTTGATACGATATGTATACTTGCGTTTAATTGTGACTTACAAAATCATTATAAATATAGAAATCAGTCATAAATTCTTGCATATAAATAAGTCGATTAGAGTTCTCGAGAAAAGGTGTTGACATGACTTATATTTAAGTCATTAAAGATATGTATGCTAAATTTATTTATTTTGTTCTAATGGGAGGATAATTACGTTCTAAGCGAATTTTAGATTTTAAATTTGATTTAAATATATATATATAATTTGGAAAGTAGCATTTGATTTTGAAAATAATTTTAAGTTTGAAATTTTTAAGATATGAAATCAAACCGATCTCACATCCCAAATAGTTTATATAAACGGAAGCACCACACCACAAACCGTGTATCTATCCCTAAGGATAGACACCGTTCGATGGTGGGGCTCGATTAAATAAACTAAAAGATTTGTGACATCCATTTGGTCTCGTGAACCAATTTTATAAGCCGACAAGTTCCTCTTACTTAATATAAAGGAATTGCTGTGGTTTATATTACTCCGGTTCTGTGCTCCCTATAAGGGCAAGCCCCTATGCTTAATTACATCATATGACTAGAATCACTTAAGAAAATCCTCGATAATGATCAAAGGGTTTTGCTCTCAAGAATTTCAAAGTTTAAGGTTTTCAAACAATTGGATTTTGGAAATTTCAATAGGGAATAGCTCAAATTTGGAATGTAGCTTTTATTTTAGGAGTCCAAAGGAAGAGGAGTAGGGGAGTCGTAGGATCCAAGAGGAATTCGCAACTTCCCAAATATCCTATTGTTTGGCTTCGAGTTTAAGAAAATCCTAATATAATTCGATATTTCAATCTTGCCAATTTTTGATTAATTTGACTTATATTTGTATGATAAAATCATACAAATAGCCTTGAAGATGTGAGGGTTTATGTCGTACCAAACGACTACCTCGAGTCCTAAGACCGGTTAGGGCTTAATTTACATGACATGATCATGCAAATGCCTAACAAAAATTGAGGATTTATGTTGCACTAGGTAAATTACCTCGAAATCCTATGGCTTTGTTGTTTAATTCTAGGAATGTTTAGCTGATGTAGAGTTGTCGGTTGACGAAGATGGCCGTGCCGCCCACCGTGCTCCAAGCTCCTTGTTGTTGCGCAGGTTTAGTTATAGAAGGTGAAAATTAAGAGATGAGAAAAGTGTTTGATACAATACATAAATTAGAAAGAAAAGTAGAAGAAACAATTGCAGCATTGACGTAAAAATACAGAAGATTGGTGGCGGCCATTAATAGACTACTTGCAGACAGGAAACCTACCTGACGATAAGTCGTTAGCCCATCAAATCAAGAAAAGAAATCTGTCTTACGCATTAATAAAGAATACATTATACAGAAGTGTCGGCATATTTTTGGGTTGTATGTTTAATTTTGAAGAAAGGGTCGCCTACAGAAATTATCGGCGAATTTTAGATTTAATTTAAATAAATAATTTGAAAAGTAGTATTTGATTTTGAAAATAATTTTTAAATTTGAAGATTTTAAGATATGAAATCAAACTGATCTCATATCCCGAATAGTTTACATAAACGAGCACCGCACCACAAACCGTGTATCTATCCCGAAGAATAGACACACTGCTTGATAATGGGGCTCGATTAGATAAACTAGAAAGGTTTGTGACATCCGTTTGGTCTGCGAACCAATTTTATAAGCCGACAAGTTCCCCTGCTTAATATAAATGAATTAAGTAGGGTTTATATTACCTGGGTTCTTAAAATTCCCTATAAGGGCAAGCCCCTATATTTAATTACATTTTAAGTGACGGGAATCACCTAAGAAAACTCTCGATAATAATCAGTTGTTCTGCTCTCAAGAATTTTAAAGTTTAAGTTTTCAAAGGATTGAATTTTGGAATTTCAATAGGGAATGGATCAAATTTGGAACATTTTATTTTGGGAATCCAAAGGAAGAAAGGTAGGAGAATCACATATTCAAAGCGAACTCCCGTAATTTCCCGACTATCCTATTGTTTGGCTTGGATTTAAGAAAGCCCTAATGTTTATTTAGTATTTTGATCTTACCAATTTTAATTAGTTAGGACTTATATTCGTATGATAAAATCATACAAATAGCCTCGAAGATGTGAGGGTTTATGTCGTATCGGACAACTACCTCGGAAATCTTAAGACCGGTTAGGGCTTAATTTGCAATGCAAATGCCTAACAACAAGTTGAGGATTTATGTTGCACTAGGCAAACTACCTCGAAGTCCTATGGCTTGGTTATTTAATTCTAAGAAAGTTTTGCTGAAGTAGACTCGAGTTTTGCGTGATGACGATGGCCGTGCCGCCCACCATGCTCCGAGCTCCTTGTTGCGGAGGTTTTGTTTTAGAAGTCATAAATCGAGAGATGAGAGAAGTGTTCGGTTTAGAGAAAATCTTAAAATCCAGTGTGTTTTTTTTAATATTTTAATTAAACAAATCTTAAAGTTGATTATAACAACACCGGTTAAGATCCCATGGTTCCATCCTTCCGCATCGTTATTTTTATCTGATTCACTTAGTCCGGATGAATTTGCTAAACTCAACCGAATGAGTTCCACACTTTCATTTAGACCGTGGGAAATCCCGTTAGCAACACGTAGGTTACATCATCCGAGGTATTCTCGATCATCCAACAAGACGTTTTAATTTAGTTGTAGTTGTAGTTTTGTTGTTCGTTTGTGATTAAATTTCGAGTTGTTTTATATTTCGAAATGTTGTGGCGGTGAATTTTATCTTGTAATGACTTTTAATTTAGTTTTGGTTTCAATTTTAGGGACTATCCTAAAAGTGTGGGTTTTCATGCAACAGTTGTTTATCATGCAAGAAAAGTAAGTGCGTTGCGCTTAAATAAATTGCAATAAGGTAAATTGCAATAAAATAAAAGCGTACCTGAAGGGTCTTCCCGTCATCCCAAGCTGCACTTAAAGCACAATTAGAATATTTAAGCATTTAAAGCAAGTTCTTAGGTAAAGCTAAGGGAAGGGTTATGGTTTTCTACCAAGGTCCTACTCCTATAGCCTAGTCATCTCCTATGACGTCTAGGTTCTCGTGTTTTCGTTCGAGGACGATTTTTTTCATCAAAGAACAATTAAGTTCAATTGTTCTTATAAACATCCTATCATATTGAGGAAGTGCTTAAGACGAATCTTAAACATCTTTTCAATATTTCTAGGATTATTTTTAAGTCCAAGAGAATTTAATTATACAAATGAATTAATCGTCCAGGAATTCAAGTTTTGTTATTATCTTACTCAGTGAACTAGGACATTTGAATATCCTATGAGTGAAGTAACACTTCACTTAACGTCATGTTTGGGACTTATGACAACAAAAGCTTTCGAGGGCAAATTGATGTTCAAATGGTTTATGATTTAATTTAATTTCAGTTAATGAGTTTAAGTTTGGAATAGTGTTCAAGTTGCTTTATATTTATTTTTAAATTCTTTATGTCTTAGGTGATGTTATTTCTAATTCAATTTAATTTAACTTTAATTTAATTTAATTTGGTTTAGTTTTAATTTTAATTCAATTTATTTAATTTAATCTAATTTTAATTTTAACTTCGATTTTATTTTTTTAATTTAATTTAATTTAATTTAATTTAATTTAATTTAATTTAATTTAATATGATTTAATTTAATTTAATTTGATTTAATTTGATTTAATTTAATTTAATTTAATTTAATTTAATTTAATTTAATTTAATTTGATTTAATTTGATTTAATTTAATATGTTTTAATTTAATTTTATTTAATTTAATTTAATTTAATTTAAATTTAAATTTTAATTTAATTTTATTTTTAATTTTAATTTAATATTTTATTTTTTATGTTTTAAAGATGATTTAATTTTAATTGTGAAAGTATTAATTTAATTGAAATTTTAAAAGGATTTAATTTAAATAATTTAACTTTAATTTAATTTAATGATTAAGTCTTTTAGCATTTTAAATCTTAAATTTGAATTATCATTTTAATTAGGAATTAAATATTATTAAGATGATTAATTTAGGGATTCTTAAATTAAAGAACAAATCTCTTCCTAATAATATCCCTATTTTAATAATTCCAATTTTATTATTCCTCCAAATTATTTGATTAAGGTTTATTTTAATTATTTTTTAAATTTGTTTAGTAGGTTTCTACCCTTTAATTATTTAAATTTCAATCATCCAAATCAGATTAAGATCAAATATATTACTTTTTCATTTTATTAAGCCTAAAGTTTTAATTAATGGTTAAAATTTTAATTACCATTTTGCCCTTCAAGCTTACTAATTCCATAGCTCACTAAATTGAGCTCAAATGAATTTGAAATTTTTATGTGACTTCACTCATATGTCAATAAAGGCATTAGAGGAGAAAATGTGATTTTTTCTATATTTAATTTATTTATATTATTATTTTTTGTGGAAAATAAGGATTTTCAAGGAAAATTCAACAACATGACCAAGGGAAAGTTTCTGTCCCTAAGAAAATTATGGAACATTCCTAATGATCAGAGGACCACTTGGACCAATTTTGGTGATTTTTTTAATTATATTCTTTTTATTATAATTATTTTGACTTTTGGAGTATTAATTAATTTAAAGATAAAATAAAGGTTGAAAAATGAATTTTATATTTTTCAAAAATCTCTCTGATATCAAGGAAATCAGAGAATCAATTTTTACAATTTTCTGATTTTTCTTTGATTTATTAGAATTATTTTAGTGGAAATACTAAAAAATACATTTTTTTTAATTTTAAAATTACCTTAGGGCTTTAAAATTTAATATCTCATCATATAGACTTAAGAAAAATATGGGGTTTGTTCCTAAGTGATTAAAATTCAAAATGTGACATTTTGGTGAATTTTATTATTTTTATGATTTTTATTATTTTTTTAATTATTAAAAATATTAAAATAATGCAAAAATTCAACTTTTTTAGAAAATTGAAATTTTAATTTTCTTAAATTACCCTGATATCAGAGAGGCTCCAAAACCAATTTGGTGAATTTTTGAAAAGCATTTTGAAAGTTATGAATTTTTTAAGTTTAATATTGGCTAAATGGCTTAATCAACCCATTTGGTAGAGCTAACCAAGTCCAATTGACTTCAAATTTTTATGGTGGGTTCCTCTGATCCTAAAGGTCAGTGGAGAATTGATTTCAAGTCAATTTGATGTATGATTAGCTCTAATTAATTAAGGACATATTTTGGGTGTTTAAGCCAATTAGGGTTATTCCAAGTGGATTAGTTCAAAAACTATTTTTCCTAGAGTCCTCTAGTCATAAGAAACATCCTCAAATTTTTCTAGAATTTATTTCACAACAAGCTAATTATTCGAATTAAAATATTCATAATAGTGACCTAGAATTGAAAAATCAATAACTCTCCATAGGGGTGGCCTCTGACTTTGGAAAATTCAGGGAATATTCCCAAATTCAGAGGCTTCAAAAGCCCTATGGTCTCATGCCATGGTGAATTGTATACATGCATGGAGAATTGAAAATGTGTAGAGGGTAAATAAATTATTAAAAATAAAATACTTGATGAAATTAAATGATTTCTTTTCCACATTATTCTCCTCTGTTCACTGAGCAAGAAGGTATTTTTATTTTATTTTTCTGATTTTGCTACACAAAGTTATGCATTTTTGAAGTTTAGGGAATTAAATAAATAGGAAAATAACATAATTTCCTACTTATCCACGCGGCGCCAACTCAACCTAGGCATCTCCGAAGCGCCGCGTGTCGCGCTCCCATTCGACGCCACCACCTGACTAGGATGCCACGTTGCCACGAGGTTCATGTCTCGTTGCTTCGTCCGGCGCGATCCTAGCCGTCCGCTTGATACACGCGCGATTCGACAGCTCCTAGTCATCGTCTACGACTGGTGTGCACCCGTGACCGTCAACCTTCTAACCCTAATTTCTCACTCGATTCTCAATGGATTTTCATGTTCTTATGCTCTATGGATTCGTCTTGAGGAGACGAACACATCCATACGGTAAACATGTATTTAAATTGACTCAAATTAAATAGAGAATCTCTGTAAGCTCGGGAAGAAGAGTGAGTTCATACCTTTGCTCGGAGAAGTGAAGCTTCGATCCGAGAGTTGTGTCACCTTCGATCGGGTCCAATCAAGCTCCGCATGAAGTCCTCGGCCCGGTGAATTGTCTAGGTATGATTTCGACCACGACCCGATTACAAAGCTTGGAGTCTCGGAACGGATGGGTGGCCCGGAGAGGGGGCTTTTGCTGGTAAACTTCTTCCTCGGTCCGGTGAAGGTGTAGGATCAATCAATTTCGGGATTGGTCCACCGCGAAGACGTGTCCTGGTTTTTATGCTGAAGTTCGAACTCAAAATCGAGCTCAGCCTGGAGGGAATCGGGGCCGGAATCCAAGTGGGAATCAAGTGCTCTATGTGTGGAGAGTGGTCTCGGAATGATTTTGGCGCAGTTTCCTTAAGGTTGGTTCAGCACCTCTTCCATGGCCGAGAGAGGTGGGGTTTAAATAGAGTTGGCTGGAGGCTCTCCCAGGGGGAGTTAGGGCTTGGGATCAGCTGCTCTGGTGAGGAGAAGAATAGCCATGGTGGCCATTGGGCATGAGGCAACTCAGCAGATGAGAATTCCAAGCTTAGGCTCACATGATGCTCTCAGGTGTGGTGTTTTCCGTGGCCTGTGTGCCGGCCGGCAGCAGGGTCACCATCTCGACCATGGAGGTCGTGGCTTGGCAATGGTGAAGTCAATCGGGATTGGACATGTGTAAAGGGCTTGGATTAAAATGGTATGGGGTAGAGGCCATTTTGGCTTCGATTTGGGTCAACCCATCCTTTTGGGCTAGGTGCACCACCCAAGGCCTGGTTTTGGGCCGAAAAGAGTCACTTGGGTCAGCTAGGAGAAAATGGTGTGTTCTCCATCAAAATAGTTTAAGTTAATTTTGGGTTATGTTGTTGCATTAAAGAGGTCAAAATGGCTTAAGGAAGGCTTAGGAAAGGACTCCCTCCTCTTTCCATTAATGGCTTGGTGACAAGTCAAACCCCCCATGGCTTCAGGTGGCTTGTCCATGGCTTGCATGTGGCTTCATTTGGCTCATCCTTGGCTTAGGAAAAGTGGATTCATTTATATGAAAAAGGAATTTGGAGATTTTGGCAATTTAGTGAAAAATTTAGATGGTGCTTGATTTAGGTTGATTTGATGATTGATTTGGGACTTAGGAATTAATTCCAATTAATGGGATGATGAGAAGGAATTGTCATGTGGGCTTTGGGCTTTTGGATTTCACTTTGGATGGGCTTTCAAGATGGTTTAGAGAGTGGGCTTTTAGATTTCAAAACAAATTTTAGGATGAAAATTTTGCAAAGGATTGGATACAATAAGTGTTGAATTTAATTTAGGAATGTTTCATGAATGATTTGGAATATATTTGAAGTGGTTTGGGCTTGAATTGGGTTGGATTTGGACCTCTTTAGTAAATGGGCCAATGTAGGTCAAATTGTTTAACTTCGGTCCAATGTTGGGCTAGGGTTGAAATTGATGTAAAATAAATGTTGGGAAATGTTTATGGGAGTGTTTCAAAGAGGTTTTGACTTTGGTTGGGTTTTGATTTTGAGGTTTGGGCTTATTTGGGTTAGGTTTGGGTTTAGGTCAAAATTGGGCCTTTTAGCTTTGGGTTGAATTTGAGTGGGGTTTGGGTCTAAATTTTGTTCAAATCATGTTAGTTTTTTGCTTGTGAGGATGTTAGGGAAGGTTTAGAAAAGATTTGGGGTTAATTGGAGTTAAATTGGTTTAGTTTGGGCTAAGTTTGGGTCATGGGTCCAAATTGGGCTTTAAGGCCAAAAGTGAAATTAGATTCAAATGTAAATCAAATTGGACTTGGATTTGGTCTAGATTGGTGTTGGTATTGTTGAATTGAAGTTTAGAATTGAATTGGACCAAAATTGGGGTCAATTGGATAGGTTTGGTTTGACATTGGGTTCACTTTGGGTTAAAATGGGTCAAATTGAGGGTTTTGACAAAAGTGGGGTAAATTGACACAATTGGCCTATGGTGTAGTTGAACAAAATGCAATTGGGAATATTTGGGATTTTCTGTAATTTTCTGGGAATTTTCTGAATTTTTGGATTTTTTTGGCTAAGAGGGGTATTGTGGGTATTTGGAGGGTATTGGGGGTATTTTTGGAATTCTTGGTATTTTTGGCTATGAATGATCAATTTGAGTGGAGGGGAAATATTCAAGGTTAATTTTTTGGAATTTTGGGTGATTTGGAGATTTTGAAAAATTTAGGTAATTTCAAGGCATTTGGTAAGTTAAAGGGTGTAGGGTCCCGGGGGTCAAAAATTGAAAATTTGCAAAATTGAAGATTGGGTCAATGTAAGTGGAATGAAATCATTTTGGTTGAGCCATGAAGCCATATCAAGCCCACATGAGCCATGAAGGGACTCATTTGAGGCATTCACTATGTTGTTCCTAACCCTCTCGCCAAGGGCTTAGGGGTTAAGGACAATCCATGTGAATCACCTTCATGAGTCGTGAGGTCAAGTTGGGTATAGGTGTGGTTTTAGGAGGTGTGTGAAAGTGTAGTGTATAAGTGTAGTGTGTGTGTAAGTCAGCCCTCACCGTACTAGGCCACCTGTGGCAGTCCTAATGCCAAAGAGTCCTATAGGAACCCATCCTTTAAACTTCCACATTTGATTTCAACCCTCTAGGTGATTAGGGGTTTATAATCAAGTTTGTGGAGTTTGCAAGGAGTTAAGAAGTTGTTTGAAATTCTAGGTGGTGGGCCCCAATTCTAATCCTCTAGGATAGTCAAAGGAAAAGCCTAAAGTTAGATCCTAAGTACTAAAAAGAAGAAGAGAAGACCTCATCAAAAATGAGGTCAACAAATGGACCCCCAATAGGTGTGGTGAGCTGACAGAGCACACCGCGCGTATTGGTGTTGACCGAGGCGATCAACAAAACTAACACAGAAGTCCAAGTGACAAACTTGGGACAGAGTAGAAGAGTTTCCGCTGGGGAGTGTTAAGTATATCTCTGAGACTGGAGATTCCTGAACTCTTGCTGGGGAATGGGAAAGGGAAAGGAGGTGAATCCCAAATCACATGATCTGGGGGAATTTCGATTTAGATTTCATTTTGTTTCAGTTTAAGTTTTGATGTGTGAGCTTAGATATTAGTTTGAGTTTCAATTTAGATTGAAGTTTTGTTAAAATTAATTTGAAGGGATTTGAACTTGAAATGAAAATTGGAATTTCGTGGTTTTAGATGTAACATCTTCAACCTCAAAAGAAAATTGAATTGATTGAATTAAATCATTACAATGAGGAAAGAACTCAGAGCAACACGGTATTGGATGTAAAATCCTTAACCTCAAGAGTTTGATTTTGATGTATTTCATTGCAATAGGGAAAGAATCCTAAAGCAATGCAGTCTCGGATGTAAAATCCTCAACCCCAAGAATTTGATTTTGATGTATTTCATTGCAATAGAGAAAGAACCTAAAGCAATGCAGTATCATATGTAAAATCCTCAACCCCAAGAATTTGATTTTGATGAATTTCATTGCGATAGGGAAAGAATCCTAAAGCAATGCAGTCTCGGATGTAAAATCCTCAACCCCAAAAGTTTAATTTTGATGTATTTCATTGCGATAGGGAGAGGACCTAAAGCAATGCAGTCTCGGATGTAAAATCCTTAACCCCAAAAGTTTAATTTTGATGTATTTCATTGTGATAGGGAAAGGACCTAAAGCAATGCAGTCTCTGATGTAAAATCCTCAACCCCAAAAGTTTGATTTTGATGTATTTCATTGCGATAGGGAAAGAATCCTAAAGCAATGCAGTCTCTGATGTAAAATCCTCAACCCCAAAAGTTTGATTTTGATGTATTTCATTGCAATAGAGAAAGAACCTAAAGCAATGCAGTCTCGGATATAAAATCCTCGACCCCAAAATTTTGATTTTGTTGTATTTCATTGCATTAGAGAAAGAACCTAAAGAAATGCAGTATCGGATGTAAAATCCTCAACCCCAAGAATTTGATTTTGATGTATTTCATTGCGATAGGGAAAGAATCCTAAAGCAATGCAGTCTCGGATGTAAAATCCTCAACCCCAAAAGTTTAATTTTGATGTATTTCATTGCAATAGAGAAAGAACCTAAAGCAATGCAGTCTCGGATATAAAATCCTCGACCCTAAAAGTTTGATTTTGAATGGTAATTAATTTTGCAAAGATTTGTAGTGTTGATTTGAAAAGTGTGGAATTTTGGTGTTTCGAGAATTTCATGAAAGTTGTAAAAGATTTTTGTGGAAAGAAACAAATTAGGAGGGAATATGTAGATGTTACATATCCCATTCAAAAGAGTTGATCGAAAGTTGCTGGTTTGGATTGGATACAATTCCTCGCCATCAGATTCGAATCGAAAACCTCATGGCTCCGTGTCAATGGAATCAACCGCTTCCATCCTAGACAAGGGAGAGAGTAGAATGGATTGGATTTCAGATTTGGAATGTTGAGTTTGAATTTGATTGAGATTTGATTTGAGATCTGGAAGGTTGAATTTGAATTTTGATTTAAAACTTGTGTTCATTTTTTTTATCTTTTAACGATTCAAATTTATTTTATCATTCATTTAATGTTCGTGCGAATTTGGAGTTTATCATTTTTTTTATTTAGATTTTTAAGGAAAGTTTTCTTTTATTCTATTTGTTTCTTTTCTGTTCTTTGTTCGAAGTTCGTTTAACTTTAATGGTGTTTCCTAGTCAATTTGCACAAAAGAGGTGAAGGCCAAAATGTGACATGGTCACTTTCATTCCAATCATGTCGAAGATACATCATACAACTCGATCTGGAATACATCTCATACAATCCATGTAGACTCCAAAACGGACTATGTATGATCTTTGTCGATCCATCCAAAAAGGCATCTGCCGTAAATCCATGTCTGAATAGTGAGGTACATGGTCAATAACATCACCTTCCAAGCCATCCTTGGCAAGGATGCCGTATGGATGTACGTTGGAGGTGTGATATTTTCCATGTAACTCACAGCTCGTAAGGCCGGAGGCTCTCTAGCTCGGGTCTGCCTGGAAGTGGTAAGGTGCTTTCTTGTCATCCATCATTCTGAAAGTAACTGAGATCCGCTTCATTGGTACTCCTGGAATGCAATGTTTAGCGACATCTGCTCCGTTGCCCTTTAGTATCATGACGGAACCTACCGGTAATGGTATCTTCACCGGCCCTCGGAACTCACCCGGGCCTCGCTATCCGGAGGTCGTATCCGAACATGATATTACATTCGTTCGTAAAAGAAACCGTGCGTAAAGGTCCGACAAAGTCGTGGTGATCGATGTGCGGGGGTATGCGACACCCCGCTTGTAGATGTTAATGATGCAACCGTTGGGTATGCAATCCGCCGGCGCACCCTCCACGTTATCATTCTCTTTACCATCCTTTTGATGACTAATGGCATCGGATCTACCTTGCCATGACGAAGTATCCCCAGTGGGTTTCCCTTCCCGTCTTCTCGCGAAGTTGTAGCAAGCATCCACATTGTATTGTAATTCTCCCTTTCCCCGGCATCCATCTCCGGGGTTCCGAGTAAGTGTTCTCTTCAGGCGACCCGCTCGGCCCATTCTTTTCAAATCCCGGATGCGATCCACGATTTGTTGTTGTTCGTATTCTGAGAACACGTCTGTATGTAGCTCGAGGCCTTCTAAGTATATTGATCCTCCTGCCTCTAATTCTCTCGAAGTATTCAAAAGTTTGCTTCTCGACATTCTGCATTCTTTCTAGCTCGTATTCGGAATAATCCGCAAATGGCGAGGCCTCGGTGACGCATCGTGGGATATATGGCTCAATCCCTTCGCGTTCTCCCCGCACACCTCGGCTCCTCGGGGATGGTCTCCGTCGGGACACCCTCCGGGTTGCTTCGCAACAAGGTTATGCATTACCGGTGGCTTTATCCGGTGGCGTGGTAGCCTTCCTTCTTCCGATCTTTTCGAGATTTCCCCGGTCTCTTCCGTTATCCTCTGAGCCGGCCTCCTTCCTTCGAGTTCCCGGTGAACCGGCGTCCTCGAAGTATATGCACCGGCAGTAGCAACCGCCTCGTCGCGCCGGTCCGCCGCTAGTTTAGTTAACATCTTGCGGATACGGCGATTTTTATTTCTTCGCCGAGTTGCTGTGAGAGTAGCTCTTCGTACTTCCCGAATTTCGTGGCGCGGCGCCGACAAGCCTCGCCTTTCGCCGTAGGGACTACGTACTTGATTCTCTTGTCTTCTTCAATGTTTGTTTTCCTTTTCTTGCCGTCGGATTGGTGGCTTGGGCCA
Organism: Papilionanthe hookeriana x Papilionanthe teres; assembly: GCA_022702705.1. Lineage (NCBI taxonomy): Eukaryota > Viridiplantae > Streptophyta > Magnoliopsida > Asparagales > Orchidaceae > Papilionanthe > Papilionanthe hookeriana x Papilionanthe teres. Next base: position 90,303,035 of record CM040430.1, on the reverse strand, counting down.
CCCACTTTCATTATCGTCTGACCGGGCAGCTCCTCTCGTCAATCGGGACCTAGTCACCTTCCTCGTATCGTGCAGCCCGCCGGTGCGAAGTCCGAGTCAATCTCTATTATCGCTCCATCTTTCACCCTCTTTTCGTCGAGTGCAAGGCTTACGCCATTTCTAAAGTTCGTGACCAACCGCCCGTTCGACATTTCCCTGCGAAAAGACAAGGAAAAGGATCAGGGGCTGTACTAAGAACAAGAACATTAAGAAAATGTTTATTAAAGACAGTTTTTTTTTATTATTCCTTTTATATTTTCAAATTCAATAGGAATGAAGTGGGAAAATATCGGAAAAAGATTTTGATTTGGAAGAGAAAACAAGGAAAACATATTATCATGACTTTATTTATTTTAGCACATTTTTTATTATTTTTGGGTTCGGACCCAGTCATAAGTAATTACTTCACCCGTGCTTCTAGGGATGAAAAATTCATTCTTTCGAAACATCGGTAGCGTAATACTTTTTCAAGTATCGTCCATTGATCGAAGCATATGTCATTCTCCTCGGCAATTCACTAGCCGGTAGGAGCCTCCCGAGTATACCGCTTCAACTACAAATGGTCCTTCCCAAGTGGGTTCAAATTTTCCTCCTATCTTGCGGTGTGCAAGAATAAGTCTTTTCGTAACGAGAACTAAGTCACCAACTTTAAAGGTTCTTGGCGGACCAGCTTGTCATGGGCTCGAACCATCTTCGCTTGGTATAGTTCTAAATTCTGCCGCACCGCAAGTCTTTTCCTTCCGAGCTTTCTAATTCCTCTAGTCGTAATTTGGCATTCTCTTCCGTCGTGATTTTGTTTGCAACCGCAATTCGAGTGAAGGAAGCCGAACCTTTAAGGGTAACACCGCCTCGGACCCATACACCGCAGCGTAAGGTGTAGCTTCGAGTAGGAGTTCAAGGTTGTCCGGTAGGCCCATAAGGCTTCTAATAACTTCTCGTGCCAATTTCTCTTATTATCGTCCAAGGTTTTCTTTAAGATTTGAACGAGAGTTTTATTAAAAGCCTCAGTCATGTCGTTTGCTCTTATGTAGTAAATTGTTGAATATCTCTAGTCGATTTTGTGTCTCCTGGCAAAATTATTGATTTGTGTGCTTCTGAATGCTGACCCATTATCTGAGATGATCCTGCGCGGCACTCCAAAACGGTAGACAACTTGGTTTTTGAAAAACCGTAAGCACGTGGTGTGCTTTCACTTCTCCGAGTGGAACCGCCTCTCGCCCACTCGGAAAAGTAATCCGTAGCCGCAAGAATGAAGCGATGTCCTTTTGAAGATGGTGGTTCTATTGGACCCACTATATCCGTGCCCCAACATTCAAATGGCCACGACGCAATTGTCTGGATGTAGCACATTTGGAGGTTGGTGTACAACCACTCCGTGCACTCGGCATCGATGACATCTCTCGGCGATTTTCATGCGCTCGGTCATCATCGAGGGCCGTAGTACCCTAGTCTTTTAATTTTCATTTTCATCTTCGGACCCGACTGGTGAGCGCTACAGAGTCCTAAATACACCTCTTTAACAATTTCACGGGCCTCGGACCCGCTTAGGCACCTTAGCCACATTTGATCGAAAGACCTTCTGTATAACGTGTTATTTATTAATGCGTAGGACAAAGTTCTTTTCTTGATCTGATGGGCTAACGACTTATCGTCTGGTAGTTTTCCTGTTTGCAGGTAGTCCATTAATGGCTGTCGCCAATCTTCTGTGTTTTCCGTCACCGCCGTAACTCGATTCTTTTTCTTTTTCTCGATTTGTGTATTGTGTCTATGTCGAGCCGTGATAGGACTCGACGTCCGTGAACCGACACTTCTATCGATTCATCTCGCAAGCGAGCAAATTCTTTTGTGAGACGGGCTAGCGCATCCGCTAAAGCGTTTTTTTCCCGGGAATTTTGTAGATCGTCACATTCGTAATCTGTTCCAACAACCGTATGGCATACCTGGAAGTATTGCTCGAGTCTCGGCTTTAAAATTCCGTACCGTCCGGCGATCTGTTGAATGATTAACTGCGAATCCCCGTAGATGTTGATGTTTGTTATCCCCATTTGAATAGTTAATTCCAGTCCTATTATGAGGGCTTCATATTCTACTTCGTTATTTGTACACGGCTCTGTTAAGTGGTAAGAGTATCTTAACATCTCCCGCTCCGGTGTTATAAAGATTAGTCTGATTCCTGCCTTACTGGGCACTATCACTTGTGATTCTTCATCTTTGTGTACTGAAGATGCTCCGTCGAAATATAATTCCCAATGTCGATCATCTGGTTCTTCTAAGCTCATTATTTGTTCGTCTGGCAAGTCGTCATTGAGAGGGGATTCCGCTGGCAAAGGGTGTGCTGCGAGGAAGTCTGCTAGGACTTGTCCCTTTACGGTACGAAGAGACACGAAAGTTATATCGAATTGCAATAATATCATCGACCATCCGGCAAGTCCGCCGTAAAGCAGTTGGACGAGTCATCAAGTATTGCAATGGATTAAATTTTGAGATCAGGTTGACCGTATGAGAAAGCATGTAATGCCTGAGCTTTTGAGTGGCAAAGATCAGGGCCAAACAGTGCTTTTCAATTGCATGATACCTTATTTCTGTCGGAAGTAAACGACGGCTTAGGTAGTAAAGAGCATTTTCTTTACCCTCATCATCGACTCGCGCTAACGTGGCTCCGAGAGAGTTGTCTAAAGCCGCGGTATAAAGTATCGCCGGTCTACCCGAGACTCGGGGGTGCTAAGACAGGAGGTGTCATTAAATATTGTTTAATGTCCTCGAAGGCTTTCTCGGCATTTCTCTTCCCAAAAAATTTGGCGTCCTTTTTAACTAATGCCGAGAAAGGCCGACAACTACCCGACAAGTTCGAGATAAAGCGTCGAAGATATGCCGCCTTCCTCGAAAAGATCGTAGTTGTTTTAAGGTTTTAGGAGGCGGCATTTCTAGGATAGCTTTAATCTTTTCCGGGTTGATTTCAATTCCACGATGTCGGACAACGAATCCTAAGAATTTCCCGGAGGTGACGCCGAAGGCGCATTTTAAGGGATTCATCTTAAGGTTAAATTGTCTTAATCGTTCGAAAACAATCGTCAAATCATACAGGTGGTTTTCCTTTACTTTGCTTTTGATGACCACATCGTCCACGTAGCATTCGACTTGATTGTGGATGAGATAATCAAAAATTATTGTCATCGCTCTCTGGTAGGTTGCTCCTGCGTTCTTCAGTCAGAATGGCATCACTGTGTAGCAATATACTCCGATCGGCGTTCTAAATGCTGTAAGTTTTTTATCTTCTAGAGCCATTTTTATCTTGTTTTATCATGAAGATCCATCCTTGAATGAGAATATTTCATGTGTTGAAGCAATGTCGATCATTAATTCTGGGATCGGTAGTGGGAATTCATCTTTTGGACATGCCTTGTTTAAATCTCTGAAATCCACACAAATTCCGATCCGACCATTCTTCTTCCCGATCGGTACCACATTGGCTAGCCAAGTCGGGTATTGTTCTTCACGGACAAATTTAGCGTCTATTAGCTTTTTAACTTCAGCTATGACTTGTTGTTCGATTTCTAGACGCATTCTTCTGGGACCTTGCCTAACTGGGACAGAAGTAGGATCCACTCCTAGCTTATGGACTGCGACCTCTGGAGCTAATCCTAGGATCTCATCGTAGTTCCAAGCAAATTAGTCTTTAAATTCCATTAATAACTTGATTATTTCTTTGGAGTCTTCTTTATTGAGTAAGGAGCTAACAGAGGTAGGTCTAGGCTCTTCCCTAGTACCTAAGTTAACTTCCGTTAACTCATCTATTGTAGATTTGATCTCTTCTTCGAACTCTGGTGGAGCGTTTCCAATTTGTAAATCTTCAAATTCTTTTGTAGTTTCCATGCAGTTTTCATTATACTTGCAAGTGACAACCAAGCAAAACTCAGTATCGTCAACTGATCCTAATGTGCTGAATCCGAGACCATGCTTTGAATTGGGTGGACGACCGGTGTTATTCCATAATTTTTCGAAATGTTGTGATTGACCTTTTGTCCATTGTCGAGGTAAGAAACCACGTTGAATTAAATTTTAAACACAGGGAGAGTACCACTCAAAAGGTAATTCCATTAATTATGATGAAGTAGCATCTTCAAATTGTACATTATTTTCAGTTTCGGAGGAAGGAGCACCACGGTAGAATTTGATGGGCTTTGCACCGCCGCTATGTACCTCTTTGACCACCATACCCTCGATTTTATTAGAATGGATCGGGGTCGTGGTCATAGTATGTACATGGTGGTTAATCTTCTCGTACATCGATTTATATTCTTCATTCTTTTCATCTTCGAGAGAGATCCCGAATTGCGGCTTCTTCCGACTTATTGTCGTCGCTTCTTGCTTCGATCTCTTTTTCTTCTTCAGAACTCGTCTTCCCAATCAACATTGATGGTTGGTTTCTTCTGTCCAACTGTCTTAACGTCTCTACCACGACCTCGTCCCCGGCCTCGACCTCGGATGCGAGTTGTGGAGAAACCTTCACCATCTCGCCGTAAGGGAGTGGTGAGTGACTGTTGGACTAGAACTTCAGGTTCTTCGTCGTCCCAAACTTCCTTTGCTTCATTCATTATGGTATCTCTGGTAAAGATTGTTTTCTTCGGAGGTGCATAATAAGCTGCATCTTCATGGATTCCAATTTCATGTATGGAGAATGGTTGTAAGTCACCTTTGATGCACTGTTCTCCTCCATCGTAGTATTTGATGCACTGATGTAGGGATGATGGTACCATTCGGTTCACATGTATCCATAGTCGGCTCAGTAGAGCGTTGAATGACGTTTCTGAATAGATTATGTGAAATTTTGCGGTTGTCTTTGCCAAGTCGCCGGTCTTCATTAGCAGTGTTATCGATCTGAGGGCTCTTTCTCCTTTCTGGTTGAATCCTCTTAATAGCATTTTGGCCGCATCGAGCTCGCGAGCATCAATTTCTAAATATGCTAGCGTTCGAAGATTCATTATATTGATTGATGCTCCTGGATCCACTAATACTCTGGAGAGTGTAAACTTCCCAATTGTAACTGAAATGTACAACGGTCGGTTGTGGTCTGCCGTCCCAAGTAGTAGTTCATTGTCCGTAAAGGTAACACCTCGTCGTTCCTTTAACGAGCAAACCTCATCTAAGGAATCTCCGGTCATTCGAGCTAAGCAAATTTCCGGATCAAGTAAGGCCTCGATCGAGCTTCTCTCATCTCCTTTGATAAGATGAGAGCGTCGTAGATGCTTAGTTTGGCCGGTAGTTTCCTAAGATGGGCTAGCACGTTGTAGTCCACTTTATTTTCATGTGTCTCGATTTCTTCCCGAATGGGTATTTCTTCTGCCGGGGTTGGTTCTTCCTGAACAACCACCTGCTTTCCTTTGTCCTTCGGACCCATTCTCGGAGGTAGAACTCTTCCACTTCTTAAGTTAACTTCCGTAATTTCTCCCGAATCCAAGCATTGAGTTTGCTGGTGTTTCCTTCTGAATCGGAATGACAGGTTCTTCTGGATTAGCTTCAGAATCCGAAGGCTCTAACTCTATTGTGACTGGAGCTCCTCGAAACTCGCAAATAGATTCATTGCTTGTTGAACTCTCGTAGCCTCCTTGGTGGATGTCTTCTTTGTCATTGTGAACGTCGAGATTGTGTATGATTTGAGAATTGTCATTTGTATCGGAATCGACGTCCTGATTAGGTTGGTTGTCGCTAGTTACATAGTCGTTAGAAACAATCAAAACGTAGCCAACGCCATAACCCTTATCATTATAAGATCCCACCGGAGTGAGCAGATAATCATACAGAGTCAGAGGTTCGAGGGATTCCTCCCCCGAATCGGAAACAACTATCATAGGATAAGCAGCCCCTAGTCTAGCCTTAAGAGTCTCGGTCTTCTCTTCTTCATCAATTTTCTTCTTTTCTTCAATCGTCTCTTGTTGAGGTGGTTCTTCTATCGCAAGTTATAGTGCCGACTTGACAGGTTTCGAACTCGATCGAGGCTCGCACCGAAGCAGTTTGGATGTGATCCAAAATCTTCTTCGAAGACTTTGTCCAAGCGGTAGTCCATCCATTATTAGTCGCATAGGGATCTATTGGAACAATGAGATCAGTCGAGACAACATGGACGTAACCTCCTTTCTGGGTTCCTTCATGTATTCCTTCGGGATCGTTATATTCCCTTTTCGAAGATTGTCGTTGAGCCAACTTTTGAAGGTAATACAATCTTCTATCTTGTGTCCAAGCATCCGGTGGTAAGGTCAAAAGTTGGGATCACCTTTCTTGTCGACTTCTTCTGGTCTCTTAGGTTCCGCGCATTGGAAATCCGGAGTCTTCATCGACCGCGGAACATTTTCGGCATCGCCTCATTCTTGAACAGATATTCCCTGCTCAGAAGCTCCTTTAGAGTACGTTGTGGACGAGGCGGTTGTTCATACAGTTGAGATGACTGATAGCTGGGTCGGGGTTGCTGATAATTCTGTTGAGTTTGCTGCAGCCTTTCTGGCGGTATTTGTATCTGCTGCTTGCCTTTATCGACTGCCGCGACGATCCCGGACCTCTTTTAAAAAGTTTTCACGGGCTTCTGTTTGTCTGTTTTGTCGGTGAAACTTAATTGCTTCGCCTCCTCTTGCAAGCTTCCGGCCTTGCTTAACAACTTCTCGAAAGTCTTAATAGTAAATCCCTCGAGGAGAAGTGCTATCGGGCCATGAATGCTCTTAAGTAAAATGCCGATCGCATGTTGTTCTTGCAGCTCGTGGCTCACACTTCATACTTAAATTCCTCCATCGAAGTATGTAGTCCACCAAAGTTTCGTTCGGCTTCTGCTTCTCTACCACTAAATCACCTATAGTGATGTGGTGCTGAGCTCCGGCAAATCGCTTGATGAAGAGGTTCTCCAATTCTGAAAATGTTTTTATCGAACCATTTGGTAATTCCGCAAACCAATCAAAGGCGATCCCTGATAGGCTGCTGACAAATTGTCTGAAGAGTAAAGCATCACTTCCGCCGGCATTGCAACAATCGGCACGAAAATGTGCAACATGTTGCCGAGGGTTTCCGGTTCCATCAAAGGTCTTGAACGAGAGGTGGTACAAAGCCTTTCGGATATTGGACAGCGTCGAATTCTTCGGGTAAGGTCTACCCGTCCGAATGGATGTCCCGCTCTTTGATTGTGCCAAGGCTTCTCGCACCTGCTGTTTCACCATGCTCTTGATATCCTTTTCCGGAATCATGCTTTGTGTTGCATCCTTCTTTAATTGATCATCCCCGTTGACGGACGTAATCTCCTTTCCTCCGTCTACAATGTGAATAACTTCTAGGGGTGTTTCTCTTTGGGTTGAACCTGACTCTGGAGAGTGGCTAGGACTACAGCCATCTCTTCCATCCTTTTTGCCATTTGGGCGATCGTATCATCTTTCTCTTGAAGCTGCCTCCTCATTACTTCCGGCTCCTCTCTTTTTGCGGCTGCAGGGGCACCTTGTGAAGCTGACGAAGCTCGTGTTTCAACCATGTTAATTTCTGCATATTCATCATCCATGAACTCTGACGAGTCAACTTCATCTCCGAATTTCTCTTCTCTTTCTCTTGCTAATCGCCGAATATCGGCTCTTAGCTTTTCCATAAGCATCTTCTAGTGGTCTTTTCGTACATCCTTGCAGCTTGTCATGTGATAACCGTCGAGTTTCCTTCTCATGAGCCCCTTTATCGCGGTAGTGCTTTCTTCGGACTCAAGTCTCCCGACGAGACTTTCCTTCTCGGGTTGTCGTTTTAATCTTAATTGCCGTGTAGTGGGACGCCACACCATCCTTCTAGCAGACGAAGGTCTAGGACCGGATGGTCCGTCGACCAAATGCTGGAAGGTGGTATCCTCCCTAATTTGTAATCCTGAAACAACGACAGGTGGACTAGTTTTCATTCTCTTATTTGGCTTTTCCGCAGCGATAGCAGGTTCTACTCGCGGCCCAAGATGAGATTTGGCCAGCACCCGCCCTATCCTTCTTAAAATTTCTGACACAGGGCATTTTTCTTTCTTTGCTAACTTTTCTATCAGGGTTTGTAGTTGAGCAAACGGCGTAATTCTAGCCCTTTTCTTACGGCTATCGTTGTAATATGCGGGCTGAGGCAATGCAGAAGCAATCTTGCGAACATTTTCCTCGTCCTCTGCAGCGGAGAGGGGATGGAACCTACTTCCTCCCAAAAGTGGTATGTATTCAGGCAGCGGTGTATACTCGGGCAGCTCTGGGATTTTCTCCAGAAAAGCAACTTCAGCAGCTCTGGCTTCTCTAGCAATCCTTCTACTTCTGTTCCTCCTCTGAGTCCGTGTTAGTGATGGAATTCTCCAACTGGACCCGATTTCAAAACAGAAGGTTCACAGGAAGATCTGTATCCTCCACGGTAACAGGTTCATCACAGTTCTGAATTTCCTTTCCCTTTAATTTGGCAGAAGCCGGGGTAGGTGCAGAGACAACTAGACCAGTGGGGGTAGCAACAACAGTCCTTCGCGAACAACGAGATTCCTCTCGACTGGAATCTTTTGCAGAGGAGGAAATTCATGAGTTGACTCGAGGTTAAACTCAATCAACGGCTTCTCGCTTCGGTACTTTGCTTGTGAGTGAAAAGAGAGTGACGTCGGGGATTTTGATGTCGGTGTCCCCGAATCCTTGTCCGAATCGAATAATTCCATTATCGACAGCTCATCCTCGAACATGGCCGAGTCGAGTCCGTTGACGAAGGAGAAGATCAGTTTTGGGGCTTCCATTTCGCAGGCGCATTCCAAGTGTTAGTCTCCGAATCATGCTTCTTCTTGTCGTAGAACTTATGACGAAAAAGAAAGAGTCCGAACACATTTTCGTTTACCTTAGCGTATTTGTGATATTAAAAGAAAATTATTTTTCGAAAAGATTTGTTCGTTAAGACAAAGAGTTATTAAAAGAAGGAGAGTTGTAGGAAGGGTAAAAGGAATTGATTAGGAACTGGAAAAGGAAGAGAAAGTCTTGTAGAAACTTCTCAACCCGCAAGACCGCTCCTAAACTAATACCTATCGGGGTCTACCCCACCTCATAAATGAGGTAAAAGGATCTCGGAACCTCTCTGTTTAGGTGTGTCTAAACAGTGGCTCCTAAATCCGAGAGAATGTTGGTTGTACTTGTTCAAGGTTAAAATGAACATAGTATTCCAACAGAAAGAAGGGTAGTTTGATCCACTAGGAACATGGATACACTACCGATTTTTGAAAGCAGAACTATCTGATTAAAAATGGAGAGAGGAATCGTCCTCAGCGGAGTCACCAGAAGTTGTACGGCTTATTTTTGGGCTATATGTTTAATTTTGAAGAAAGGGTCGCCTACAGAAATTGTCGGCGAATTTTAGATTTAATTTAAATAAATAATTTGAAAAGTAGTATTTGATTTTGAAAATAATTTTTAAATTTAAAGATTTTAATATATGAAATCAAACTGATCTCATATCCCGAATAGTTTACATAAACGAGCACCGCACCACAAACCGTGTATCTATCCCGAAGAATAGACACACTGCTTGATAATGGGGCTCGATTAGATAAACTAGAAAGGTTTGTGACATCCGTTTGGTCCGCAAACCAATTTTATAAGCCGACAAGTTCCCCGCTTAATATAAATGAATTAAGTAGGGTTTATATTACTCGGGTTCTTAAAATTCCCTATAAGGGCAAGCCCCTATAGTTAATTACATCTTAAGTGACGGGAATCACCTAAGAAAACTCTCGATAATAATCGTAGTTCTCGCTCTCAAGAATTTCAAAGTTTAAGTTTTCAAAGGATTGAATTTTGGAATTTCAATAGGGAATGGATCAAATTTGGAACATTTTATTTTGGGAATCCAAAGGAAGAAAGGTAGGAGAAATCACAGATTCAAAGCGAACTCCGGTAATTTCCCGACTATCCTATTGTTTGGCTTCGGATTTAGGAAAGCCCTAATGTTTATTTAGTATTTTGATCTTGCCAATTTTAATTAGTTAGGACTTATATTTGTATGATAAAATCATACAAATAGCCTCGAAGATGTGTGTGTTTATGTCGTATCGGACAACTACCTCGGAAATCTTAAGACCGGTTAGGGCTTAATTTGCAATGCAAATGCCTAACAACAAGTTGAGGATTTATGTTGCACTAGGCAAACTACCTCGAAGTCCTATGGCTTGGTTATTTAATTCTAAGAAAGTTTTGCTGAAGTAGACTCAGGTTTTGCCGATGACGATGGCCGTGCTGCCCACCATGCTCCGAGCTCCTTGTTGCAGAGGTTTAGTTTTAGAAGTCATAAATCAGGAGATGAGAGAAGTGTTCTGGTTTAGAGAAAATCTTAAAATCCAGGTGTTTTTTTTTTAATATTTTAATTGAACAACTCTTAAAGTTGATTATAACAACACCGGCTAAGATCCCACGGTTCCATCCTTCCGGCATCGTTATTTTTATCAAATTCACTTAGTCCAGATGAATTTGCTAAACTCAATTGAATGAGTTCCACACTTTCATTTAGACCGTGGGAAATCTCGTTAGCAACACGTAGGTTACATCATCCGAGGTATTCCCGATCATCCAACAAGACGTTTTAATTTAGTTGTAGTTGTAGTTTTGTTGTTCTCGTTTGTGATTAAATTTTGAGTTGTTTTATATTTTGAAATGTTGTGGCGGTGAATTTTATCTTGTAATGACTTTTAATTTAGTTTTGGTTTCAGTTTTAGGGACTATCCTAAAAGTGTGGGTTTTCATGCAAAAGTTGTTTATCATGCAAGAAAAGTAAGTGCGATGCGATTAAATAAATTGCAATAAGGTAAATTGCAATAAAATAAAAGCGTACCCGAGGGTCTTCCCGTCATCCCAAGCCGCACTTAAAACACAATTAGAATATTTAAGCATTTAAAGCAAGTTCCTAGGTAAAGCTAAGGGAAGGGTTATGGTTTTCTACCAAGGTCCTACTCCTATAGCTAGTCATCTCCTATGACGTCTAGGTTCTCGTGTTTTGGTTTGAGGACGATTTTCTTCATCAAAGAACAATTAAGTTCAATTGTTCTTATAAACATCCTATCTTATTGAGGAAGTGCTTAAGACAAATCTTAAACATCTTTTCAATATTTCTAGGATTATTTTTAAGTCCAAGAGAATTTAATTATACAAATGAATTAATCGTCCGGGAATTTAAGTTTTGTTATTATGTTACTCAGTGAACTAGGACATTTGAATATCATATGAGTGAAGTATCACTTCACTTAACGTCCTGTTTAGGAGTTATGACAACAAAAGCTTTCGAGGGTAAATTGATGTTCAAATGGTTTATGATTTAATTTAATTTCAGTTAATGGGTTTAAGTTTGGAATAGTGTTCAAGTTGCTTTATATTTATTTTTAAATTCTTTATGTCTTAGGTGATGTAATTTTTAATTCAATTTAATTTAACTTTAATTTAATTTAATTTGGTTTAGTTTTAATTTTAATTTAATTTATTTAATTTAATCTAATTTTAATTTTAACTTGATTTTATTTTTTTAATTTAATTTAATTTAATTTAATTTAATTTAATTTAATATGATTTAATTTAATTTAATATGATTTAATTTAATTTGATTTAATTTAATTGATTTAATTTAATTTAATTTAATTTAATTTAATTTAATTTAATTTAATTCGATTTAATTTGATTTAATTTAATATGTTTTAATTTTATTTTATTTTATTTAATTAAATTTAATTTAATTTAAATTTTAATTTAATTTTATTTTAAATTTTAATTTAATATTTTATTTTTTATGTTTTAAAGATGATTTAATTTTAATTGTGAAAGTATTAATTTAATTGAAATTTTAAAAGGATTTAATTTAAATAATTTAACTTTAATTTAATTTAATGATTAAGTCTTTTAGCATTTTAAATCTTAAATTTGAATTATCATTTTAATTAGGAATTAAATATTATTGAGATGATTAATTTAGGAATTCTTAAATTAAAGGACAAATCTCTTCCTAATAATATCTCTATTTTAATATTTCCAATTTTATTATTCTTCCAAATTATTTGATTAAAGTTTATTTTAATTATTTTTTAAATTGTTTAGTAGGTTTATACCCTTTAATTATTTAAATTTCAATCATCCAAATCAGATTAAGATCAAATATATTACTTTTTCATTTTATTAAGCCTAAAGTTTTAATTAATGGTTAAAATTTTAATTACCATTTTGCCCTTCAAGCTTACTAATTCCATAACTCACTAAATTGAGCTCAAATGAATTTGAAATTTTTATGTGACTTCACTCATATGTCAATAAAGGCATTAGAGGAGAAAATGTGATTTTTTCTGTATTTAATTTATTTATATAATTATTTTTTGTGGAAAATAAGGATTTTCAAGGAAAATTCAACAACATGACCAAGGGAAAGTTTCTGTCCTTAAGAAAATTATGGGACATTCCTAATGACCAGAGGACCACTTGGACCAATTTTGGTGATTTTTGAATTATATTCTTTTTATTATAATTATTTTGAATTTTGGAGTATTAATTAATTTAAAGATAAAATAAAGATTGAAAAATTAATTTTATATTTTTCAAAAATCTCTCTGAAATCAAAGAAATCAGAGAATCAATTTTTACAATTTTCTAATTTTCTTTGATTTATTAGAATTATTTTAGTGGAAATGCTAAAAAATACATTTTTTTTAATTTTAAAATTACCTTAGGGCTTTAAAATTTAATATCTCATCATATAGACTTAAGAAAAATATGGGGTTTGTTCCTAAGTGATTAAAATTAAAAATGTGACATTTTGGTGAATTTTATTATTTTTGAGATTTTTATTATTTTTTTTAATTATTAAAAATATTAAAATAATGCAAAAAATCAACTTTTTTAGAAAATTAAAATTTTAATTTTATTAAATTCCCCTGATATTAGAGAGGCTCCAAAACCAATTTGGTGAATTTTTGAAAACCATTTTGAAAGTTATGAATTTTTTAAGTTTAATTTTGGCTAAATGGCTTAATCAACCCATTTGGTAGGGCTAACCAAGTCCAATTGACTTCAAATTTTTATGGTGGGTTCCTCTGATCCTAAAGGTCAGTGGAGAATTGATTTCAAGTCAATTTGATGTATGATTAGCTCTAATTAATTAAGGACCTATTTTGGGTGTTTAAGCCAATTAGGGTTATTCCAAGTGGATTAATTCAAAACCTATTTTTCCTAGAGTCCTCTGGTCATAAGAAACGTCCTCAAATTTTCCTAGAATTTATTTCACAACATGCTAATTATTGGAATTAAAATATTCACAATAGTGACCTAGAATTGAAAAATCAATAATTCTCCATAGGGGTGGTCTCTGACTTTGGAAAATTCAGAGAATATTCCCAAATTCAGAGGCTTCAAAAGCCCTATGGTCTCATGCCATGGTGAATTGTATACATGCATGGAGAATTGAAAATGTGCAGAGAGTAAATAAATTATTAAAAATAAAATACTTGATGAAATTAAATGATTTCTTTTCCACATTATTCTCCTCTGTTCACTGAGCAAGAGTGTATTTTTATTTTATTTTTCTGATTTTCCTACACAAAGTTATGCATTTTTGAAGTTTAGGGAATTAAATAAATAGGAAAAATAACCTAATTTCCTACTTATCCACACGGCGCCACCTCAACCTAGGCATCTCCGAAGCGCCGCGTGTCGCACTCCCATTCGACGCCGCCACCTGACTAGGATGCCACGCAGCCCGCGGTTCATGTCTCTTTGCTCCGTCAGGTGCGATCCTGGCCGTCCGCTTGATACACGCACGATCCGACGGCTCATGGTCATCGTCTACGACTGGTGTGCACCCGTGACCGTCAACCTTCAAATCCTAATTTCTCACTCGATTCTCAATGGATTTTCGTGTTCTTATGCTTTATGGATTCGTCTTGAGGAGACGAACACATCCATACGGTAAACATATATTTAAATTGACTCAAATTAAATAGAGAATCTCTGTAAGATCGGGAAGAAGAGTGAGTCCATACCTTTGCTCAGAGAAGTGCAGCTTCGATCTGAGAGTTGTGTCACCTTCGACTGGGTCCAAGCAAGCTCCGGATGAAGTCCCTCGGCCCGGTGAATTGTCTAGGTATGATTTCGACCACGCCCGATTACAAAGCTTGGAGTCCGGAATAGATGGGTGGCCTCGGAGCGGGGGCTTTTGCTCGGTAAACTTCTTCCCTAGGTCCGGTGAAGGTGTAGGATCAATCAATTTGGGGATTGGTCCACCGTGAAGAAGTGTCCTAGTTTTTGCGTCGAAGTTTAAACTCAAAATCGAGCTTAGCCTGGAGGGAATTGAGGCTGGAATCCAGTGGGAATCAAGTGCTCTATGTGTGGATAGTGGTCCGGAATGATTTTGGCGCAGTTTCCTTAACGTTGGTTCAGCACCTCTTCCATGGCCGAGAGAGGTGGGGTTTAAATCGTAGCCGGCTGGAGGCTCTCCTGCGGGGAGTTAGGGCTTGGGATCAGCTGCTCGGTGAGGAGAAGAACAACCATGGTGGCCATTGGGCATGAGGCAACTCAGCAGGTGAGAATTCCAAGCTTAGGCTCACATGATGCTCTCGGGTGTGGTGTTTTCCGGCGGCCCAGGTGGCTGGCCGGCAGGCAAGGGTCACCATCTTGACCAGGGAGGTCAGGGCTTAACAATGGTGAAGTCAATTGGGCTTGGACATGTTTAAAGGGCTTGGATTAAAATGGTATGGCGGAGAGGCCATTTTGGCTTGATTTGGGTCAACCCATCCTTTTGGGCTAGGTGCACCACCCAAGGCCTGGTTTTGGGCTGAAAAGAGTCACTTGGGTCAGCTAGGAGAAAATGGTGTGGTCTCCATCAAAATAGTTTAAGTTAATTTTGGGTTATGGTGTTGCATTAAGGAGGTTAAAATGGCTTAAGGATGGCTTAGGAAAGGACTCCCTCCTCTTGCCATTCATGGTTTGGTGACAAGTCAAACCCTCCATGGCTTCATGTGGCTTGTCCATGGCTTGCATGTGGCTTCATTTGGCTCATCCTTTGCTTAGGAAAAGTGGATTCATTTATATGAAAATGGAATTTGGAGATTTTGGCAATTTAGTGAAAAATTTAGATGGTGCTTGATTTAGTTTGATTTGATGATTGATTTGGGACATAGGAATTAATTCCAATTAAAGGGCTGATGAGAAGGAATTGTCATGTTGGCTTTGGGCTTTTGGATTTCACTTTGGATGGGCTTTCAAGATGGTTTAGAGAGTGGGCTTTTAGATTTCAAAACAAATTTTAGGATGAAAATTTTGCAAAGGATTGGATCCAATAAGTGTTGAATTTAATTTAGGAATGTTTCATGAATGATTTGGAATCAATTTGAAGTGGTTTGGGCTTGAATTGGGTTGGATTTGGACCTCTTTGGTAAATGGGCCAATGTAGGTCAAATTGGGCTAACTTGGGCCAATGTTGGGCTAGGGTTGAAATTGATGTAAAATTAATGTTGTGAAATGTTTATGGGAGTGTTTCAAAGAGATTTTGACTTTGGTTGGGTTTTGATTTTGGGGTTTGGGCTAATTTGGGTTAGGTTTGGGTTTAGGTCAAAATTGGGCCTTTTAGCTTTGGTTTGAATTTGAGTGGCGTTTGGGTCTAAATTTTGGGTAAATCATGTTAGTGTTCTGCTTGTGAGGATGTTAGGGAAGGTTTAGAAAAGATTTGGGGTTAATTGGAGTTAAATTGGTTTAGTTTAGGCTAAGTTTGGGTCATGGGTCCAAATTGGGCTTTAAGGCCAAAAGTGAAATTGGATTCAAATGTCAATCAAATTGGACTTGTATTTGGTCTAGATTGGTGTTGGGAATGTTAAATTAAAGTTTAGAATTGAATTGGACCAAAATTGGGGTCAATTGGATAGGTTTGGTTTGACATTGGGTTCACTTTGGGTTAAAATGGGTCAAATTGGGGGTTTTGACAAAAGTGGGGTAAATTGACAAAATTGGCCCATGGTGTAGTTGAACAAAATGGAATTAGAAATATTTGGGATTTTCTGTAATTTTCTGGGAATTTTCTGAATTTTTGGATTTTTTGGCTAAGAGGGGTATTATGGGTATTTGGAGGGTATTGGGGGTATTTTTGGAATTCATGGTATTTTTTGCTATGAATGATCAATTTGAGTGGAGGGGAAATATTCAAGGTTAATTTTGGGGAGTTTTGGATGATTTGGAGATTTTGAAAAATTTGGGTAATTTCAAGGGCATTTGGTAGGTTACGTGGGTGTATGGTCCCGGGGGTCAAAAATTGAAAATTTGCAAAATTGAAGATTGGGTAAATGTAAGTGGAATGAAATCATTTTGGTTGAGCCATGAAGCCATATCAAGCCCACATGAGCAATGAAGGGACTCATTTGAGGCATTCCCTATGTTGTTCCTAACCTTCTTAGCCAAGGGCTTAGGGGTTAAGGACCATCCATGTGAATCACCTTCATGAGTCAGGAGGTCAAGTTGGGTATATGTGTGGTTTTAGGAGGTGTGTGAAAGTGTAGTGTATAAGTGTAGTGTGTGTGTAAGTCTGCCCTCACTGCACCAGAGCCACCTGTGGCGGTCCTAAGGCCAAAGAGTCCTATAGGAACCCATCCTTTAAACTTCCACATTTGATTTCAACCCTCTAGGTGATTAGGGGTTTACAATCAAGTTTGTGGAGTTTGCATGGAGTTAAGAAGTGGTTTGAAATTCTAGGTGGTGGGCCCTGTCGGCATATTTTTAGGTTGTGTGTTATATTTTTGAAAAGAGGTCGCCTACAGAAATTGTTGGCGAATTTTTAATTTAATTTAAATAAATAATTTGAAAAGTAGTATTTGATTTTGAAAATAATTTTTTTAAATTTGAAAATTTTAAGATATGAAATCAAGCCGATCTCACATCCCAAATAGTTTATATAAACGAGCACCACATCACAAACCGTGTATCTATCTCGAAGGACAAACACACTGCTTGATGATGGGGCTCGATTAAATAAACTAGAAGATTTGTGACATCCGTTTGGTCCGCGAACCAATTTTATAAGCCGACAAATTCCCCTGCTTAATATGAAAGCATTAAACAAGGTTTATATTACTCAGGTTCTTAAAATTCCCTATAAGGGCAAGCCCCTATAGTTAATTACATCTTAAGTGACGGGAATCACCTAAGAAAACTCTCGATAATAATCGGTAATTCGCTCTCAAGAATTTCAAAGTTTAAGTTTTCAAAGGATTGAATTTTGGAATTTCAATAGGGAATGGATCAAGTTTGGAACATTTTGTTTTGGGAATTCAAAGGAAGAAAGGTAGGAGAAATCACAGATTCGAAGCGAACTTCGGTAATTTCCCAACTATCCTATTGTTTGGCTTGAATTTATGAGAGTCCTAATGTTTATTTAATGTTTTGATCTTGCCAATTTTAATTAATTAGGACTTATATTCGTATGACATGATCATACAAATAGCCTGGAAAATATGAGGGTTTATGTCATATCAGATGACTACCTCGGAATCCTAAGACCGGTTAGGGCTTAATTTACATGACATGATCATGCAAATGCCTAACGAAGAGTCGAGGATTTACGTTGCACTAGGCAAATTACCTCGAAATTCTATGGCTTTGTTGTTTAATTCTATGAATGTTTTGCTGAAGTAGACTCAGGTTTTGCTGATGATGATGGCCGTGCTGCCCACCATGCTCCGAGCTCCTTGTTGTTGCAGAGGTTTAGTTATAGAAGTCATAAATCAGGAGATGAGAAAAGTGTTTTAGTTTAGAGAGAATCTTAATTTTCAAGTGTTTTTTTTTATATTTTATTTAAAACAAATCTTAAAGTTGATTATAACAACACCGGTTAAGATCCCACGGTTCCATCCTTCCGGCATCGTTATTTTTATCGGATTCACTTAGTCCGGATGAATTTGCTAAACTCAACTCGAATGAGTTCCACACTTTCATTTAGACCGTGGGAAATCCCGTTAGCAACACGTAGGTTACATCATCCGAGGTATTCCCGATCATCCAACAAGACGTTTTAATTTAGTTGTAATTGTAGTTTTGTGTTCGTTTGTGATTAAATTTTGAGTTGTTTTATATTTTGAAATGTTGTGGCGGTGAATTTTATCTTGCAATGACTTTTAATTTAGTTTTGGTTTCAGTTTTAGGGGCTACCCTAGAGGTGTGGGTTTTCATGCAACAGTTGTTTATCATGCAAGAAAAGTAAAGTGCATTTGCAATAAAGTAAATTGCAAGAAAAGTAAATTGCAATAAAATAAAAGCGTACCTGGAGGGTCTTCCTGTCATCTCAAGCTGCACTTAAACACAATTTAGAATATTTAAGCAAATTCCTAGGTAAAGCTAAGGGAAGGGTTATGGTTTTCTACCAAATTCCTAATCCTATAGCTAGTCATTTCCTATGACGTCTAGGTTCTTGTGTTTTGGTTTGAGGACGATTTTCTTCATCAATGAACAATTAAGTTCAATTGTTCTTATAAATATCCTATCATATTGAGGAAGTGCTTAAGAAGAATCTTAAACATCTTTTCAATATTGCTAGAATTGTTTTAAGTCCAAATGAATTTAATTATACAAAAGAATTAATCGTCCGAGAATTCAAGTTTTGTTATCTTGCTCGATGAACTAGGACATTTGAATATCCATATAAGTGAAGTAACATTTCATTTTGACGTTCTGTTTAGGAGTTATGATAACCAAAGCTTTCGAGGGCAAATTGGTGTTCAAATGGTTTGTGATTTAATTTAATTTCAGTTATCAGGTTTAAATTTGGAATAGTGTTCAAGTTGCTTTACATTTATTTTTAAATTCTTTATGTCTTAGGTGATATCATTTTTAATTTAATTTAACTTTAATTTAATTTAATTTGGTTTAGTTTCAATTTTGATTCAATTTAACTTGATTTTAATTTTAACTTAACTTTATCATTTAATTTAATTTAATTCAATTTAGTTTGATTTGATGTGAATTAATTTAATTTACTTTAACTTGATTTATTTTAATTTGATTTAATTTCTTTTAATTTAATTTAATTTAATTTAATTTAATTTAATTTAATTTGATTTAATTTGATTTAATTTAATATGTTTTAATTTAATTTAATTTAATTTAATTTAAATTTTAATTTAATTTTACTTTTACTTTTAATTTAATTGAAATTTTAAAAGGGTTTAATTTAAATAATTTAACTTTAGTTTAATTTAATGATTAAGTCTTTTAGCATTTTAAATCTTAAACTTGGATTATCATTTTAATTAGGAATTAAATATTATGGAGATGATTAATTTAGGGATTCTTAAATTAAAGAACAAATCTCTTCCTAATAATATCCCTATTTTAATAATTCCAATTTTATTATTCTTCCAAATTTAATCAATTATTTAATTAAGGTTTATTTTAATTATTTTTCAAATTGTTTAGTAGGTTTCTATTCTTTAATTATTTAAATTTCAATCATCCAAATCAGATTAGGATCAAATATTTTACTCTTTAATTTTATTAAGCCTAAAGTTTTAATTAAAGATTAAAATTTTAATTACCATTTTGCCCCTTCAAGCTTAATAATTTCATAACTCACTAAATTGAGCTTAAATGAACTTGAAATTTTTATGTGACTTCACTCATATGTCAATAAAGACATGAGAGGAGAAAATGTGATTTTTTTGTATTTAATTTATTTATGTAATTATTTTTGGTGGAAAATAGAGATTTCCAAGGAAAATTTAATAATATGACCAAGGGAAAGTTTCTGTCCTTAAAAAAATTATGGGACATTCCTAATGACCAGAAGACCACTTGGACCAATTTTGGTGATTTTTTTGAATTATATTATTTTTATTATAATTATTTTAAATTTTGGAGTATTGATTAATTTAAAAATAAAATAAAGGTTGAAAAATGAATTTTATATTTTTCAAAAATCTCTCTGATATCAAGGAAATCAAAGAACCAATTTTTACAATTTTCTGATTTTTCTTTGATTTATTAGAATTATTTTAGTGGAAATGCTAAAAAATACATTTTTTTAATTTTAAAATTACCTTAGGGCTTTAAAATTTAATATCTCATTATAGAGACTTAAGAAAAATATGGGTTTTGTTCCTGAGTGATTAAAATTTATAATATAACATTTTGGTGAATTTTATTATTTTTGTGATTTTTATTATTTTTTAATTATTAAAATATTAAATAATACAAAAAAAAATCAACTTTTTAAGAAAATTACAATTTTATTTTTCTTAAATTTTCCTGATATCAGAGAGGCTCCAAAACCAATTTAGTGAATTTTTGAAAAGTATTTTGAAAGTTATGAATTTTTAAAGTTTAAATTAGCTAAATGGCTTAATCAACCCATTTAGTAGGGCTAACCAAGTCCAATTGACTTCAAATTTTTATGGTGGGTTCCTCTGATCCTAAAGGTCAGTGGAGAATTAATTTCAAGTCAATTTGATGCATGATTAGCTCTAATTAATTAAGGACCT
The DNA here is from genome assembly GCA_022702705.1 of Papilionanthe hookeriana x Papilionanthe teres. Lineage (NCBI taxonomy): Eukaryota > Viridiplantae > Streptophyta > Magnoliopsida > Asparagales > Orchidaceae > Papilionanthe > Papilionanthe hookeriana x Papilionanthe teres. The sequence goes on along the minus strand of CM040430.1, from coordinate 90,282,511 downwards.
ATTTTGGGTGTTTAGGCCAATTAGGGTTATTCCAAGTGAATTAATTCAAAACCTATTTTTCCTAGGGTCCTCTCGGTCATAAGAAATATCACCAAATTTTTCTAGAATTTATTTCACAACATGCTAATTATTGGATTTAAAATACTCAAAACAAGCAACATGAATTTGAAAAATCAATAACTTCTCATAGGGATGGCCTCGACTTTGGAAAATTCAGGGAATGTTCCCAAATTCGGAGGCTTCAAAAGCCCTATGGTCTCATGCCATGGTGAATTTCCTATATGCATGGAGAATTAAAACAATGCAGAGGGTAAATAAATCATTAAAAATAAAATACTTGATGAAATTAAATGATTTCTTTTCCACATTATTCTCCTCTGTTCACTGAGCAAGAGGGTATTTTTATTTTATTTTTCTGATTTTTCTACACAAAGTTATGCATTTTTGAAGTTTAGGGAATTAAATAAATCAAGAAAATACCCTAATTTCCTACTTATCCACGCGGCGCCACGCCATCCTCGGCAGCTCCGAAACGCCGCGTGTCGCGCTGCCATTCGACGCCGCCATCCAACTCAGCGCTCCAGGGGCCCGCTATATCGTTCCATCTCCTCATCCGGCACGATCCTGGCCGTCCGTCCGCGCGTGTATGGAATGAACGACATCCGTTCATCGTCCCCAAGCGTCCTCACCCGAGAGCCGTCCACACTAAAACCCTAAGAACTCACTCATTTCTCAACGGATTTTCGTGTTCTTGTGCTCTATGGATTCGTCTTAAAGAGACGAATACATCTATATGGTGATCATGCATTGAAATTAAGGCATTTGAAATGGAGAATCTCCAGAAGCTCGGGATAAAGAGTTAGCTCTTACCTTTGCTCAGAGAAGTGTGGCTTCAATCTGAGGGTTGTGTCACCTTCGATTGGGTCCAAGCAAGCTCCAGATCAAGTCTCCTGGTCTGGTGAATTGCCTAGGAATGATTTCGACCAAGCCCGATCACAAAGCTTGGAGTCTGGAACAGATGGGTGGCCTGGAGAGGGGGCTTTTGTCGGTGGACTTCTTCCTCGGTCCGGTGAAGGTGTAGGACCAATCAATTTGAGGATTGATCCACTCGTGGAGAAGTGTCCCGGTTTTGTGTGGAATTTTGGTCGAGAAATCGGGCTCGTTGGTGGGGATTAGGGCAAATTGTCACCTGGGGATCAACTCGCTCTAAGTATGGAGAGTGTTCGGAGCAATTTTGGCGGGATTTCGAGTAAGGTCCGGTTCGGCACCTCCCATGGCCGAGAGGGGGTGGTGTTTAAATAGGAGAGGGTGGAGGGCCTCCCGGGGGAGTTAGGGCTTGGGATCAGTCTGCTCTTGGCAAGAGAAGAACAGCCTACAATGGCCACTCGGGGATGGGGTAGCTCGACAGGTGAGAATTCCAAGTTTGGGCTCACATGCGAGCTCTCGGCCCGGTGGTTTCCGGCGGCCGTGGTCGCCGGCCGGCCGGGTCGAGTCACCCTCAAGGTCGGGGAGGTCGGGGTGGAGCTTAGTGCGATCAATCGGGATTGGCCATGTGTAAAGGGCTTGATTTAGATGGAATGGGGGAGGAGCTAATTTTGGGTCCAAATGAGTCCAAGTCATGGATTTAGGTTTGGTTCACCCTCCAAGGCCTCGATTTTGGGCTAAGGGAATCGGGTAAGTCGGCTAGCTTAGTAGGGAGAAGTCACCATCTAAGTACATTTATGTTTAATCAAGGTTTAGAAGAGTCATGAAAAGGCTTAATCACCCTTAAGGGAATCATTAAAGGACTCCCTCCCTTTGCCAAAAATGACATGGTGATGTGTAAAGTGGCTGCCATGGCTTGCATATGGCTTGTGCATGGCTTCATGGCTCCATTTGGCTTGGGGCAAAGCTTAGTCAATTTCATGGAAGTAGATTTTAGGAATCTTGGCATTTTTGGTGGAAATTTGGATGAAGCTTGATTTGGAATGGTTTAATGATGATTTTTAAACTTAGGGGTGATATCAATTAAAGGTATGATGAAAAGAAATTGCCATGTGGGCTTTAGGGCCAATCTTGGGCTTTTGTATTTGGTGGAAATGGGCTTTTAGAATGGTTTAGGAAAGTGGGCCTTTAGGTTTGAAAACAAATTGGTGGATGGAAATTTTGTGAAGGATTGGGCCAAACAAATGTTGGGTTTAGCCCATGGATGTGTTATGAGTGATTTGAAGCAGTGATTTGGGTTTGAATTGGGTTGAATTTGGGCTTCTTTGGTGAATGGGCCAATATAGGTCAAATTGGGCTAACTTGCGCCAATGTTGGGCTAGGCTTGAAATTGATGTAAAATAAATGTTGGGAAATGTTTATGGGAGTGTTTCAAAGAAGTTTTGGCTTTGGTTGGGTTTTGATTTTGGGGTTTAGGTTTATTTGGGTTAGGTTTGGGTTTAGGTCAAAATTGGGCCTTTTAGCTTTGGGTTGAATTTGAGTGGGGTTTGGGTCTAAATTTTGGGTAAATCATGTTAGTGTTTTGTTTGTGGGGATGCTAAGGAAGGTTTAGGAAAGGTTTGGGGTTAATTGGAGTTGAATTGGGTTAGTTAGGATTAGGTTTGGGTCATGGGTCCAAATTGGGCTTTAAGGCCAAAAGTGAAATTGGATTCAAATGTCAATCAAATTAGACTTGGATTTGGTCTAGATTAGTGTTGGGAATGTTGAATTGAAGTTTAGAATTGAATTGGACCAGAATTTGGGCCAATTGGGTAGGTTTGGTTTGACATTGGGTTCACTTTAGGTTAAAATGTGTCAAATTGGAGATTTTGATAAAAGTGGGGTAAATTGACAAAATTGGCCCATGGTGTAGTTGAACAAAATGAAATTGGGAATATTTGAGATTTTCAAAAATTTTCTGGGAATTTTCTGAATTTTTGGATTTTTGGGTCAAGAGGGGTATTTTGGGTATTTGGAGGGTATTTTTGGAATTTTTGGTATTTTTGGCTATGGATGGTCAATTTGAGTGATGTGTTAATTTTTGGGATTGGTATTGAGGAATTTGGGTGATTTGGAGATTTTTGGAAAATTTTAAGGGTTCTGGGTAGGCTAGGCGGGTGTAGGGTCCCGGGGGTCAAAAATTGAAAATTTGGAAAAATGAAGATTGAGTAATTGTAAGTGGAATGAAATCATTTTGGTTGAGCCATGAAGCCATATCAAGCCCACATGAGCCATGAAGGGACTCATTTGAGGTATTCACTATGTTGTTCCTAACCCTCTTAGCCAAGGGCTTAGGGGTTAAGGACCATCCATGTGAATCACCCTTATGAGTCAGGAGGTCAAGTTGGGTATGGGTGTGTTTTTAGAATGTGTGTGAAAGTGTAGTGTATAGGTGCAGTGTGTGTGTAGGTCAGCCCTTCACCAGACCAGGCCACCCAGGGCAGTCCTAAGGCCAAAGAGTCCTATAGGAACTCATCCTTTAAACTTCCACATTTGATTTCAACCCTCTAGGTGCTTAGGGGTCTACAATCAAGTTTTGTGGAGTTTGCAGGGAGTTAAGAAGTGTTTTGAATTTCTAAGTGGTGGGTCCCAATTCTAATCCTCTAGGATAGTCAAAGGAAAAGCCTAAGGCTAGATCCTAAGTACTAAAGAGAAGAAGAGAAGACCTCATCAAAAATGAGGTCAACAAATGGACCTCCAATAGGTGTGGTGTGCTAACCAAGCACACCGCGCGTATTGGCATTGACCGAAAAGATCAACAAAACCAACACAGATGTCCAAGTGACAAACTCAGGACGAAGTAGAAAAATTTCTGCTGTGGAGTGTCAAGTATATCTTTGAGACTGGAGATTCCTGAACACTCGCTGGGGAAAGGAAAAGGAGGTGAATCTCAAATCACATGACCTGGGGGAATTTCAATTTAGATTTTATTTTGTTTTAGTTTAAGTTTTGATGCATGAGCTCAAATTTTAGTTTAAGTTTTAATTTAAATTGAAGTTTTGTCAAAATTAATCTGAAGGGATTTGAACTTGAAATGAAAATTGGAATTTTGTGATTTTAGATGCAACATCTTCAACCTCAAAAGAAAATTAAATTGATTAGATTGAATCATTACAATGAGGAGAGATCTCAGAGTAATGCGGTATTGGATGTAAAATCCTTAACCTCAAGAGTTTGTTTTTGATGTATTTCATTGCGATAGGGAAAGAATCCTAAAGCAATGCAGTCTCGGATGTAAAATCCTCAACCCCAAGAATTTGATTTTGATGTATTTCATTGCAATAGGGAAAGAATCTTAAAGCAATGCAGTCTCGGATGTAAAATCCTCAACCCTAAAAGTTTGAATTTGATGTATTTCATTGCGATAGGGAAAGAATCCTAAAGCAATGCAGTCTCGGATGTAAAATCCTCGACCCCAAGAATTTGATTTTGATGTATTTCATTGCAATAGGGAAAGAATCCTAAAGCAATGCAGTCTCGGATGTAAAATCCTCGACCTCAAGAATTTGATTTTGATGTATTTCATTGTGATAGGGAAAGGATCCTAAAGCAATGCAGTCTCGGATGTAAAATCCTCGACCCCAAGAATTTGATTTTGATGTATTTCATTGCGATAGGGAAATAATCCTAAAGCAATGCAGTCTCGGATGTAAAATCCTCAACCCCAAGAATTTGATTTTGATGTATTTCATTGCAATAGGGAAAGAATCCTAAAGCAATGCAGTCTCGGATGTAAAATCCTCAACCCCAAAAGTTTGAATTTGATGTACTTCATTGCGATAGGGAAAGGATCCTAAAGCAATGCAGTCTCGGATGTAAAACCCTCAACTCCAAAAGTTTGAATTTGATGTATTTCATTGCGATAGGGAAAGAATCCTAAAGCAATGCAGTCTCAGATGTAAAATCCTCAACCCCAAAAGTTTGAAATTGATGTATTTCATTGCGATAGGGAAAGGATCCTAAAGCAATGCAGTCTCGGATGTAAAATCCTCAACTTCAAAAGTTTGATTTTGATGGGTAATTGATTTTGCAAAGATTTGCAGTGTTGATTTGAAAAGTGTGGAATTTTGGTGTTTCGAGAATTTCATGAAAGTTGTAAGAGATTTTGTGGAAAGAAACAAATTAGGAGCGAATATGTAGATGCTACATATCCCATTCAAAAGAGTTGATCGGAAGTTGCTGGTTTGGATTGGATACAATTCCTTTCCATCAGATTCGATCCGTGTCAATGGAATCAATCGCTTCCATCCCAGACAAGGGAGAGAGTAGAACGGATTGGATTTCGGATTTGGAAGATTGAATTTGAATTTGATTGAGGTTTGATTTGAAATCTGGAAGGTTGAATTTGAAATTTGATTGAGATTCGATTTGAGATTTATATTCATTTTCTTTGTCTTTAACGATTCAAATTTATTTTATCATTCATTTAATGTTCATGTGAATTTTGGCGTTCATCATCTTTTTTATTTAGATTTTTAAGGAAAGTTTTCTTTTATTCTTTTTGTTTCTTTTCTCGTTCTTTGTTCGAAGTTCATTTAACTTTAATGGCGTTTCCCAGTCAATTTGCATAAAAGAGGTGAAGGCCAAAAATGTGACATGGTCACTTTCATTCCAATCATGCTGAAGATACATCATACAACTCGATCTGGAATAAATCTTATACAATCCATGTAGACTCAAAACGGATTATGTATGATCTTTGTCGATCCATCCAAAAAAAGTATCTGTCAGAAATCCATGTCTAAATAGTGAGGTACATGGTCAATAACATCACCTTCCAAGCCATCCTTGGCAAGGATGTCGTATGGATGTACGTTGGAGGTGTGATATTTTCCATGTAGCTCACAGCTCGTAAGGCAGAGGCTCTCTAGCTCCGGGTCTGGCTGGTAGTGGTAAGGTGCTTTCCTGCCATCCATCCTTCTGAAAGTAACTGAGATCCGCTCCACGGGTACTCCCGGTATGCAATGTTTAGCGACATCTGCTCCATTGCCCTTCAGCATCATGACGGAACCTACCGGTAATGGTATCTTTACCGGCCCTCAGAACTCACCTGGGCCCGCTATCCGGAGGTCAGATCCGAACATGATATTACACTCGTTCAGAAAAGAAACCGTGCGAAAGGTCCGACAAAGTCGTGGTGATCTATGTGCGGGGGTATGCAATCACCCTTCTTGTAAATGTTAATGATGCAACCGTTGGGTATGCAATCTTCTAGCGATACCCTCCATGTTATCAGTCTTTTTACCATCCTTTTGATGACTAATGGCATTGGATCCACCTGGCCATGACAGAGTATTCCCGGTGGGTTTCCCTTCCAGTCTTCCGTGAAGTTGTAGCAGCATCCACATTGTATTGTAATTCTACCTTTCCCTGGCATCCATCTCCGGGGTTCCGAGTAAGTGTTTTCCCTTAGGAGGCCTGCTCGGCCCATTCTTTTCAAATCCCGGATGCGATCCACGATTTGTTGTTGTTCGTATTCCGAGAACACGTCCGTATGTAGCTCGAGGCCTTCTAGTATATTGATCCTCCCGCCTCCGATTCTCTCGAAGTATTCAAAGTTTTCTTTTCGACATTTCGCATTCTTTCTAGCTCGTATTCCGGAATAATCCGCAAATGGCGAGGTCTCGGTGACGTACTCGTAGGATATATGGCTCAATCCCTTCGCGTTCTCCTCGCATACCTCGGCTCCTCGGGGATGGTCTCCGTCGGGACATCCTCCGGGGTTGCTTCGCAACAAGGTTATGCATTATCGGTGGCTTTATCTCGGTGGCGTGGTAGCCTTCCTTCTTCTAATCTCCTCGAGATTTCCCCGGTTTCTTCCGTCATCCCGGGAGCCGGCTTCCTTTCTTCGAGTTCTCGGCGAACCGGTATCCTCGAAGTATATGCACCGGCAGTAGCAACCGCCTCGTCGCGCCGGTCCGCTGCTAGTTTAGTTAACATCTTGCGGATACGGCGATTTTTATTTCTTCGCCGAGTTCGTCGTGAGAGTAGCTCTTCGTACTTCCCGAATTTCGTGGGCGCGGCGCCGACAAGCTCGCCCTCCGCCGTAGCGACTACGTACTTGATTCTCTTGTCTTCTTCGGTGCTTCGCTTTCCTTTTCTTGATGCTCGGAGTGGTGGCTTGGGCCACCCACTTTCATTATCGTCCGACCGGGCGGTTCCTCTCGGTCAACCGGGACCCGACCACTTTCCTCGTATTGCGAGTCCGCCGGTGCGAAGTCCGAGTCAATCTCTATTATCGCTCCATCTTTCACCCTCTTTTCGTCGAGTGCAAGGCTTACGCCATTTCTAAAGTTCAGGACCAACCGCCCGTTCGACATTTCCCTGCGAAAAGACAAGGAAAAGGATCAGGGGCTGTACTAAGAACAAGAACATTAAGAAAATGTTTATTAAAGACAGTTTTTTTTATTTATTTATTACTTTTATATTTTTTAATTTAACAGGAATGAAGTGGGATAAGATCAGGAAAGAGATTTTGATATGGAAGAGAAAACAAGGAAAACTTTATTATCATGATTTTATTTATCTTAGCACATTTTTTATTATTTTTGGGTTCGGACCCAGTCATAAGTAATTACTTCGCCGTACTTATAGGGATGAAGAATTCATTCCTTCGAAACATTTGGTAGCGTAATACTTCTTCAAGTATCGTCCGTTGATCGGAAGCATATGCCGTTCTCCTCGGCAATTCACTAGCTGGTAGGAGCCTCCTGAGTATACTGCTTCAACCACAAACGGCCCTTCCCAAGTGGGTTCAAATTTTCCTCCTATCTTGCGGTGTGCAAGGATAGGTCTCTTGAGAAAACTAAGTCACCAACTTTGAAGGTTCTTGGGCGGACCAGTCTGTCATGGGCTTGAACCATCTTAGCTTGGTATAGTTCTAAATTTTGTTGCGCTGCAAGTCTTTTCCCTTCCAGGCTTTCCAATTCTTCTAGTCATAATTTAGCATTCTCTTCTGTCGTGATTTTGTTTGCAACTGCAATCCTGAGTGAAGGAAGCTGGACCTCTAAAGGTAACACTACCTCGGACCCATACACCATAGCGTAAGGTGTAGCTTGAGTAGGAGTTCTGAAGGTTGTCCGGTAGGCCCATAAGGCTTCTAATAACTTTTCGTGCCAATTTCTCTTATTATCGTCCAACGTTTTCTTTAAGATTTGAACAAGAGTTTTATTAAAAGCCTCAGCCAGGCCGTTTGCTCTTGGATAGTAAATTGTTGAATACCGCCAGTCAATTCCGTGTCTCCTGACAAAATTGTTGATTTGTGTGCTTCTGAATGCTGACCTATTATCTGAGATGATCCTGCGTGGCACTCCGAAACGGTAGACAACTTGGTTCTTGAAAAATTGTAGCACGTGGTGTGCTTTCACTTCTCTAAGTGGAACTGCCTCTGCCCACTTGGAAAAGTAATCTGTAGCCGTAAGAATGAAGCGATGTCCTTTTGAAGATGGTGGTTCTATTGGACCCACTATATCTGTGCCCCAACATTCAAATGTCCACGACGCAATTGTCGGATGTAGCACATTTGGAGGTTGGTGTAGAACCACTCCGTGCACTTGGCATTGGTGACAGCTCTTGGCGATTTTCATGCGATCGGTCATCATCGAGGGCCGGTAGTAGTCTTTTAATTTTCATTTTCATCTTCGGACCCGACCGGTGAGCGCCACAGAGTCCCGAATGCACCTCTTTAACAATTTCACGGGCCTCGGACCCGCTTAGGCACCTTAGCCACATTCGATCGAAAGACCTTCCGTATAATGTGTTGTTTATTAATGCGTAGGACGAGTTCTTTTCTTGATCCGATGGGCTAGCGACCTATCGTCCGATAGTTTTCCTGTTTGCGGGTAGTTCATTAATGGCCGTCGCCAATCTTCCGTGTTTTCCGTCACCGTTGCAACCGATTCTTTTTCTTTTTCGATTTGTGTATTGTGTCTATGTCGAGCTATGACAGGACTCGACGTCCGTGAACCGACACTTCTACCGACTCATCTTGCAAACGAGCAAATTCTTTTGCAAGGCGAGCTAACGCATCCGCTAAATCATTTTCTTTTCGGGAATTTTGTAGATCGTCACATTCGGAATCTGTTCCAACAACCGTATGGCGTACTCGGAAGTATTGCTCGAGTCTTGGTTTTAAAATCCTGTATCGTCCGGCGATCCGTTGAATGATTAGCCGCGAATCCCCGTAGATGTTGATGTCCGTTATCCCCATTTGAATAGCTAATTCCAGCTCCGTTATGAGGGCATCATATTCTGCTTCATTGTTTGTACACGGCTCTGTCAAGTGGTAGGAGTATCTTAACATCCCCCGCTCCCGTGTTATAAAGATTAGTCTGATTCCTGCCTTACCGGCACTATCACTTGCCATTCTTCGTCTTTGTGTGCTGAAGATGCTCCGTCAAAATATAATTCCCAACGTCGATCATCAGGGTCTTCCAGGCTCATTATTTGTTCATCTGAAAAATCGTCATTGAGAGGAGATTCTGCCGGCAGAGGGTGTGCAGCGAGAAAGTCTGCTAAGACTTGTCCCTTTACGGCACAAAGAGGCACGAAATTTATATCGAACTGCAATAATATCATTGACCACCTGGCAAGTCTGCCGGAAAGCGTTGGACGAGTCATCAAGTATTGCAATGGATTAAACTTCGAGATCAGGTTGACCTTATGAGAAAGCATGTAGTGTCTGAGCTTTTGAGCGGCAAAGATCAGGGCCAAACAGTTCTTTTCAATTGCGGGATACCTTATTTCCGTCGGAAGTAAACGACGGCTTAGGTAATAAAGAGCATTTTCTTTACCCTCATCATCGACACTGACTAACGGGCCCCGAGTGAGTCGTCTAAAGCCGCGGTATAAAGTATCAATGGTCTACCTGAGACTGGGGCTGCTAAGACAGGAGGTGTCATTAAATATTGCTTAATGTCCTCAAAGGTCTTCTGGCATTTCTCTTCCTAAATAAATTTGGCATCCTTTTTAACTAGTGCCGAGAAAGGCTGACACCTACCTGACAAGTTTGAGATAAAGCGTCGAAGATATGCCAGCTTCCCTTGAAAAGATCGTAGTTGTTTTAAGGTTTTGAGAGGCGGCATTTCTAAGATAGCTTTAATCTTTTCCGGTCGATTTCAATTCCACGATGTCGGACAACGAATCCTAAGAATTTCCCGGAGGTGACGCCGAAGGCGCATTTTAAGGGATTCATCTTAAGGTTAAATTGTCTCAATCGTTCGAAAACAATTCTCAAATCATATAGGTGGTTGTCCTTTACTTTACTTTTGATGACCACATCGTCCACGTAGCATTCGACTTGATTGTGGATGAGATCATCAAAAATTCTTGTCATCGCTCTCTGGTATGTTGCTCCTGCGTTCTTCAGTCCGAATGGCATCACTGTGTAGCAATATACTCCGATCGTTCGAATGCTCGTAAGTTTTTCATCTTCTGGAGCTATTTTTATCTGGTTGTATCCTGAAGATCCATCCATGAATGAGAATATCTCATGTGTCGAAGCAATTTCGATCATTAATTCTGGGATCGGTATAGGGAATTCATCCTTTGGACATGCCTTGTTCAAATCTCTGAAATCCACACAAATTCTGATCTGACCATTCTTCTTTCTGACTGGCACCACATTGGCTAACCAAGTCGAGTATTGCTCTTCACGGACAAATTTAGCATCTATTAGCTTTTTAACTTCAGCTATGACTTGTTGTTCGATCTCTAGACGCATTCTTCTGGGACCTTATCTGACCGGGACGAAGTAGGATCCACTCCTAGCTTATGGACTCGCGACCTCCGGAGCTAATCCCGGCATCTCATCGTAGTTCCAAGCAAAACAATCTTTAAATTCCATTAATAACTTGATTATTTCTTCGGAGTCTTCTTTATTGAGTAAGGAGCTAACAAAAGTAGGTCTAGGCTCTTCGCTAGTACCTAAGTTAACTTCCGTTAACTCATCTATTATAGATTTGATCTCTCCTTCGAATTCTGGTGGAGCGTCTCCAATTTGTAAATCTTCAAATTCTTCTGTAGATTCCATGCAGTTTTCATTAGACTCGCAAGTGACAACCAAGCAAAATTCAGTATCGTCAACTGATCCTACCGTGCCGAATCCGAGACCATGTTTTGAATTGGGTGGACGACCGGAGTTATTCCATAAATTTTCAAAATGTTGTGATTGACTTTTTGTCCATTGTCGAGGTAAGAAACCACGCTGAATTAAATTTTGAAGACAGGGAGAGTACCACTCAAAAGGTAATTCCATTAATTCTGATGAAGTGACATCTTCAAATTGTACATTATTTTCAGTTTTGGAAGAAGGAGCACCACGGTAGAATTTGAAGAGCTTTGCACCACCGCTGCGTACCTCTTTGACCACCATACCCTCGATCTTATTAGAATGGATCGGGGTCAGGGTCATAGTATGTACATAGTGGTTAATCTTCTCGTACATCGATTTATATTCTTCATTCTTTTCATCTTCGAGCGGGATCCCGAATTGCGGCTTCTTCCGACTTATTGTCGCCGCTTCTTGTTTGATCTCTTTTTCTTCTTCGAATTGTCTTCCCAATCAACACCGATGGTCGGTTTCCTCCGTCCAACCGTCCTAACGTCTCGCCACGACCTCGTCCCCGGCCTTCGACCTCGGATGCGAGTTGTGGAGAAACCTTCACCATCTCGTCGTAAGGGAGTGGTGAGTGATCGTTGGACTAGAACTTCGGGTTCTTCGTCATCCCGAATTTCCTTTGCTTCATTCGTTATGGTATTTACGGAGAAGATTGTTTTCTTCGGAGGTGCATAATAAGCTGCATCTTCATGAATTCTGATTTCATGTACGGAGAATGGTTGTAAGTCACCTTTGATGCACTGGTCCCCTCCATCGTAGTATTTGATGCACTGATGTAGAGATGATGGTACCATCCAGTTTTCATGTATCCATGGTCGGCCCAATAGAGCGTTGAACGACGTTTCTGAATCAATTATGTGAAATTTTGCGGCTGTCTTTGCCAAGTCACCGGTCTTCATTAGCAGTGTTATCGATCTGAGGGCTCTTTCTCCTTTCTGGTTGAATCCTCTTAATAACATTCTATCTGCTTCAAGCTCGCGAGCATCAATTTCCAAGTATGCTAGCGTTCGAAGATTCATTATATTGATTGATGCTCCTGGATCCACCAATACTCTGGAGAGTGTAAACTTCCCAATTGTAACTGAAATGTACAACGGTCGGTTGTGGTCTCGTCGTCCCAAGTAGTAGGTCATTGTCCGTGAAGGTGACACCTCGTCGTTCCTTTAACGAACAAACCTCATCTAAGGAATCTCCGGCCATTTGAGCTAAGCAAATTTCCGGATCAAGTAAGGCCTCGATCGAGCTTCTCTCATCTCCTTTGATAAGATGAGAGCGTCGTAGATGCTCGGCTTGGCCGGTAGTTTCCTAAGATGGGCTAGCACGTTGTAGTCCACTTTATTTCCATGTGTCTCGGCTTCTTCTCGAATGGGTATTTCTTCTGCCGGGGTTGGTTCTTCCTGAACAACCACCTGCTTTCCTTTGTCCATTGGACCCATTCTCGGAGGTAGAACTCTCCCACTTCTCAAGTTGACTTCTGTGATTTCTTCTGAATCCAGTATTGAGTTTGCTGGTGTTTCCTCCTGAATCGGAATGACAGGTTCTTCTGGATTAGCTTCAGAGTCTGAAGGCTCTAACTCTATTGTGACTGGAGCTCCTTGAAACTCGCAAACAGATTCGTTGCTTGTTGAACTCTCGTAGCCTCCTTGATGGATATCTTCTTCTTCATTGTGATCGTCGAGATTGTGTATGATTTGAGAATTGTCATTTGTCTCGGAATCGATGTCCGGATTGTCGCTAGTTACGTAATCGTTAAAAACAGTCAAAACGTAGCCAACGCTATAATCCTTATCATTATAAGATCCCACTGGAGTGGGCAGATAATCATACAAAGTCAGAGGTTCGAGAGATTTCTCCCCAGAATCGGAAACAACTATCCTAGGATAAGCAGCCCCTAGTCTAGCCTTAAGAGCCTCGTCTTCTCTTCTTCGTCGATTTTCTTCTTCTCTTCAATTGTCTCTTGTTGAGGTGGTTCTTCTATCGCAAGTGATAGTGTTGACTTAACAGGTTTCGAACTCTGAATTGAGGCTCGCACCGAAGCGGTTTGGATGTGATCCAAAATCTTTTTCGAAGACCTTGTCCAAGCGGTAGCCCATCCATCATCAGTCGCATAGGGATCTATCGGAACAATGAGATCAGTCGAGACAACATCGACGGAACCTCCTTTCGGGGTTCCTTCATGTACTCCTTCGGGATCGTTATATTCCCTTTCCGAAGATTGTCGTTGAGCCAACTTTTGAAGGTAATACAATCTTCTATCTTGTGTCCAAGCATCCGGTGGTAAGGGCAAAAGTTGGGATCACCTTTCTTATCAACTTCTTCTGGTCTCTTAGGTTCTGGCAGTTGAAAATCTGAAATCTTCAGCAGACTGCGGAACATTTTCGGCACTGCCACTTTCTTGAACAGATACTCCCTGCTCAGAAGCTCCCTTAACGTACGTTGCGGACGAGGCGGTTGTTCATACTGTGGAGATGACTGATAGCTGGGTCGGATTGCTGGTAATTCTGTTGAGGTTGTTGCGGCCGTTCTGACGATATTTGTATCGGTTGCTTGCCTTTGTCGACTGCTGCAACGATCCCGGACTTCTTTTCAAAAGTTTTCACGGGCTTCTGTTTGTCTGTTTTGTCGGTGAAACTTAATTTCTTCGCCTCCTCTTGCAAGCTTCCGACCTTGCTTAACAACTTCTCGAAAGTCTTAATAGTAAATCCCTTGAGGAGAAGTGCTATCGGGCCATGAATGCTCTTAAGTAAAATGCCGACTGCATGCTGCTCTTGTAATTGTGGCTTACACTTCATACTTAGGTTCCTCCATCGAAGTATGTAGTCCACCAAGGTTTCGTTGGGTTTCTGCTTCTCTACCACTAAATCACCTATAGTGATGTGGTGCCGAGCTCCAGCAAATCGCTTGATGAAGAGGTTCTCTAGTTCTGAAAATGTCTTCATCGAACCGTTCGGTAATTCTGCATACCAATCAAAGGCGATCCCTGATAGGTTGCTGACAAATTGTCTGAAGAGTAAGGCATCACTTCCGCCGGCATTGTAACAACTGGCACGAAAATGTGCAACATGCTGCCAAGGGTTTCCGGTTCCATCAAAGGTCTTGAACGGAGGTGGTACAAAGCCTTTCGGATATTGGACGGCGTCGAATTCTTCGGGGTAAGGTCTACCCGTCCGAATGGATGTCCCGCTCTTTGATTGTGCCAAGGCTTCTCGCACTCCGCTGTTCCACCATGTTCTTAATATCCTTTTCCGGAATCATGCTTTGTGTTGTATCCTTTTTAACCGATCATCCCCGTTGACGGACGTAATCTCCTTTCCTCCGTCTACAATGTGAATGACTTCGGGGGTGTTTCTCTTTGGGGTTGAACTTGACTCCGGAGAGTGGCTAGGGCTACGACCATCTCTTCCATCCTTTTTGCCATTCGGGCGATCGTATCATCTTTCTCTTGAAGCCGCCTCCTCATTACTTCCGGCCCCTCTCTTTCTGCGGCTGCAGGGGCACCTTGTGAAGCTGACGAAGCTCGTGTTTCAACCATGTTAATTTCTGCATATTCATCATCCATGAACTCTGACGAATCAATCTCATCTCCAAATTTCTCTTCTCTTTCCCTTAATAATCACCGAATATCGGTTCTTAGCTTTTCCATAGCATCTTCTAGTGGTCTTTTCTATACATCCTTGCAGTTGTCATGTGATAACTGTCGGGTTTCCTTCTCATGAGTCCCCTTCACTGCGGTAGCACTTTCTTCGGACTCAAGTCTCCTGACGAGACTTGCCTTCTCAGGTTGTTGTTTCAATCTTAATTGTCCAGTAGTGAGACGCCATACCATCCTTCTAGCAGCAGAAGGTTTAGGACCGGATGGTCTGTCAGCCAAATGTTGGAAGGTGGTATCCTCCCTAATATGTAGTCCTGAAACAATGACGGGCGGACTAGCTTTCATTCTCTTATTTGGCTCTTCTGCAGCGACAGCAGGTTCTACTCGCGGCCCAAGACGGGATTTGACTGGCACCTGCCCTATCCTTCTTAAAATTTCTGACACAGGGCACCTTTCCTTCTTTGCTAACTTCACTATCAAAGTTTGCAGTCGAGCAAATGGCGTAGTTCTGGCCCTTTTCTTACGGCTATCGTTATAATATACGAGCCGAGGCAATGCGGCGAGCAATCTTGCGAACATTTTCTTCATCCTCTCGCGGCGGAGAGGGGATGGAATCTACTTCCTCCCAAAAGTGGTATGTATTCAGCAGGCGGTGTATACTCGGGCAGCTTCCGGGATTTCCTTCGGAAAGCAACTTCGGCAGCTCGGCTTCTCTAGCGATCCTTCTACTTCGTTCCTTCTCCGAGTCCGTGTCGGCGATGGAATTCTAGAGCCGGACCCGATTTCAAAACGAAGGTCTCACAGAAGGTCCGTACCCTCCACGGTAACATGTTCACCATAGTTCCGAATTTCCTTCCCCTTTAGTTTGGCGGGAGTCGGGGTAGGTGCGGAGACAACTAGACCAGGTGGGGGTAGCAACAACGAGTCCTTCCGTGGACGGCGAGTACTCCTCTCGCTTGGAATCTTTTGCGAGAGGAGGGAATTCGTGAGTTGACTTGAGGTTGAACTCAATCAACGGCTTCTCAGTTTCTGGAACTTTGCTTGTGAGGGAAAATAGAGTGACATCGGGGATTTTGATGTCGGTGTCCCCGAATCCTTGTCCGAATCGAATAATTCCATTATTAGGCAGTTCGTCCTTGAACACGGCCAGGTCGAGTCTGTTGATGAAGGAGAAGATCAGTTTTGGGGCTTCCATTTCTGTAGGGCAGATTCCAAGTGTTAGTCCCCGAATCGTGCTTCTTCTTATCGTACAACTTATGACGAAAAAGAAAGAGTCCGAACACATTTCTGTTTATCTTAGTGTATTTGTGGTATTAAAGGAAGATTGTTTTTTCGAAAAGGTTTGTTTGTTAGGGAGGAGAATTAATAAAAGAAGGAGAGTTGTAGGAGGGGTAAAAGGAATTGATTAGAAACTGGAAAAGGAAGAGAAAGTCTTGCAGAAACTTCTCGACCCGCAAGACCGCTCCTAAAATAATACCTATTGGAGGTCCACCCCACCTCAGAAATGAGGTAAAAGGATCTCGGAACCTCTTTGTTTAGGGGTGTCTAAACAGTGGCTTCTAAATCCGAGAGAATGTTGGCTATACTTGTTCAAGGTAGAAATGAACATAGTATTCTAACGGAAAGAAGGGTAGTTTGATCCACTAGGAACATGGATACACTACCGATTTTTGAAAGCAGAATTATCTGACTAAAATGGAGAGAGGAATTGTCCCCAGCGGAGTCGCCAGAAATATGTCGGCATATTTTTAGGTTGTGTGTTGTATTTTTGAAAAGAGGTCGCCTACAAAAATTGTCGGTGAATTTTTAATTTAATTTAAATAAATAATTTGAAAAGTAGTATTTGATTTTGAAAATAATTTTTTTAAATTTGAAAATTTTAAGATATGAAATCAAACCGATCTCACATCCCAAATAGTTTATATAAACGAGCACCACATCACAAACCGTGTATCTATCTCGAAGGACAAACACACTACTTGACGATGGGGCTCGATTAAATAAACTAGAAGATTTGTGACATCCGTTTGGTCTGCGAACCAATTTTATAAGCCGACAAATTCTCCTACTTAATATGAAAGCATTAAACAGGTTTATATTACTCGGGTTCTTAAAATTCCCTATAAGGGCAAGCCCCTATAGTTAATTACATCTTAAGTGACGGGAATCACCTAAGAAAACTCTCGATAATAATCGCAATTCTGCTCTCAAGAATTTCAAAGTTTAAGTTTTTCAAAGGATTGAATTTTGGAATTTCAATAGGGAATGGATCAAGTTTGGAACATTTTATTTTGGGAATTCAAAAGAAGAAAGGTAGGAGAAATCACAGATTCGAAGCGAACTTCGGTAATTTCCCAACTATCCTATTGTTTGGCTTGAATTTAGGAGAGTCCTAATGTTTATTTAATGTTTTGATCTTGCCAATTTTAATTAATTAGGACTTATATTCGTATGACATGATCATACAAATAGCCTGGAAAATATGAGGGTTTATGTCATATCAGATGACTACCTCGGAATCCTAAGACCGGTTAGGGCTTAATTTACATGACATGATCATGCAAATGCCTAACGAAGAGTCGAGGATTTACGTTGCACTAGGCAAATTACCTCGAAATCCTATGGCTTTGTTGTTTAATTCTATGAATGTTTTGCTGAAGTAGACTCCGGTTTTGCTGATGACGATGGCCGTGCTGCCCACCATGCTCCGAGCTCCTTGTTGTTGCAGAGGTTTAGTTATAGAAGTCATAAATCAGGAGATGAGAAAAGTGTTTTGGTTTAGAGAGAATCTTAATTTTCAAGTGTTTTTTTTTATATTTTATTTAAAACAAATCTTAAAGTTGATTATAACAACACCGGTTAAGATCCCACGGTTCCATCCTTCCGGCATCGTTATTTTTATCGGATTCACTTAGTCCAGATGAATTTGCTAAACTCAACCGAATGAGTTCCACACTTTCATTTAGACCGCGGGAAATCCCGTTAGCAACACGTAGGTTACATCATCCGAGGTATTCCCGATCATCCAACAAGACGTTTTAATTTAGTTGTAATTGTAGTTTTGTGTTCTGTTTGTGATTAAATTTTGAGTTGTTTTATATTTTGAAATGTTGTGGCGGTGAATTTTATCTTGCAATGACTTTTAATTTAGTTTTGGTTTCAGTTTTAGGGGCTACCCTAGAGGTGTGGGTTTTCATGCAATAGTTGTTTATCATGCAAGAAAAGTAAAGTGCATTTGCAATAAAGTAAATTGCAAGAAAAGTAAATTGCAATAAAATAAAAGCGTACCTGGAGGGTCTTCCCGTCATCCCAAGCTGCACTTAAACACAATTTAGAATATTTAAGCAAGTTCCAAGGTAAAGCTAAGGGAAGGGTTATGGTTTTCTACCAAATTCCTAATCCTATAGCTAGTCATTTCCTATGACGTCTAGGTTCTTGTGTTTTGGTTTGAGGACGATTTTCTTCATCAAAGAACAATTAAGTTCAATTGTTCTTATAAATATCCTATCATATCGAGGAAGTTCTTAAGAAGAATCTTAAACATCTTTTCAATATTGCTAGAATTGTTTTAAGTCCAAATGAATTTAATTATACAAATGAATTAATCGTCCGAGAATTCAAGTTTTGTTATCTTGCTCGATGAACTAGGACATTTGAATATCCTATAAGTGAAGTAACATTTCATTTGACGTTCTGTTTAGGAGTTATGATAACCAAAGCTTTCGAGGGCAAATTGGTGTTCAAATGGTTTGTGAATTAATTTAATTTCAGTTATCGGGTTTAAATTTGGAATAGTGTTCAAGTTGCTTTACATTTATTTTTAAATTCTTTATGTCTTAGGTGATATCATTTTTAATTTAATTTAACTTTAATTTAATTTAATTTAATTTGGTTTAGTTTCAATTTTGATTCAATTTAACTTGATTTTAATTTTAACTTAACTTTATCATTTAATTTAATTTAATTCAATTTAGTTTGATTTGATGTGAATTAATTTAATTTAATTTAATTTGATTTAATTTCTTTTAATTTAATTTAATTTAATTTAATTTAATTTAATTTAATTTGATTTAATTTAATATGTTTTAATTTTATTTAATTTAATTTAATTTAATTTAAATTTTAATTTAATTTTACTTTTAATTTTAATTTAATTAAAATTTTAAAAGGGTTTAATTTAAATAATTTAACTTTAATTTAATTTAATGATTAAGTCTTTTAGCATTTTAAATCTTAAACTTGGATTATCATTTTAATTAGGAATTAAATATTATGGAGATGATTAATTTAGGGATTCTTAAATTAAAGAACAAATCTCTTCCTAATAATATCCCTATTTTAATAATTCCAATTTTATTATTCTTCCAAATTTAATCAATTATTTAATTAAGGTTTATTTTAATTATTTTTCAAATTGTTTGGTAGGTTTCTATTCTTTAATTATTTAAATTTCAATCATCCAAATCAGATTAGGATCAAATATTTTACTCTTTAATTTTATTAAGCCTAAAGTTTTAATTAAAGATTAAAATTTTAATTACCATTTTGCCCTTCAAGCTTAATAATTTCATAACTCACTAAATTGAGCTTAAATGAACTTGAAATTTTTATGTGACTTCACTCATACGTCAATAAAGACATGAGAGGAGAAAATGTGATTTTTCCGTATTTAATTTATTTATGTAATTATTTTTGGTGGAAAATAGAGATTTCCAAAGAAAATTTAATAATATGACCAAGGGAAAGTTTCTGTCCTTAAGAAAATTATGGGACATTCCTAATGATCAGAAGAACACTTGGACCAATTTTGGTGATTTTTTTGAATTATATTATTTTTATTATAATTATTTTAAATTTTGGAGTATTGATTAATTTAAAAATAAAATAAAGGTTGTAAAATGAATTTTATATTTTTCAAAAATCTCTCTGATATCAAGGAAATCAGAGAACCAATTTTTACAATTTTCTGATTTTTCTTTGATTTATTAGAATTATTTTAGTGGAAATGCTAAAAAATACATTTTTTTAATTTTAAAATTACCTTAGGGCTTTAAAATTTAATATCTCATTATAGAGACTTAAGAAAAATATGGGGTTTGTTCCTGAGTGATTAAAATTCAAAATATAATATTTTGGTGAATTTTATTATTTTTGTGATTTTTATTATTTTTTAATTATTAAAATATTAAATAATACAAAAAAAATCAACTTTTTTAGAAAATTACAATTTTATTTTTCTTTAAATTCCCTTATATCAGAGAGGCTCCAAAACCAATTTGGTAAATTTTTGAAAAGTATTTTGAAAGTTATGAATTTTTAAAGTTTAAATTGGCTAAATGGTTTAATCAACCTATTTAGTAGGGCTAACCAAGTCCAATTGACTTCAAATTTTTATGGTGGGTTCCTCTGATCCTAAATGTCAGTAGAGAATTGATTTCAAGTCAATTTGATGCATGATTAGCTCTAATTAATTAAGGACCTATTTTGGGTGTTTAGGCCAATTAGGGTTATTCCAAGTGAATTAATTCAAAACCTATTTTTCCTAGGGTCCTCTGGTCATAAGAAACATCACCAAATTTTTCTAGAATTTATTTCACAACATGCTAATTATTGGATTTAAAATACTCAAAACGGCAACATGAATTTGAAAAATCAATAACTTCTCATAGGGATGGCCTCGACTTTGGAAAATTCGGGGAATGTTCCCAAATTCGGAGGCTTCAAAAGCCTTATGGTCTCATGCCATGGTGAATTTCCTATATGCATGGAGAATTAAAACAATGCAGAGGGTAAATAAATCATTAAAAATAAAATACTTGATGAAATTAAATGATTTCTTTTCCACATTATTCTCCTCTATTCACTGAGCAAGAGGGTATTTTTATTTTATTTTTCTAATTTTTCTACACAAAGTTATGCATTTTTGAAGTTTAGGGAATTAAATAAATCAAGAAAATACCATAATTTCCTACTTATCCACGCGGCGCCACGCCATCCTCGGCAGCTCCGAAACGCCGCGTGTCGCGCTGCCATTCGACGCCGCCATCCAACTCAGCGCTCCAGGGGCCCACTATATCGTTCCATCTCCTCATCCGGCACGATCCTGGCCGTCCGTCCGCACGTGTATGGAATGAACGACATCCGTTCATCGTCCCCAAGCGTCCTCACCTGAGAGCCGTCCACACTAAAACCCTAAGAACTCACTCATTTCTCAACGGATTGGGCCAAAAATGTTTAGAAGAGTCATGAAAAGGCTTAATCACCCTTAAGGGAATCATTAAAGGACTCCCTCCCTTTGCCAAAAATGACATGGTGATGTGTAAAGTGGTTGCCATGGCTTGCATATGGCTTGTGCATGGCTTCATGGCTCCATTTGGCTTGGGGCAAAGCTTAGTCAATTTCATGGAAGTAGATTTTAGGAATCTTGGCATTTTTGGTGGAATTTTGGATGAAGCTTGATTTGGAATGGTTTAATGATGATTTTGAAACTTAGGGGTGATATCAATTAAAGGTATGATGAAAAGAAATTGCCATGTGGGCTTTAGGGCCAATCTTGGGCTTTTGTATTTGGTGGAAATGGGCTTTTAGAATGGTTTAGGAAAGTGGGCCTTTAGGTTTGAAAACAAATTGGTGGATGGAAATTTTGTGAAGGATTGGGCCAAACAAATGTTGGGTTTAGCCCATGGATGTGTTATGAGTGATTTGAAGCAAGTTGGGAGTGATTTGGGTTTGAATTGGGTTGAATTTGGGCTTCTTTGGTGAATGGGCCAATATAGGTCAAATTGGGCTAACTTGGGACAATGTTGGGCTAGGGTTGAAATTGATGTAAAATAAATGTTGGAAAATGTTTATGGTAGTGTTTCAAAGAAGTTTTGGCTTTGGTTGGGTTTTGATTTTGGGGTTTGGGTTTATTTGGGTTAGGTTTGGGTTTAGGTCAAAATTGGGCCTTTTAGCTTTGGGTTGAATTTGAGTGGGGTTTGGGTCTAAATTTTGGGTAAATCATGTTAATGTTTTGTTTGTGGGGATTCTAAGGAAGGTTTAGGAAATGTTTGGGGTTAATTGGAGTTGAATTGGGTTAGTTAGGATTAGGTTTGGGTCATGGGTCCAAATTGGGCTTTAAGGCCAAAAGTGAAATTGAACTCAAATGTCAATCAAATTGGACTTGGATTTGGTCTAGATTGGTGTTGGGAATGTTGAATTGAAGTTTAGAATTGAATTGGACCAGAATTTGGGCCAATTGGGTAGGTTTGGTTTGACATTGGGTTCACTTTGGGTTAAAATGGGTCAAATTGGGCATTTTGATAAAATTGGGGTAAATTCACAAAATTGGCCCATAGTGTAGTTGCACAAAATGAAATTGGGAATATTTGGGATTTTCTGGAATTTTCTGGGAATTTTCTGAATTTTTGGATTTTTGGGTCAAGATGGGTATTTTGGGTATTTGGAGGGTATTTTTGGAATTTTTGGTATTTTTGGCTATGGATGGTCAATTTGAGTGATGTGTTAATTTTTGGGATTGGTCTTGAGGAATTTGGGTGATTTGGAGATTTTTGGAAAATTTTAAGGGTTCTGGGTAGGCTAGGCGGGTGTAGGGTCCCGGGGGTCAAAAATTGAAAATTTGGAAAAATGAAGATTAAGTAATTGTAAGTGGAATGAAATCATTTTGGTTGAGCCATGAAGCCATATCAAGCCCACATAAGCCATGAAGGGACTCATTTGAGGTATTCACTATGTTGTTCCTAACCCTCTTAGCCAAGGGCTTAGGGGTTAAGGACCATCCATGTGAATCACCCTTATGAGTCAGGAGGTCAAGTTGGGTATGGGTGTGTTTTTAGAATGTGTGTGAAAGTGTAGTGTATAGGTGCAGTGTGTGTGTAGGTCAGCCCTTCACCAGACCAGGCCACCTGAGGCGGTCCTAAGGCCGAAGAGTCCTATAGGAACTCATCCTTTAAACTTCCGCATTTGATTTCGACCCTCTAGGTGATTAGGGGTCTACAATCAAGTTTTGTGGAGTTTGCAGGGAGTTAAGAAGTGGTTTGAATTTCTAAGTGGTGGGTCCCAATTCTAATCCTCTAGGATAGTCAAAGGAAAAGCCTAAGGCTAGATCCTAAGTACTAAAGAGAAGAAGAGAAGACCTCATAAAAAATGAGGTCAACAGGCCCCAATTCCAATCCTCTAGGATAGTCAAAGGAAAAGCCTAAGGCTAGATCCTAAGTACTAAAAAGAAGAAGAGAAGACCTCATCAAAAATGAGGTCAACAAGAAGGTTTTTTGATCAGATGTGGCTAAGATGCCTGAGTGGGTCCGACGCTCGTGAAATCGTTAAAGAAGTACATTTAGGACTTTGTGGCGCTCATCAGTCGGGTCCGAAAATGAAAATGAAGATTAAAAGACTAGGGTACTACTGGCCCTCAATGATGACCGGCTGTATGAAAGTTGTCAAAAGTTGTCACCAGTGCCAAGTGCACAGAGTGGTTCTACACCAACTTCCAAATGTGCTACATCCGACAATCACATCGTGGCCATTTGAGTGTTGGGGCACAGATATAGTGGGTCCGATAGAGCCGCCTTCTTCAAGAGGACATCGCTTCATTCTTGCAGCTACAGACTACTTTTCTAAATGGGCATAGGCTATACCACTCAGAGAAGTGAAGGCACACTCGTGCTACAGTTTTTCAAGAACCAAGTTGTCTACCGTTTTGGGGTACCGCGCAGGATCATTTCAGATAATGGGTCTCCATTCAAAAGTACAAAGATCAACAATTTTGTCAGAAGACACGGGATCGATTGGCGATACTCAACGATCTACTACTCAAGAGCAAACGGCTTGGCCGAGGATTTTAATAAAACTCTCGTTCAAATTTTAAAAGAAACTTTGGACGAAAATAAGAGAAATTGGCACGAGAAGTTGTTAGAAGCCTTATGGGCATACATGATGACTTTTAGGACTCCTACTCAGTCTACGCCTTACGCTTTAGTTTACGGGTCCGAGGCCGTCTTGCCCCTGGAAGTTCAACTTCCATCACTCCGAATTGCAGTTGCAGAAATGATCACTACAGAAGAAAATGCTAGACTACGACTGGAAGAATTGGAAAGCTTGGAAGGGAAAAGACTTTCCGCACAGCAGAATTTAGAACTGTATCAAGCTAGGATGATCCAGGCCCATGATAAACTGGTCCGCCCAAGAACTTTCAAAGTCGGTGACTTAGTTCTTGTTCTCAGAAGACCTATTCTTGCACATCGCAAAATAGGTGGTAAATTTAAACCAAGATGGGAAGGGTCGTTCGTGGTCGAGACAGTCTACTCAGGAGGTTCCTACCAACTGGTGAATTGCAGTGGAGAACGACCCATGCTTCTAATCAATGGATGGTATTTAAAGAAATATTACACAACCTGATGTTTCAAAGGGTGGCATCTAAAGTAGAGTCTTATCCCTAGAAACACGGGTGAAGTAATAACTTTGTGACTGGGTCCGAACCCAAAACAAAATAAAATGGATGATAAAAAAAAATCTCATCAACGAAAATGTTAAAAAGAAAACAATGGAAATCGTAATAATAAAATGTCAATCATTCCTTTTAAATCCATTCATTCCTGATATTTTCTCATCTCTTCCTACTTCTTTTAAATTTAAAAGAAGCGAATAAGATTTTTTAAGTGTTTTTTCTTATTGCTCTTGTTCTTAGTACAACCCCTGATCCTTTACTTGTTTTTTTCGCAGGGGAATGTCGAACGGGCGGTTGGTTCTAAACTTTAGAAATGGCGTGAGTCTAGCACTTGATGAAAAGAGGGTGAGGGATGGAGTAGTGATAGAGATTGACTCAGACTTAACACCAGCCGGCTTACAATACGAAAAAATGATTGGATCCCAGTTGATCGAGAAGAACTTCACAACCAGACAGTGATGAAAATGGGTGGCCCGAGCCACCAATCCAGAAGCAAGAAAAGAAAAGCAAAATCCTCTCATGCAACCGGAGATGATAAGAAAGTTAAGTCCATGGTTGCCACAGCAGAGGATAGGCTTGTCAGCGCTGCGCTTGCAGAAGTTCAAGGAGTAAGGAGAGCTACTCTCACTGCTACCCAGCGAAGAAATAAGAAGGTTGACCAAGTTAGCAGAAGATCAAAATAAGCGGACAATGGATACCGTTAGTGCAAATGCTCCAAGAAGACCGGTTCGTCAGGAACCAGAAAGAAGAAAGTCAATTCTAAGAAAGTCAGAATAGATAAGAGAAATACCAAGAAAAGCAGAAATAGAGTCAGTATCTCGACGCCGAGCAGAGGTACCGGATCCGAAGAGTCTTGTTGAGAAAGCAACCCCGGAGGATGTCCCTACAGAGAATATCCCCGAGGAGTCGAGACATGCAGAAGAACATGCTTGGGGTTGAGCCATACATCCCGCGATATGTTACCGGACACCGAGGACTTCAGATAATCCTGGAATATGAGATGGAGAAAATGCAACTAGTTGAGAAGAAAACCTTTGAATACTTTGAAAGAATTGGAGACAAGAGGGTCAACATCTTGGAAGGCCTCGAGCTGCATACAAATGTGTTCTCAGATTATGAGCAACAATAAATTGTAGACTGCATCCTCGAATTACAGAAAATGGGCCGAGCTGGCCGCCTGAGAGAAAAGACATATTCAGAACCCCGAAGATGGATGCCAGGAAAGAGAAGAGTTACAATCCAATGCGGATGTTGCTACAATTTTGCCATAGATAGAAAAGGAAATCCACCAGGGATACTCCGTCATTGTGATGTAGATCCGATGCCAAAAATCATTAAGAGGATGGTGAAAAGGATGATAACATGGAGGGTATTGCCTGCAGATTGCATACCCAACAGCTGCATTATTAACATCTACAAGGAAGGCGACTGCATACCTCCACATATAGACCATCATGACTTTGTTAGACCCTTCTGCACAGTGTCATTCGTTAACCAGTGCAACATCATGTTTGGAGCTAACCTCCGGATTGCAGGCCCCGGTGAGTTCCGAGGGCCGGTGGAGTTACCACTATCGGTAGGTTCTGTCCTGGTGTTAAAAGGAAATGGAGCAGACATTGCGAAGCATTGCATTCCAGGAGTGCTTGTGGAGCATATCTCAGTTACTTTTAGAAGAATGGATGACAGAAAAATGCCTTACCACTTTCAGCCAGATCCAGAATTGGAGAGTCTCCGGCCTTATGAGCTGTGAGTTACATGGGAAATAGCACACCTCCAATGCACATACAAGCGGCATTCCTGCCAAGGGTGGCTTGGAAGGTGATGTTATTGCCCATGTTTCTTACTATCCAGACATGGGTTTTTTGACAGACGCTTTTGGATGGATCAACAAGAATCTTACACAATCCGTTTTGGATTTACATGGATTGTATGAGACATTAAATTTCCGAGGAAAATTTCATCATGGTTAGATCAAGTTGTATGATGTATTTTCAGCAAGTTGGAATGAAAACGACTACGTCATATTTTGCCTTCACCTCTTTTTGTGCAAATCGACTGGGAAACATCATTAGAGTTAAAAGAACTTTGAACGAAGAACAGAAAAGAAAAGAAAATAAATGAGAACTTTTCCTAAAAATCTGAATATTAAAATGAACTTCAAATTCACATGAACACTAAATAAACAAAAAAAAAATAAAATGGGATTGTTAAAGGACAAACAAAACAAATTTAAATCTCAAATTGAATTCTGATCTGAAACCTCTGATTTGAACCTTTCAGTTCTTTCCTCAATTGAAATCTGTTTGACACTCTTTTGAAATTTGAATATTTTCTTCGACTTGTCGTTAAGTCAAGTCTTTTCAGCTTGGTACGTTTACCAGCTCCTTTCAATTCTCTTTCTTCTATGTCTTAGAGGATCGACTAGTTCTATTGACACAGAGCCACGAACTTTGTTCGATTTGGTTCTGATGGCATAAGACTAGGTCCCTCTTCATACAGATAAATCTTTGAGACTGGAGCCTAACATCCAGTTCTCTTCGAGGCTAGAGCCTAACTTCTAGTCCTCTTTCAAACTCTCGAGACCAGTACCGAAATTCCAGTTCTCATTTCGAGGTCGGTACCTAAATTCCGACTCTCTTTTCGAGATCGATACCTAAATTTCGATTCTCTTTCGAATTTATACCAAATTTAAATTCTAAATTTTTGAGACTGGTACCAAATTCCAGTTCTCTCTTTCCGAGATCGATACCTAAATTTCGATTCTCTTTCGAGGTTGATACCAAATTTCAATCCTCTCTTTCGAGACTGGTACCACATTCCAGTTCTCTTCCTTCGAGATCGATACCTAAATTTCGATTCTCTTTCGAGGTTGATACCAAATTTCAATCCTCTCTTTCGAGACTAGTACCAAATTCCAGTTCTCTTCCTTTGAGGTCGGTACCTAAATTCCGACTCTCTTTCGAATTGATACCTAAATTTCAATTCTAAATTCCGAGACTGGTACCAAATTCCATTTCTCTTCCTTCGAGGTAGGTACCAAATTCTGACTCTCTTTCGAATTGATACCAAATTTCAATTCTAAATTTCTGAGACTGGTACCAAATTCCAGTTCTCTTCCTTCGAGGTTGGTACCAAATTCCGACTCTCTTTCGAATTGATACCAAATTTCAACTCTATATTTCTGAGAATGGTACCAAATTCCAGTTCTCTTCCTTCGAGATCGACACCTAAATTTCGATTCTCTTTCGAATTGATACCAAAATATCAATTCTAAATTTCTAAAACTGGTACCAAATTCTAGTTCTCTTCCTTCGAGGTCGGTACCAAATTCTAGTTCTCTTCCTTCGAGGTCGGTACCAAATTCTGACTCTCTTTCGAATTGATACCTAAATTTCAATTCTAAATTTCCGAGACTGGTACCAAATTCCAGTTCTCTTCCTTCGAGGTCGGTACCAAATTCCGACTCTCTTTCGAATTGATACCTAAATTTCAATTCTAAATTTCCGAGACTGGTACCAAATTCCAGTTCTTTCCCTTCGAGGTCGGTACCTAAATTCCGACTCTCATTTGAGATCGATACCTAAATTCTGACTCTCTTTCCAAGATCCATACCTAAATTTCGATTCTCTTTCAGGATTGATACTTAAATTTCAAATCTCACTCTCTCGAGATCAGTACCTAAATTCTGATTCTCATCCTTTTTTTCCGTTGATACTTAAACTCTGATTATCACTCCAAGGCTGGTACCTAAATTCTAGTTCTCTTCACAATCTCGAGGTTGAAACCCAGGTTTCAATTCTCATTTCAAATCAAAATTTCAAATTCAAAATTTCCTTAAATTAATTTTAAATTAAAACTTCAATCAAAGTTGAAACTCAAAAAAAATTAAAATCTAAACTCACACATTGAAACTTGGAATTTAAAAGTAAGATGAAATCTAAATCGAATTCCCCAGATCTTGTGATTTGGAGTTCACCTCCTTTTCCATTCCCCAGCGAGAGTTCAGGAATCTCCAGTCTTGGAAATATACCTGATACTCCCCAACGGAAATTCTTCTACTTCGTCCTAAGTTTGTCACTTGGACATCTGTGTTGGTTTTGTTGATCTCTTCGGTCAACGCCAATACGCGCTGTGTGCTTAGTTAGCACACCACACCTATTGGGGGTCCATTTGTTGACCTCAATTTTGGTGAGGTCTTTTGCTTCTCTCTTTAGTACTTAAGATCTAGCCTTAGGCTTTTCCTTTGACTAATCATAGAGGACTAGAAATGGAACCCACCATTTAGAAATTCAAACTACTTATTAACTCTCTGCAAACCCCACAAGCTTGATTGTAGACCCCTAATCACCTAGAGGGTTGAAATCAAATGTGGAGGTTTAAAGGATGAGTTCCCTATAGACCTTTTTGGACTTAGGAATACCCTGGCTGGCCTGGTCTGGTGAGGGTTGACTTGCACATACACTACACTCTCACACACATCCTAAGTTCTAAAACCACACTCTCACCCAACTTGACTTCCTGACTCATGTAGGTAATTCTTATAGATGGTCCTTAACCCCTAAGCCCCTGGCTAAGAGGGTTAGGAACAACATAGTGAATGCCTCAAATGAGTCCTCTGATGGCTCATATGGCCTTAATGTGGCTTCATGGCTCAACCAAAGTGATTCTATTTTACTCACACTTGATCAATCTTCCTTTTTGCAAAATTTCAATTTTTCACGCCTAGGGCCCCGGACCCACCAAACCTACCAAATACCCTTGAAATGGCTCAAAATTTGCAAAATTATCTAAATTACCTAAGATCCCTCAAGATCAATCCTGAACACTTCCCACCACTCAAATTGATCATCTTTGGCCAAAAATACCAAAATTTCCAAAAAATACCCCTAACCCCCCCAACACAAAATGACCAAAATACCCTTTTACCCCAAAAATCCAAAAAATTCTAAAAATTCTCAAAAAATTCCAGAAAATCCCAAATATTCCCAATTTCATTTTGTTCAACTACACCATGGGACAATTTTACCATTTTGCCCCACTTTTACCAAAACCCCCAATTTAACCCATTTTCAACCCAAGTGAACCCAATGTCAAACCAAACCACCCCAATTGACCTCAATTTTTGTCCAATTCAATTCTAAACTTCAATTAAATATCCCCAATATCAATTTAGACCAAATCCAACTCCAATTTGATTGACATTTGGGCCCAATTCCAATTTGGGGCTTAAGGCCCAATTTTGGCCCATGACCTAAACCTAGCCCAAACCAACCTAACTCAACCTCAATTGGCCCCAAATCTTTTATAAGGCCTTTATAACATCCCCATAAACAAAACACTAACTTGATTTGCCCAAAATTTGAACCTAAAATCCACCCAAACCTAACCCAAAACCAAAATTCCTTAAATTGACCTAAGCGCAAACCTAACCTAAATAGGCCCAAATCCCAAAATTAAAGCCCAACCAAAGTTGAAAACTCTTTGTAACACTCCCATAAACATTTCCCAACATTAATTTTACATCAAATCCAATATTAGCTCAACCTTAACCCAAGTTAGCCCAATTTGGCCCACCTTGGCCCATTTACCAAAAAAGTCCAAATTCAACCCAATTCAATTCAAAATCACTTTAAACCTGTTTCAAATCACTCATGACACATGCCTAAACCAATTGCAACATTTACTTGGCACAATCCTTTACAAAATTTTCATCCTAAATTTACTTTAAATCCAAAAGCCCACTTCCTTAAACCACTTTAAAAGCCACTCCAAAATGATTTCAAAAAGCCCAAAATCAATCCAAAGCCTACATGACACTTTCATCTCATCATCCATTTAATTAAATCACTCCCTATGTTTCAAATTCATCATTGAATTTTTCTAAACTAAGCCATGTGCCAAATTACCCCTAAATACCAAAAAATCCTTAAACCCCTTTTTCATGAAACAAGCCAACCTTTTCTAAGCCAAATGTAAGCCAAATGTGAGCCATTTGAAAGCCATATGAAGCCATGAAGTTTTCACACCTCACCATGTCATTTATGGCAAATGGAGGGGCCCCTTTCTTAAGCCTTCCTTAAGCATTTTTAACCTCATCCATGATACACACTAAACCATGCTTAGCCACCTCACCATGGATGGA
Source organism: Papilionanthe hookeriana x Papilionanthe teres (assembly GCA_022702705.1). Lineage (NCBI taxonomy): Eukaryota > Viridiplantae > Streptophyta > Magnoliopsida > Asparagales > Orchidaceae > Papilionanthe > Papilionanthe hookeriana x Papilionanthe teres. Next base: position 90,252,252 of record CM040430.1, on the reverse strand, counting down.
GACTTCTCCACTCCAATTCAAATGAGCCATATGATTCCCTTCAGCCCAAATCAGGCCTTGGTGGGTGTACCAAACCCAAATCCATGCATTTGACCAAACCAAGCCCAAAATGATCCCTTCCCCCTTCCACTTTGATTCAACTCCTTTACACTTAGCACTTGCCAATTGAACTCACAAAACTCAAGCTCTGACCTCCCTGACCCTGAGGGTGACCCATGCCTGGCCGGCCAGCCACCACAGCCGCCGGAAACCACCAAGCCGAGAGGCTTGATTTGAATCAAAAATTTAATTTGAACTAGCTGACTTGTCCCAACCTAAACGACCATTGCAGCTGTTCTTCCCTTGCCCTGAGCAGTTGATCCAAACCTCCAATTGCCCCTGGGAAGCCCTCCACCCACCTCTATTTAAACCCACTCACCTCTCGGCCAGACAAGGTGATGAACCAGACCTTAAGGAAACTCTACAAAAATTGCTCCATGACCTTCTCCTAACCTAGAGCAGTTGATCCCCAGTGTTCCTTTGCCCTAAACCCCATTAACAGAGCTCAATTTCTCAGTTGAAAATCCACCTAGAAAAATAGGACACTTCACCACAGTGAGCCAATCTTCAAGTTGATTGACCCTACACCTTCACCAGACCAAGAGGAGAAGTTCCCCAGCAAAAGCCCCCTCACCAGGCCAGCCATTGCTTCCAGCCTCCAAGCTTTATGATCGGCCTTGATCACTTTCATACTTAGACAATTCCTCAGAGCCAGAGACTTCATCTGGAGCTTAGTTGGACTCAATCGAAGGTGACACAACCCTCAGATCGAAGCTTCACTTCTCTGAGCAAAGGTATGAACTCACTCTTCCTCCCGAGCTTCCAGCAATTCTCCATTTTTTGGGTTAATTTCATAGCTTATAAACCATATGGATGTGTTCGTCTCTTCAAGACGAATCCATAGAGTATAAGAACTCGAAAATCCATTGAGAATTGAGAGAGATATTAGGGTTTGAGTGTGGACGGTCACGGGTGCACACCAGTCGTAGATGATGACCAGGAACCGTTGGATCGCCCGTGTATCGAGCGGACGGTCGAGATCAAGCCGGATAGCGGAATGTTACGTAAACCGCGGGACCCTAGAGAGCTGAGTCAGTTGGTGGCGCCGAATCACAGAGCGACGCGTGGGCTTTCGATTCGCCGTAGGTTGACGCGGCGCCGAGTCGGATAAGTAGAAAATTAGGATATTTTTGAACTATTTAAATACTAGAACTTCAAAAATTCATATCTTTGTATAGAAAAATCATAAAAATAAAATAAAAATACCCTCTTGCTCAGTGAATAGCGGAGAATAATGTGGAAAAGAAATCAAGTTAATTTGATGAGTATTTTATTTTTAATAATTTATTTACTATTTCCAATGTTTTGATTCTCCATTTGCATAGACAATTCACCATGGCATGAGACCATAGGGCTTTTGAAGCCTCTGATCTTGGGAACTTTCCTTGATTTTTTTAAGGTCAGAGGCCATCTCTGTGATAAGTTATTGATTTTTCAAGTTCATGTCACTGTTTTAGGTTTTTTAATTCCAATAATTAGCATGTTATAAAATAAATTCTAGGAAAATTTGGTGATGTTTCCTAAGACCAGGGGACCCTATGAAAAATATGTTTTGAGTTAATTCATTCATAATAACCTTTATTGGCCTAAACTCCCAAAATTGAATTTGAATTAATTAGGGTTAAGCACACACCAAATTGACTTGAAAATAATTCTCCATTGCTCTTTAGGGTTAGAGGAACCTTACATAAAATTTTGAAATCAATTGGACTTGATTAACCTCACCAAATGGATTGATTAAGCCTCAAAAGCAAAATAGAACTTTAAAAATTCATCACTCCAAAAATACTTTTCAAAAATTCACAAAAATGGTTTTGGAGCTTCTCTGATATCAGTGGAGTCCAGGAAAATTAAAATTGGAATTTTCCAAAAAAGTTGATTTTTCACAATATTTTAATATTTTAATAATTAAAAAATAATAAAAAATCACAAAAATATTAAAAATCATAAAAATATTACATTTTGACTCCTAATAATTTAGGAACAAACCAAGTATTTTTACTAAGTCCCTAGGATAAGATATTGAATTTTAAAGGCTTAATGTAATTTTTAATATTAAAAAATAAATTTTTAACCTCTTCACAAAAATAATTCTAATAAATCAAAGAAAAATCAGAAAATTATAAAAGTTGTTTCTCTGGACTCCTTGAGGTCAGAGAAATTTAAGAAAAATATAAAATCTATTTTTCAACTTATATTTTATTTTAAAATTAATTAATACTCTAAAATTTAAAATAATTATAATAAATAATATATAATTTAAAAAATCACAAAAATTGGTCCAAGTGGTCCTTTGGTCATTAAGAATGTCCCATAATTTTCTTAAGCACAGAAACTTTACCTTTGTCATGTTGTTGAATTTTCTTTGAAAACCCCTATTTTCTACTAAAAATAATTATATAAAGATAATTAAAGTCAGAAAAATCACATTTTCTCCTCTAATGTCTTAATTGACATGTGAATGAAGTGACATAAAAATTTCAAATTTATTTGAGCTTAATTTAGTGAGTTATGAAACAAATAAGCCAAAAAGGGTATAAAGGTAATTAAAAATTTTAACCCTTAATTACAACTTTAGGTTTAATCAAAATGGAGGGTAAAATATTTAATTTTAATTTTCTCTTGGATGATTATACTTAGGGAATTTAAAGGGTAGAAACCCATTAAACACTTTGAAAATATCAAAATGAAACTCTAATTAATTAAATAATTTAAATTTTGGAAAGAATATATTTAAAATTTGGATTATTAAAATAGGGATATTATTAAGAGGATATTTATTCTTTAATTTAAAAATCCCTAAATAAATCACTTCAATAATATTTAGTTCTTAATTAAAATTTAAAATAATAAACCAAATTAAATAAATTAAAAATTAAAAGAAGATAAACCTTAAATGAATTAAAGCTTAAAATATTAAATGGTCTAGTAATCAAAATCAAATTTAAAATCTTGGGGTTAAATTAAATTAAATTAAATTAAGTCAAGTTACAGTTTAAATCAAATTAAATTAACACCTTAACAATTAAATTAAATTAAATTTAAAATATTGAAACTAAAATTAAATTAAATTAAATTAAATTAAATTAAATTAAATTAAATTAAAATTAAATTAAAATTAAAAATTAAATTAAATTAAATTAAATTAAATTAAATTAAATTAAAATTAAATTAAATCAAAATCAAATCAAATTAAATTAAATTAAATTAAAGTCAGCTAACGACAAACCTAAATGAAATCATTAAGAGTTAAATCAAAACATATCAATAATTTCAACACCTCTTTCTATCTAAGTAAAACTTAAACATGAACATCAATCTGAAATACTAAGGTAATTGAAAGTGTAAAGATTTAAATTAAATCTAAAATAATTTGAACACTATTCCAAACTTAAAATTATTAATTAAAACCTCATAATTAAATTAAAACACTTTGAATCATTAACTCAAACTTTAAATTAAGAATGATTAAAATTCTCAACAACCCAACTTGCCCTTAAAGGCTTTAATTATTATAACTCTTAAATAGAGTGTTAAGCGAGATGTCACTTCATTCATCAGATAATCAAATATCCATGTTCACTGAGCAAGAGACAAAGTTTAACTAAACTCCTGGATGATTAATTCATATGTGCAACTAAATTTACTTGGACTCAAAATAATCTCAAAAGTATTGTAAAGATGTTTAGGACTCGTCCTAAGCACTTCCTCAATATGACGGGATGTTTTAAAAGAACAATTGAATTTAATTGTTCTTTGATGAAGAAAATCATCCTTAAACCAAACAAACAACCTAGACGTCATAGGAAATGACTAGCAATAGGATTAAGATTCTGGTAGACAACCAAAACCTTTCCCTTAGCTTTACCTAGGTATTTCTTGCAAAAATATGTTTAAATGCCTTAACATGTGTTTTAAGTGCAGCTTGGGATGACGGGTAGACCCTCCAGGTACGCTTTTATTTTATTGCAACTCACTTTATTACAATTTACTTACATGCACTGTACTTTACTTTTCTTGCATGATAAATAAGACTGTTGCATGAAAACCAAAATCTTTAGGATAGTCCCTAAACTGGAACCAAAAACTAAATTAAAAGTCATTGCAAGATAAAATTCACCGCCACAACATTCTAAAATATAAAACAACTCAAAATTTAATCACAAACAAAATAACAAAACTACAATTGTAACTAAATTAAAACGTCTCGTTGAATGATCGAGAATACCTCGGATGATGTAACCCATGTGTTGCTAATGGGATTTCTCACGGTCTAAATGAAAGTGTGGAACTTATTCAGTTGAGTTTAGCAAATTCATCTGGACTAAGTGAATTTGATGAAAATAACTGTGTCGGGATGACGGAACCGTGGGATCTTAATCGGTTCTGTTTAAATAACTTCAAGATTTGTTTTAATTAAAATAATAAAAACACTTGGATTTTATGATTTTCTCTAAACCAAAACACTTCTCTCATCTCCTGATTTATGACTTCTAAAACTAAACCTCTGAAACAACAAGGAGCTCGGAGCATGGTGGGCAGCTCAGCCATCGTCATCAGCAAAACTCGGATCTACTTCAGCAAAAATTTCTTAGAATTAAATAACCAAGCCATAGGACATCGAGGTAGTTTGCCTAGTGCAACATAAATCCACAACTCTTCGTTAGGCATTTGCATGATCATGTCATGTAAATTACACCCTAACCGATCTTAGGACTCCGAGGTAGTTGTTTGGTACGACATAAAACCTCACATCTTCGAGGCTATTTATATGATCATGTCATATAAATATAAGTCCTAAATAGATAAAATTGGCATGATTGAAACATTAAATAAACTCCCAAATCTAAACAAAATAATTGGATAGTTTGGAAAGTTGCCAAGATTCTTCTTGGATCCTCAGCTTCTCCTACTTCTCTTCCTTTGGATTCTTGAAATAAACTTGAGCTGATCCCTATTGAAATTTCCAAAATCCAACCTTTTGAAAACCTTAAACTTTGAAATTCTTGAGTTTTCTTAAATGATTCCTGTCATTTAAGATGTAATTAACTATAGGGGCTTGCCCTTATAGGGAACTTTAAGAACTCAGGTAATATAAACCTTGCTTAATTTCTTTATATTAAGTAGGGGAACTTGTCGGCTTATAAAATTGGTTCGCAGACCAAACGGATGTCACAAATCTTCTAGTTTATTTAACCGAGTCCCATCATCAAGCAGTGTGTCTATTCTTCGGGATAGATACACGGTTTGTGATGCGGTGCTCGTTTACATAAACTATTTGGGATGTGAGATCGGTTTAATTTCATATCTTAAAATTTTTAAACTTAAAATTATTTTCAAAATAAAATGCTACTTTCTAAATTATATATATACATTTAAATTAAATTTAAAATCTAAAATTCGCCGACAATTTCTGTAGGCGACCCCTTTTCAAAAATACAACACTCAACCTAAAAATATGCTGACACTTTCATGCACAAATTTATACCTATTTTTGATGATATTGCACTTTAATGAAATGTATTTGTGAGGTACACTCAAATGGACCAAATATGTCAAAAGGAGTGAAAAAGATTGAATTAGAGCAAAATTGAAAAACGTGTTAAATGAACTGGGGCGCTTAAGCGTCCAAATCTAGCTCCTAAGCGCCAGCAGACAGAGAAGGTCGTGCCTAAGTTCCAAAACCCTACGATAAAGTGTCAGGTAGTTAATTTTCAATTTTAATGAATTTTTCGCAAATTTTGATGAGGTGTTTGAGGCATCCTTTGGTACAAATGTGGATAGCTGATCAAGGTCGTCAAAAGGCATCAAATTTCACTTAAAAGGATGCATCTCTTGGGTAGATTTATTGAATATGGACACATTTAGAAGAGAACCAAGATAACTTTTTAGAAAGTTTAAAAAAGAAAGGACTTGAAGGAGAGAAGAGAGTTCTTGTTGTGTGTTCCTTTAGAGAGAGTTTTTAGAGAGTAGTTAAAGTAAGAAGTTGTAGGACTGTTACTTTGGGTTTCTTCACACTTTTCTCATTCCAAGTGAAAGAGAAGGTGAGTATGGATTCCTAAGTAAAAATCCTTTGTTATAGAGAGACTTAAACCATCTTGGGTTGGGCGACTAGTCCAAGGAAGCCTTGTAAAAGAAAGGAAGAGATTCAAAGGAACTTTAAGAGTTTGGTGGAGAGGAACATGAGATAAGTTTTTATTAATTGAGACTTTTTGTGTTTTATACGTGGTTTCTACTTTTAAAACTACTTGTTGCTGTGTTTTCTCTATGGATCATGAGTATTCTTTTTTATCTTTTTCCTTAAAATGAAATGTAACTAAGTGTTGGATGAAAGTGTAGAAGTGTTGATCTTTAATGTTGGAATAAGTTGTGATTGATTTAATCATTGCACTTCATTTACTTCTTGATTTAACTAATTAAGATGTTAAAATTTGTTGAGAGAACATGTAAGATCTTAGTAGGTATTGTCTCAATCAAAAATAGCTAGAAATCACATGAGATTATATGGATGAAAAAGTAAGTCAAATAATTTTGTGCAAATAAAAAGGAAAATAAAATTTGATGATTGTAGAATGAGTGACTTTTGGGTGACAGACTAAAGCTCCTAATTTGGTTTATTGTTTTAGGTTTTGATATGAGATGTTAGCCCCAATGTGGAGGCAAAGAAGGGAACCCTTGAGTGAGAGCTAGTATCTTCCCTACCTAACCCGTCTTCAAAACTATTCAAAATTTAAACTAACCAATGTTCTTTTTAGCATCTCTAGTAAGGGTAAAGAATAAAATTGATCCTATTTGACACAGCACATTTTACATACTTCCACAACAGAATTCCTGCACTTATTACTTACTCATGATAGGGAAAAAAAATCTGTTAATCTTTACTTCTTTAATCCTACAAAAATCTTTTTATAGTTCACAATTTAAGAAAGTAGCAAAAAGAATCACATTTTAATGTTTTTGGTTATTTGAAATTGTTTAAGTAAGTATGTATCTTTTCTAAATAGAATTTGTGATCTAAAACCTTTTTATGTTTTAATATCCAAAACTTTTCCCCGTGGGGTGGATATTTCGGGGCTTAATCAGAAAGTCATATATTACTTGATAACGATATGTATACTTGTGTAGAATCAATAAATTTAAATATCACTGTTGCATTCTTATTTTCATCGGAATCAAGTTTTTGGTGTACTTGTAAAGAAGGAAATTTTATATTAAAAATATAATTATAATCTGATTACCACATGTATATTTATGTTAGTATTTATCTGGTAGTAAAAAGAACCGGGATCATTGACCAATTGACCAGGGTTGAGCAAATGGGTCCCAAGGTTTACCTATTGAACAAGGTTGACTAATTTGGTCATAGGGTTGACTAATTTGGTTCTAGGGTTGACCAATTGGGTTGACTAATTTGGTTCTAGGGTTGACCACTTGACCATGGTTGACCAATTGGGTTGACTAATTGGATCATAAAATGGTTGTTGGTCTCATGAGTTGATGAATATGACCCATTTAATCATGTGGTAATGTGTTGACCATGTGATAGTTAGGTTGGCCACAGGGTCATTGGATTTGATGATGTGGTCTAGTGTTGACCATGTTGACCAAGGGATTGACCAAGATGGTCAGCTTGGCCTTATGGTGATGTCTTGGCCATATGGTGGTTTAGTTAACTTTAAGGTCAATATTGAACATATGGTACATGATTGACCAAATGGTCAATGAGATGACCATTGGGACCAGTGTTGAGCAAATGGTACATGGGAGACCATTAGGTCCATATTAAGTTTGTTTAAGGTGTCAATTCATTTTGATATCAAAAATGGGACACATTAGGGTTTGATCAAATTTTTAGGGTTTAGGGATCCTTAATGAGTTCGAGCCAATGTTGATAGACTTTCTTTCTATGATGGATCTAATGATCATGTTGATCATTAGACGTATAAAGGAATCCCTCATATTCTGAATTAATTTGGGTAGTTCAGAATATGTTCTGATTATGATTGTCAGTTTAGAACAGATCCTCACAAAAGTGAGGTCAACAATGAGAAGTATGAGATGTCATAAACTTCGAGGTGAACCTCTATGACTTCCCAAACTATGTTAATCCTGCCAAATTTATTAATTGTAGGGCTAACATTTGTAAAATATATGATTTTGTAAAAAGCCTGGAATATAGGAAGATTTTGTACCAACGATAACCTCAGAATACTAAAAGATTTAAGGCTCATAGTGCACAACATGGCTATGCGAAGGCCTAAAGATAGGTAAGGACTTATGTCGCACTAGGTGGACCACCTTGAAGTCCTACTGGTTATGTTGTTTAATACTAAGGAAATTTTTGCTATTGAAAATCTTGTTTGCTTTCTTAAAGATGATCTTCACTTGTTTCATCCTCATACTACCCACAGAGTCTGCTCCGAACTCTTTGTTGACGGTGACTCCAACCTCCTCATTGAAGTAGCTCCGAGGATTTATGGTTTTATGTATTATGTTTTGATTTTGATTGTCATTGAATTAATTAATCTTATTAGAGGGTATATGTTCATGCATTATAGTGATCCACCATAGGAAAACATACTACTATTCTCTACCCTAAAGGTCAGGCATGTAAATAACACAATAAAAAGAGAGTGTATTAGAAGACAACAAAAAGACAGTAAAAATGCAAAATCAACATACATACCTGAGCCTCTGATACAGCTGTAAAAAGGGTCAGCAGAAAAAGCATAATATAATAAAATGCAAGAAATCATAAGAAATATGGGGTAAAGAAAAAAACACATCATAAGAAAGTACAACCGAGTAAAATAAAACTTGATGTCACATATAAGAGATCAGGGCTAAGTGTAAGAATTAAAAAAAGATTGTGGCTCAGAGCTGGGTTGTGTGCTTTATAATTCCAACCCTAATAAAAGCAACCAAGCAAGCAATCTATTGAAGGACATTTTCTAATCTTAACCAAGGCGATTAACCTGTGGACATTTATAATATTTCAAAAAGTTTCTTAGTTTTTCATGCATGTAGAATTCACTTAGAAGTCAAAAGAATTGTTTGTTATGACAAAAGATGTTTTTGTTTTTTATATTGTATTGAAAATATTTTTTTTAAAATTTAGTCCATAAGCTAATTCGTCTGGTTAGACTAGAACTACCAGTAGCCTAAGAGACCTAGGGCCAACAATCTTACTGAGAGTTATGGAATAGTATCATCGGTCTTATCCTCTCTCCTGAAGGATCCATGAGGTTGGAGATACTATTCTAAATCCCACTTCGCATCCCTCGCTTAGCAAACATTTGCACTATTGTATTTTCCCTCGCCAACTAGACCTCAGACTTACACAAGCCTGATGATCTATATTTAGCATTCAAATATCACAAGTTGCTCACAATGATTTAGATATCTTATCCAAGACCCAAACCCTCGAGCATTGGATTTACGATAAGTAGAGTAGCGAGTTTTATTTTTGGAATTAATTAATTAACGTGACTCGAATCATATCTTGGTGTATTTCAATAAGTTTTGGGGATGTTTTTCTTCATAAAATAATAATTAGTTCAATTTTCCTCTAAAATACCCAAAATCTCGCAAAGGTGATGGAGGCATAACCCTAAGCGACTTTAGGATCTTTTGGATCATTTTCGGTTCATTTGGACTTCTTACATTGTTGAATTAATAATCACTGATTAATCTGAATCTTTATTTTGATGTTTTAATTTATATTTCAATGAACTTTAGTACTTTAATTAACTCATGAGTAAGGCAACTCAGTTATGTTTAAGAGTTATGTGAATAAGTACCCTCAGCAGTAAGATTAGTCAAGGAATCTCCTACTCTTGCTTTCAATTTAATTTGAACTCGTTGTGTTTTAAACATCTTGTTAATTGATTTATTTCTTTTCTAAACCATGTTAAATGATTTTAATATTTAACCTAGTTCACTACCAAGCTCTTAGATATCGTAAGAGTAGATATGTAATTTCGAAAAAGTTCAGTAAAGTGTGTTCAATTCTTGTTGAAATACTAAATTATCATTCGAGCACTAGTTTGGGGCTTCTAATTAGTTAATTATTGTCTTTCAAACTCAAACCCTTCACACTAGGATCTTGCAAACTTAATTAACTACCAAACTACATCAATTTGGAAAATTACAATTATACCCTTTTGTAGAGAATGACATGAATTGTTTTCTACCTTTTTAACCCTATGTTTTTCAATCATCTTAAAGAGTTGATGATGATCAATATTACCTATTTACCCCTATGACTTAACCAAAATTTTAATTAGAGTTCAAAATTCCATAATTATCTTTTTACCCTTAGGGTTCTTTACTTCATAATTCCTTCAATTTAAATACAAAGCCTTTGAAACCTTGTGATTACCCTACACATGTGTCAATTAAAAGATCATAGAAGAATTTATATTTTTTATGATTTTTATTTAATTTTTACAATTATTTTAGTTCCAAAATAGGAATTTTTAATGATAATTAATTTAACTACCAAAGAAATATCTTTCGTCCTTAAAAAAATTACTAGAGGTTCACCTATGTGAGAGGACCACTTGAAATATTTTTTTTGTTTTTTTGAATTTTATTTTTAATTTTTATAATTTCTAATTGATTTTAATTAAGAAAAAAATAACAAATATATTTTTATCTTAAAAATCCATTTTTATACTTTTCATAAATCTATCAAATTTCAAATAACTCAGAGAAATTTACTTTACATTTTTCTGATTTTTATTTTATTTTTTCTAATTATTTATATCCAAAAATATAGAAAAGTACAATTAAATAACTAAGAAAATATTTTTTATGTTTTAAAATTTTACAGAAGTCTTTTTTAGTGGTTTTCCGTAATTAGAATGAAATTTATAATATTTTGGTGTTTTCATGATTTTGTAAGTTTTTGATATTTTTAATCATTTTTAAATATAAAAATGTTCAAAAAATGAACTTTTTATTTTAACTTCAATTTTATTTTTCTTATGTTTTCTAGTCTCAAAGAGCACTCCATACTAATTTTCATAATTTTTTTTATTTATATATTATTTTTTGTAATTATTTGCATACAAAATTTCTATTTACTTAGAAAATACATTTTCATATTAAATATAATTTTCCTAACATTTAGATTTTTACAGAGGCCTTATGGGGCCATTTCCTTCACTTTGGGGTGATTTGCTAATTTTCTACTTTTCTAGTTTTTGTATTTTTACTTGATTTTAAATAATAAAATGCATTTTTATATTTTCTAAACTTGATTTTTATTTTTCTTAATGTCCTTTGACCAAAGTAAACCTACCAAACTGAATTTTGTATTTTTCTGATTTATCTTTAAATTTTTATAATTTTTCTAATTAAATTATACTAATAATCCTAGAAAATTAAGGTGTTTGGTCATAGAGGTGTCCCATGACCTTGGAAAAACCAGAGGAGGTTCCTCACATAATTAGGAACAAGCCCTCCAAATTTCATATAATTTGGATATTTAATTAATTGATTATGATTTAATTACTCTCTAGAGTATTTAATTAATTTAAAATAAAATAACTAATAAATTTTTGAATTTTTGTTCATAAAAGTTTCCTCTATTCACTAAGCATAGAGGTATTTTTCTTTTTTATATGATTTTTCTACACTAACATATGAAGTTTTAATATTTTTGTAATTATTTAAATCAATAAATTTCCCATTTTTTGACTTATCTGAGTCATCATCGGCGTCTTCGAAAAGCTAAGTGGGGCATTTGACTTGTCGCCGCCATCAAACTAGCTTCTAACCAGACCAGCATTCATGCTCCATCATCCCGTTTGACCGCGTCCGAGCCATCCATCCAATACATGCATAAAATTAACGACATCCATTCATCATCCCCAATCTCCATAACCTAAGAATTGTCCATTACCTAGGCCTAATATCTTGCCCGATACTTAACCAAGTTACATTGGGTGTGTTCCTACATCTTTATCTTGATGGGACGAAGACATCTATACAGCTAGATACGTATGAAATATAAGTTTTCTTCATAAAGTTCCGAACTGATCACAAATTTAGGGATTTTAATCTATACCTTAGACTAAGATGTGAGGCCTGAATTGGGTTGGTTGGAGACATTTGCCTCGAGTACACGAAGCTCCTTGAAGCACCAATTTGCTTTGTGGTTGGGTCTGTGTAGGAGAAAGATTAAAGAGTGGCTCAGTTTAGGACAAATTCTATGTTAGGGTGCTTGGGAGGGAAATTTTGATTGGAAACTTCACCATAGGCTCTGGTAAAGCCCACAAGAAATTCAATTTGAGGTTTTGTTGGATTTGTTGGGGTGACCGAAAAATAGCCTGATTTTCAAGTTTAAGATTTGGACTAGACAGTGGATATGCGGGCTTAGGATCACTGAAATTAGGGTTTGAAGCAGTTTTAGCAGAGTTTCTCTAAGGTTTGTGTATGTCTCCCTCCTTGGAAGTGGAGTGGTGGCTTTTTATAGAGAGGGAAAGAAGGCTTAATTGGGTTGTCCAATGGGTAAATCATGATGCTTAGGTGGAGAGAAGAAGAAGCCAAGGGACAAATTGAATTGAACCAGCCTGGATGGGTTTAATTGTGTGTTTTCCCTCATGGTGGCCCTTTCACCAATGGTGCTTTCGGACAACCAAGGTGGCTGGCCGACTAAGGGGAGTTCAACATTGTGCTCAAGGATGTTAGGGCTTGATGTTGGTGAAGTCAATTGGTCAACTTGGGTTAAGGTTGGGTCTAGGCTCATGGAAATGGCTTGGGTGACTTTCCATGGCTGATCAAAATTCAGGTGGACCAGTTGAATTAGTGGGGTTAAGTCACCATCCAAGTGTATTAGGGCTAATCATGGGTTTGGGGGAGTCTTGAGAGTGGTTAATCACTTTTAAGGGAATCATTAAAGGGGCTACTCCTTTTGCCACGTTGGGTATAGTGACATGGCATGGTACATAGGCTTGCATGTGGCTTGGAGGTAGCTTAATGGCTTTCCTTTGTCTTTGCTAAATTGCATGAGAAAGGATTTTTTGGAATTTTGACATTTTTTTGAATAATTATCATGTGGCCAGATTTGGGTGATTTTGATCATGACATTTTAACTTAGGAAATGATTTTGATTGAATGGATGATGGGAAGAATTTGTCATTGGGGCTTTGTGCTTTTAAAATGATCAAAAATTTTGGGCTTTTAAAAGTAGGTATGGTGGGCATTTAAAATTTAGGAATGGAGAGGTGAATTTGTGCTTGGTGAAATTCAGAATTTTCTATGATGAAATTTGGACTTAAATTTGGTGAGGTTTGATTTTGGTTCTCAATTTGGTAAAAAATAGATTTAGGATTACCTTGTGGTGGTTAGGCTTGATTTTGATTTTAGGTTTTGGCTTTGGTGAAAATGGGTTTGAATTAAAATTGAATGGATTTGATAAAAATTAGGACAAGTTGGAAATCTTGGTGAATTTTGGGTAATTTTGGTAAAAATTTGGTATTTGTGTCAATTTTTGTAATTTTTGGAATTTTAGGGGAATTTGGCTATTTTTTAGGGGTTTTGGGTATTATAAGTCAATTGGGTAATTTGGAGGGGTTTAAAGTGATTTTGGTAAAAATTAGGAAATTTGGGGCCATAGGGGCATTTTGGGAACTTTTGGGATTTTGGCCAATTTTGGTAACTTTTTTGAATTTGGAGTGAAATTAAGCAATTTGAGTAATTTTGGAGTGGTATAGAATGATATTTGGAGAAAATTTGTGAGTTTTGGAATTTTTAGGGTTTTAAGAGCATATTTTCGTAATTTTTGGGTAGGGCGAACATGCAAGCCATGAAGCTTTCCCCAATGCAACTAGTTCCATAGAAGAACTCATTTTGGATCCTCCACATGTTGATACTAGCCATCCTAACCAAAGGCTAAGGGCTTGGTACCACCCTCATGAGTTTCCAAAAGAGTTAGGAGGTGAGTCTAGTATGAATGATTTAGGGTTCAGGGTATGTGGGGAATTGTGATTGGATTAAGTGCATATGTGTGAGGGACCACAACCAAGCCACCTAGGGTCATCTTAAGGCTTTATTGATTTTATTTGAACTCACTCGTAAGTCTTCATGTGTTGGTCTTAATTACCTTAGCCAAAGGCTAAAGGCTTGGGACCATCTATGCGAGACTTAACAAGAAGAGTTAAGAAGTGTTTAGAATTTCTACATGGGAGGGTTCCATCACTAGTCCTCTAGGATAGTCAATAGAATAGCCCTATGGCTAGATCCTCTAGGAAGGAAGACTGCACCTCATACAATATGAGGTCAACACATCTCAAAAAATCAAATGGTAAAAGAGAAACACATAGATACAAAAATAATAAAGTAACAAAATATCATAATCAAACCACAAAAGTTGAAAAAGAGACACATTATACATTCAGAGAAGTAAGGTGGTGATAGTTAAGCAAGTGGATTGAGATTTTGTTGTAAAATCATAGCGACAGAGAGAGAGGTGGGAGGGGAATAGAGGGCAAAGCATATGGTTAATATGAGGAATATGATGAGGAATAAGCCTATTTCCATGGAGGTAGCAAGGGATTTTGCAACAGAATACATCGACTGCCCCCCCAAGTTCCTCCTTTCTCTATTCTATGGATGGTGAGTGACCCGACCCGCAATAACGCAGTAATATTCGCTTCCAAAAGATGGCCAAAACTTGACCCAATTTATAAATAGTGGCTAGTGTATAAAATCAAAATGTTGTAAAATTTTAGAAAAAATTTTACACACTAGAGGTACTACGCAAGTATACGTATCGTTTCAAGTAATATAGGGTTTTCTTTTATAACCCCAATATCTATCCCACAAAGAAGCGAGGTAAGCAATCCTTTAGGCTAATTCCAGTCTATTTCTATAAGGCCTAAATTTGGAATGTTGATTAAAATGAGTTTTCTAATAACTAATCCTAAATTAAATTCTTAAATAAAAAGATAACTTATGGATAAATTGGTTTGGAGAAATTCAAGATATTAAAAATTACATTTCTCTTGCAATTACATAGATAATGTGTAAGAAAGATATGCTTAGAATTAATGTAGTAGTGCCAAATAGAAGTATTCCTATTCTTTACCCTTTGGTCCAGAGCACAAAGAACATTAGGCTAATCTATAGATCGATTCGGGATGTATTATTAGTAGAATGGGTTAATTTAGGCTCACACTACTAGATGTCCAAGGGTGGCTATGGTCGGCCCTACCGGTGACCCGTTCCCTTTCTATAGATCAAATTATTAGAATTTAGTACGTCACTCTAAAAACTAATCGATTACGTGCCCGATAAACAATATCTCCCTATTTATTTGTACTTCACCTTGAATAACCAGCACAAGGCCTTCGACTACCCAAGGATTTATGTGATATCTAATAGTTAAGAATTCATCTCCTTCTAGGTCTCAGAATTCTTCAACAAGTTTTAACAATAAAAGTGATTTTGTAAAGTAAATGAAGATCCGGTATGAATATCATCACCATAATTTAATAAGAGAATATCTAAGCAAATCTTAATTCTTAAGCATGCATCTATTTCATTACAAAATAAAAGTAAATGAAATTAATGACATAAGAAGTAAAAGAATTGATAGAATTATGTAATAAATTAAGTGCCAACAAGGAACTTATTTCTCTAGTATTTTATTATATTTATGCAACCATCAGTCACCTAGAAGCATTTAATAGTTAATTCTATAATAAAAATGATTTTCCTACGCATGCCACTACTTCATATTAAAAGAAAGAGTAAAGGAAATCACTTACGTAACATGGATAATTCACGACAGAAAATTTGGTTTAAAATAAAGAAAATCCACTAGAAAATGTTTACAACAAATACAAAGAAATGAAGAACACAATACTTAGCTTTTTCCTCTGAAAGAAAGAAGAAATTCTCTCCACCAAAGTTTCCCACCGATCCATGCGCCGCTCGTACATCTCTTACATAAATATCTCAAAATCCCTCACCAATCTCTCCATAAGATATAGAAATCTACATCTTCATGACTCTAAAATGACTAAAATGACTAAGGGGAAAGAGAGAGACTATAGGGTACGATTTTCTCTGAAGGAGTGACCTCCTATTTATAGGCTTCAAGGGTTGCCTCAAGGCACCTCTTCAAAATGTGTCCATGTTCAATGAATCTTCTAGAAACTAACTCTGGCGCCTAGGCGCCAGACTCCTTGCCCGAACAATCGCACGCCTTCACTTTTGGTCACACCTCTTCGTTATTTAAACCGCTCCAATGTTTCTAGATTCATTGTATCACATGTCCTATATATTAGGAATAACTTCCAGGCTTCTAGAAGGTCTAGAAACTACTTAATGCCATCAGAATAACTCCTAAAGTCGTCAAAAATCTGTCACATAACCGTTTCTGGATGATTCTGGCGCCTAGGCCTTGATTCTGGCGCCTAGGCGCCGTTTTCTCGTCGTCACTGGCGCCTAGGCGCCACCCTGTGCGCAACTCCACCATTTTGCTCCGTTTAGCTCCGTTTCAACTCCGTTTCACCCCATTTCAGTTGCGTTGCATTCCTAACATCTTTAACTACAAGATAGACATAAAAACAACCTTTCTTAAAAGTATAATTTCATCCAAAATATGTGAGAAACGTAAAAGATATTAAGCATGAAAAGACATATTGATATGTGCCAAGTTAGAATTTGTTTTTCTTGCTCATTTTGGCTCAAAATTGCATAGTTTTTGTTTCATCTTCTCTAAAATCATATTTTTATACTTGAAAACAAAATTATGCAAAATACCTTCCTTTATAGTGTAATATATTTAAAAATATGCATAAAGTAAAATGAAATGAACACTAAAAATAGGTACTTTTTTTCATGGATCAATGAGCACCGAAAAGCAGGGCAAAAGTTGAACTCCAAAAGTTTAAAATGCACTTTGAAAATGAATAGCCATGAAAATGACGCCCCAAAAGGCCTAATTGATTGTTAGTTTTAACCATCACTTTTTCAGTTATAGTTTGGATAAAAATGATGTTACTCCATATTTATCTTTTACTGAGTTCCAAATGATAACTAACTTAGAAAAAAGTAAAAATTTGGGTATAACTTTAATTAGATTTCAGGGTATGAAATCTCCTTCTATTTATCCTAAGCACTAAGGTGATTAGTTAATTATTTCAAACAAGACCTTCGACAGCCAAACATTAAGATTATTAATTACTGCAATAATTAAATATTGTGGCTTCCACTAGTGTTGATTATTTTTAACTATGCAGTTATAAAAAATCGTAGCATAATATAAACTTGTTAATTTGAAGCTAGAAATTCAGCACTCACCTTATGTTGGAAAATACATTAAAAAGTTAAACTTCAGATAGAAATCTAAAGGAGGTAAGGTAGCGAAAAAAATTGCGAATGTAAGACGTACGCAGAGCTGCTTACATAAACACAGGGTATACGGAGGTTACACGGGGGTTATATCCAGGTTATAACCCTCCTCTAACCTACTTTATATCTCTCTTGTAACATTTTTGTACCCTCTGTAATCTACGTATAACGTCTTGTAACCCCCCTGTAACCTACCAATGCATGAAAACAAAATCGCGGACTTATTGGTAGGTTATAGGAGGGTTACAAGGGAGTTATAAGTAGATTACATGAGGGTTGTAACCTGCATATAACCCCCTTGTAACCTTCTTATACCTTTTTATGTATGCATCTCTGTGTACGTCTTACATATGCAATCTTTTTTCGTAAGGTAGT
The DNA here is from genome assembly GCA_022702705.1 of Papilionanthe hookeriana x Papilionanthe teres. Classification (NCBI taxonomy): domain Eukaryota; kingdom Viridiplantae; phylum Streptophyta; class Magnoliopsida; order Asparagales; family Orchidaceae; genus Papilionanthe; species Papilionanthe hookeriana x Papilionanthe teres. The sequence goes on along the minus strand of CM040430.1, from coordinate 90,234,411 downwards.
ATAGTAGCAGTGCTACTGTATAGTTGGGGCTGTTGAGTTAATCTAGTTGTCTTTAGAAGTTATTGATGTATGGTTTGAACAAAATGCATGTTTTAGGTGGTTAGAATTTAAAGTTTTTCGTTATTTTATTAAAATTTGTGTTGTTAGTTTTATTTTAGAGAACATGGGTTGTAAGTTAGGAAGTTACTTGTGTAAGTTAGTGGAGTTATTGTTTTATTGTGCTTATAAGTAAACCAGAAAAAATGTAAGTTTAGGTCTTCAAAGTTAAATAGAAATATTCTATTTTTTTGTGTGTTTCAATCTTAAAATTTTTCTAACATTTGGTATCAGAGCGAGGTTGACATCTGGTGAGGAGTTTGGTTCGACTCCTGCAGTTCGTGCAAGGTCTCCTGGAGGAGTTCTTATCACTGAAATGATCGGCAAGGAGGAATACAAGGCTCGGCAGAAGTGACGCCGACAGTTTCAATCGCGAAAAAGTTCACTGAGAGGAGATTTCGGGGTCCAACTGGAGTTCACGCAGTGTAGGAGGTGGAGCAAGCTTGCTGGACCTGTATTCTTCCACCAAGCAGACGACGCAGATGAGAGGCAAAGTTCGGCTCCGGGGGTCTCGACAGGAAAGAAGCAGTTAGGAGCAGTTCGCGTACGGCTGCCAGGAAAACGTCATCGAAGAGGAAGCAGTTTGCGCGGTTGAGCGGATGTTGACTGTTCGCGGGAGGTTGCGCATAGTTCTACTTCTACAGTTCAGATCCGTGAAGGTAGCGGTAGCAAGGCGCTACCAGTAGCACCACACGTAAGTTCCAGGCAAGGAGGAGGCGGTTTCGTGGGGATGCCCGGTTACAGTCCAGGGAAGAAGGGTATAAAAGAATCTTTCGTTTCTGCTAGAAAGAAAATTCTTTTATTTCCCTGAAGCACAAATGGAGGGAATTCTATTGGAAAAGGCAATATAAAAGATAAAGAAGGAATCTTCCACTCCTATTCCAGGGACTTCACTTTTTAGGCAGAGCATAACAAGCGGAGAATTTTCTTAATCACTGTGTGAAGGTTTCTATTGGTGGAGGGAAATAATTTATGTTTTAGCACCAAGAATAAATGAATTTGTCGGGCTCAATTTCTGTTTAGCGAGGAGGAAGAAATTAAGTGAATCCAGAGGAATTAATTCCAGTTTAATCCCTGTGGTGCGGATGGAAGGCAATTCCTGGAGAGAAACAATGGAAATTTTAATTCTTATCTGAGGAAGGAAAGGGAATTAAAAGGGAATTCTTGGAATTCTTAAGGTGGAGGAGGGAATTGTTAATCCCTGTTAGCAGAGGAACTAAATTTTTATTGGCAAAGGAGAAGGAAAAGGAATCTTTAAATTCTATTAGGAAGAAAATTCCTTCGCAGTTCCTGTTGCAAAAGTACAGCAGCGGTTGCAGCGGAGTTTCGCGAACAGGATCCAAGAGGACAAGGTGCGACGGTTTCGCGAACAGGCATGATAATAGTTCGGCGGCACACAGGCTCGGGACATCAAAGGGAGGCGGTTCCAATGGAGTTGAATTTGCGAAGCACAAAATATAGAGTCTCTTGGAATTAAGAGCACGCTATGGACGGAAACAGGACGCTCAGAGTCATCAAACCAATGGCAAGAGGAGTCTCAATCCCGATCCAATTTCCACTGTTAAGCGAGATGAATTACAACATTTGGGCTGTTAAGATGAAGATAATCTTACGTTCGCTAAGAGTATGGTCGGTAATCAAAGGCCAACAAAAAGTCAATGACAAAGATCAAGGCGTCGTGGTAGGTGCCAGATGATGTGATGATGGTAATCGCGGAGAAACAGATGGCAAAGGAGGCTTGGGACGCACTCAGGGAAATGCAGATTGGTGAAGATCGTGTTAAGAAAGCGTGCGTATTGGTACTGAAAAGGTAATTTAATAATTTATAAATGGGGTATTCAGAGACGATAAATGAATTTTCCATGAAGCTTACCACGTTGGTAGGTGAGGTTCATTCGTTAGGCACGATGCTCGATGACATTGAAGTTATTGATAAATTGCTCAGTGCAGTTCCAGATGGATTTCTCCAAATTATTGAAACAATTGAGCAGTTTGGCGATATTGAGAAGATGTCGGTTTCAGAGGCGATAGGTCTTCTTATTATATTCGAGGAAGGACTCAAAGGGTGACTGCATTTAAAAGACATTGGAGATCAGTTTCTTCTTACCTAGGTTGAGTGGGAGGCAAGAATCCCAAAGGCAAAGAGAGATGAAGGTTCTTACAACAACAAAAGTGGAGGTCGAGGAAATGGTGAAAGCAACAAAGAAAACCGAAAGCCAAGTAACTTCGACAAATCCAAGGTTAAGTGTTTCAATTGTAATGAATATGTTCACTTTGCAAAGGAATGTCTCAAACCAAACTGAAGAGAAAGAGCAAACATTATTACAACACAAATCGAAGATGAACCTACACATTTGATGGCCGAAACAGGTGTTCTCAGCCACGCAATACAGAACAAACAGGTGTTATCTTATGAAACAATGGTAGTGTAGCCCATAATATTAGGTGAGAGTTCTTCAGAAGGACCACAAGGAGAGGAGGAGCCATCAACTTTAAAAGAAGCTAAGGCAGACCCGATGTGGAGAAAAGCAATGGAGAAAAATTTCTTCCATTCAGAGAAATGAAATTGTTGGAGATGAGAAAGAAAATTGGCGTGCAAATCATCAGTGAAAGACAATAAGATTAAGGAGGAGAATATTGAGTTAATCTAGTTTTCATTAGGAATAATTTATGTATGGTTGAACAAAGTGCATGTTTTAGGTTGTTAGAATTTAAAGTTTGCAGTTATTTTATTAAAATTTATGTGGTTAGTTTCATTTTAGAGAGCATGGGTTGTAAGATAGGAAGTTAGTAAGTGGAGTTATTGTTTTATTGTGCCTATAAGAACACCCGAAATTAATGTAAGTTTAAGTCTTCCAAGCTAAATAGAAATATTCTGTTTTTTTGTGTGTTTCAGTCTTAAATTTTTTCCTAGAGGAGCCTCTTTAAATATTGTAGTAACTATATTTAAAACTAAAAATTATTCTTTCAATGTATTAAATATCTAAATTTAAATTATTTTTTCACATAATACTCAATTTCAAATAATGTCAATAACGCCGTCCTCATCTTCTTTATTGTACTACGACTGAACTCATTATTCTCAAGACATTGCCTCATTGGTCTCCACCTTTCGTCAATAAGGTTATAGTGCTCTTTTGTGCGTCAGAGATGATCAAGGATGTGCTACTGAGCGAGGAAAAGATTGGTTGTGGCAAAATAGACAGCTACGATGGTATTTCAACCAAGGAAGAAGGGGCAGTAGAAGTTAACGGAAAAGAATATATATATATATATATATATATATATATATATATATATATATATATATATATATATCCCATTAAGCTCTTACGTATTTTATTGTATGGTCCCAAGTTCATCGGTTAAAATTTCGAATTAAATTTTTAAAATAAGAACTACTTTCTTAAATTTTATTTTACTAGATCTAAAAGTTAATTTCATATTTCACAATATCTTTTGCAATTAAATAAGTAAGAAGAACGCCATTATATATGGATTTTTTTTTAACATACAAGCAACAATATGAGCTCTTGTTGGGATGACAAATTGTTAAAGACAATTATATGTTGAATTTCGTCTGAAATGAATCCAACAATAATGTATTGTTCTTCAAATTTAACCTAACTATCATCACCACATCACCATTTCCATAGTGCAACAAAACCTGAAAAGCTTTCATCGTTTCTTTACGATTAATATTTGTCGATCCACTTGATTGTAGAATCTCTCCAGCTCCAATAAGGATCAATCACAGTAATACTTATTAACTGGTTGAACATTTGAGAAAAAAGACAACCCAAAAATTGCAATCTTTATAAATTTATAATTATTTCGAGAAAATTCAATCCTATCCTAACTTCCCATGAACCACCAACACTTCTTCATATAGAAATTAAAGGCCACCACATAAGAATAAAATAGCATTCAAGTATGCGTTTACAAAGTTCATTTTTGCGAGTAGTTCAAATGAATGAATCGCCATCGTGACGGTTGTTGAAGTGGATGCTGGAGCAAAAGAAACAGTGGAAGAAAAAATATATCCAGAATATCCATCCCTTTACTCCTTCCCCACCACCCGCTCCAACAAACTCTTAGGCCATTCCTAATATTTACAAATGAAACCATACGGAATTAAACAAATAAGAAAACCAAGCAATTAAAATGTCTTCGAGGAACTTAGGAAGCAATCTTAGAAAGAAATGTCTGATCGCGCAAAAGCAAAGAAAAACTGAACCCCTGGATGACGGCACGCGCCACCCTTCACTCAACTTACCTAAAACCCATGCAAGTTCGCCGTTATTACCTACTAATTAACCATATACCAAGTTGTACACCTAAAATTACATATATTCCTGGCAATCCACTTCCCCTTCATTTCTGCTCATTTACAAATGCGTAAAGTATGAATCATAGTAAAATCACTGCACTAATTTGGAATTGTGACCCGAGGTTTCATTTATGGCGAAAGGACCACTGAATGGAAATTTTGAATTCTTTCTGAGTTTTATTGCAAAATCGTTGGATAAATCGGCAGCGCAACAAGAGGTCAGGTGGGACGGAAGAGACGGTCTTGCGGGGAAATAGAGTGGCGGAAGTGGCAGCGGTGGCCGTAAGGACAGGTGTCTCCGGTGAGTATCATGCGGCAGAGCTCGGTCTTGTAGCGTGGGTGGCGGATGACTGGGCGCAGCTCGTTGATTCCATGTGCGAACTGGCAATGCTCGCGGTATGGGCACCCCCCGGTCTCCTGCCACTTGTTGCACAGTTCAGTCTTAAACATTCCCTGGCTATATACGTCGAATTCCACGGCATCTTCTGCTTCTCCGCCATCCTTCTTCTCTGCCCCGCCCAGGCGCACTTTCTGCTGCTGCCAAAAATAAAAGTAACAAGAATAGTTGCCTTAAAAAATTACTGTAAATAGTATATTTTTTAGAATGAAAAAAACTGAAAGGGGATGCGACGCGCTCCTACCATCACAGGGGTGGTGGGATGATGCCTGGTGTTGCGGTTGAATTCGGAGCTGCTGCCTCCCATCTGTTGGATCTTGAGATAGCCGGTAGAACGGACCGAGATGCTTTTTGGCAGCGTGATTCGCTTGTCGTCCACAGAAGGACATTTTCTCCCAAGGCGATTGTCCTGGAACCCGAACACGCTAGTGGGGCTCGCTTCATCTGGCAGTTCTGCCAAAGAAAGGAGTCGAAAGTGGTCATTCAGGAGCCACATTGGATGGTTCGCGTCAGTAATCGGATTTTTGCTTTTATGCTTGGCGGAGTTGAGGCTCAACCGCCGGCAGAGCTCTTCATTAGAACGGCGTAGATTGGAGTTTTGCTTACTAACGGTCTCCGCCTCCCGTTCCGCTTCTTCGAGTTGAGAGAGGCAGCACTCATACTGGTCGGCGATCTGCTGATATTGAAGCGCGAGGCGGGAGAGGTAGAGGCGGCTGTTCTTACTGACGACAGGATCTTTATTTTCAAAAGAAATTGGGGATGGAGAAAGCGTGACGGGTGTCTTGCCTGAGATTTGGATAGGTGTGGAGACAGAATATTGGTTGACGATAGGATGGGAAACCTGCGGAGATAACCCGAGAAATTTGCTGCCAGTTGTATGGTGTGCAGGAGATGGGTTGCGAAGATCGGGTGGAACGAACATCAACGGCGACACGGAGGATGTCACGATGTGATCCTCATTAGCGGAAGAAACGAAGCCATGCTGCATTTTCGTTGTCGTATGCAGAGAATTCTGTAAAACCGAGAGAAAATGCAAACAAATGACGAACTGACGCACACTTCTGAACTTTTTCTTTTTAAGTTGAAATCCACGACTCTCAAGCTATTGCTAAAACAGTAAAATCACGCAAGGAAGAACTCCATGAAAAATTCCAAACAAGGACAGCAACATTATCCCAAAAAAATCAGAAATAGAACTCCATTTTAATAAACAAAGATCGATCCGAATAAGTCATTCAGGATCAAATGAAAAGAATAGATCATTTCCGCTCATGACCAAGGATCCAAAAATAAATTAATACTCCGAATGATCTCCAACCAAAAACAATAGGAAATCTGTGAACAAAAACGGCATGGATCGAAATTTCATCGGGAACTAGAACATAGAAGCATTTTTCAAGAACACAACTTAAAATAAGAAAATGTATACTGCCTCACCGTAGCTTTTAGCCCGAAGATAAAGCAGAAATGATGCAGTGTTAAGAGAATAGTGACTAGAGACCAAACATAAGCATATCGAAGAAATTTGGAAGAAATGGAGAGGAAGAAACGCGGGAGGGGGGCAAGAGAAAGAGACGAGAAATTGAATGATGGGTGAGGCGCGCTATTTATAGATACCTGGACCAAATTGCACTGCGACTGGGACAGTCATCGCAACCGTTAGCAATTTATAACGAAGTGGTGGGCAACATCGAAAAGTAATCACTGTGACAATTTTCGGCTCAATACAGTCATGCATAACATAACTGAATCGTCTACAAGTTTACTATTTTGCCCCTGCAGGCCCATGAGGAGCTAAGGATTTCAGGTTTTCTAGACCGCCTATCAGAAGGCATCCTAACGATGGTATTTTTCATTTTCGTTATGAACATTTCCCTTAATTGCAGCAATTATATTACAATTTTTATTTTAACTTAAACTCACTTATTGTTTAAAATTGTTTTTTTTTTTTTTTGGCGAATAGCCTAAAATCCAGAATGAAGAGGGCGATAAAGCAACAATATTCGCTAAGATGGAATTTTCTGGTGTCCCCGAGTTCGGTACCAAGTATGCAATCATGTAAGCATAACGATATGGTCGTTCTTAGGTGAAGATCGAAATGAGATCGCACCGCTGAGGGGGACCGTGCAATTGAACCCGAGCAAGTAACCCGCCAACAACCTGGCTGGTGTGGTGGGGCCTTTTCGTTGGAGTTGCCGTTAGCAAACAAGTACGTCTCATGATCATTTTTTGCTTCGCTTGTAAGGGTCCCGGGCAGAATGTTACCACGATCAAATGCGCTGGATTGAGCACGAACTTTCTTTTCTTATAACCATGAATGTCAAATTTTCATATATATCTTCTGTGGAAGATATTTAGTTGTTTGTTTCGCTGTTCGGAATTTTTAAAAGCATGCTGCTCAATGGATATCCAAGTCAGCGCATTGCAATAATAAAATTAAAATTGAAATATATGAACGATCTTATTAAAACTAATGCCATTTATACGATACTATTTTCTGAAAAATTAGGATGCTGGTGTAAGATAGTACAGGGGCGATCGGCTAATTGATTTACTAAGTTTTAATAAAACTGAATCTTGCATTCACTGCTAAAAAAATAATTATATAATGAAATACTCTTAAATAAATGTAAATGTTATATTTAATGGCCGATTAGAAGGCATTTTCGATCCCACCTAAACAAAAAAGAAAAAACAATGGGATATTTAATTATTAAGTTGCAACAGAAAAGAATTTTTGAAAATTTAATGTGGCCTTATTTAAAGGGCAACATTACTGAAAATTATGTGGGAGAAATATTTATGAAAATTCAAGTTTTGGTCACTTTATATAAAGAAAAAACATGCTTCAAGAAAAAAAATGCAACTTGGCTTATTTATATGATATCTATGGTGCCAAATTCACATAATGAATAAATCAGAGATGGGAACTCGGGCCCAACGTAAGTGTTGGATCTCGCAAAGAGAATCCACAATCATAAATAATACCGCTAAACATCATCAGCTTCCTTTCCACGCAGTTTAAGATCGTTTCGATCTCTAGTAACTTCACCTCGTGGTTGGATGGTAACAATCTTGCAGAAATAAAATAGTGCCAAGGTTTTTAGAAATAACATTTAATTTGAGGATTAAGTTTACCCTTTTTCCGTTTCTCGATCTTCCAAGATCCAATACCGTCGCTACCAAATAAGCAATGATCATATCCAATCTCCCTCGCATGGTGATAATCCGTAATAATGGCATTCAATAGTTGGTGGCAGGCCATAAAATATATTGATTCTTTCAGGACTAAATCCTACTCCGATACCTCTGACAAAGACTTTATAATTCGGCATCCAAAATTTGCATAAAACTCTTAAACAATAAAGGATACTTCACAAATGCTATGGAAATAATAGAATCATCGCCAATTGTGTGCGTACGAAAGTGTTTTCAATCATTTCTTCCGGATGATAGAAACTTCGTTTCCGAAATGAACTTCCTGGACGTCACAAATCTCTCCTCGTGGAAGTGTGCGCCGCCGCAAAGAGGAAAATTCTGTCGCTATCAAAGTTATCTCGTGTTCTCTCCCGCGTTTAGATTTCTGGAGTCATCTAAACGTGAAAAGAAAACAAGAACAAATTTAGACCAAAGATTTAAACTCTTTAAGTTTATAAAACTTAAAATAAGTTTAAAAAATCTAAAGAAATCACTAAGAATAAATTTTTTTTAAAATTTTGCTCAGCAAAACTAGGGAAATCTATGGTAAAATCGAAAATAAATGGTTTAAAGTGTAGATCTCACCTTGAGACGAAGAAATCGAGTGGTTTGCGTTCAAATCCTTGATGTTTTAACCTCAAAATGGATCTGAAAGTGTATTTTCACGAAAATGGGGAAGAAGATGAAGTTTAGGCGTCAAAATGGCTTTTTGGTGGTTATTTAAGTAAATTTTGCATGTGCCGAATCGGCGCTTAGGCGCCGAATTTTGGCGCCTAGGTGCCAAACTCGCCTTTCACAAAAAATTATTTTTAAATTTAATTTTCTCCACCAAAATTCTGAAATTCAACTTCCAATTACTCACATCGAGTAAGGCTTCCCGCTTCTAACTTCCACAACATTTTTTCAAAAATTTATAAAAATTAAATATTTAATCCACCAATCAAAACATAAGGTTTAAATCAAAACTCACTAAATTCCATTTATAATCTTCAATATTGACTCAATACATCTGTGATAAGTATTATACTTGATTCAAGTTCCTAATACACACTCAAACACAACAATTTCTAAGAAAAACAACACACATTGAACATGAAAGCAAATACACAAACAAACACAATCGATTCTCTAAATCGATACAACGACTCAACAAACCATATAATAACTATCTCATTACTGTATCATTCTAATCTTCACAAGAGAAATTGTGTATTCCACTTGGAAAGAACACTAATGCTCACGGGAAATCCGTAGCCGTCTTTTTCGTCAATCCACTTGTTCTTCGCATACATTTCAACTCGAGCATCTTGATAAGCCGCAAAATAAAATCAAATTAAAGTTTCATTTGCCATTCTAAATGTTCAATTTGATGAAACATCTCATGAAGGTGATATCCAATGCTTTTAAACTCCGCTTCAAACTTATCCAAACGACTAGAAATTTTCTCTTAAACTTACAATGATGAAACCACGAAGTAGGGTTGAGGATCCTTCGAGACCTTGTCCCTAGCTTCTTCTCCATGATTTCCTTCCATATTCTTCAAAAGTTTTCAAATCTCTCAAGAATGAAGTGCAAGGGACGTAATTTTGATTGCTTGATGGTTATGGAAGAAGATAAGTTGGATTTAAAGGTGAAAATCGTGTGAAAAACTGAAAATTTTTGGTTTTTCAGACTTAATTCAAAGAACCGTGGCGCTGCTAAACGCCAAATCGGCGCCTCAGGCGCACCCATTGATACATAGTTTGATCGGGTGCCGAGGCAGAATTCTCGCGCCGTTCGAACTATGTTCAACTCCGTTTCGCCTAATCGTCAAATTTCAAAATTTTTGCTCTCTAAGATAAATAAATTATACCGGTAAGAGTAATTTAGACTCAATAACTCACATTATAAACACCCATAATGAAGGCTAACTTGATCTCCTTTACTCATATTTAGAATAGAGTGATCCAATTTCTAAATCTTACATATTTCAAAATAATTTTCACCTAAGTCAACAAAGACTTGGCGTAGCATCAAATTTTTTCTAAAGTAATATAAAATTAATTAAGATCGAGGCATAACCTTACATTAAAACACAAAAACACTCAAAACAAAAGATAATTATGGGTTGCCTCCCACAAAGCGCTTGGTTTAACGTCATCGCCCGACTTAAGTAAATCTTTCATCGTGTTGACTCAATTCATAAGCCTCTTTATAAATCTTTTTAATATCTCCCAAATAAGGCTTAAATCTTAATCCATTTACTTTAAAATTTTTCTTGTTTTGGGATCTTTAATATCCACAAACCCATAATGGTATACTTTCTCAACTATAAGGTGGTCCAATCCATTTAGATCTTAATTTTCCAGAAATGCTTTAAACGAGTTAAACAGCATTACTTGTCCAGGTTCAAAAATTTTTCCTGAAATTTTCTTATCATGCAACATCTTCATTTTCTCTTTATAAATCCTCGCATTTTCATATGCTTCATTTCTTATTTCTTCCATCTCATTTAATTGCAATAATCTACTTTTCCCCGCTTTATTCAAATTAAAATTAAACTTTGTTGCCTAACAAGCTTTATGTTCAAGTTCTACAAGTAAGTGACAATGCTTACCATAAATTAACCGGTAAGGTGACATTCGATTGGTGTCTTATAAGTCACTTATAAGCCCAAAATGCAAAATCAAGTCTATCAACCCAATCATTTTTTTAGGATTGGTCAAATTTTCTCTAAAATTCTTTAATTTCTTCCGTTTGATACTTCAGCCATTCCACTAGTTTGTGGGTGATCAGCAGTTGCAATTCTATGTTTGATTCCAAATTTTTGTGTAATTTTTGAATTCTTATATTCTCAAAACGATCACCATCGTTGATAATTACTCTTAAAGACTCCAAATTCGAAAATATCATTTTCTTTAAAAAATTTAAACACTTTTAATCACAGACGCAACGCAACAACTTCAATCCACTTTGAAACATAATCAATCGCTAATAAAATATAAATTTTTCTCTCGGATGATGGAACAAATGGTCCCATAAAGTCTAAACCCCATATATAAAAATTCTTAACTTCCCAACATATAGTTTAAAGGCATTTCATTCTTCCTAGATCTATTTCCCACTACATCGATCACATGTTTTCACATAATGTCTCTTCACATCTTTAAATAAGTAGCTGGCCAAAATCAAGAATTTAAAATTTTAAATGCGCTTTTTTATCTATGCCAAAGTGTCCTCCAAAATCGAATCATGACATTTTTGAATAATAGCAAAGTTTTCTCATAAGGTACACATCTTCGAATCATAGAATCTTTACCAATTTTAAATAAATGAGGTTCTTCCCAAATATAAGATTTAGCATCATATTTTAAATTTTTAACAAATTTGTTATCCAAGTCATAAGGCAAAATATTGCTAACTAAATAATTAACAATATCAAGATACCAAGGTGTATTGCATCTTTTGAATAACATATAAAGATTCATCAAGAAATTTCTCATTTATATTTTCTTTCCCGAAATAATACTATTTTTAATTCTAGACAATGATCACAATTGTTTTCAGCTTCCTTTTCTATCTACTATTTGAAAAATCAAATTCTTGTAGAAGTAAAACCCATCTTATAAGTGTAGGTTTAGAAATCCTTCTTAGATAATAGATATTTAATAGCAGAATGATCGCATGAACTATGCATTTAGTACCAAGAAGATAAGGTCTAAATTTATCAAAGGTATATACTATACTAGAAGTTTTTCAAGCAGTAGTGTAATTTCTTTGTGTTTCAGTGAGAGTTTTACTAGCATAATATACAACTTTGAAAATTTTCTCGTATTTTTGTCCTAATACAACCCAATTGCAAAATCACTTGCTTCACACATTAATTCAAAAGATTTATTCCAATCAAAAAGAATGATAAGTGCTTATTAATTTTTTCTTTAGAATATTAAAATCATTAATACATTCTTTATTAAATTCAAATTTTGCATTTTTTTCCAATAAATGACAAAGAGGTTTAGCAATTTTAGAAAAATCCTTTATGTATCTTCTATAAAATCCAAGATGACCTAGAAAACGTCTCACATCAAGAATCAGTAGTAGGTGTTTACTTGAACAATAATTTTCACTTTTGCTTGATCTACTTCCATCCCTTTTTGTGACACTTTGTGACCAAGTACAATGCCCTCTCGTGACCATGAATTGACATTTTTCCGCTAAGAATTTAAATTTGTTTCTTCACATCTTTTTTCGTAAATTTTGCCATGTTTTTCAAACAAGATTCAAAAGAAGTTCCAAAACTGAAAAAATCGTCCATGAATATTTCAATTCCTTTGTCAATCAAATCACAAAATATTGACATCATACATCCTTGAAAAGTTGCGTGTGTGCATTACATAAACCAAAAGGCATTCTTCTAAAAGCAAATGTTCCATAAGGATATGTAAATGTCGTCTTTCTTGGTCCTCAGGAGCACAGCAATTGATGATAAACTGCGACATTCATCCAGAAATGTAAAATATGGGTGTCTGTACTGTATCGAGCATTCGATCCAAGAAAAGGTAAAGGAAAATGATCCTTTTCTAGTGGCTTTATTTAATTTCCTATAGTCAATACAAATTCGCCATCCAGTATTGTCTTGTAGGAATTAGTTCATTTTTATCATTAACAATGACAGTTACACCCCTCTTCGGGAACACACCAATGTGACTTACCCACGTACTCACTCCAACAGATAAATAATACCAAAGGATTCAACCACTTAATAATTTCTTTTTTAACAACCTCTTCATGATGATTTAATTTTCTTTTCAGGATTCTATAGTAGGTTTAAAATTTTCTTCCATTAAGATTCTATGCATGCAAATGGAAGGGCTTACCCTTCCATATCGCTAACTGTTCAACTAAAAAGCTTTCTTATAATTCTTTAACACACCTAGTAGTTTTTCTTCTTGATCTCTACTTAGTTCAAAAGAAATAATAACAGGTAAAGTTAACAAATTTCCAAGAAACGCATATTTTAAATGTAAAGGTAACATTTTTAATTCTAACAGTGCTCTTTTAATCGATGTTAAAAAGATATCATTTTGAAGTTATTAAAGTTTCTCAATTATCTTTAATAAAATGAGTCTCTTCTTCTTCATTTTCATCAGTTAAAAATTCAAACTTTTCTTCGAAATGACTTTATATTTTTTCGATAATGTTTTTCAATTAAATAATCAATTATATCCATTCGATAACATTTCTCTTTATCGTGTACTTCAATATCGATTTAAGAACATTGAATTTAATTTCTCGATCATTAACTCTCATGGTTAGTTCTCCCTTTGCACATCAATCATAGCTCGTCCGGTAGCTAGAAAAGGTCTCCTAAAATAAAAGGTATCTTCTTATCTTCTTCCATATCAAGTACTATGAAATCTGTTGTGGAAGATAAATTTATCCACTTTAACAAGGACATCCTCTATAACTCCTTGTGATAAGTGATAGATATATCACGAACTGAAGGGTTACAGTGGTGGGAGTAATATCTCCTAAATCCAATCTTCGAAAGATAGAAAATGGCTTGAGATTAATACTTGCTCCTAAATCATATAAAGTTTTCCACAAAATTTTTCTCCAATAACACATGGTATAGTGAAACTCAGGATCCTGCCTTTTTTAGGTAATTTCGAATTATCAGACCGGCATTCTTCACTTAATGTATCAGCTTCAAAGCTTCAAATTTTCATTTTTTACTTAAAATATCCTTCATAAATTTTGCGTAAGCTGGCATTTGTTCCAAAGCTTCGCAAAAGGTATGTTAATAGTAAGTTTCCCGAAGATTTCAAAGAACTTAGAAAATCACGATCTAGTTTCTACCGTTTAAGTCTTTTGAGGAAAAGGTGGTGGTGGTTTTTCAACTTCCACATTAACAAGTATAATGTATCGATTCGACTGTGAGAGAGAGTTTTCTTAGGTTTTTCAATCTCTTCAACTCAATCTCTTTTTCAATTTCATTCTTCATTCTTTCTTTTAATTCCTTTCCACTTCTAAGTTGCACAGCTTAACTTGTTCATGTTCTTTTCCGCTTCTTTGGATTAATTTCAACATTACTAGGAAGTGTTCCCCGCAAAATCGTTATTAATTAAAGTAGCACTACCCCCATTCGATTTTTCTAATATTAAGAATGCCAGCATTTTGATTTTGTAATCGATTATTCATTCGCAAAATTAATTCTTCTATCGATAACTTTTTCTGTTGATTATTAAATCATGAGGCTTATAATTCGGATTTACCGATTATTCAATTTCCAAGTGATGAGATCGATTATTACCCCATTGTTGTCAGAATTATTTCTAAATTAAAATTAGACGATTTTTCCACCCGTGATTATAATAATTTAAATAAGGATTATTTTTAATTGCAATAGCTTGTAAAGTTTCAATAGTTTGAGAATCTTCAATATTGAAGTAGTTAATATGTGAAATATTAATTTAAAATTATCTAATTTCTTAGACATTGTTGCTACTTGTGAAGCTAAGATAGAAAAGGCTTCATTATCGTGAATACTGGCCATCTTTTAGATTAATCCTTTCAGAAGGCCATTGAAAATTGTTATTAGCCATTTCTTCACCAGTGTAAGCTTCTTCAAATGATTTACATTTAAAGAACCTCCAAGAAGAAGATCAATAATTGATTTTAAAGATCCAATTAATCCATTACAAAATACTCGAATTACAACCAATCAGGTAAAGCATGATGAGTAGCATTTTCTTAATAAATTCTTTAAATCTTTCCCAAGTTTCATATATCGTCTCCCCGTCAAATTGACTAAACTTAAGTAATATCATTTCTTAATTTAGCAAGCTTTTTTTAGAAGGAGGAAAATCTTTAAGAAGAAATTCTCAGGCTATTCTCAGCCTCATGTTTTAATAGAACCAGCTTGCTAATGAGTTTAACCACATCTTTGCTTTATCTCTTAAAGAAAAAGGAAAGAGTCTATGTCTAATAGCATCATCAAATATTGTTATATTTAAATAACACAAAGTTCTAAAACTAACATGGTGTACTCGATCCACACTGTGTTCAACTTGGAATTGATTGTTTTGCACCATTCGAATAATAGACGGTTTAAGTTCAAAAGAATTAGCATCTACAGTGGGTATTTCATATTTACCATGAAGTTCATCAACCTAGGTTAAGATAATCCTTAATGGTTTATAAAAATGATCATTAAGTCTCAATCGATTTTGTAGCTGCATATTTTAAAATTTTTGAATTTTTTTCCTTTTAATTTTTTCTAATAGTTCTTTCTAATTAAAAAATCTAAAGGTTTTAATCCTTCTCGTAACCAAATCTTCGCATAAACAAGGAATGTATCTATATATATATATATATATATATATATATTTATATTGAAATATAATATTAAAAAATTTCATAACTATTCTATTTTCCTCGGCAACGACGCCAAAAACTTGACCCTTTTGTGATTTCCAAATACAACATTTCAGATAATAATTTTAAAAATTTAATTTTTAGCCATGCGCGAAACATCAATCTAATAACTTGCTATATAGATGTATCAAATAAAAACTTTTTAAATATATGTTTATATAGCAAAATATAATTTTAAAAATAAAATATTTTATATACTATTTGGGTACTACATAAGTATACGTATCATTTCAGTAATATAGTACTTTGAAACAAAGACCTCAAAAGATTGATCCCATCGGGGAAAATATAGTAATAAATTTCTAAATATCGTATTTCAAAAATCTTTTTGTGTTTTAATCTAACTAGAAATTACTATTAATTTAATAAATCAGCCAAAGAAAATAATAATAAGACAATGATTTTGTGAAAACTATATAAATAAACAACTTTCTTTCCGTTGACCTCATTTTCATGAGGTCTTCTTCTTCTCTTAGTACTTAGATCTAAATTTTCAGGTTTTTCCTTTTCGACTATCTTAGAGGACTAGAATCGGATCCACCTTTTAGAAATTCAAACCACTTCTTAACTCCCCGCAACCCACAAACTCGACTATAGACCCCTAATCACCTAGAGGGTCGAAATCAAATGGAAGTTTAAAGGATGAGTTCCCATAGACTCTTCGTCTTAGATCGCCTGGTATTCGGTCTCGGTGAAAGGGCCGACTTACACATACACTACACCTATGCACTACACTTTCACACACCTCCTAAACACACCATCGATTTGACTTCCCGACTCGATGTAGGTGATTCACATGGATGGTCCTTAACCCCTAAGCCTTGCCAAGAGGGCTGTGAACAACATGGGCGAATGCCTCAAATGAGTCCCTTCATGGCTCATGTGGGCTGATATGGCTTCATGGCTCAACCAAAAATGATTTCATTTCACTTACATCCACCCAATCTTCACTTTTCCAAATTTTCAATTTTGACCTCAGACCTGCATACCCACCAACTCTCTACCAAATGCTCCTCAAACTACCCAAATTTCTCAAAAATTCCCAAATTACTCCAAAATTCTCCAAAATCAATCCAAACATTCACATCACTCAAACTGATCATCCATATCCAAAAATATCAAAAATCCCAAAATACCCCCCAATACCTTCCAAATACCCAAAATAATTCTTTGACCCAAAAATCCAAAATTCAGAAAATTCCCAGAAAATTCCAGAAAATCCCAAATATTCCTAATTTCATTTTGTCCAACTACACCATGGGCCAATTTTGCCAATTTTACCCCACTTTTGTCAAAACTCCCAATTTAACCTAACATTTTAACCTTCCAAAGTAAACCTAATGTCAAACTAAATTCACCAAATTGATCCCAATTCTGGTCCAATTCAATTCTAAACTTCAATTCAACATCCTCAACACCAATCTAGACCTCAAAAGACAAGTTGTTTGATTGAAATTTGGGTCCAATTTCACTTTTGGCCTTAAAGCCCAATTTCGACTTAAACCCAAACCTAACCCAAACTCACCCAATTCAACTCCAATTAACCCAAATCTTTTCTAAACCTTTCTTAACATCCCCATAAACAAAACACTAACATGATTTGCCCAAAACTTGATCCAAACCCCACTCAAATTCAACCCAAAGCTACAGGCCCATTTTGACCTAAACCCAAACCTAGCCCAACGAGCCCAAATCCCAAAATCAAAACCCAACCAAAGCCAAAACCTCTTTGAAAACACTCCCATAAACATTTCCCAACATTAATTTTACATCAATTTAACCCTAGCCCAACATTGGCCCATGCTAGCCCATTTTGGCCCACCTTAGCCTCTTTACCAAAAAGCCCATATCCAATCCAATTCAAAACCTAAATCACTCTCAAATTTGTTTCAAACCACTCATGACACATCCCTAAACCAAAACTCAACAATTATTTGGCCCAAGCCTTTACCTTTTAAAATTTCCTTATCCCAAAATCCATTTTAAAATTCAAAAGCCCACTTTCCTAAACCATTTAAAAGCCCATCTAAAAATCATTTCAATGAGCCCAAAATCTACCCTAAAGCCTACACGACATTTCCATTTGCCATCCACTTAATCAAAGCCATTACCCAAGTCCTAAATCCATCATCAAATCATTCCAAATCAAGTTCCATACAACTTCATCAAATTACCAAAAAATTCCTAAAATCCATTTTCATGAACACCAAGTTTTCTCAGTTAAAAAGTGAGCGCAAAGCCATGCATGAGCCACATGTGAGCCATGAGAGCCTGACACTCCACCATGCCATATTGGGTAGGAAGGAGGGCCCCTTTCCTTAATCCCTAAAGCTCATTAGCCTTAATCATGATTCACCTAAACCTAAATTTAATCCAAATATACTGGGATGCAGACTTCTCCACAAAACCACAACACCCATTTCATCCCCCACAAGACCCAAGGCCACCCTCAAGTGGTGCACCAAGCCCAAATGGGTGAGTTGACCCATTTAGACCCAAAACTAGCCATGCCCCATTCTACTTTGGATCAAAGCCTTTACACTTGGCCACAATCACAGACAAAACACCCAACCCCTGCCCACTCCGACTCCGAGGAGACCCATGTCAAGCCGGGCCGGCCACCCGCCACGGAAACGCCATGCCCGAGACCTCGTGAGTGAGCCAACTTTGCACCCACCTCGTCAGCCGCCCCCATGCCTCCAATGGCCACCATGGTTGTTCTTCCCATGACCAAAGCAACACCGATCCCAACCCTCGTCACCCCCCGAGAGCTCTCCACGATGCCTATTTAAACACCACCCCCTTCTCGGCCATGAGAGGAGAGTTGCACAAACCTTGCCAAAACTCGCCAAAATTGTTCCAGACTCCTCTCATACACAGAGCACTTGATCCTAAAGGAGATCCCCCGCCATTTCTTCTCTCATAGCTTAATTTCAAAGTCAAAACTAAGCCCAAAACCAGACACTTCCCCACAAGAACCAATCCCCAAATCGTCGGTCCTACACCTTCACCAGACGAAGGGAAGGTGTCCACCAAAGAAAAGCCCCAGGACCAGCACCTGGCTTGCTCCACTCCAAGCTTTGTGATCACTCGTGGTCGAAGTTCAACCACACACCACTGTACTGCAGATCATCCGGAGCTTGCCAGGATCCAATCGAAGGTGCAACAACTCTCAGACGAAGCTTCACTTCTCCGAGCAAAGGTATGAGCTGGGCTTCTTCATCCCGAGCTTCTGAGATTCTCCATTTCAAATGCCTTAATTTCAATGCATGTTTACCGTATGGATGTGTTCGTCTCTTCAAGACGAATCCATGAAAGCATAAGAACACGAAAACCATCAGAACTCGAGCAGTTCTTAGGCCGAGTGTGGACGGCCACGGATCGCACCAGGCCATGGACGATGTGAACTGATGCCGTCCATTTAATACACGCGCGACCTGACGCCGATGGCGTTGGACTCGTGACTCGCACGAGAACCGCGGGGCCCGGGTTGCCGACCTCGATGGCGCGTCGACGGGGAGCCGCCACGCGGCGTTCGGAGCCGCTCGAGGCCGACGCTCGGCGCCGCGGATAAGTAGATAAATAGGTCATTTATTTTAATTCCTGGTAGAACTTTTTAAAAATCCATATCTTTGTGTAGAAAAATCACAAAATAAATAAAATACCCCTTGCTCGCGGGAATCGTAGGAGAATAATGTGGAAAGAAATTAATTAATTTGTCCAGTATTTGGTTTTTAATTAATTATTTACTCCCTGCATTGTTTTAATTCTCCATGCATGTATACACCACCATGGCATGAGACCATACAGAAGTTAAGCCCTGAACTGGGAACATTCCCCGAATTTTCCAAGGTCGCAGGCCATTTCTGTGAAAAGTTATTGATTTTTCAAATGCATGTTGTCGTTTTTAAGTATTTTAATTTCAAAAAATTAGCATACAGAAATAAATTCCTAGAAAATTATGATGTTCTTATGACCAGAGAATCCTAGGAAAAATAGGATTTGAGTTAATTCATCGAGATTAACCCCAATCGCTTAAATACCCAAAATAGGTTTCTAATTAATTAGAGTTAACCATAGATCAAATTGACTTGAAATCAATTCTCCAATCGACCTTTAGGATCAGAGGAATCCATCATAAAAATTTGAGGTCAATTGGACTTCAGTTAGCCCCATCACTGGGTTGATTAAGCCACTTACCCATTTTAAACTTTAAAATTCATAACTTTCAAAATATCTTTCAAAAATTCACCAAATTGGTTTTGGAGTCTTCTGATATCATCAGGCTTAAGAAAATTTAAAAATTTCAATTTTCTAAAAAAGTTGATTTTTAATATTATTTTAATATTTTTAATACTAAAAATAATAAAAATCGTTAAAAATAATAAAATTCACCAAAATGTCATATTTTGAATTCTAATCACTTAAGAACAAGTCCCATATTTTTCCTAGGTCTATTTAGTGAGATATTAATTTTTAAAGCTCTAGGGTAATTTTTAAAATTAAAAATGTATTTTCTAGCATTTTCACCAAAATAATTATAATAAATCAAAGAAAAATCAGAAAATTGCAAAGTTTGGTTCTTGGAATCCTTGATATCAGAGAGACTTAAAATTATAAAACTTAGTTTTTTCAACATTTATTTTATTTTTAAATTAATGACATCTAATTTAAAATAATTCTAATAAATAAAATATAATTCAAAAATTTCAAAATTTGGTCCAAGTGTCCTCTGGTCATTGTGTCCCTCAATTTTCAAGGACAGAAACTTTCCCTTGGTCATGTTATTGAAGAGTATAACAAGAAAAGAAAGTAAAAAACCGTGTCACGAGAGTACCGTATGCTCGCTCATCCGCGGTGCATTGTTACTTGTTTATTATTTTTTTATATTTTCTCGCAACAAATTTGTCGATACTAAAAGAGCAGGAGTAAAAGTAGTAAGTGAAAACAACCTAGCTAAACGAGGTCAGCTATGGTGTGTACAAAGAAAGTAAAGTCTGAAAACTCAACAGTGAAAACGAAGGAAAACGCCGAGAAAGCGAGAAAATTCGCAGAAGAAAACTAAGAAAGTCGGGAAAGAAAGAAAAGAAACGTCCGTGGAAAACTCCGAGAAAAGCCACAAATGAAAACCAAACAAAACCGTAGAAAACTGCGAGAAGCACCGTGAGAAACACACAGACGACCCGCTAAACTCATGGCGAACCATAAGAAAGCCATGGGCCTCTGGAAGGAAAGACCCGTAAGCACGGTGGTGTTTCGGACTCAGAGCTGTGCTAATATCCGGACTTGAGTGCCGACTACTAGACCGACTTTCCGCCGAAGGCGGTCCTAATCCGACTCGAATAGCCAACCGTGGACCTTTATAAATTTTCACACATTTCATTTTTGGTTTTCATGCAAGCAAGACTGTAGGTAAGTAGGCTGTGTAGTAGTGGAGGTAATTTTGTATTTTTCAAACATATGTATTTTTGTTTTAAAACATTTCAGTCACTGAGTCGACTACCCTAATAGACTCAGGTCTACGAACATTGGATCGTCGGCAGTAGAAACCCCAGGACGGTCGAACGGTTCCGTGATTCCCGCTCTACTCTCTGCGAGTCTCCGAGTCGAGCGGCCCCATTCTATGATTCTCGTAATTTTTCTCGTTTTGCGAGTCTCATCCATATCCCCACCGCACTTACAGCCTTGTTGATGGCCCCATATATAACCCAAGGAGGTTATATATGCACACCTACACGTCCCCTGTAGGTGTGTGCTTTGAGCCAAGAAACAAGGTGAAACTAGGGACGAGAGGTCAAGGAAAGAAAGACGGAAAGCGGCTCACTTAACACAATTTCGAAAAGAAGTGAGTCGATTTCCAATAATCAGAAAACACGTAAGTCACCCTGGACTCCCGACCGACCTCACATGTCCTGAGAAAAGGACTAAAGGCACCTCGACGCTCTCGGAGAAGGTGAAGACTAAACTCCTAGGAACACACTTCATTTTCCCAAATAACTGTAAAATCATAAGCAAAAGAAAGAAAGAGAAAGCCACTGCTCGTGAAGTGACCCCTAAGGTGGTGTGTAACCCTTCCCAAACATTCAAGTAATGGCAAAGAAAAGGGAAACATAAAACAAAGCTGCGGGTAAAGAAAGTAAAACGGAGTGAAGCAGAAATGAAGTAGAAAAAGAACAAAACCAACCAAGAAAAATCGGGCAGCATAACGGCATAAAAATGAATTTTCCACACCTGCAATTTGAATAAAAAGAGATGTCGCAAGCATGTATATGTGACAACCACTGTTTCCATCCATTCCAAGCATGTACATATTGTATTTGAAAGAGGAGCAAAGATTTTTTTTTTTTTATAAAGCATGCATATTTAAGTTCGGGGGCTAGCTAAGAGAGCCCAAATCCTCAAAACAACGTTCAAACTATGCTAGCAAGAGGATTCCGAAGTACTCCTATACATGCTTAACATATTCCGAGTTGTAGCAATGATAAAAAAAAAGTAACTAGCCATCTTTGAACGCTTATCATGCTTAAAGCAAAGTTGTTGCATGGCAACACCACACCAACACAAAACATTTAAAATACTAAAATCGAGCCCCTTAAGTGGTGCAAGGGAGGGGCTGCTATGAGGCAATCAAAACAAAGAAAACCAAGCTACGTTTTTAAGAATACATAGGGACGGTTACACGAGGCATCAAAACCGAAACAACGGAAAGGGGCCGATTGCCATACGAAACCTTCTCTCAACAATCATATCCCCTTAATTCCTCCAAATTTCACCCATATCATAAGTTAAAGTATATGCACGGAGCCAAACGGACCTTAAACAACACCCAATGTACCGACAATGTGATTCGATGTATATCCAAGTACCTACATGAGCCCTTGTCTTTGTGTTGATTCTCATGATTTAGCCATAAATGTAATTTGCATTAGTTTCCTTTGCATTGTCATCTTAACCATTTATTGATAAATAAATGGATCAATGCTTTAACTTCCAAAAAGAAATAAGAATTCAGGTGTTATGAATGTAAACATATAAGAATTGGGTGGCATGCATGTAAAGATCAAAATCCGGGTGTTGGATCCGTAAATATACAAGAACCGAATGGTATGCATATAACTTTCCCGAATTCAAAATAAATCTCTAAGTTTTCTCTTCTCAAATAATTTTGCATTGCAAGCCTTCCTAGCATCCTTCACATCTTCCGGAAAATTTATTTTCAATTCGCACAACTAGCTCATATGTTCCAATGCCTTCATTCTATAACCATTCTCATCATTTTTATATGGAGAGTTGATGAACAACAAACAAATGTTGCATATCATAATGAACTTGTAAAATCACTAATAAATGTAAACAGTAAGCATTCATACTTACACTCGTATCGAACAATTCTTATGTATTTAGATATAAAACACCAGAATTTTATTTATGCAATAACTTGATCGCTAGCAGAAATATTTTCTCCAAATGCAGACTTTATGGATATCTTTCCATACAAAATTTAGAGAAAAGAAAAGATTTACGAACGAGACCACCTAAATCTCTTGTATTCATATACATACAGACTTAACCATTTTGACATGATATGGAAGATTTAGGTGATGCTTATGTAAATGTGATTGTTTAGCTGTTTTCAAACATAAAGCCCTCTCTCTTCCCCTTTAACATTTTGTAATCAATTCAAACAAAAGAATGAAACCTCATCTAAAAGGAAACAAGTACAACTCATAGAGGGAGTAGCAACTGCTAACAGATTTTTTGGTGAATCATTCAAATGTACGATCCTTTTAGAATTTGAATAAATGAAAAGTGGAAAATGTGAACTTTTCAACCAGTCGAGGGCATTAAGTTAATTCGAAAGTAAGCCCGGGTGTGAAGGTTATATACAAATGTCATGGCAGCACCATAACTATCACCAACCAACGTTTAAAGTAACTAATCACAAGAACCGGATATATATTCATTAAGGTTTGTCGAGGCGTAATAACCATGAAAGGAACTTAAGCATTAAAGTGAGTAACTCAAACCTTCGGAAATGAATCCAAATGGGCTTAGAGCTTTACCCAAATTTCACAAAGCTCGAAGAGGCAAACAGAGGCAAACCCAACGGAATATCGACGACCACCCGGAATTTTGCGTGAACCTCCCCTTTACTTAGAATTTCGGCCAGCTCCGGAGAGCTCCCCAAGTGGGGTTTATATAGCCGGAGGAGAGGAGGAGTGTATCGTCGACTTACCTGTGCCATGAGGCGAGCCAAGAGAAGCGACAAGAGTCACGTGAGGGAAGTGGGAATCGAGCCGCGAGAGGGCACAGGAGGCGTGGCGGCGAAGGGGAAGCTTTAGGCGCAGCACGCGTACGAGGAGGGGACCACGGCCGAAGCTCCGCGACAAAGAAGAGGAGATGGGGGGAGGGGCTCTGGCTCGGGCCGGGGCTCGCGACAGGAGGAATCGCGAATGGCGGCGGGGCAAGAGGCGTGAGGGAGATGAGGGTTAGGGATTTAGGTGTGTTTAGAATTAGGGATTTTAGGTTTTTTTTTTTATTTATTTATTTTAAAAAATGTTTTAGTCAAATTTCGCCGATTCGGACAAAAATCATTCCCGCACAAAAAAAATATCAAAATTAGTGTCCTTCCTAGGTAATTTCGACGTTCCGGACGCAACGGCTCAGTCCGTTTCGTCATCCGGGGCCGTTTGGACAACCTCGTTATCAAAACGGGTCAAAAAAGGTCAAATTTGGGGATTTCGCGATTAAATCAGATTTGGTTGAAATTCGAGGTTGAACTGGTAGCGATCGAATGTTGTGTTCAGTTTAGGGGAGTGTGTCGAAGCGTTTGAAATTTAAATTGAGAAGAAAATGGCTAGTGTCGGGTCAATTTGGGTCAAATCGGAGCCTAGGTCGGGCTTAGGTCAAAATTGAGGTTTTTTTGATGAAATCGGCTTAAATTGACAAAATTGGGCTGTGGTATAGTTGAACAAAATGAAATCGAGAATATTTGGGATTTTCTGGGATTTTCCGGGAATTTTTGGAATTTTTGGAATTTTGGGTTAAAAAGAGTATTTTGGGTATTCGGAGGTTATTCGGAGGGTATCGGGGTATTTTGGTGGGTTTAAGGTTTAGAATGTGTGTGAGAGTGTGATGTGCCGCAAGCTAGACCTCACTGCACCGTACCATCCAGGGTACTCCTAAGGCCGAGAGAGTCCTATAGAAACTCATCCTTTAAACCTTCACATTCGATTTCAACCCTCTAGGTGATTAGGGGTCTACAATCAAGCTTGTGGGGTTTGCAGGGAGTCAAGAGGTGTTTGGACTTCTAAAGGGTGGGTCCCATTTCTAGTCCTCTAGGATTAGTCAAAGGAAAAGCCTAAGGCTAGATCCTAAGGACTAAAAAGAGAGAAAAGACAATACCTCATCAAAAATGAGGTCAACACCTTCCAAATCTGAAATCCAAGCCGTTCTACTCTTTCCCTTGTCTGGGATGGAAGCGGTTGATTCCATTGACACGGATCGAATCTGATGGCGAGGGATTATATCCAATCCAAACCAGCAACTTCTGATCAACTCTTTTGAATGGGGTATGTAACATCTACATATTCCCTCCTAATCTATTTCCTTCATGAAAGTCTTTTACAACTTTCATGAAATTCTCGAAACACCAAAATTCCACACTTTTCAAATCAACACTACAAATCTTTGCAAAGTCAATGACTATTCGAAATCAAACTTTTGGGGTTGAGGATCTTACATCTGAGACTGCATTGCTTTAGGATCCTTTCCCTATCGCAATGAAATACATCAAATCAAACTTTTGGGTTGAGGATTTTACATCCGAGACTGCATTGCTTTAGGATCCTTTCCCTATCACAATGAAATACATCAAATCAAACTTTTGGGTCGAGGATTTTACATCCGAGACTGCATTGCTTTAGGATTCTTTCCCTATTGCAATGAAATACATCAAATCAAACTTTTGGGTTGAGGATTTTACATCCGAGACTGCATTGCTTTAGGATCCTTTCCCTATCGCAATGAAATACATCAAATTCAAACTTTTGGGTTGAGGATTTTACATCCGAGACTGCATTATTTTAGGATTCTTTCCCTATTGCAATGAAATACATCAAATCAAACTTTTGGGTTGAGGATTTTACATCCGAGACTGCATTGATTTAGGATCCTTTCCCTATCGCAATGAAATACATCAAATCAAACTTTTGGGTTGAGGATTTTACATCCGAGACTGTATTTCTTTAGGTTCCTTTCCCTATAGCAATGAAATACATCAAATTCAAACTTTTGGGTTGAGGATTTTACATCCGAGACTGCATTGCTTTAGGGTTCTTTCCCTATCGCAATGAAATACATCAAAATCAAACTTTTGGGGTTGAGGATTTTACATCCGAGACTGCATTGCTTTAGGGTTCTTTCCCTATCGCAATGAAATACATCAAAACCAAACTTTTGGGGTTGAAGATTTTACATCCGAAACCGCATTGCTTTAGGATTCTTTCCCTATTGCAATGAAATACATCAAAACCAAATTCTTGGGGTTGAGGATTTTACATCCGAAACTGCATTGCTTTAGGATTCTTTCCCTATTGCGATGAAGTACATCAAAATCAAAATCTTGAGGTTAAGAATTTTACATCCAATACCACATTGCTCTAAGATCTCTCCTCATTGCAATGATTCAATCCAATCAATTCAATTTTCTTTTGAGATTGAAGATGTTACATCTAAAACCATAAAATTCCAATTTTCACTTCCAG
Organism: Papilionanthe hookeriana x Papilionanthe teres; assembly: GCA_022702705.1. NCBI lineage: Eukaryota > Viridiplantae > Streptophyta > Magnoliopsida > Asparagales > Orchidaceae > Papilionanthe > Papilionanthe hookeriana x Papilionanthe teres. The sequence continues at coordinate 90,208,208 of CM040430.1, read as the reverse complement.
TTCAGATCCCTTCAAATTAATTTTGGCAAAACTTCAATCTAAATTGAAACTCCAAACTAAAATCTAAGCTCACACATCAAAACTTAAATTGAAACAAAATAAAATCTAAATCGAAATTCCCCCAGATCATGTGATTTGGAATTCACCTCCTTTTCCTTTCCCCAGCGAGAGTTCAGGAATCTCCAGTCTCAGAGATATACTTGACACTCCCCAGCGGAAACTCTTCTACTTCGTCCTAAGTTTGTCACTTGGACGTTTGTGTTGGTTTTGTTGATCGCTTCGGTCAACACCAATACGCGCGGTGTGCTCCGTCAGCTCACCACACCTATTGGGGGTCCATTTGTCGACCTCATTTTTGATGAGGTCTTCTCTTCTTCTTTTTAGTACTTAGGATCTAGCCTTAGCTTTTCCTTTCGACTATCTTAGAGGACTAGAATCGGGATCCACCACCTAGAATTTCAAACCACTTCTTAACTCCCCGCAAACTCCACAAACTCGACTATAGACCCCTAATCACCTAGAGGGTTGAAATCAAATATGGAAGTTTAAAGGATGAGTTCCTATGGGACTCTTTGGCCTTAGAGCGCCCTACAGGTGGCTCTGTCCGAGTGAAGGGCCGACTTACACACACACTACACCTATACACTACACTTTCACACACATCCTAGAACCACACCCATACCTAACTCGACCTCCCGACTCATGTGGGTGATTCACATGGATGGTCCTTAACCCCCGAGCCTTCGCTAGAGGGTTAGGAACAACATATTGGATGCCTCAAATGAGTCCCTTCATGGCTCATGTGGGCTTGATATGGCTTCATGGCTCAACCAAAATAATTTTATTCCACTTACATTCACCCAATCTTCAATTTTCCAAATCTTTAATTTTCCAAATCTTCAATTTTCCAAATTTTCAATTTTTGACGCCCGGGACCCTACACCCGCTTAGCCTACTCAAAACCCTTGAAACTACCCAAAATTTGCAAAATCACCTAAATTGCCCAAAATTCCTCAAAACCAATCCCAAACATTTCCACATCACTCAAATTGATCATCCATACCCAAAAATACGAAGAATTCCAAAAATACCTCCCAATACCCACCAAATACCCAAAATACCCCTCTTGACCCAAAAATCCAAAAAATTCCAAAAATTCCCAGAAAATTCCCGAAAATCCCAAATATTTCCAATTTCATTTTGTTCAACTACACCATGGGCCAATTTTGTCAATTTACCCCACTTTTGTCAAAACCCCCAATTTGACCCATTTTACCCTAAGTGAACCCAATGTCAAACCAAACCTACCCAATTGACCCAAATTCTGGTTCAATTCAATTCTAAACTTCAATTCAACATTCCCAACACCAATCTAGACCAAATCCAAGTCCAATTTGATTGACATTTGGATCCAATTTCACTTTTGGCCTTAAAGCCCAATTTGGACCCATGACCCAAACCTAACCCAAACTCACCCAATTCAACTCCAATTAACCCCAAATCTTTTCTAAACCTTCCTTAGCATCCCCACAAAACAAAACACTAACATGATTTGCCCAAAATTTAGGCCCAAACCTCACTCAAATTCAACCCAAAGTTAAAAGGCACAATTTTGACCTAAACCCAAACCTAACACAAATGAGCCCAAACCCCAAAATCAAAGCCCAACCAAAGTGAAAACCTCTTTAAAACACTCCCATAAACATTTCCCAACATTAATTTTACATCAATTTCAACCCTAGCCCAACATTGGCCCAAATTATCCCAATTTGACCTATATTGGCCCATTCACCAAAGGAGCCCAAATTCAACCCAATTCAAACCCAAATCACTCCCAATTTGCTCCAAGTCACTCATGACACATCTATGAGCTAAACACAACAATTATTTGGCCCAAGCCTTTGCCAAAATTTCATCCTAAAATCCATTTTAAAATCCAGAAGCCCACTTCCCTAAACCATTTTAAAAGTCCATTTTCACCTAATACAAAAGCCCAAAATTGGCCCTAAAGCCCACATGGCAATTTCTTTTCATCATACCTTTAATTGATATCACCCCTAAGTTTCAAAATCATCATTAAACCATTCCAAATCAAGCTTCATACAAATTCCCATCAAATTACCAAAAATTTCTAAAATCCATTTTCATGAAATTGACCAAGCATTTCCCCAAGCCAAAGACAAGCCATGCAAGCCATGGACAAGCCACATGAAGCCATGGAAGGTTTGACATGTGATCAAGCCATTAATGGCAAAAGGAGGAGCCTCTTTTAAACCCCTTTAAAAAGGTATTAACCCTTTTAATGCTTCACCTTAATCCATGATTAATCAAAATATTCATGGATGGTGACTTCTCCACCCTTTCCTAGCTGATCCATCTGATCCTCCCTCAGCCCAAATCAGCCATGGGGAGGTGAACCAAGCCCAAAAGGTGGGTTGACCCATTTGGACCCAAAATGAGCTCCTCCCCCATTCCATTTCAATTCAACTCCTTTACACATGTCCATGGCCAATCGACCGCACTAAGCCCCAGCCCCGACCTCCCCGACCTCGAGGGTGACTCGACCTCGGCCGGCCAGCCACCACAGCCGCCGGAAACCACTGCACCCGAGAGCTCACATGTGAGCCCAAACTCGGAATTCTCACCTACCGAGCCGCTCCATCCCCATGTCGCCATTGCAGATGCTCTTCTCGCTAAGAGCAACTCGATCCCAAGCCCCTAACTCTCCCCGGGAGGCCCTCCACCCTCTCCTATTTAAACACCACCCCCTCTCGGCCATGAGAGGTGCCGAACCGCACCTTACTAAAACCCCGCCAAAATTGTTCCGAACACTCTCCATACTTAGAGCGAGCTTGATCCCCAGTGACAATTTGCCCTAATCCCCACCAACAGAGCCCAATTTCTCGACCAAAATTCCACCCAAAACCAGGACACTTCTCCACAGTGCATCAATCCTCAAATTGATTGGTCCTACACCTTCACTGCACCAGGGAAGGAGTCCACCAAGAAAAGCCCCTTCTCCAAAGCCACCTGGCTTGCTCCAGCCTCCAAGCTTTGTGATCGGCTGTGGTCGAAATCATACCTAGGCGATTCATCAGACCTAGGGTAATTTTAAAATTAAAAAAAATGTATTTTCTAGCATTTTCACTAAAATAATTATAATAAATCAAAGAAAAATCAGAAAATTGCAAAAATTGATTCTCTGATTTCCTTGATATCAGAGAGATTTTTGAAATATATAAATTTCATTTTTCAACCATTACTTTATTTTTAAATTAATTAATACTCCAAAATTTAAAATAATTATAATAAAAATAATATAATTCAAAAAATCACCAAAATTGGTCCAAGTGGTCCTCTCGGTCATTAGGAATGTCCCATAATTTTCTTAAGGACATAAACTTTACCTTGGTCATATTATTGAATTTTCCTTGGAAATCTCTATTTTCTACCAAAAATAATTACATAAATAAATTAAAAACAGAAAAATCACATTTTCTCCTCTCATGTCTTTATTGGCATATGAATGAAGTCACATAAAAATTTCAAGTTCATTCAAGATCAATTTAGTGAGTTATGAAATTATTAAGCCTGAAGGGCAAAATGGTAATTAAAATTTTAACCCTTAATTAAAACTTTAGATTTAATAAAATTAAAGAGTAAAATATTTGATCTTAATCTGATTTGTATGATTGAAATTTAAATAATTAAAGGGTAGAAACCTACTAAAAAACTTAAAATAATTGAAATAAACCTTAATTAAATAATTGATTAAATTTGAAAGAATAATAAAATTGGAATTATTAAAATAGGGATATTATTAGGAAGAGATTTATTCTTCAATTTAAAAATCCCTAAATTAATCATCTCAATAATATTTAATTCTTAATTAAAATGATAATTCAAATTTAAGTTTTAAAATGTTAAAGGACTTAATCATTAAATTAAATTAAAAAAAAAGTTAAATTATTAAACTCTTTTTGAATTTTCAATTAGATTAAAATTAAAAAATAAAATTAAATTAAAGATTAAATTAAATTAAATCAAACAAATTAAGTAAATTAAATTAAATTAAACTAAATTAAATTAAAAAATGTTAAATTAAATTAAATTAAATTAAATTAAAACATATTAAATTAAATTAGATTAAATTAAATTAAAATTAAATCAAATTAAATCAAATAAAATTAAATTAAAGGAAATTAAATTAAATTAAATTAAATCAAGTTAAATTAAATTAAATTAATTCATATCAAATCAAACTAAATTGAATTAAATTAAATTAAATAATAGAATCAAGTTAAAATTAAAATCAAGTTAAATTGAATCAAAATTGAAACTAAACTAAATTAAATTAAATTAAAGTTAAATTAAATTGAATTAAATAACATCACCTAAGACATAAAGAAATTAAATATAAAGCAACTTGAACAATATTCTAAATTTAAACCCTTTAACTGAAGTTAAACTAAATCACAAATTATTGGAACACCAATTTGCCCTCGAAAACTTTTATTATCATAACTCCTAAATAGAACATTAAATGAAATGTTACTCCACTTATAGGATATTCAAATGTCCCGGTTCACTCGAGTAAGATAACAACAAAACTTGAATTCCGGACGATTAATTCATTTGTATGATTAAATTCATTCGGACTTAAAACAATTCTAGCAATATTGAAAAGATGTTTGAGATTCTTCTTAAACACTTTCTCAATATGATAGGATGTCTATAAGAACAACTGAACTTAATTATTCTTTGATGAAGAAAATCGTCCTCAAACCAAAACACAGAGGACCTGGACGTCATAGGAAATGACTAAGCTATAGGATTAGGAATTTGGTAGAAAACCATAACCCTTCCCTTAGTTTTACCTAGGAACTTGCTTAAATATTCTAATTGTGTTTTAAGTGCAGCTTGGGATGACGGGAAGACCCTCCAGGTATGCTTTTATTTTATTGCAATTTACTTTATTGCAATTTATTCAATCGCATCGTACTTATTTTTCTTGCATGATAAACAAATTGTTGCATGAAAACCTACACCTTTAGGATAGTCCCTAAAACTGAAACCAAAACTAAGTAAAAAGTCATTGCAAGATAAAATTCACCGCCACAACATTTCAAAATATAAAACAACTCAAAATTTAATCACAAACAGAACACAAAACTACAATTACAACTAAATTAAAATGTTTTGTTGGATGATCGGGAATACCTCGGATGATGTAACCTACGTGTTGCTAACGGGATTTCCCACGGTCTAAATAAAAGTGTGGAACTCATTTAGTTGAGTTTAGCAAATTCATCTGGACTAAGTGAATCCGATAAAAATAACGATGCCGGAAGGATGGAACCGTGGGATCTTAACCGGTGTCTTTATAATCAACTTTAAGATTTGTTTTAATTAAAACATAAAAGCACTTGGAAATTAAGATTTTCTCTAAACCAAAACACTTTTCGCATCTCCTGATTTATGACTTCTAAAACTAAACCTCTGCAACAACAAGGAGCTCGGAGCATGGTGGGCAGCACGACCATCGTCATCAGCAAAACCTGAGTCTACTTCAGCGAAAACTTTCTTAGAATTAAATAACTAAGCCATAGGATTTCGAGGTAGTTTGCCTAGTGCAACATAAATCCTCAACTCTTCGTTAGGCATTTGCATGATCATGTCATGTAAATTAAGCTCTAACCGGTCTTAGGACTCCGAGGTAGTCGTTTAGTACGACATAAACCCTCATATCTTCGAGGCTATTTGTATGATCATGTCATACAAATATAAGTCCTAATTAATTAAAATTGGCAAGATCAAAACATTAAATAGATATTAGGATCTTCCTAAATTCAAGCCAAATAATAGGATAGCCGGGAAATTACCGAAGTTCGCTTCGAATCCGTAATTTCTCCTACCTTTCTTCCTTTGAAATCCCAAAATAAAATCTTCCAAATTTGATCCATTCCCTATTGAAATTCCAAAATTCAATCCTTTGAAAAACTTAAACTTTGAAATTCTTGAGAGCAGAATTATAAATTATTATCGAGAGTTTTCTTAGGTGATTCCCGTCACTTAAGATGTAATTAACTATAGGGGCTTGACCTTATAGGGAATTTTAAAGAACCCAGGTAATATAAACCCTGTTTAATGCTTTCATATTAAGCAGGAGAATTTGTCGGCTTATAAAATTGGTTCGCAGACCAAACGGATGTCACAAACCTTTCTAGTTTATCTAACCGAGCCCCATTATCAAGCAGTGTGTCTATTCTTCGGGATAGATACACGGTTTGTGATGCGGTGCTCGTTTATTTGAACTATTTGGGATGTGAAATAAGTTTGACTTCATATCTTAAAATTTTCAAACTTAAAATTATTTTCAAAATCAAATACTACATATATATTTAAATCAAATATTCGCCGACAATCTCTGTTAGGCGACCCCTTTTCAAAATTCAACACACAACCTAAAAAATAAGCCGTACACTCTCTCACAGTAGTGGGTGGTGGTAATCTCTCAATTACTCAAATTTTACAAGGATCAACCTCCATACCAAATTCAAAAATTTTATGCCCAAGCACTATTCCTCTTGCAACCATAAATTGACATTTTTCCTAGTTCGGAGCTAGATTTGTTTTTTGGCAGAGTTGCAAAACTTTTGCCAAGTATTCCAAACAAATATTAAATGAAGTTCCAAACACAGAAAAATCATCCATGAAAACTTCTATTCCATTATCTATCATACTACTGAAGATAGACATCAAACATCTTTGAAAAGTTGCAGGTGCGTTACACAATCCAAAAGACATTTTTTGAAAAGCAAATGTTCCATAGGGGCTAGTAAACGTTGTCTTTTATTGATCCTCAGGAGACATAGATATTTGATGATAACCAGTATATCAATCCAAAAAGCAGTAGCACTTGTGTCCAACAAGGCTATCCAACATTTGATCGAGAAAAGGAAGAGGAAAGTGGTCTTTTCGGGTGGCAGCATTATGTTTTCTATAATCAATACAAATTCGTCATCCATTAACTTGTCTAGTAGGTAAAATTTCATTTTTTTCATCCACTTCCACAGTCACTATTCCTTTCTTCGGTACACAATGAATTGGACTTACCCAAGAATTATCCAAAATAGGATAAATAATTCCAGCATCTAGCCATTTTAAAATTTCCTTCTTAACTACTTCTTTCATTATATGATTTAATCTCCTTTGTGGATCAATTTTAGGTTTATGTTCTTCATTTAATAAAATTTTATGCATACAGATAGAAGGATTGATTCCTTTGATATCTGTTAAATTCCATCCAAAAGCTTTTTTGTATCTTTTTAAGATTTCCAATAATTTTTGTTCTTGATATTTAGTTAACTTCGAAGATACAATAACTGGTAGGGTAGATGATTCTCTTAAGAACATATACTTTAAATGCTTAGGGAGAATTTTCATCTCAAGTTCAGGAGGTTCATCAATAGATGAAATTATACCTTTATCTCCACCTTCCATGCTATCTAACACTTCAAATTTCTCCAGAATATACTCCAATTCCTTATTCTTCTCATTATCTGAATCTGTTTCATTTTCAGTTTCATCTTCAATTATATCTTCATACTCCATATTCTTTTCAAACATATCTTTAAAATAATCATTTCTCAAATATTCACAGACTTCCATCCTAAAACATTCATTATCTTTTGCAACTGAGGGATACTTCATAGATTTCAAAATATTAAAGGTCACCTCTTGATCATTAACTCTCATAGTTAATTCCCCTTTTTGAACATAAATTAATGCTCTTACAGTAGCTATGAATAGTCTTCCTAAAATAATTGGAATATATTTATCCTTCTCCATATCGAGCACAATAAAATCCACAGGAAAGATAAATTTATCCACTTTCACTAACACATCTTCTACCACTCCCTTAGGATAATTAATAGAACGATCAACTAATTGAAGAGTTACATATGTAGGAGAAATTTCTCCAATTCCTAATCTTATGAAAGTTGATAAAGGCATAAGGTTAATACTAGCTCCTAGATCACATAAGGCTCTTCCAAAAAACTTTTCACCTATAGGACACGGGATAGTGAAACTACCAGGATCTTTATGTTTTTCAGAAAGATTTTTTTGAATTATTGCACTACACTCTCCGTTAAGTGCAACAGTCTCATGATCCGTGAACTTTCTCTTCTTTTTAAGGATATCCTTCATAAATTTCGCATAATCAAGCATCTGTTCTAATGCTTCAACAAAAGGTATATTTATTGTTAACTTCTTAAGGATTTCCAAAAATTTTCCAAATCTATTATCCCTATTTTTCTGCTTCAATCTTTGAAGAAATGGAGGAGGTGGTTTTTCTACAGCAATTTTCATAGGTTCAAGAGGATATTCCAAATCTGGATAAATCTTATTTGAACCTTTTTCAATATTCACCTTCTCCTTCTCTTCTTCAACTTCTTTCTGCACTCTAGTTTCTAATTCTTTTCCACTCCTTAATTGAATAGCCTTAAGTTGCTCCTTGCTTTGATCTTTTGGATTGATCTCCACATTACTAGGAAGAATTCCCGAAGGTCTATTATTAAGCGTAGTGAAAATATGTCCCAATTAATTTTCAATCTTTTTGATCGCAACACCTTGAATTTGTAATTAATTACCCATATTCAAAATCATTTCATCTGTAGACTACTTCTTATCCTAAAACTATGGGTTATTATTAAATCCGAGAGGATAAGATGGTCTAAAGTTAGTATTTCCTTAGTTAATTGAATTTCCAACTGGGTTCATAGAATTATGTCCCCATTGTGGGTTCACATTAGCATTACTATTATTCCAATTAAAATTTGGGTGATTCTTCCAACCAGAGTTAAAATAATTTGAATAAGGGTTATTAGGTCTATTAATTGTGTTTAAAGTTTCATAAGGTGTTTGAGATTCAGTTATTTGCCCAAATGAATTTTCCTCTAACACTGGGGGTGGTTGAGAATAATTCATTCCATATTGATCTATATTCTTAGAAAGTGTTGTTATTTGAGAAACTATCATAGTCATCAAATCAGAATCATGAACACTAGCAACTCTCTTAGGATTTACCCGTTCAGAGGGCCATTGAAAATTATTAGTAGCCATCTCTTCAATTAATGAATATGCTTCATCAAAAGGTTTTGACTTTAACGATCCACCAGCAGCAGCATCAATAATTGATCTTAATAATCCCACTAATTCGTTATAAAAAATTTGAATTATTAACCAATCTGGCAAAGCATGATATGGACACTTCCTAAGAAGATCTTTAAACCTCTCCTAAGCTTTCAAACTGACCAAAAGATGTGATATCATTTCTTAATTTAGCAGTTTTTGATGGAGGGAAATATTTTGATAGAAACTTTTGAGAAAGTTCTCCCCAAGTTTGAATAGATCCAGGTGCTAACGAGTTTAGCCACGCCTTAGCATTATCCCTTAAGGAAAAAGGAAAAAGTCTAAGTCTGAAATCATCATTCGACACTTCATCATACTTAAAAGTAGCACATAGTTCTAAAAAACTAGCGAGATGTAAATTTGGGTCTTCATTAGGTGTTCCTCCAAATTGATTATTTTGTACCATTTGGATAATAGCAGGTTTAAGTTCAAACGAATTAGCAGCCACATCAGGATTTTGAATTGTTACATGAATTTCATCTGATGTTGGGTTAGCATAATCTCTTAAAGGTCTTGACAAATTTCCAACATTAATATTCTAATTCTCTTGATTATTCACCATTTTACAGTAATTTTCTGTTTGTTCTTGTTGATTTCTAATTTTTCTAATAGTACGCTCTAACTCTGAATCGTAAGGTATCAAATCTACAGATCCACTACTGCGCATATAAAATCACACAACTAAGTAAATAAGCACACAAATATACTACAAAGTAAAGGTTTTCAGTTACTACAATATCTATAAATAAGTACCGTTTATCTACCTCCCCGGCAGCGGCACCAAAAACTTGATGCGATGACTTTATATACTTAAAAATGCAGGACATTATGAATTTAGATTTATATATTTATAATGGTTTAATAAAGTCACACTTTCAACGCAAGTATATGTATCATATCAAGTAATACAGGGCTCTAATGGATTCCTAGTTATCGATCTCACAGGGAGGTGAACGTTCCTTAAATCAGATAATATAGCACTAAAATCCAATACCAATTGTAACAATTGCTTAAGTGTACTACAACTAGTTAATGCAAAGTTCAATAATAAAATTACAACAATTACATCTACATACTAAACTCTTAACTAACACACGCACTAACTTATGTGATTTATAAGATACTTCTATATGAAAAAGTTTCTTTCTTCCTGCATAAAGATTATGATGTGTGGATGATGAAGAATGTTAATTATCTTTATTGTGCCAAATAGGAGCATATTTTCTTCTTTACCCTTAAAAGAGTAACCCCTCTTCTAATCATGTAAAGAACATTGCCATATCTTAAGTTTAGTCACTAAGTCTAAGGCTAGGCTGGGAGGATACCGGCTCTCACTACGGAGCTCCCACTCACCCTTCACCCGAAGGCTAACCATAGGCTTTAGTTACCAATCTTAAGACCAAATTGGGGATCCCATTCTGTCAACATGAAACCTCTAATTTGAAGTCCATCAAAACTCATATCTCTATTTATCTGCACTTAATCCCCATGAACTACATAATTCATTCACGGACATTAAATCATTTCTTCATTGTTGTTGTTGAATATTCAATTCTTTTGGAATTAATATTCCTCAACATGTTTTAATAATTCAATTGGCCAGAATGAAAAGTAAATTACATTATAAATGAAAGAAAGATCACAACTTTATAATACTTTAAGGGCACATCAATTCCACATCATCACATCATCACTACTTCTTGCAAGAAGAAAGGTAAGGGAAACTACTCACAATTCATGGAGAAGATATAAAAACACATGGATTTTATATATAAAAGAAGAGTCATACAAAGCACAAAAGCAAATACAACTTATCTCTTTCTCTTCCCCAAGCAAATTCTTCAATGTCCCCTTGATTCCTTTTATCTTCCTTCCAACACTTGATTTCTCCCTTTGGAACAAAGATGAAGAAGCAATCTCTCACTTTACTCCCTCTTCTCCCCTCCTTAGAGAAAAATCTTTTTTAAAATCACAAACCCTAACTCTCTCTTACACTTTCCTCACACTCTCTACAACAATTCTCTTCTCTTCTTCCTCTCTATTTTCATCTTGAGCACTTAATTTAATGTTAGGAACGAATTCCCCAAGAGTTTCTTCATGTACCTCTTCAAAAATCTGGCAAAACTTTTAAATTCGAAGTGAACCGACATAGGGCACTGGAGGAGCCCGTTTGTGGTGCCTGTGGTGCCCTATTGTGCCAATAAATTTAAACTCTCTGGAATAGGGCGCTGGCGACGCCCATTCTTGCGCCGACGGCGCTAGAACTGTTTTCCTCCAAATTGCTCCATTTTGCTCCAAATTCATTCCTTTTTGCATCTTTTCATTCCAATCACCTATAATCATCATACCTGTAACAAATCATGAAAAATATCTTCCTTTAAAGTGCAATATCTCCAAAAATAGGTAAAAACATATAGCTAAAAGAGTATATATTTTTGGTGCATCAGTTAATGAATTTCTTTCTAAAAGTCTAACCAATATATTCTTTTGAATGAAACATTTTAGTGTCTTACAGGTGAAAAGTATGTTGCCTTGAGTTATATTTTTATGTAGTAAAAAGGTTACCTGAAGACAAGTAACCGTTAAGTTTGGGGAATTTTGACATGCCTAAAATATATAAGTTTTCTACAATATCATTTTACTCATTTTTTATGATATTACACATTAAAGGAAGGTAATTTGAATGTTTTTTGGTTTTAGGTACAAGAAATGGTGATTGGAGCAAAAGGAAGCAAAAACGGTGCAATTTGGAGCAAAAACGAGCAAGAAATGAAATTCTGCCCTGACACATTTCGTAAGTCTTTTAATGTTTAATCTCTTTTACACTTCTTGTATATTTTTGAATGAGATTACACTTTAAAGAAAGTTTGTTTTTATGTTTACTTTGTAGGGCTATCTATTACGAATGGAAAGCAACTGAAACGGGGCGAATCAGAGCTAAAACGGAGCCAAACAGAGCGAAACGGTGGAGCTGCGCAGAGCCTGCTCACCGACGGCGGCCTCAACCCCGCCGACGGTGGCCTCGATCTCGCTGACAGTAAGATGTTACTGAGAGCACCAAAAAATGGCCAAAAAACTCGCCGACAGCGAGGTCGAACCCGCCGTAGCACCCCGGACGAGTATGAACCAACTTTTGGCGGTTTTGGGCCAAAATTCGACGTATTTGGACATTTTTTCGAAGGGGTGCTTAAGTGAACTCTTAGAAATTTTCCCAAACTCTTTAAATTAGTGAATTTATGATAAAAAAGGAGGAGAAAAGTGGAACAAAACTTGGAGAATGTTTAGGGATTTTAGAATAGGAGTATAAATGTAGATTTCTACCCTTTTAGAGAGATTGGAGAGGAGATTTTGAGAGAATTTGTAAGGGATTTCGCTAGCATTGCATGGATTGCTGGGAGACTTTATGGGAGAGATCTTCTTCTTTCTTTTAAAGGGAAAAAGCTAAGTATTGTTTTTCATTATCTTATGATTTTGTAAACACTTACCTAGTAGATTTTCTTTGGTTACATGAAGTTTTCGTTGTGTTTTCTTCGCGCTTTGTGACGTATCTCTCTTACTTTTTCTTCTTCTTTGAAAATAGTGGCATGAGAAGATTATGTCATTATTTTTCTTTTACTTTTCTTTTGCAATAAGTAGAAATCATGTTTAAGATTTTGTGATTCATGGTAGAAGTAAATTTAATTATAAATGTGATGGTTTTTACTTGCACTTAATTTACATTGCAATTAAGGCATGTTGTAATGTGAAAATTTATTGTGAAAACATACGATCCGAGAGGGTTATGCTTTCTACAACTAAGTACAAATCACATTCAACTTTCATGGATGGTGAAGTTCATGGGGATTGAATGCAAATAAATAGGTAAATAATATTAATCGGGCGTAGAATTTAAGATTTTAGAGTGACAGGCTAAAATCCTCAATTTACTCCTATCGTTTGGGTGCTGAAGTGTAGATTGTTAGCCCTCTGGCGAGGGGAACGTGGGAGCTCCGAGTGAGAGTCGGTATCCTCCCAGCCTAGCCTCAAATTCAGTAACCAACATAGGATTAGTCAATGTTCTTTATGCCTTGACCAAAGGGTAAAGAATAGGATTGCTCCTATTTTGCACATACAATATTAAATGCATCTTATTCCTTTACATTATCTATTTCATTACATAAGAATAGTAGTTTTTAATATCTCAAAATTCTCCAAACCAATTCATCCAAAAAGGGTTATCTTTAGAATTATTATTTGCATTTAGTTATAGTTACTATTAATTTAACACTTGCATTTAGGAGTAGTTGCTAGAAAAAACACAATTTTAATCAACATTCCAAACTAAGGACTATTAGTAGTAGACTAGAATTTAACTAAAGACCTCTTACTTCACTTTCTCGTGGGATCGATACTGGGGTTTTTAAAAAAAAATCTATATTACTTGAAACGATACGTATACTTGCGTACTACCCCTAGTGTGTAAAATATTTTCTAATTTTTATATCATTTAAGATTTGTTTTCACACTAGCCACTATTTATAAATTGTGTCAATTTTTTGGCCATCTTTTGGAAGTTAATTTACTCCCTAATTGCGGGTCGGGTCACCTCCCCTCTTAGACAAAGGTATTGGACTCACACTTCCTCCCGAGCTTCTCTCCATCTTCCATAATTATATATTGTTTTTTATACCGTATAAACCATATATATAGATTCGTCTAGGTTAGATGAAGCTTAAGGAAAAAACCCCATGTCATTTGGTTGAGTATCGAGAGAGATCTTAAGTCTAGAAGGTGGACGGCTCTCTATGCACACTGGTTGCGGATGAAGACGCGCGGCCGTTCGATCGAGCGTGTATTAAATGGAGGGCCAGGATTACGCCAGATGAACTCCTGCCCATAAAGCGTGAAGCTGAGTCAGATGGTGGTATCGAATGGGAGCGCGTTGCATGGACTTTAGCAGTTCCCGAGGATGCAGTCAGCGCCGCATGGTTTAAATAGAGAAATATGATATTTTTGAATTATTTAAATCACCTAAACTTTAAAAATCCATAACTTGGTGTAGAAAAATCATAAAAATACAAGAAAAATACTCTCTTCCTCAACAAACAGAGAAAATAGTGTGGAAATGGTTTGAAGTTTATTTATTGCATGTATGATTTTGAATTAATTAAATACCCTCTGGGGTCTTTTGATTCTCCATGCATGTAGAAATTTCACCATGGCTTAATATTTTGGTATGTTATTGCCTCTGTCATGAGGGATATCCCTTGATTTTTCTAAGTTCAGAAAAAACCCCTAAACAGAAGACCCTGTTTCCAAGTTTAAGTGTTTGTTTTCATAAATTAATGCTAATAATTAGCATGTTGATTAGAAAAATCCCAAAAAATTATGGTAGGTTCCTTATGGACAGAGAACCCTAGGAAAAATTCATCATGGATTAAAATATTGAAAATAAGCTTAATTGTCCACTTAACCTAAAACAGTCCTTTAATTAATTAGCACAAAATAAAAATCAAAATAATATTAAAATTGTTTTCCACTATGCTTCATGGATAAGAGAACTCGCCTAAAAATTTTGGAGCCATTTGGAAGTAATTTCATAAGTCAAATATTTTTTCTAAGTCTAATGACATTTTTGGAACTTAAATGATTTTTAAAAATTAAAATACAAATAAAAAAATTATGAAAATGGTTTTTGGAGTGTTCTCTGTGAGCAGATGAATTTTATAACAATAAAATTATAATTTATGTAAAAATCTCATTTTTAAATATATTTTTAATATTTAAATAATTAAAAAATAAGAAAAATCACAAAATTAATAAAATGCATTGAAATGTCCAAAATTGTTTCCTAAACACTTAGAGAGATTTTTCAAAAATACAGATGGATTCTTTTTCATACTGTCCAAATGAAGATATTAATTTTCTAAGGCACAAAATAATTTATTAAAGACTAAAAAAATGATTTTCTATAATTTCTCACTAAAATAATTCTAATAAATAAATGAAAAATAAAAAAAATATATAAAATTTGCTTCTCTAGGTCCCTTGACCTCAGAGAGATTTTTCAAAAATACAAAACTTAATTTTCTACTTTTAAAATATTTTATATTTAATAAATACTCCAAAACATAAAATATAATTCAAAAAATCATGAAATTTTTTCTAAGTGGTTTACTCATATAAGGTTGCCACCAGTAAAAATATGAATTTTCATTAAAAAATCTTATTTTTGCATAAAAATAAATATATAAATTAAATTAACTCATAAGTAAGGTAGGATAAAAATTCCAAAGTCATTTGAATTGAATTTGATGAATTATGGAGTGATTTTGGAAACTTAGCCATAATCACTTAGGCTTAATTGACTTTGGAAACTTAGCCATAATGAATATTTAGGCTTAATTTAAGAAGGTAAAATGGGCAAGTATTGATCTTATAAGTGCATTTGAATGTTTGAAACATAAGGGAATAATTGGTTGAAACCAACCGCACTCCTATTATTTAGAAAAAATATAAAATCTCCAAATAATTAAATGATCTGTGTTTGGAAGTTAGTTAAAAATCAAATGATCCTAGAATTAGGGGTATGATTTTAGAAGTCATTAATTCACTAATCTAACCCGTCACTTGGTCTCTAAAGGATATCATGATATATTGATAGAAATTCTTGGCATTCAAAATTTTATCTTCTCTCATATTACAAAATACACTCACATAAAGTCTTAAGGGCTTAGTAGTGAACTAGGTTTATTCAAACTGACTAAAAGGGGATTAGAAAAGTCAATATAATAAAAATTCAAACATTTTGAAATACTTCAAGTCCAAAACAAAAAAAATGAAAATTTGACTAAGTGGCCTAATAACATTAATCTGCCCCTTTATGGCCTTCACACACATAATCCACTAATGAAATGACAAATGATATTCACCCCCACTTTTTGGATTAATCAAAACACTAGTTCACTGAGCATGGAGATATGAAAGGGATAAACATTTAATAACAATAATAAGTCCAAAAGGACCTCAAGGAAGTTCAAAAGTATTGTGAAATATCCGAGTTTCTCCTGGACTTTTTCACAAATCTTCTGGACACCTAGTAGGATTATTGTACCTATTATATTTATTAAATGAAGAAATCTCATTAATGAATAGAACTCAACGGGTTATTGACCTGATTTTTGTATTTCCAAATACAAGGATTTGTTACCACTGCTAGAAAATTTAATTTCTAGCAAAGGCGCGAAACACTTGACCTGGAATAAGTTGCTATATATATGTGTACCAAATTTTAACTACGATAATAACATTAAATAAAACTTGATTGCTACTTAATGCTAGGCCGTTAATGTTTAATACTTTTTTAAATATATGTTTATATAGCAAAATATAATTTAAAAAGAAAATATTTTATATACTTTTTGGGAACTACGCAAGTATACGTATCTTTTCAAGTAATATAGGGCTTTGAAATAAAGACCCCAGTATCGATCCCACGGGGAAAAATACGGTAATAAATTTTTAAATATTGTATTTCAAAAATATTTTTGTATTTTAATCTAACTATAAATTACTTTTAATTTACTAGATGCAGATAAATAAAAAAATAATAAGAAAATGATTTTGTGAAAACTATATAAAACAAACAACTTTCTTCCCTTCAATTAATCTAATATTTTTAAGATAATTTAATAATCATTGAAGAATTTGATTTATGGTATTGTGCCAAATAGAAGCATTCCTATTTTTTACCCTTTGATCCAGGTGCAAAGAACATTGACTAATTTACAGATCAGGTCCGGATGTATTGTTAGTAGAATGGGTTACTCTAGACTCACACTACTAGATGTTCAAGGGTGGCTATGGTCAGCCCTACTAGTGACCCTTTCCTTATCTATAAATTAAATTACAAGGATTTAGTCTGTCACTCTAAAAACTTATCAATTCTACGCCCTTTAAGTCTTATCTTCCTATTTATTTGCACTTCACCTTGAATAGCCCGCACATGGCCTTCGACTACCCAAGGATTCATGTGACATTTACAAGTTAAGAGTTCTTCTCCTTCTAGGTCTCAAATCTCTTCAACAGGTTTTAACAATTTAAATGGCCAATTTAAAATGTAAAGTAAGATCATATATTAATATCATCACAATGTTTTGAAAATATTTTGAATTTCAATTCTCCATCGAATCTTATATTATCTTATTTATCTCTTCATAATTGAAGGAAGAAAGTAAACTAACTACTCAGAACACATTGAATATAAATAGCAAAACATAATAAGTAAACTTTGAATCAAAAATAAAATACTTATCTCAAATATTCTTTCTAGAGATCTTCTGATTCCTACTGACTCCACAGTGTAATGAACTCCAAATGCAACAACTTGAAAATAAACTCACTAAACTAAAATAAAAGTGGCCCTAAATTTCTCTCTCTATTTCTCTCTCTAAGGATGAGAGATCCTAAAGTGGATAAGAGAAAGGGGTTACAATGGGGGGTACATTTTTCTGAAGAAATGGACTCCTATTTATAGGCTTCAAGGGTTGCCTTGAGGCACCTCTTCAAAATATGTCCACATTCAATGAATCTTCTAGAAGGTCTGTTTGGCACCTAGGCGCCGGAATCTGGCGCTTAGGCGCCGAACACTGTATTCGGTTCTTCACACCTCTTCACTTTGGCTCGCACCTCTTCGCGATTAAAACCGTTTTGGAGCGTCCAAATGCAATGTATCACATGTTTTATTATCAAGGAACAACTGCCAGTCTTCTAGAATGTCTAATAACCGCTCACTCCATCAAAATAACCGTTCAAACGCTGTCCAAAACTTGACAGTTCTGTATCGAGTCTAGCGCTTAGGCACCATCTTCTGGCGCCTAGGCGCCAGGCCATATTTTTTATAATTTTTGTATTTTGCTCCATTTGTGCTCCTTTTTGCTCCTTTTTGCTCCTTTTTCCTTTTTTGGACCTTTTTACATCACCTACATCCAAAAATACAAAAATATCTTTCATTAAAGCATAATATCCTTAGAAATTGATAAGAATTAAGGCGTAAAAAATAGGTATTTTTTTATGGATCAAAATCCTCCAAACTTAAATGTTACTTGTCGCCCAATAAGCTTTATGTTCAAGTTTTACAGGTAAGTGACAATGTTTACCATAAATTAACCGGTAAGGTGACATTCCAATTGGTGTCTTATAAGTTATTCTATAAGCCCATAATGCAGAATCAAGTCTATCAACCCAATCAATTATTTTAGGATTAACAGTCTTCTCTAAAATTCATTTAATTTCTCTGTTTGATACTTCAGCCATTCCACTTGTTTGTGGGTGATAAACAGTTGCAATTCTATGTTTGATTTCAAATTTTTGTAGTAATGATTGAATTATTATATTCCCGAAATGACTTCCACCATCGGTGATAATTACCTTAGGCATTCCAAATCTTGAAAATATCATTTTCTTTAAGAATTTAGAAACACTTTTGGAATCACAGTTTGGTAAAGCAACAGCTTCAATCCACTTTGAAACATAATCAACTGCTAATAAAATATAATTTTTTCCAGATGATGGAACAAATAGTCCCATAAAGTCTAAACCCCATATATCTAAAATTACAACTTCCAATATATAGTTTAAAGGCATTTTTGTCTTCCTAGATATATTTCCCATCCTTTGACATTGATCACATGTTTTCACATAATGTCTCACATCTTTAAATAAGGTAGGCCAATAAAATCCAGAATTTAAAATTTTAAATGCAGTTTTATCTATGCCAAAGTGTCCTACAAAATCGGAATCATGACATTTTTCAATAATAGCAAAAGTTTCCTCATAAGGTACACATCTTCGCATCATAGAATCTTTTCCAATTTTAAATAAATGAGGTTCTTCCCAAATATAAGATTTAGCATCATATTTAAATTTCTTAATAAATTTTTTATCCAATTCATAAGGCAAAATATTGCTAACTATATAATTAACAATATCAGCATACCAAGGTGTTTTGCATCCTTGAATAACATATAAAGATTCATCAGGAAATTTCTCACTTATATTTTCTTCCGAAATAATATCATTTTTAATTCTAGACAAATGATCAGCAATTTGGTTTTCAGTTCCTTTCTATCTACTATTTGAAAATCAAATTCTTGTAGAAGTAAAACCCATCTTATAAGTCTAGGTTTAGAATCCTTCTTAGATAATAGATATTTAATAGCAGAATGATCAGTATGAACTATGCATTTAGTACCAAGAAGATAAGGTCTAAATTTATCAAAGGCATATACTATAGCTAGAAGCTTCTTCTCAGTGGTAGTGTAATTTCTTTGTGTTTCAGTGAGAGTTTTACTAGCATAATATACAACTTTGAAAATATTCTCCTATTTTTGTCCTAAAACAGCTCCAATTGTAAAATCACTTGCATCACACATTAATTCAAAATATTTATTCCAATTAGGTGCGACAATGATAGGTGCAGTTATTAATTTTTCTTTTAGAATATTAAAAACATTAATACATTCTTTGTTAAATTCAATTTTTGCATCTTTTTCCCATAACTGACAAAGAGGTTTAGCAATTTTAGAAAAATCCTTTATGTATCTTCTATAAAATCCAGCATGACCTATAAAACTTCTCATATCAGTAACAGTAGTAGGTGGTTGCAATTCAGCAATAATTTTGACTTTTGCTTGATCTATGTCACAAGTACAATGCCTTCTGTGACCATGAATTGACATTTTTCCCAGTTAAGAACTAAATTTGTTTCTTCGCATCTTTTCAGAAGTTTTGATATGTTCTCCAAACAAGATTTAAAAGAAGTTCCAAAAACAGAAAAATCGTCCATGAATATTTCAATTCCTTTGTCAATCAAATCACAAAATATTGACATCATACATCTTTGAAAAGTTGCAGGTTCATTACATAAACCAAAAGGCATTCTTCTAAAAGCAAACGTTCCATAAGGACTTGTAAATGTTGTTTTTTCTTGGTCCTCAAGAGCAATAAGTAACAGATGATAACCAGAATATCCATCCAGAAAATAGAATTATGGGTGTCCAGCTAATTTATCGAGCATTTGATCCAAGAAAGGTAAAGGAAAATGATCCTTTCTAGTGGCTTTATTTAATTTCCTACAGTCAATACAAATTCGCCATGCAGTAACTTGTCTTGTAGGAATTAGTTAATTTTTATCATTGACAATGATAGTTACACCTCCTTTTTTCGGAACACAATGAATAGGACTTACCCATTGACTATCCGAAATAGGATAAATAATACCAGCATCTAACCACTTAACAATTTCTTTTTTAACAACCTCTTTCATGATAGGATTTAATCTTCTTTGTGATTCAATAGTAGGTTTAAAATTTTCTTCCATTAAAATTTTATGCATACAAATGGAAGGGCTTATTCCTCTTACATCAGCAATAGTCCAACAAAAAGCTTTCTTATAATTCTTTAACACACCTAGTAGTTTTTCTTCTTGATCTTTACTCAGTTCAGAAGAAATAATAACAGGTAAAGTTAACGAATTTCCAAGAAACGCATAATTTAAATGTGAAGGTAACATTTTTAATTCCAGTTCAGGGGCTTTTTATTTGATGGTAAAAGTATATCATTTTGAGTTATTTCTAAAGTTTCACAGTTATCTTTAATAAAATGAGTCTCTTCTTCTTTTTCATCAGTTAAAAATTCAAATTTTTCTTCAGAAATGACTTTACATTTTTCTTGATAATGTTTTTCAATTAAATAATTAATTATATCCATTCGATAACATTTCTCTTTATCAGGGTACTTCATTGATTTAAGAACATTGAATTTAATTTCTTGGTCATTAACTCTCATGGTTAGTTCTCCCTTTTGCACATCAATCTTAGCTCATCCGGTAGCTAGAACAGGTCTCCCAAAAATAATAGGTATCTCTTTATCTTCTTTCATATCATGTATGATGAAATCTACAGGGAAGATAAATTTATCCACTTTAACAAGGACATCCTCTATAACTACTTCAGGATAAGTGATAGATATATCAGCTAACTGAAGGGTTATAGTGGTGGGAGTAATATCTCCTAAATCCAATCTTCGGAAGATAGAAAATGACATGAGATTAATACTTGCTCCTAAATCACATAAAGCTTTTCCACAAAATTTTTCTCCAATAGCACAGGGTATAGTGAAACTTTCAGGATCCTTATAATTTTCGGGTAATTTCTTTTGAATTATTGCATTGCATTTTTCACTAAATACAAAGTTTCAAAAGCTTCAAATTTTCGTTTCTTGCTTAAAATATCCTTCATAAATTTTGCATAAGTTGGCATTTGTTCCAAAGCTTCAGCAAAAGGTATGTTAATATTAAGTTTCTTAAAAATTTCAAAGAACTTAGAAAATTGATGATCAAGTTTTTGCTGCTTAAGTCTTTGAGGAAAAGGTGGTGGTGGTTTTTCAACTTCCACATTAACAGGTATAACAGTCTGATCTTGACTAGGAGAGAGAGTTTCTTTTTCAATCTCTTCAACCTCAATCTCTTTTTCAATTTCATTATGCTTTCTTTCTTTTAATTCCATTCCACTTTTAAGTTGCACAGCCTTAACATGTTCATGTTCTTTTCCAGTTTCATTTGGATTAATTTCAACATTACTAGGAAGTGTCCCTACAGGTCTCTTATTAATTAAAGTAGCAATTTGCCCCATTTGATTTTCAATACTATGAATAGCAGTATTTTGATTTTGTAATTGATTATTCATTTGTAAAATTAATTCTTCTATTGATAACTTTTTCTGTTGATTATTAAATCCAAGAGGTTTATAATTTGGATTAACTTGATTATTCCAATTTTTAGTGGGATGAGATTGATAATTACCTCATTGTTGTTGTAAATTATTCTAGTTAAAATTAGGATGATTTTTCTACCCAGGATTATAATAATTTGAATAAGGATTATTTTTACTTGCAATAACTTGTAAAGTTTCAATTGTCTGAGAATCTTCAATATTAGCAGAGTTATTATGTGAAATATTAATTGCAAAATTATCTAATTTCTTAGACATTGCTGCTACTTGTGAAGCTAAGATAGAAAAGGCTTCATTATCATGAATACTTGCCATCTTTTTAGGATTAATACTTCCGGAAGGCCATTGAAAATTTTTATTAGCCATTTCTTCAATTAAAGTGTAAGCTTCTTCAAATGATTTAGACATTAAAGAACCTCCAATAGCAGCATCAATAATTGATTTTAAAGATCCAATTAATCCATTATAAATGTTTGAATAACTAACCAATCAGGTAAAGCATGATGAGGAAATTTTCTTAACAGTTCTTTAAATCTTTCCCGAGTTTCATATATTGTCTCCCCGTCAAATTGACTAAACGAAGTAATATCATTTCTTAATTTAGCAGTTTTAGAAGGAGGAAAAAATTTAGCAAGGAATTTTTGTTCCATTTCAGCCCATGTTTTAATAGAACCAGTTGTTGATGAGTTTAACCACATCTTTGCTTTATCTCTTAAAGAAAAGAGAAAGAGTCTAAGTCTAATAGCATCATCAGAAACATTGTTATATTTAAAGGTGGCACAAAGTTCTAAAAACTAACAACGTGTAAATTTGGATCCTCATTTGTTGTTCCTCCAAATTGATTATTTTGCACCATTTGAATAATAGACGGTTTAAGTTCAAAAGAATTAGCATCTACAGTGGGTATTTGAATACTACTATGAAGTTCATCAACTGTAGGGTTAGCATAATCCCTTAATGGTTTATAAACATTTTGATCATTAAGTTCAATTGGATTTTGTAAAGTAGTCATTTCTTGAATTTTTTGAATTTTTTTTCCCTTTTTAATTTTTCTAATTATTCTTTCTAGTTCAGAATCTAAAGGTATTAATCCTTCAGAACCAAAACTTCGCATAAAAAAAACAAGGGATAAAATGAATATATATATATATATATATATATATATATAGCAATTCTCAATTCATCATGAAAAGTTTCGTACGATGAATTGTCTAAGAAAACAATACATTTTTAGCATTCTTTGCATCAACATTAATGCAACTTTAAACCGCCACACACCAATCATGAAATTTACCCACAAAACCATATTCTATTGTCATGAAAACAAAACTTAGAATGATGAAAATAAAATTTAAATAAAAAGCAAATCTACTCCCATTCTTAATTAATAAGTATATGCATCAAGCAGCCACGAGGCGACTTAAGAACCGGTGAACTTTGTGACGGCCTTGGTTCCTTCGTAAATACCGTGCTTAGCGAGCTCACCGGGAAGAACAAGGCGGACGGAGGTCCGGATCTCACGAGATGTAATGGTGGGCTTCTTGTTGTAGAGAGCGAGGCGAGATGATTCCCGAGCCGGCTTCTCGAAGATGTCATTGATGAAGGAATTCATAATGCTCATCGCCTTGCTGGAGATCCCGATGTCGGGATGCACCGCTTCGGAACCTTGAAGATGTAGATTTTGTAGGTTTCGGATCCTTTTTTGGCCTTTTTTTTCTTCTTCTCGCCCGCAGCAGCAGCATCCCTTGCCGGACGTTTCTCCGCCTTGAGCTTCTTCTCGGCGGGCTTCTTCTCCGTCGGAGCCTTCTCGGCGGGCTTCTCTTCAACGGGCTTCTTCTCTGTGGGCTTCTTCTCACCTTTAGGTGCCATATCGATGAATTCGACGAAAGAATAGGTTTCTGACGTTGGTATATATATATATATATATATATATATATATATATATATATATATTTTTTTTATGTTTTTGGAAATATAATATTTAAAAAAATATATAACTATTCTTATTCCTTCCCCGGCAATGGCGCCAAAAACATGACCCATTTTTGTATTTCCAAATACAAGGATTTGTTACCTCTGCCAGAAAATATAATTTCTGGCAAAGGCGTGAAACACTTGACCTGGAATAACTTGCTATATAGATGTGTACCAAATTTTATTTAAGGCAATAACATTAAATAAAACTTGATTGCTACTTAATGCTAGGTCGTTAATGTTTAATACTTTTTTAAATATATCTTTATGTAGCAAAATATAATTTAAAAAGAAAATATTTTATATACTTTTTGGGTACTACGCAAGTATACGTATCGTTTCAAGTAATATAGGTCTTTGAAACAAAGACCTCAGTATCGATCCCACGAGGAAAAAATATGGTAATAAATTTTTAAATATTGTATTGCAAAAATCTTTTTGTATTTTAATCTAACTATAAATTACTTTTAATTTACTAGATGCGGATAAAGAAAACAATAATAAGAAAATGATTTTGTGAAAACTATATGAAACAAACAACTTTCTTCCCTTCAATTAATCTAAGATTTTTAAGATAATTTAATATTCGTTGGAGAATTTGATTTATGGTATTGTGCCAAATAGAAGCATTCCTATTCTTTACCCTTTGATCCAGGCGCAAAGAACATTAGCTAATTTACAGATCAGGTTCGGATGTATTGTTAGTAGAATGGGTTAATCTAGACTCACACTACTAGATGTCCAAGGGTGGCTATGGTCGGGCCTACTAGTGACCATTTCCTTATCTATAAATCAAATTATAAGGATTTAGTCTGTCACTCTAAAAACTTATCAATTCTACGCCCTTTAAATCTTATCTTCCTATTTATTTGCACTTCACCTTGAATAGCCCGCACATGGCCATCGACTACCCAAGGATTCATGTGACATTTACAAGTTAAGAGTTCTTCTCCTTCTAGGTCTCAAAACTCTTCAACAGGTTTTAACAATTTAAATGGCCAATTTAAAAAGTAAAGTAAGATCAGGTATTAATATCATCACAATGTTTTGAAAATATTTTGAATTTCAATTCTCCATCGAATCTTATATTATCTTATTTATCACTTCATAATTGAAGGAAGAAAGTAAACTAACTACTCAGAACACATTGAATATAAAAAGCAAAACATAATAAATAAACTTTGAATCAAAAATAAAATACTTATCTCAAATATTTTTTTCTACAGATCTTCTGATTCCTACTGACTCCACAGTGTAATGAACTCCAGATGCAACAACTTGAAAATAAACTCACTAAACTAAAATAAAAGTGGCCCTAAATTTCTCTCTCAATTTCTCTCTTTAAGGATGAGAGATCCTAAAGTGGATAAGAGAAAGGGGTTACAATGGGGGGCACGTTTTTCTGAAGAAATGGACTCCTATTTATAAGCTTCAAGGGTTGCCTTGTGGCACCTCTTCAAAACATGTCCACATTCAATAGATCTTCTAGAAGGTCTACCGGGCGCCTAGGCGCCGGACACCACGTACAGTTCTTCGCACCTCTTCACTTTGGCTCGCACCTCTCAAGATTAAAACCGTTTTGCAGCATCCAAATGCAATGTATCACATGACCTATTATCAAGGAACAACTGCCAGACTTCTAGAATGTCCAATAACCGCTCACTCCGTTAAAATAACTGTTCAAACGTTGTCAAAAACTTGATAGTTCTGTATCGAGTCTGGCGTTTAGGCGCCATCTTCTGGCGCCTAGGTGCCAGGCTATATTTTTTATAATTTTTGTATTTTGCCCCATTTTTACTCCTTTTTGCTCTTTTTTGCTGCTTTTTCCTTTTTTGGACCTTTTTACATCACCTACATCCAGAAACACAAAAATACCTTTCATTAAAGCATAATATCCTTAGAAATTGATAAGAATTAAGGCGTAAAAAATAGGTATTTTTTATGGATCAAAATCCTCCAAACTTAAATGTTACTTGTCCTCAAGTAACTCTTTCTACTATATAAAATGTATAACCTTTGGAATAAAAGATTAATATTTAAGATTCCTTATAATTTTTTATTTTATAAAGTTTTTAGTAAATTATTAACCCAATTTCACTAACTAGGTTTTATTTTAAGAATTTAAAGAATATTTAACTACGAAATCATAAGATTTCAAACTTTTCATCCATTTTGAAAATAATAGAAGTCTATTATATTAAGATCTCATAGATTATTTACAAGAAAAAGATTTTCTTGAAAAATCTTTCCTAAATAAATATTCATACATAAAAATTAATTAAAATATGTAACTAGTTTTTATCCTATAAGATAATTCAAGTGAAGCTAATTTTTGATTAGGCATTTCCTCAAGCTTCTCCTCTCTTCTTTTTTTCTTTTTATTTTCTTCTTCTTCTTTTTTTTTCTTTCTTCCTTTTTTCATATATATATATATATATATATATATATATATATATATATATATATATAGAGGATTACTATATCTGGATAGCCTGTTAATGATTTTAAACTTCACTATCCTTAACTTATATTTTCAAAACTTATAAATTTCCACTTAATTATTATAACATGAAATAGAATTCAAAAAGATTTTCAATCTTTTCTTTTTCAAGTGATAATTTTTGATTACTTAATATTTCTAAAATTCTATTATTTCTATCATGAATAGAATAATTTCTTAATCTTATTCTTCTTTAAGTTAAATAATTCTATTCTTAAAATCAATTAAAGTTATTAAAATTTTGGTTAATTTCACTATATTGTTTATAATTTCAAAAATAAAAGTGATCTCAAATAAATTCTTCATTCCTTAAGTTATGTTAAAAAGTTTTTATTTTTAAGAAAATATTAGCTCTTTAAGGACAAATAAAATTTAAATTTGAATGTATTTTTCCTTCCCCCAACTTAAGTTTTGCTATACTATGACAATTTGAAAGTATGAGAGAAAGAAAATCATAATTTTAAAAAAGAAATTTTTATAAGTATGTAAAAATGATCTTAAAAAGAAAAATTAACTTCTACTCATGCTTTTATGAATAATTAAGATAAAATTGAAGCAGGTATAAAAAGTAAGCAGACTAATTTTTATGATTATACTAAATTTGAAACAAAATAAAAGCAGAGCAAAATTACTAATTACTAAATAGTAGACTCAAACAAACATATCATAAATTAACTCTAATCTCAGTCTTAACACAATATACTAAGAATATTCTAACAACAGAATCTTAACACTAATCAATCCACACAGATACTTAAACAAATCAACATACATCAAACATGAAACTAAACAAACAAACCAAACAAAACAAACAAACAAAGTAGCACAATATAGAGATCTATAAACTACTAGTCACTGGCTGTAGCCTTATCATCATCATCGTCACCAAAGGAAAATTCTACATCCTTAGGATCAACAAATGGTGTGAAACTAGGAAAAGTAGGGAAATTAACATCATGTTCACCCTTCCCGCTATCAAAGTTATCTCGTGCCTTCCCGCGTTTAGATTTCGGAGCCATCTAAACGTGAAAGAAAACAAGAACAAATTTAGGAATAAAAAATTTAAACTCTTTTTAAGTTTATAAAACTTAAAATAAGTTTAAAAATCCAAAGAAATCACTAAAAATCAAAAAAAAAATTTCAAAATTTTGGTTCTTAGCAAAATCTAGGGAAATCTATGGTGAAAATCGAAAATATATGGTTTAAAGTGTAGATCTGACCTTGAGACAAAGAAATCGAGTGGTTTCCGCCCAAATCCTTGATGTTTTGACCTCAAAATGGATCTAAAATGTGTATTTTCATGAAAAATGGAGGAAGAAGAAGGCTTAGGCATCGATAATGGCTTTTGGGGGTATTTAAGGAATTTTCAGGTATAGGCCGAACTGGTGCTTAGGCGCCGAATTCTGGCACCTAGGCGCCAGACTCGCCTTTCACAAAAAATTATTTTTAAATTTAATTTTTCACCAAAATTCATAAATTCAACTTCCAATTACTCACATTAGAGTAGGGCTTCAGTTTCTAACTTCCACAACATTTTTCAAAAATTTTTAAAATTAAATATTTAATCCACCAATCAAACATAAAGTTTAAATCAAACTCACTAAATTTCATTTATAATCTTCAATATTGGCTCAATACTTTCCAAATAAGTATTATACTTGATTCAAGTTCCTAATACACACTCAAACACAACAATTTCTAAGCAAAAACAACACACATTGAACATGAAAGCAAATACACAAACAAACACAATCGATTCACTAAATCGATACAACGACTCAACAAACCAGATAAAAACTATCTCACTACCAGAATATTATAATCTTCATAAGGGAAATTTTGTATTCCACTTGGAAAGAACACTAACGTTCTCGGGAAATCCGTAGCCTTCTTTTCTTCAATCCACTTGTTCTTCGCATACATTTTAACTTGAGCATCTTGATAAGCTGCAAAATGATCAAATTAAAGTTTCATCTGCCATTCTAGATGTTCAATTTGATGAAACATCTCATGAAGGTGATCTCCAATGCATTTAAACTCCGCTTTAAACTTATCTAAACTTACCGCGATGAAATCATTGAAGTAGAGTTGAGGATCCTTTGAGACCTTGTCCCTAGCTTCTTCTGTATGATTTCTTCTTTCCATTTCTTCAAAAATTTCTCAAATCTCTCAAGAATGAAGTGTAATCGACGTAACTTTGATTACTTAATGGTTAGCGAAGAAGATAGGTTGATTTAAAGATGAAAATCGTGTGAAAAACTGAAAATTTTCAATTTTTGCACGACCCAGTAACCGTGGCGCTTAGGCGCCAAATCTGGCGCCTAGGCGCCGGACCTATTGATACATAGTTTGACTCTAGCGCTTAGGCGCCGAATCTTGGCGCCTAGGCGTCGGAACTATGTTCAAGTCCGTTTCACCTAATCGTCAAATTTCAAAATTTCGTTCTCCAAGATAGGTAAATTATACTGGTAAGAGTAATCTAGACTCAATAACTCACATTGTAAACAATCATAAAAAAAGGTTAACTTGATCTCTTTTTTACTCATATTTAGAATAGAGTGATCCAATTTCTAAATCTTACATACTTCAAAATAATCTTCAGCCTAAGTCAACAAAGACTTATGAGCATCAAAAAATTTAAATTAATATAAAATTAGTCAAGATCGAGGCATAACCTTACGTTAAAACATCAAAACACTCATAACAAAAGATAATTATGGGTTGCCTCCCACAAAGAGCTTGGTTTAACATCGTCAGCCTGGCTTAAGTAAATCTTTAATCAGGTTGACTCAATTCATAAGCCTCTTTATAAATCATTTTAATATCTCCCAAATAAGGCTTCAATTTTAATTCATTTACTTTAAAAATTTTTCCTGTTTTGGGGTCTTTAATATCCACAGCTCCATAATGGTATACTTTCTCAACTATATAGGGTCCAATCCATTTAGATCTTAATTTTCCAGGAAAAAGTTTTAAACGAGAGTTAAACAGTAATACTTCTTGTCCAGGCTCAAAAATTTTTCCTGAAATTTTCTTATCATGCAACATCTTCATTTTCTCTTTATAAATCCTTGCATTTTCATATGATTCATTTCTTATTTCTTCCATCTCATTCAATTGCAATAATCGCTTTTCTCCTGCTTCATTCAAATTAAAATTAAATTCCTTTATAACCCAATAAGCTTTATGTTCAAGTTCTACAGGTAAGTGACAATGTTTACCATAAATTAACCGGTAAGGTGACATTCTGATTGGTGTCTTATAAGCCGTTCTATAAGCCCATAATGCAGAATCAAGTCTATCAACCCAATCATTTCTTTTAGGATTAACAGTCTTCTCTAAAATTCTTTTAATTTCTCTGTTTGATACTTCAGCCATTCCTCTTGTTTATGGGTGATAAGTAGTTGCAATTCTATGTTTGATTCCAAATTTTTGTAGTAATGATTCAATTCTTATATTCCTGAAATGACTTCCACCATCAATGATAATTACCTTAGGCATTCCAAATCTTGAAAATATCATTTTCTTTAAGAATTTAGAAACACTTTTGAAATCACAGTTGTGTAAAGCAACAGCTTCAATCCACTTTGAAACATAATCACTTGCTAATAAAATATAAATTTTTCCAGATGATAGAACAAATGGTCCCATAAAGTCTAAACCCCATATATCAAAAATTTCAACTACTAATATATAGTTTAAAGGCATTTCATTCTTCCTAGACATATTTCCCATCCTTTAACAACGATCACATGTTTTCACATAATTTCTCACATCTTTAAATAAGGTAGGCCAATAAAATCTAGAATTTAAAATTTTAAATGTAGTTTTATCTATGCCAAAGTGTCCTCCAAAATTGAAATCATGACATTTTTGAATAATAGCAAAAGTTTCCTCATAAGCTACACATCTTTGAATCATAGAATCTTTTCCAATTTTAAATAAATGAGGGTCTTCTCAAATATAAGATTTAGCATCATATTTAAATTTCTTAATAAATTTGTTATCCAATTCATAAGGGAAAATATTGCTAACTATATAATTAACAATATCATCATATCAAGGTGTTTTGCATCCTTAAATAACATATAAAGATTCATCAGTAAATTTCTCATTTATATTTTCTTCCGAAATAATATCATTTTTAATTCTAGACAAATGATCAGCAATTTGGTTTTCAGTTACTTTTCTATCTACTATTTGAAAATCAAATTCTTGTAGAAGTAAAACCCATCTTATAAGTCTAGATTTAGAATCCTTCTTAGATAATAGATATTTAATAGCAGAATGATCAGTATGAACTATGCATTTTGTGCCAAGAAGATAAGGTCTAAATTTATCAAAGGCATATACTATAGCTAGAAGCTCCTTCTCAGTGGTAGTGTAATTTCTTTGTGTTTCAGTGAGAGTTTTACTAGCATAATATACAACTTTAAAAATCTTCTCATATTTTTGTCCTAATACAGCTCCAATTGCAAATCACTTGCATCACACATTAATTCAAAAGATTTATTCCAATTAGGTGCAACAATGATAGGTGCAGTTATTAATTTTTCTTTTAGAATATTAAAAGCATTAATACATTCTTTGTTAAATTCAAATTTCGCATCTTTTTCCCATAAATGACAAAGAGGTTTAGCAATTTTAGAAAAATCCTTTATGTATCTTCTATAAAATCCAGCGTGACCTAGAAAACTTCTCACATCAGTAACAGTAGTAGGTGGTTGCAATTCAGCAATAATTTTCACTTTTGCTTGATCTACTTCCATCCTTTTTGTGACACTTTGTGACTAAGTACAATGCCTTCTGTGACCATAAATTGACATTTTTCCCAATTAAGAACTAAATTTTTTTCTTCACATCTTTTCAGAACTTTGACTATGTTTTCCAAACAAGATTCCAAAAACTAAAAAATCATCCATGAATATTTCAATTCCTTTGTCAATCAAATCACAAAATATTGACATCATACATCTTTGAAAAGTTGCAGGTGCATTACATAAACCAAAAGACATTCTTCTAAAAGCAAATGATCCATAATGACTTGTAAATGTTGTTTTTTCTTGGTCCTCAGGAGTAATAAGTAACTGATGATAACCAGAATATCCATCCAGAAAATAGAATTATGGGTGTCCAGCTAATTTATCGAGCATTTGATCCAAGAAAGGTAAACGAAAATGATCCTTTCTAGTGGCTTTATTTAATTTCCTACAGTCAATACAAATTCGCCATCCAGTAACTTGTCTTGTAGGAATTAGGTCATTTTTATCATTGACAATGACAGTTACACCTCCTTTCTTCGGAATACAATGAATAGGACTTACCCATTGACTATCCGAAATAGGATAAATAATGCCAGCATCTAACCACTTAACAATTTCTTTTTTAACAACCTCTTTCATGATAGGATTTAATCTTCTTTGTCATTCAATAGTAGGTTTAAAATTTTCTTCCATTAAAATTCTATGCATACAAATGGAAGGGCTTATTCCTCTTATATCAGCAATAGTCAAACCAAAAGCTTTCTTATTATTCTTTAACACACCTAGTCGTTTTTCTTCTTGATCTTTACTCAGTTCAGAAGAAATAATAACATGTAAAGTTAACGAATTTCCAAGAAACGCATATTTTAAATGTGAAGGTAACATTTTTAATTCCAGTTCAGGGGCTTTTTTAATTGATGGTAAAAGTATATCATTTTGAGTTATGTCTAAAGTTTCCCAGTTATCTTTAATAAAATGAGTCTCTTCTTCTTTTTCATCAGACATTTTTCTTGATAATGTTTTTCAATTAAATAATTAATTATATCCATTCGATAACATTTCTCTTTATCAGGGTACTTCATTGATTTAAGAACATTTAATTTAATTTCTTGATCATTAACTCTCATGGTTAGTTCTCCCTTTTGTACATTAATCATAGCTCCTCCTGTAGCTAGAAAAGGTCTCCCTAAAATAATAGGTATCTCTTTATCTTCTTCCACATCAAGTACAATGAAATCTACAGGGAAGATAAATTTATGCACTTTAACAAGGACATCCTCTATAACTCCTTTAGGATAAGTGATAGATCTATCAGCTAACTGAAGGGTTACAGTGGTAGGAGTAATATCTCCTAAATCCAATCTTTGAAAGATAGAAAATGGCATGAGATTAATACTTGCTCATAAATCACATAAACCTTTTCCACAAAATTTTTCTCCGATAGCACAGGGTATAGTGAAACTTCTAAGATCCTTAAACTTTTTGGGTAATTTCTTTTGAATTATTGCACTGCATTTTTCACTTAATACAACAGTTTCAAAAGCTTCAAATTTTCGTTTCTTGCTTAAAATATCCTTCATAAATTTTGCATAAGTTGGCATTTGTTCCAAAGCTTCAGCAAAAGGTATGTTAATAGTAAGTTTCTTAAAAATTTCAAAGAACTTAGAAATTTGATGATCAAGTTTCTGTTGCTTAAGTCTTTGAGGAACAGGTGGTGGTAGTTTTTCAACTTCCACATTAACAGGTATAACAGTCTGATCTTGACTAGAAGAGAGAGTTTCTTTAGGTTTTTCAATCTCTTCAACCTCAATCTCTTTTTCAATTTCATTCAACATTCTTCCTTTTAATTCCTTTCCACTTTTAAGTTGCACAGCCTTAACATGTTCATGTTCTTTTCCAGTTTCATTTGGATTAATTTCAACATTACTAGGAAGTGTTCCTACAGGTCTGTTATTAATTAAAGTAGCAATTTGCCCCATTTGATTTTCAATACTATGAATAGCAGTATTTTGATTTTGTAATTGATTATTCATTTGTAAAATTAATTCTTCTATTGATAACTTTTGCAGTTGATTATTAAATCCAGGAGGTTTATAATTTGGATTAACTTTATTATTCCAATTTTCTGTGGGATGAGATAGATAATTACCCCACTGTTGTTGTGAATTATTCCAGTTAAAATTAGGATGATTTTTCCACCCAAGATTATAATAATTTGAATAAGGATTATTTTTACTTGCAATAGCTTGTAAAGTTTCAATAGTCTGAGAATCTTCAATATTAGCAGAGTTATTATGTGAAATATTAATTGCAAAATTATTTAATTTCTTAGACATAGCTGCTACTTGTGAAGCTAAGATAGAAAATACTTCATTATCGTGAATATTTGCCATCTTTTTAGGATTAATCCTTTCAGAAGGCCATTGAAAATTTTTATTAGCCATTTCTTCAATTAAAGTGTAAGCTTCTTCAAATGATTTAGACATTAAAGAACCTCCAAGATGACGACATCAATAATTGATTTTAAAGATCCAATTAATCCATTATAAAATGTTTGAATAATTAACCAATCAGGTAAAGCATGATGAGGACATTTTCTTAATAGTTCTTTAAATCTTTTCTGAGTTTCATATATTGTCTCCCCATCAAATTGACTAAACGAAGTAATATCATTTCTTATTTTAGTAGTTTTAGAAGGAGGAAAATATTTAGCAAAGAATTTTTGTGTCATTTCAGCCCATGTTTTAATAGAACCAGTTGCTAATTAGTTTAACCACATCTTTGCTTTATCTCTTAAAGAAAAGGGAAAGAGTCTAAGTCTAATAGCATCATCAGAAACATTGTTATATTTAAAGGTAGCACAAAGTTCTAAAAAACTAACAAGGCGTAAATTTGGATCCTCATTTTTTATTCCACCAAATTGATTGTTTTGCACCATTTAAATAATAGACGGTTTAAGTTCAAAGAATTAGCATCTACAGTGGGTATTTTAATACTACTATGAAGTTCATTAACTGTAGGGTTAGCATAATCCTTTAATGTTTTATAAATATTTTGATCATTAAGTTCAACTGGATTTTGTAAAGTAGCCATTTCTTGAAATTTTTGAATTTGTTTTCCCTTTTTAATTTTTCTAATTGTTCTTTCTAGTTCAGAATCTAAAGGTATTAATCATTCAGAACCAAAACTTCGCATAAAAAAATAAGGGATAAAATTTATATATATATTATATTATTATATATTTTTTTATGTTTTTGGAAATATAATATTTAAAAATTTATAACTGTTCTTATTCCTTCCCCGACAACGGCGCCAAAAACTTGACCCGATTTTTGTATTTCCAAATACAAAGATTTGTTGCCACTGCTAGAAAATTTAATTTCTAGCAAAAGCGTGAAACACTTGACCTGGAATAACTTGCTATATTTATGTGTACCAAATTTTAATTACGACAATAACATTAAATAAAACTTGATTGCTACTTAATGCTAGGCCGTTAATGTTTAATACTTTTTTAAATATATGTTAATATAGCTAAATATAATTTAGAAAGAAAATATTTATATACTTTTTGGGTACTACGCAAGTATACGTATCGTTTCAAGAAATATAGGGCTTTGAAACAAAGACCTCAGTATCAATCACACGGGGAAAAAATATGGTAATAAGTTTTTAAAAATTATATTTCAAAAATCTTTTTGTATTTTAATCTAACTATAAATTACTTTTAATTCACTAGATGCAGATAAAGACAATAATAAGAAAATGATTTTGTAAAAACTAAATAAAAAAACAACTTTATTCCCTTCAACTAATCTAAGAATTTTAAGATAATTTAATATTCATTGGAGAATTTGATTTATGGTATTGTGCCAAATAGAAGCATTCATATTCTTTACCCTTTGATCCAGTGCAAAGAACATTGACTAATTTACAGATCAGGTCATGATATATTGTTAGTAGAATGGGTTAATCTAGACTCACACTACTAGATGTCCAAGGGTGGTCATGGTCGGCCCTACTAGTAACCCTTTATTTATCTATAAATCAAATTATAAGGAATTAGTCTGTCACTCTAAAAACTTATCAGTTCTACGCCCTTTAAATCTTATCTTCCTATTTATTTGCACTTCACCTTAAATAGCCCGCACATGGCCTTCGACTACCCAAGGATTCATGTGACATTTACAAGTTAAGAGTTCTTCTCCTTCTAGGTCTCAAAACTCTTCAACAGGTTTTAACAATTTAAATGGCCAATTTAAAAAGTAAAGTAAGATCAGGTATTAATATCATCACAATGTTTTAAAAATATTTTGAATTTCAATTCTCCATCAAATCTTATATTATCTTATTTATCTCTTCATAATTGAAGGAAGAAAGTAAACTAACTACTCAGAACACATTGAATATAAACAACAAAACATAATAAATAAACTTTGAATCAAAAATAAAATACTTATCTCAAATATTCTTTCTATAGATCTTCTGATTCCTACTGACTCCATAGTGTAATGAACTCCAGATGCAACAACTTAAAAATAAACTCACTAAACTAAAGTAAAAGTGGCCCTTAATTTCTCTCTTTATTTCTCTCTCTAAGGATGAGAGATCCTAAAGTGGATAAGAGAAAGGGGTTACAATGGGGGGCACGTTTTTCTGAAGAAATGGACTCCTATTTATAGGCTTTAAGGGTTGCCTTGAGGCACCTCTTCAAAACATGTCCACATTCAATGAATCTTCTAGAAGGTCTGTCTTGCGCCTAGGCGCCGGAATCTGGTGCCTAGGTGCCGAACACCGCGTCCTGTTCTTCGCACCTCATCACTTTGGCTCACACCTCTTCGTGATTAAAATCATTTTGGAGCGTCCAAATGCAATGTATCACATATCCTATTATCAAGGAACGACTGCCAGTCTTCTAGAATGTCTAACAACTGCTCACTCCGTCAAAATAACATTTCAAACATTGCCAAAAACTTGACAGTTCTGTATCGAGTCTGGCGCTTAGGCGCCATCTTCTGGCGCCTAGGCGCCAGGCCATATTTTTTATAATTTTTGTATTTTGCTCCATTTTTGCTGCTTTTTGCTCCTTTTTGCTCTTTTTTCCTTTTTTGTTCCTTTTTTACATCACCTACATCAAAAAACACAAAAATACCTTTCATTAAAGCATAATATCCTTAGAAATTGATAAGAATTAAGGCGTAAAAAAATAGGTATTTTTTTATGGATCAGTTATCACCTAGAACTTTGTAAGCTTGTGACAAACATATCCATAGGGTTTTACTTCCCTGCAAAATATAAATGTTTATTACAAGAATACTAAAGTTTCTGGTGGAGATGATGAGAAGACCCACGAGGTATGCTTATATTTTATTGCAATTTACTTACCTGTACTCTACTATACTTCCCGTTCTTGCAAATCTGCATGCTAATAAACGATGTCATCCTGCATGAAAACTGAAATCTTTAGGATAGCCTCAAAACTAAAACTGAAATTGAAAGTTTAAAAATTAAAATAAGTTAAAATTCCTCACCACAATATTCAAAATATAAAATAACTCAAAATTTAATCACAAACTAAAGAAAAACCACAATTGTAACTAAATTAAAACGTCTCATTGGATGATTGGGAATCCCTCGGAGGAGGTAACCTACGTGTTTCTAGCAGGGTTTCCCATGGTCTAAATGAAAGTATGGAACTCATTAAGTTGAGTTTAGTAAATTCATTTAGACTAAGTGAATCTGATGAAAATATCGATGCCGGGATGATGGAACCGTGGGATCTTAATCGGTGTTGCTATAATCAACTTTAATGTTCCCCTAATAAAATATCAAGACATCTCAATTTAAATATTTAAAAAACATAACACTTCTCTTCTCTCCTCAATTGTCACTTTTGTAAACTAAACCAGTTACGACAAGGAGCTTGAAGCATGAATGGTGGGTAGCACGGCCATCTTCAACAGCAAAACTTGTCTACATCAGCAAAGCCATTTCTTACAAATTTAAACTAAAGCCATAGGACTTTGAGGTAGCCAGCCTAGTGTAGCATAAATCCTCACCTTTTCTTTAGGCCCTCTACAACTATATTGTGCAACATAAGCCCAAACTCACTTTAGAATTCCGAGGTTGTCATTGGGTATTACATAAACCCTCCTATCTTCCAGGCCATTCACATGATCGGTATCATGTGAGTGTAAGTCCTAAATAATAAAATTGATAGGATGAAACACCAAATAAATATCCTAAATCAAAGCCAAACCATAGGATAGTTTGGGAAAACATCGATATTTTCCTTGAATTTATGTCCTTCCCCTAACCTTCTTTCCTTTGGATTCTGATGAAATGAAATGTTCCAAAACTTGAGCCATTCACCTATTGAACTTCTGACTATCACATTTTCATTGAAAACCTTACCTTTGAAAGTCATGAATATAAATATTTCCTAATCTATATCAAGAATTTTCTTTGGTGACTTCGATTATCTAAGATGTAATTAACTATAGGGGCTTTCCCTTATAGGAAACTTAAAGACCACAGATTAATATAAACCCTATCTAATTCCTTCATATTAGATAGGGAAAATTATCAGTCAATAATGGTTTGCAGACCAAATGGATGTCATGAATTCTTTAGTTTATTTGATCAAGCCACCCCCCAAGCCATATATCTATTCTTCGGAATAGATACATGTATTGTGATGAAGCACTTGACTATCTAAACTAATGTTTGTATGAAATTAATTTTATTTCGTATTAACAAAAATTAAAATCTTATTTTCAAAATCCATACATATATATATATGTACATTAAATTAAATTAAATTTTTATTTTTATAAAACTATACTTTAAACCTTTTCAAAAATATCAAACCTCACAACAACATCGTTTTAACGGCCAACACCTTATTCGATGGCTCAACATAAACAATGTCATATTACTCACTTTCAACGAATCCCAATTTTCCCAAAGATTTCAACTTCTAACCCCTTGCCCACAAACCTACCCAAAATACTCCCAAAACCTTAAACTCCCTAAAAATTACCAAAATCACCCAAATTAACCATAATTCTTCAAAACTCATTCCAAAATATCCCCTACCACTCAAATTAACCAAAATATCCCAAAATTTCCAAATTTGCCAAAAAATCCCCAAAACGACAAAAATGCCCCTCTTAGCACAAAATTCCAAAAAAACCAAAAATTCCCTTAAATTCCCAAAACCTCCCACATATTCCTAATTTCATTTATATCAACAACCATATGACCCAATTTTGCCAATTTAGCCCAATTTAATAAAAAGCCCCAATTTGACCCATTTAACCTAACAATGCCCAAATCAAACCCAATGTCTACCTAACTGACCCCAATCATGCCTATTTTTAATTCCAAACTTTAGTTCAACATCTCAAATCTTATTTTAAACCAAATCCAAGCTCAATTTGACTCACATTTGAGTTCAATTTCACTTAAAATCCAAAAGCCCCAATTTTGCTTAAGTAACCCAAAAATCCCCAAATTGACCTAACACTAATCCATTTCTCCCAAATTTGAATTCTAAACTTCCCATGACACTCCCCTTAACCGAATTGAACCATCAATTACCCCCAATTTGAGCTCAATTCTTACTCAAACCCACTTGAACCAAAAATACCCAATTTTAGCACAAATTGAACACAACTCCAAAATCTCCAAAATTAATTCCTCTACTCCAAAAATTTCCACCCAATTGATGTTGGGAACTCTTTATGACTTCCCGTTAGACCATTTGGAACCTTCAATTGGCCTTAGACCCAACCTTAGCCTAACCTAAACCCAAGTTAACCCAACTTATTCCAAATTGATTAAAATTCCAAATCAAATAAATTTGATCCCCCAAACAAATCCAAAACCACTCTAATCCTTCTCTAAACCATCTATGGCAATCATATACATAATATTGCGCAATCACATGGGCTCAATTCAAGCTCAAACCCAAGTTAACCTAATTTGAACCCATGACATAAATTCACCAAATTGAACTAAATGTGACCAAACCAACCCATCCACAGCCACTAAACTGACTCTAGGGACTAGGCTAGACCCACTTAGCCCACCCTAGTGTAACCATGGAGCAAAGGTCCACTAAATTAGGGGATCTCCTCCTTTAAATGGTTAAACCTAAGGAATGTTTTCCATAATGCCTTAACCATTAAAATCCATTTCACTCATGGCCTACCCACTGGCTCACTTGACCCACTAGCTACCTCCCCTAGCCTGGCCGGCTGGTCTAGTCGCTGGAGGAACCCAAACCGAGAGCCACATCCAAGCCAAGCAAACCCAAACTCCACCTTATGGTCAACTCAGCCCAAAAAATTCCATTGGAGCTCTTCTTCACTCCATTTAAGTAGCTCTTGGCACCTGAATTAAAGCCCTGGCAACCACCCTAGCCGTGGCTATTTAAACCATCACCCTTCACGGCTAAAAGGTTGGTTGAACCAGACCTTAACAGAACTCTGCCTAAATCACTCCAAATCCTTCCCACAGCATGGAGAACTCAATCCCCACTGCATTTCTGCTCTAAACCCCAATGTCCCAGCTCAATTTTGAAGTCCAATTTCACGCTAGAAACCGTACATCCTCCAAAGCTTCACCAAAGTCAAATTAAACTCACCCACACCATCCCCACAACAAGAGAGAAGTTCCCCACTGAAAGCCCCATCACTACACCAATCTAACAGGGGCTTCCATCAAAGCTCTAAATTGGGCCTGGCCACTTCATACCTAGGCAATTCACCATGGCAAGAGGCTTCATCCCTGAGCTCCTGGGTCTCCAACGAAGGTGTAAAGCATCTCAGATTGAAGCTTTACCTCTCAGAGCCAAGGTATTGACCCCTCCTTCTTCCTGAGCTTCTCTGAATCTCCATGTAATTAGGGTTAAATTAAACCATGCTTAGCCGTATGGATATGTTCGCCATGCTTAGAAGAATTCATAGGTTTAAAACCGAAGAGTTTTCATGGAGTCTGGGCTGATAAATTAGGGTTTTAGTGTGGACGGTCACAGGATCACACCAGACGGGGAAAAAGACAGGGAGTTGTTCTATTGTTCGTGTAATGATTGGAGGGCTTGTTGACCTCATTTTCATGATAGGATAACCTTTTAACCTAAAAAGTCAATTTTGGTTAAAATGGTCAATCCACACCCAATGACCAACCCTGTTGACCCCATAGGTCAACCTTTCGACCCAAAAGGACAATTTTGGTCAAAATGGTCAATCCACACCCAATGACCAGCTTTTGACCAATAAAGTCAACTTTGGTCAAAATGGTCAATCCATACCCAATGACCAGCCCTGTTGACCTCATAGGTCCACCTTTTGACCTAAAAAGTCAACTTTGGTCAAAATGGTCAATCCAAACCCAATGACCAACCCTGTTGACCCCATAAGTCAACCTTTTGACCTAGAAAGTCAATTTTGGTCAAAATGGTCAATCCAAATCCAATGACCAACCCTGTTGACCCTATAGGTCAACCTTTTGACCCTAAAAGATAATTTTGGTAAAAATGATGAAATCAGACCCAATGACCAACCCTGTTGACCCCATAGGTTAACCCATGACCTAAAAAGTCAATTTTGGTTAAAATGATCAATTTTTGACCAAATAACCAATTATTGACCCAATGACATGTTTAAGACCCCTAATGACAAGGAAT
Organism: Papilionanthe hookeriana x Papilionanthe teres; assembly: GCA_022702705.1. Lineage (NCBI taxonomy): Eukaryota > Viridiplantae > Streptophyta > Magnoliopsida > Asparagales > Orchidaceae > Papilionanthe > Papilionanthe hookeriana x Papilionanthe teres. Next base: position 90,167,315 of record CM040430.1, on the reverse strand, counting down.
AATCAAATTAATTTCAAAAATTATTTTGATTAATTAAATTGACTAATAATTTAATTTTCAATATTTTAATTAATTAAATGACATGATTCATAAAAATGAAAATTAAATTAACTGTCATAAAATGACAAAATCCATAAATTGATTAAAAATGATGGAATTAATCAAATAATTAATTCCAAAATTATTTTTAACTAATTAATTAACCAATGATTTAATTTTCATATTTTGATTAATGACATAATTAATTAAAGTGAAAATTAAATTGGAAAGTCATGAAAAGAGACAAAATTCAATTTTAATGACATGGATATTAATCAAATAATTAATTTGGAATTATTTCCAATTAATTATTGATTAATAAAATAATTTCCAATATTTAATTAATGACATAACTAATTCAATATGGAAATTAAAATAAGGAGGCATTAAATGGAATTTTTAAAACCTATGACATATGGTTTTCTAAAAATTATAAAACTCCTTTATGACATCACACATGACCCATGGATGACTCACATTTAACCATGGTGAAGGGGCATAATGACATGAAAATAAGGTGGCAAAACCATGGTGATTTATAGTGTGACTCACCCCCTTTCTAAAGTGAGGTGTCTTGCCATGGTGAAGTTAGTTTAGCCACCTCCCTAGCCACCCAATGATGAGAAGACAAAGCTTTAACCATTCTTCACACCATGGTTAAGCTCATCATAACATTTCATAAAAAATGTTAAGAGGGGAGCTAATGTGTCACCATCCCATGAAATGATAAATGAGGTGTTGCAAGGAGAGGGTCTCAACCATTTCAGTCACCATTAACCTCCCACTTAGCCAATGGAATGGGAACAAAGATATTACAATCCATCATGACAAATTTGAAGCCATAATAACCTTGAAATGTGCACTTGCTTAAGTGACAAAATTCTCATGGTAGAAGAATAGGTGAAGCTTGGTTTACATGGGGGAGGTTGTACTCTACAACTCTAACCATACTATGATCAAACCTATGCTAACCAAGGTTGAACCATAGCCATTCATGGCTATATAAGGACCCCTTGGCCAAAATTTACAAGAGGAGAGAAAAAATCCATAGAAACCTATAGGCTGCCCAAATCCCTTGGCTCCCAACACAAAAAGTCTTCCTAGAGATCTCAACAACCTATTCCAACCAAATTCAATCCATAGAAATAGCCCAATCAAGACAATTTGGCTAAAATCCAAAATCAGCCCAAACTAGCCATTTTTCCAAAATTGCTCCCCAAGGCTAGCTACAAAACCAAATTGAAGTGACAAAGATCTTCTTTGGGAGTCTTAGAAGCTCACCATCATGCTTGATCAAGCTCGACAAACTTGTGCCTAAGGTATGGATTTATTTTGTCCAAAATAAATCATATAATCGAAATATCATGGTTTAAACTAGCCCAGAAATGTATCATCACCGTATAGATATAATCTATACGTCTAGATGATTTCATAGGTTCAAAAATCACTCAATTTCTTTGTGAAATGAGTGAGATATTGAGCTTTGAAGTTGGATAGTTCGAATTTCTTTTAAATTTATGAGGATTTATCTCTGCCGTCTGTTCCCGTGTTTTGGAATGGACGGCACTAATCACGCCCTGACGTATTCGCTGTTTGGGTCCACCCACGGGATCATCCCGCCCGTTCGATGGTACGAGGACGTGTGGCAGTGCCTCGATTTTCCAGGCCATTTTAATTCAGAAAAAACCTCAAAAACTTCAAAAATCCATATCTTTTGATCCAGAGCTCCTAAAAATAAAATAAAAATACATTAGGAAAGATCTTGAAGAGAAGACAATTATGAGACCAAATTCATAATTTTATTCTCAGTATTTAATTTTTAAATAATTAAATACTCTCTGGAGTATTTTAATTATTAAAAATTATCTACAAATCAGAAAAATATGAAATTTTTAGGGAAGAACCTTTAAGTCTTTAGACACATCTCCTGTTTTTTCTAAGGCTAGGATAGCTCTCTAGGATGTGATTTTCTAATTTCCATGATATTTTGTAATTATTTTCAAAAATAATTAAAAAATTAGGAAAATTGGAAAATTAAAATGCAAAATGATTGAGAATCTTAGGGTGACAGATAACAATCCGAAAAAAACAAATCTCAAGCTATCAAATCAATCTTAAAGACACTTTGAAACAAGGTTAAGATTTATTAATTTTAAATTAATAATTCAAAACCTTTTCTTCACATATTTAATCCATGTCATCATGGATTAAGCAAGTGATGAATCCAAACTTAATTGAACTCAAATCAAACAATAATTAGGTTTAAAGACAACTTAAGCCTAATTAAATCATCAAACCTTAGGGTTTAATACAAAAATCAAACCTTTAATTAAGAGTTCTAGTGCACCTTGTGGTTCATTACCTACTTCAGGTAGAGCTTCTACTTCTAGACCATCTACTTCTGCTGAGCCACCATCTACTTTTTGGGAAATCATGCATGATCAGCTTATAGAGCAGCAGAATGAGTTATTCCTAACTCATTGTAGAGTAGATACAATCGATAAGAAGATCAATCATCTTTCTGAGTATACACATAGAAAGAGTGATTACAATGTTGAGTATTCTAAGTCTTTAGTGAGATTTCTGAAGGGTGAGCACGATATTCGGTTCCCCACTTGTCCCAGATATTCACCATATGTTGATCCGAAGGATATGGAGTTTTCTTTTAGTGATGACGATGATAAAGATATAGATAGTGATTAGTAGTTTGACTTACCTCTAGAAATGTGTTGATTCTATTTTTAGTGTGTTTTTTGTTTCTTGTGTTGTTTAGTGTGATGTTATTTGTTAGTGTTTGACCCATGGAATAAATATATCCTTTTGGCTATATGATTTTACTCATTTTTTATAATATTGCACTTCAAAGGAAGTTATGTTGTATGATTTTTGGTTTTATGTATAAGAAATGGTGATTGGAGCAAAAAGAAGCAAAAATGGTGCAATTTGGAGCAAAAACGAGCAACAAATGAAATTCTACCCTAACACCTTTTAATAAGTCTTTTGATGTTTAATCTCTTTTACACTTCCTGCATATTTTTAAATGAGATTAAACTTTAAAAAAAGGTTGTTTTTATGCTTATTTTTTAGGGTTATCTGTTACTAATGCAACGCAACTGAAACGGAGCGAATCAGAGCTAAAACGGAGCAATATGGAGCAAAACGGTGCAGCTGAGCAACAGTCTGCTCGCCGATAGCGGCCTCGATCTCGCCGACGGTGAGATTTTCCAGAGATGGCCAAAATATGACCAAAAAGCTCGCCGATAGAGGCCTCAAACCCGCTGACAGCGCCCGGGAAGATTCTAGATCGACTTTTGGGGATTTTGGGCCAAAATTTAACGTATTTGGACGTTTTTTCGAATGGGTGCTTAAGGGAACTCTTAGGAATTCGTCCATACTCTTTAAAATGGAAAATTTAGGTTAGAAAGGGGGGAGAAAAGGAGAGAAACATGAGAAAAAGGGAGAGAAAAAGAGAGGAATGTTTAGGATTCTTAGATTAAGAGTAGAAATGTAGATTTCTACCCTTTTGGACAGAGTGGAGAGGAGATTTTGAGAGAATTTGTTAGGAATTGCACTAGCATTACATGGATTGATGGGAGACTTTGTGGGAGAGATATTTGTCTTTCTTTCAAAGGGAAAAAGCTAAGTATTGTTCTTCATTATTTTTTAATTTTGTAAACAATTACCTAGTGAATTTGATTTAGTTAAATGAAGTTTCTGTTGTATTTTCTTCACGCTTTGTGATGCATCTCTCTTAATCTTTCTTCTTCTTTGAAAATAGTAACATGAGAAGATTATGCCATTATTTTCATTTTACTTTTCTTTTGTAATGAGTAGAATTCATGTTTAAGATTTTGTGATGCATGTTAGAAGTGAATTTAATTATAAATGTGATAGTTTTACTTGCACTTCATTTACATTACAAAAAGAGCTCGTTGTAGTGTTAAAATTTATTGTAATTGCATTGACCTGAAAGGGCGGTGTAATTCTGAACAAAGTGGAACCACATTCAAATTCCATGGATGGTGAAGTTCATGGGAGTTGAATGCAAAAAAATAGGGAAATATATTTTATTGCGCGTAGAATAGGAGATTTTAGAGTGACAGACTAAAATCCCTAATTCGGTCCTATTGTTTGAGTACTAAAATGGAGATGTTAGCCCTCAGGCGAGGGTAACATGGGAGCTCCGAAGTGAGAGCCGGTATCCTCCCAGCCTAGCCACGGATTCAGTAACCAAGCATAGGATTAGTCAATGTTCTTTATGCCTGGACCAAAGGGTAAAGAATAGGATTGCTCCTATTTGGCACATACAATATTTAATGCATCTCATTCTTATACATTATTTATTTCATTACATAAGAATAGTAGTTTTTAATATCTCAAAATTCTCCAAACCAATTCATCCAAAAAGGATTATCTTTAGAATTATTATTTGCACTTAGTTGTAGTTACTATCTTTACATTTAACACTTGCATTTAGGAGTAGTTGCTAGATAAAACACAATTTTAATCGACATTCCAAACTAATGACTATTAGTAGTAGACAAGAATTTGAATAAAGACCTTTTACTTCACTTCCTCATGGGATCAATACTGGAGTTTTTAAAGAAAACTGTATATTACTTGAAGCGATACGTATACTTGCGTAGTACCCCTAGTGTGTAAAATATTTTTTAACTTTTATATCATTTAAGATTTTGCACACTAGCCGCTATTCATAAATCGGGTCAAGTATTTGGCCATCTTTTAGAAGTTAATTTACTACGTAATTGCGGGTCTGGGACAAGTTTTTGGTGCCGTTGTCAGGGAAGCTTCGATAAGAACTTTAAGAAAAATTTTAGTTGAATTAATTAGGCTTAGAATTGGAAAATTTTAGTGTCTTAAAATTATTTTTGTGTGAAAACTGTTTTGTTGTATGAAAACGTGTTGTGAAAAAATTATTTATATGAAAAACAAGGTGTTTGTGAAAATATTTTGTTGTGTTGAATATATTTCTTCTGTTATTTGTTTAATTGTTAATGTATTGTTTGTTGTGTTATGTATGTGAAACAAAGGATCTGCAGGACTTATGCCTTATGATCCCGAGTTTGAAAAAAATGAAAAAATAAAAATACAGAAAGGACTTGAAAAACTAGAATTGAAAATGGAAAACTTTCAAGACAATAACATGGAAAATCATCATACTTCATTGAGGGATTACCTAAATCCTACGACAAATGAAATTCACTCAAGTATACAAAATCCTGTCGTAGAAGCTGATTCATTTGAAATAAATCCTGAGATTATCCAACTGGTGTAGAACAATCAATTTGGGGGAAATCCTTTGGAGGATCCCTATTTACACTTATACAATTTTCTAGAACTTTGTGCTACATTTCGTTATAACGGTATGTCAGACGATGCTGTTAGACTAAGGCTTTTTCCTTTCTCACTAAGGGATAAGGCTAAAATGTAGTTATTCTCATTAGCACCTGGCTCTATTAAAAATTGGGAGGAGTTAACTCAGAAATTCCTAGCTAAGTATTTTCCACCTTCAAAGACTACTAAACTTAGAAACGATATTATCTCATTTTGTCAATATGAAGGGGAATTAATATACGAAGCCTGGGAAAGATTTAAGGAACTCCTAAGAAAGTGTCTAGATCATGCTCTGCCCTATTGTTTAAGTATTCAAACTTTTTACAATGGGTTAGTAGGCTCCCTTAGGTCTATTATTGATGCTACCGCTGGTGGATCATTAATGTCAAAATTTTTTGATGAAGCGTATGCATTAATTGAAGAAATAGCTACAAATGAATTTCAATGGCCCTCTGCAAGGGTAAATCCTAAAAAGGTAGCTAGTGTTCATGATTGAAATGTGATTTCAATTCTTGCATCTCAGATTGTTGCAATATCAAGAAAGTTAGACCAATTTGGAATGAACCAACCTCAATTTACTCCTGTAAGTGAGGAAAGTTCATTAGCGCCTATGATTGATTCTAAATTATTATATGACACTTTAAGTACCATAAACAACCCATATTCTAACTTTTACAACCCATGTTGGGAGAACCATCCTAATTTTTACTGGAATCGTACTACTGATGGTGGAAACCAAAAATGGGAAAAAAAATCATGTAAATCCTAAAGGAAGTTGGAATAATCAAGGGAACACAAACTCTAGACCTTCATATCCACCGGACTCTAACAATGATCAACAATTTGAGGATAAGAAGATGTCTATGAAAGAAGTGGTATTGCAAATGGGAAACCGGTTGCAAAGTCAAAATATTGTGATTAGAAACATAGAGAATCAACTAGGACAAATTGCTAATTCACTTAGCAATGGAACCCAAGGAGCACTTCCTAGTAACATCAAGATCAACCCTAAAGAGAATACTAATGAACAAGTAGAAACTGTCCAATTAAAAAGTGGAAGAGAGATAAAGGATTTGCTTAGAAAAGAGAAAGATATTGTGAGAGAAACAAAAGAAACTAAAAGACATGAAGAACATGTTTCTAAGGATCTAGAAGAATTAATATCTCCAACTAAAATCAGTTTGGAATGACCACCACCTCCATTTCCTCAACGACTTAGACAACATGAGTTGCATAAAAAATTTTCAAAGTTCATCAAAGTACTTAAGAAGTTAACGATAAATATTCTTTTCACTGAAGCTTTGGAACAGATGCCAAGTTATGCAAAGGCTATAAAGGATATATTAAACAAGAAAAGGAAATTTAGGGATTATGAGACAGTTACACTAAGTGAGGAGTGCAGCGCTATACTTCAGAAAAATTTTCCTCGAAAACTTAAAGATCCTTATAGCTTTACAATTCCTTGTGCAATTGGAAAAAGATAATGTGAAAAAAGCTTTATGTGATTTAGGAGTGAGCATTAATGTGATGTCTCTATCTATATTTAGAAGGTTAGGTTTAGTAGATATTTCTCCCACTACTCTAGCCCTTATGTTAGCTGATTGATTTATCATTTATCCAAAAGGAGTTATAGAAGACATGCTGGTTAAAGTGGATAAATTTATCTTTCCTTTGGACTTTATTGTATTAGATATGGAGGAAGATAAAGAAATTCAAATTATTTTAGGGAGACCTTTCCTTGTTACTGGACAAGCTATGATAGATGTGCAAAAAGGAGAGTTGATTATGAATATTAAAGACCATGAAGTAACTTTTGATGTATTAAAGACTATGAAATATCCAGCTGAGAGAAAAGATGATGATTGTTTTTGGATGGAAGAAATTAATTATCTAAGTAAATACCATTTCCAAGAAAGTTTTGAGGGTAAGTTAGCAGAGGAGATCAGATTTTCACGATGAGTTGAAAACGTTATTTAAAGAAGACTGTATGTATGTTCAGGAGAGGTGTGAAATGATGAACGCTACCAAAAATAATAAACTTTTAATTCCATCTGTTGAAAAATCTCATGAGCTTAAGATGGATGTATTTTTAGATGTGACTCAATCACAAGAAAAACCTGAATTGAATGATGAACAAGATAAAATTATTGTTCTAAGACTTGGAAGAGAATTTAAGGACAATTTTCAAAAGAACTTTGAGTTGAGAAAAGTGGATAAGGTTATTGGAAGACCATTGGAAGAAATTCTTAAGGAATTAGAAAAACTTATTTCCTTAACTAAGATAGATCCTCCATCATTTAATAATTATAAAGGGGAATAATTGGAATATAATTTGAAACAGAAGAGTAACATAGAAGAATTTGATCCTGAATCTAAATTATCTATAGAGAATCTGATCCAAAATTTGGGAGATATTGAAGTATCTTATAAAGATCCATTTCTTATAAATTTCAAGGATAATATTAATATGCAACTTCAAAAAATCAATAGAAGAATTTTGGATCTAGAAAGAAATATGAGGAATTATGATATAAATCAAACTGAAAAGGAAGAGCTGAATGAAAATTTAAAATTTAAGAATTTCATAGGAATCTCTGGATCTGAAAATGATTGGGCGATTGATCGAGGACTACTTAAATTGAATTTGATCTAGGTGGAATCATTTGTCAGGCCCGCGACATTAAAACCAAGTGCTTTATGGGAGGCAACCCATAGTTATCAGTGAGCTTTGAGTTAGTGTGCTTGAGAGCTATGATTGTTAGTGATCTATTGTATTTGCTTTATAGTGGATTAATAAGTTTGATTGTTGATAGGTAGATGTTTGGATGTTAGTAGTTTGATTTGATCTTTGTGTGTCATGAGGGAGGTGATTCCTTAACTTCTTATTATGGCTAGACTTGATCTCTTGTAGTAATTGGATAAACGAGTCCACTATAACTTGGTTCTTACTCAGACTTGAATTTTACAAGAGAAATCATGAATTTCAAACATTGATAGTTCCATCTTAATTTGTTACTTCCTTTCTGCGACTTTATTTTCATTAGGTTGGAGTCGTGAACCTATTTGATGAATACCTTGTGGATGATCTTACACTATCTTATAACCGTTAGAGGTGCTTAATTATAAGGATTAGGTGATGCCTGAGATTGGTGCCTAGGAGCCAATATCTAAGGGGTAATCTTATCTTTGGGATTATAATCTATAAAATGATTTTAAAAAGTACCTAATTTACTAGTGTAGTGATTTCGTTAGAAATTAGAAGTAAATCAGTGAGATGCGATGAGTTCAAGAGTGAATTGACCTCATTTATCATATGTGTGTTTATGTTTGTGTTACTACTTTATTTAGGTCTTGAAGAACATTTTTATATTCCCTTGTTGATACCTGTTATGCTAGTTAAACTTTTATTTAGTGAATTTCATTCTGGCATGATTAGTTTAAATTTACTTTCTGATGCATATTGTTCTGTCCTAATGAATACTTGTAAATAGTTTTGATAGACACTTGTGTAGATAGAATTTCTAAATTATTTTTCTTCCTACTTATATTTTCTGTATTGAATGCTATATATATTAAAAAATTAAGTTTGGGGGTAGGAAAAAAAATAAAATTTTAATGTGAAAATAATTCCTTTTAGTGTAATTTTATTACAAGCATGTTTTAGGTTAGTTTTACTTTCTCCTACAATCATTCTATCCTGATTATGCATGTATATGAATTTGATAGGATGTTGTAGTAGTAAGTAGATTCAACCTTTACTTTTTCTTCCTGCTATATTTTATTTAATTAATTGAAAAATATTTTTGAAATTTAAGTTTGGGTGAAAGAAAAATATTAACTCTTATTTGTTCTCAATTGTTATATTTTAAAAAATTATTAGCATAACTTCTGGCAGTTGAACCTCACTTGAGATAACTAAAACTTTTTATTTTAGTTGAATATTATGGAAGGATTGGATGAAAGTTTTAAGTAATAAAAGTTAATTTTATAATAAAAAGATATTTTGTATGAAATAATTTGATTATAGTTAACTATTTAAAGTAAAGAAAACTGTATTTTTGAAATGTTAAGAGACTTAAAGTATTGTGTATTAAGAAGAGATTGTGACTTTATGATGAATAATAAAGCTCATACCTAATTATAAAGTAAGGATGTGTTTCATGTTTGAACTTTAGAAAGAGAAGAGTGAAGTTTAAAATCATTACAGGCTCTCCAGATATAGTAATCCTCATTAAAAAATAAGGAAAAAAAGGGATTGAAAATGATAAAGAAAGAACAAAAAAAAGAAAGAAAAATATTTATGAGGAGATGCCTAATCAAAAATTGGCTTCACTTGAGTCACCCTAAAGGGAGAACTTGATTTCATTTCTGAATTTATATTTAAAGTATTGGCCTACATTCTGATGAAGTTTGCATGAACTCCTTTTTCACATAATCTTTCAAGGCATTTTTAATGTAATAAATTATGGTTTATCTTGAAATAGATAGAAGACTAGAACCCTTATACTTGATTGCTGAATATTCTTATACTTGTAGTGTTAACCCGAGTTACTGAATTTCTTTCTAAAAATTCTAACTAATTTATTCTTTTAAATGAAAAATTTTAGTGTTTTACAGGTGAAAAGTAAATTGCCTTGAGTTATATTTTTATGTAGTAATAGGGTTACTTGAGGACAAGTAACAGTTAAGTTTGGGAGATTTTGACCCATGGGAAAAATATATGTTTTTGGCTATATGATTTTACTTATTTTTATGATAATGCACTTTAAAGGAAGGTATTTTGTATGATTTTTGGTTTTAGATATATGAAATGGTGATTGGAGCAAAAAGAAGCAAAAACGGTGCAATTTGGAGTAAAAACGAGCAAGAAATGAAATTCTGCCATGACACATTTCGATAAGTCTTTTGATGCTTAATCTCTTTTACAATTCTTACATATTTTTGAATGAGATTACACTTTAAAGAAAGGTTGTTTTTATGCTTATTTTGTATGGCTATCTGTTACGAACGCAACGCAACAGAAACGTAGGGGCGAATCGGAGCTAAAACTAAGCCAAACAGAGCAAAACGGTGGAGCTGCGTAGCAGTCTGCTCACCGACGGCAGCCTCGATCTCACCGACGGGGAGATTTTCCAGAGACTGCCGAAATATGACCAAAAAACTCGCTGACAACGGCCTCGAACCCACCGACAGCGCCCGGGAAGATTCTAAACCGACTTTTGGCAATTTTGGGCCAAAATTCAACGTATTTGGACGCTTTTTCGAAGGGGTGCCTAAGGGAACTCTTAGGAATTTGTCTATACTATTTAAAATGCAAATTTAGGTTAAAGGGGGAGAAAAAGGAGAGAAAAAGAGAAAAAAAGGAGAGAAAAAAGAGAGGAATGTTTAGGATTCTTAGATTAAGAGTAGAAATGTAGATTTCTACCCTTTTAGAGAGATTGGAGAGGAGATTTTGAGAGAATTTGTAAGAGATTGCACTAGCATTGCATGGATCGATGGGAGACTTTGTTGGAGAGATCTTCGTCTTCTTTCAAATGGAAAATGCTAAGTATTGTTCTTCATTATCTTATAATTTTGTAAACAATTACCTGGTGGATTTGCTTTGGTTAAATGAAGTTTCTGTTGTATCTTCTTCATACTTTGTGACGCATCTCTCTTACTCTTTCTTCTTGTTTAAAAATAGTGACATGAGAAGATTATGCCATTATTTTTATTTTACTTTTCTTTTGTAATGAGTAGAATTCATGTTTAGGATTTTGTGATGCATGTTAGAAGTGAATTTAATTATAAATGTGATGGTTTTACTCTCACTTCATTTACATTAAAAAAATAGCTCGTTGTAGTGTTAAAATTCGTTGTAATTGTGTTGACCTCAAAGGGAGGTGTAATTCTCAACAAAGTGGAACCACATTCAAATTTCATGGATGGTGAAGTTCATGGGAGTTGAGTGCAAATAAATAGGGAAATATATTTTATTGGGCGTAGAATTGGAGATTTTAGAGTGACAGACTAAAATCCCCAATTTGGTCCTATTGATTGAGTACTGAAGCGGAGAAGTTAGCCATTAGGCGAGGGGAACGTGGGAGCTCCAAAGTGAGAGCCGGTATCCTCCCAGCCTAGCTACGGATTCAGTAACCATGCATAGGATTGGTCAATGTTCTTTATGCCTCGACCAAAGGGTAAAGATAGGATTGCTCCTATTTGTCACATACAATATTTAATGCATCTCATTCCTATTCATTATCTATTTCATTACATAAGAATATTAGTTTTTAATATTTCAAAATTCTTCAAACCAATTCATCCAAAAAGGGTTATCTTTAGAATTATTATTTGCACTTATTTGTAGTTACTATCTTTACATTTAACACTTGCATTTAGGAGTAGTTGCTAGATAAAATACAATTTTAATCGACATTCCAAACTAAGGACTATTAGTAGTAGACTAGAATTTGACTAAAGACCTTTTACTTCACTTCCTCATGGGATCGATACTGGGGTTTTTAAAGAAAACTCTGTATTACTTGAAGCGATACGTATACTTGTGTACCCCTAGTGTGTAAAATATGTTCTAATTTTTATATCATTTAAGATTTTGCACACTAGCCGCTATTCATAAATTGGGTCAAGTTTTTGGCCATTTTTTGGAAGTTAATTTATTGTGTAATTGAGGGTCGGGTCAGTGTTGATTTGAACTTTTTATGTTGAAACTAATTTTAGATTATTTGATGTGTGTTTAGACTAAAATATGAATGAAATTTTTCATGAATAGTTAGTAATCTTGAATGTTCAAAAATAAAAATGAAAAAAAGATTTTTTAGCAATTAACTCCTGCTCTGCAAAATTTTTCTATGTAGGCTTAATCATTTCTATTATATTTATATTAAAGCATGTGTAGAAGTAGAAGTTAGTTTTTCCTTACTACATCATTATTGTACTTAGATTAATTCATGTTTATTTCTTTCTCTCATGCTTTAGAAAATTTCATGATTCATATTTATACTAAAGCTGAAGTTTGGGGGAAGGGAAAACATTTATCAAATTTAAACATTTTTTGTCCTTAATGAACTAGTATTTTCTTTAAAAATATATTAACATAACATAAGGAATGAAAAATCTGTTTAAGATTACCTAAATTTTTGTATTTATAAATACTTTAGTAATCTTAACTAAAATTTCAAAAATTTTGATTGATTTTAAGAATAGAATTATTTAACTTAAAAAATAATAAGATCAAAATTTTTCTATTTATAGTAAAGAGAATTGTATTTTTGAAATACTAAGGAATCAAGATTATTGCTTGAAAAAGAAAAGATTGAAATAAGTTTTGAAAAATAATAAATTATTAAAAATGTTATATTTATTAAGTAAGAATGTATAAGTTTTTGAAAATAAGTTAAGGACAGTGAAGTTCAAAATCATTAACAGGCTATCCAAAAATAGTAATCCTCACTTAAAAAAAAGACGAAGAATGTGAGGAAAAGCTTGAGGAAATGTCTAATCTAAAATTGGCTTCACTTGAATTATCTTATATGAAGAAAACTGATTACATTTTTAACTTAATTTCTATGTACAAATATTTTTACTAGAAAAATATTTCATGAAAATCTTTTTCTTGTAAATATTCTATGTGACCTTAATATGATGAACTACAATTATTCTAGAAATAAATGAAAAATTGGAAGTCTTATGATTTGGTATTTAAATGTTCTTTAATTCTTAAAATTAAACTTAATTAGTGAAATTTGGTTAATGATTTGCTAAAGCATTTATAAAACCAAAAATTATAAGGAATCTTAAATATTTTAACTCCATTCCAAATGTTATCTATTTTATGTAATTAAAAAGGTTACTTGAGTACAAATAACGTTTAAGTTTGGGGAAATTTGATCTACCTAAAAAATACTCACTTTTATGCCTTATTTATGATTCAATTTTTAAGGATATTATGCTTTAATGAAAGGTATTTTCATGTTTTTGGATGTAGATGATTAAAGAAAGTCCAATATGGAAAAATAAGGAAAAAGGAGCAAAAAGGAGCAAAATGGAACTTATGGAGCAAAATATTGGAATTATTCCAGCTCGATACAGTCGCTGTTAAGATTTTTTGATGACTTTAGGGAGTAATTTTAATGGAGTTAAGCAGTTATTGGAGCTTCTAGAAGACTGGAAGTTACTCCTAATATATAGGACATGTGATACAATTCATTTGAACACAAGGAAACGGTTTAAATCGCGAAGAGGTGTGATCCAAAGTGAAGAGGTGTGAAGACGTGGTCACGGAGTCCGGCGCCTAGGCGCCAGGTCCCAGCGCCTATGCGTGACAGTTAACTTCTAGAAGATGCATTGAATTAGGATGACTTTTGAAGATGTGCCTTAAGCAACCCCTGGTCAAATTTAGAGCTCTATAAATAGGAGCCCATTCTACAGAAAAAAATTGCACCCCACCCCCCTTAGGCACTCCATAGTCCCTAAGCACCTTTTCTCCCCCCTCTAGTTTTATTTAGTCTCTTCCACACTTAGGGTGCCACTTTACTTTGTATCTAGTGAGTTTATTTTGAGTGTTTATTTTGTGTTGTTTCTGTTGGAGTCTTTCATCATTGCTTTGGAGTCAGTAGAAGTCAGCGGATCACTTGAAGGAACACTTCAGATAAGTATTTGTACTTTGGTTCAAAGTTTTATAAATATGTTTTGTTGTGTGATTTCAATTTGTTCTGAGTAGTTAGTTATCTTTCTCCTTTCAACTATGAAAGGATAATAAATTAATTAAATTTTGTAGGAGAATTAAATTTAAAATATTGAAAACATTGTGATGATATTAATACCTGATCTTAGTTTACTTTTTAAATTGGCCATTTAAATTGTTAAAACATGTTGAAGAATTTTGTGACCTATCGGGAGATAAATTCTTAACTAGTAGATATCACATTAATCCTTGTGTAGTCGAAGGCTTTATGTGGGTTATTCAAGGTGAAGTGTAAATAAATAGGAAGATATGATTTATTGGGCATGGAATTCATTAGTTTTTAGAGTGACAGACTAAATTCTAGTAATTTGGTTTATAGTAAGGGAACGGGACACTGGTAGGGCCAACCATAGCCACCCTTGAACATCTAGTAGTGTGAGCCTAGATTAACCCATTCTACTAATAAAACATCCTTAACTGATTTATAGATTAGTCAATGTTCTTTGCACCTGGACCAAAGGGTAAAGAATAGGAATGCTTCTATTTGGCACAATACCATGATCTAAATTCCCTACAAAAGATAATTATTCTAAAAACTTGGATTAATTGAAAAGGAGAAAGTCGTGTTTATACTTGCATTGAATTTTAATTACTGTTTACTTTATTACGGATTACTGCTTACTTGCTTATTGAAAAAATTGTTAGTAAATTAAATTTGAATATATATATATATATATATATATACATATAAATTACTTTTATATTGATAAATTCCAAAATCTTACTTAAATTTCTTACTTTTTATAAAAGCACTATCACTGTGGGATCGATAACCAGGACTCCACTAGAGCCCTGTATTACTTGAACAATACGTATACTTGCGTTTAAAATTGTGACTTTTATAATAATTATAAAATTTAAATATAAATTCATAAGTAAAAGTAAACCTCGCACATCAAGTTTTTGAAGTCATTTACCAGTAATTAAATATTCTAAAAAGTGGTATCAAATTCTTTTATTTAAAAGCATATATAAAGTCACATCGCATCATTCCTTCAAAGCATCCTTCTATACGCCCTTCAGGTTTTTAATGCTAAAAAGTCTGCTTTGAATTTACTTGGAAAACTTTTTAACAAGTTTCTTTGGGAATGTGGTGGTGTTAAAAAGCATTAACTCTCTTGGCATAAGCTTTGTAAGCCAAAGATTTTTAGAGGGCTTGGTTTTAAAGCTTTACATCATGCTGTTGAGGCTAATATGTGCAATTTTGTTGACCTCATTTTACAATGAGTCAATGCCCTTTTGACCTAAAAAGTCAACATTGGTCAAACTGGTCAAACCAGACCAAATGACCTACCCTGTTGACCCCATAGGTCACCCTTTTGACCTAAAAAGTCAACATTGGTCAAAATGGTCAAACCAGACCTAATGACCTCCCCTGTTGACCCCACTGGTCAACCTTATGACCTAAAAAGTTAACATTGGTCAAACTGGTCAAACTAGACCTAATGACCTACCCTATTGACCCAATAGGTCACGCTTTTGACCTAAAAGTCAACATTAGTCAAACTGGTCAAAGCAGACCAAATGACCAACCCTGTTGACCCCATAGGTTACCCTTTTGACCTAAAAAGTCAACATTGGTCAAAATAGTCAAACCAGACCTAATGACCTATCCTGTTGACCCCATAGGTCAACCCTTTTGACCTAAAAAGTCAACTTTAGTCAAAATGGTCAAACCAGACCTAATGACCTACCCTTTTAACCCCATAGGTCAACCCTTTTGACCTAAAAAGTCAACTTTGGTCAAAATGGTCAAACCAGACCTAATGACCTACCACCGTCGACCCCATGAGAAGTGCGTCAAACGAGCCGAGCTTGAGCGAGCACAGACTTGGCTCGTGTTCGGCTCGTGTTCGAAATGGCTCGTGAAAGGTGTGTTCGTGTTCGGCTCGTGTTCGAAATGGCTTGTTCGTGTTCGGCTCGTGTTCGGCTCGAAATTGGCTCGTTAAAATTAATTGGAAAAATATATGTCTAGCGCCGGATTCGAACCTGGACCAAATGAATGGAAACAAGAAGCATAACCACGCTACCACACAAGCAGTTATGATTTAAACTTAAATATAAATATATATAATATATTAATATATAATAATATATATAATAAATTATTATATAGATAATTATGTGATTATTTTTTTATTTCGAGCTAATTCGAGCCGAACACGAGCGAACAAACAGTTGTTTTTGTTCGGCTCGTTAACATTTCGAGCTTAAAAATTTGTTCGTGTTCGGCTCGTTAGGCTTAACGAACGAGCTGAACACGAGCTACTTAACGAGCCGAACACGAGCTGTTCGCGAACAACGAGCCAAATTGCCAGCCCTACCCATAGGTCAACCCTTTTGACCTAAAAAATCAACTTTGGTCAAAATCGTCAAACCAGACCTAATGACCTACCCTGCTGACCCCATAGGTCAACCCTTTTGACCTAAAAGTCAACTTTGGTCAAAATGGTCAAACCAGACCTAATGACCTACCCTGTTGACCCCATAGGTCACCCTTTCGACCTAAAAAGTCAACTTTGGTCAAATTGGTCAAACCGCACCTAATGACCAAACCCGTTGACCCCATAGGTCAACCTTTTGACCTAAAAAGTCAACTTTGGTCAAATTGGTCAAACCGGACCCATCTGCCAAACCCATTGACCCCATAGGTCACCCTTTTGACCTAAAAAGTCAACTTTGGTCAAATTGGTCAAACCAGACCCAATGACCTACCCTGTTGACCCCACAGGTCAACCTTTTGACTTAAAAAGTCAATATTGGTCAAAATGGTCAAACCAGACCCAATGACCAACCTTGTTAACCCTAAAGGTCAACCTTTTGACCTAAAATGTCAACTTTTCTCCAACTAGTCAAACCAGACCCAGTGACCAACCCTGTTGACCCCATAGGTCAACCTTATGACCTAAAAAGTCATCATTGGTCAAAATGGTCAAACCAGACCCAACGACGGTTGACCCCATAGGTCTATATTTTGACCTAAAAAGTCAACTTTGGTCAAATTGGTCAAACCAGACCCAATGACCAACCCTGTTGACCCCACAGGTCACCTTTTTGACCTAAAAAGTCAACTTTGGTCAAACTGGTCAAACCAGACCTAATGACCTACCCGGTTGACCGCATAGGTCAACCTTATAACCTAAAAAGTCAACATTGGTCCAATTGGTCAAACCATACCTAATGACCTACCCTGTTGACCCATAAGTCAACCCTTTCATCCAATGACACATTTGAAGCCCCACAATGACAAAATCATAAGTACTGGACATTTTAAAATTAAATTGATCAATTTAGGCTGACTTGAGTCAACCCATGTCAAAATTGGTCAACACCTATTTATTTTGATCAAAATAGATAAAAATGAAATAAA
This sequence comes from Papilionanthe hookeriana x Papilionanthe teres, assembly GCA_022702705.1. Lineage (NCBI taxonomy): Eukaryota > Viridiplantae > Streptophyta > Magnoliopsida > Asparagales > Orchidaceae > Papilionanthe > Papilionanthe hookeriana x Papilionanthe teres. Next base: position 90,149,805 of record CM040430.1, on the reverse strand, counting down.
AACAACAAAATTAATCAAATAATTAATTTCAAAATTATTTTGATTAATTAAAATGATTAATGATTTAGTTTTCAATATTTTAATTAAATGACATTATTAATTAAATGAAAATTAAATTAAAATCATAAAATGATAAAAATGATAAAATTAATCAATTAATTAAATTGAAATTATTTTCAATTAATAAATTGGTTAATAAAATATTTCCCAACAATTTTAATTAATAAAATAATTAATTAAAATGGGAAATTAAAAAGAAATGAATTGACATACAACCTCCTCATAATTAATTAAGTTAAACTCATCTTAAGGCTTAACTAAGCCCACTTTAAGACCACTTAGCCATGGGTTAATATCCATCATCATGCATGGGGTGAGGTGTCACTCTCTCCTTCACCTTAGCCCTCATTTATCCATGAAGTGGCAGACCAACATGAGGCCTCACCACCCACCTCCCAAGCCATCCAATGGAAGGGAAAACCATGCATGAAACCCCCCCCTTACCATGGTTAGAAGCAATGATGAGGGGTGAGCTTGTGTGTCACCATTTGCCAAGCTTAAGAGATGAGGTGTAAGCTCCCTAAGAAGGGAAAAGGCAGCACACCATGCACCTCCCACATGAGCCAATGGATGAGAGACAAAACAATGAAGATCATCATGGAAAACTTAGGGAGAAGCATCAATGCTTATCTTCAGCCAAATCATTCATCTAATGGGCTGATAGAGGAGGTAACTACTCCCCTAGAACATCCTAAGTTAAGCCATAACCTTCCCTTGCTATAAATAGGACCCCTTAGCCGAAAATAGCAAGAAGAAGAAAAAATTTAGGGAGAACTATAGGCTGCCCAAATCTACCTTCTCCCAACATAAAAAGTCTTCCTAAGAGTCCCAACAATCTTTTAAGATAGAATTCAAGCCATAGTTTGAGCCCATTTGAGCCAATTTGATCAAATTTCAAAAACAGACCCAATTTAGGCACTTCTTCAAAATTCCTCCGCAAGCCCGACTTCTAGATCAAATTGCTGCAGCAATAACTTGCTATTGGAGTCCTAGAAGGCAAGCACAAGGTCTAATCTAGCTTGATTTGCTTGTGGCAAAGGTATGGAATTTTTCTTTACAAAATAAATCATGTTTTCGATATATCATGTGTTATACTAGTCCAAAAGTGTATCATCACCGTATGGATGGATACTTCTCATCCAGAAGATCATTTAAAAAAAATCACTCAATTTCATCAAGAAATGAGTGAGATATTGAGGTTTAAAGTTTAATGGCTCGAAATAATTCAGATTTTTATCTAAATAACCTCGGTCGTCCGATCCCATGCCTTAGGGATGGACGGCGCGGATCGTGCCCCGCAGGTGTCCGCTGTTCGGCCCCCGCAGCGGATCCTTCCGCCTGTTCGATGCGTCCGAGGACACGCGTCGGCGAGAGGTGAGTTTGGCGGCGCGGTATTAAAAAAAATTCATTAAAACCTTAAAAACTTCAAAAATTAATATCTTTTTATCCAGAGGTCATAAAAATAAAATAAAAATACCTCTGGAAAGCTCTTGAAGAGGAGAAAATTATGAGACCAAAATCATAATTTTCTTCTCAGTATTTAATTTTTAATTAATTAAATACTCTCTGGAGTATTTTAATTATTAAAAATTATTTATAAATCAAAAAAATTATGAAACTTTGGGGCATTTATCTTCATGTTCTTAGGGACCTTCCATAATTTTTCCAAGGACAGGAAACATGCCTAGGATACTTTTCTCTAATTTTCAAGTTTCTTTGTAATTATTTCAAATAATAATTATAAAAATTGAAAATTAAGAAAAATAAAAATGCAAATGTCTAGAAATGATAAGGCAATGTACAATAACCCTAAGAAAATTATTTCTAAGTCATAGAAATCATTTTGAATGGTATTTTGAAATGTAGGGTTAAAATAATTTATTAATTAAATAATTTCAATCCTAAAAATACCCTTTTATAAATTTAACATATTTTCATCAACAATCAAAGTTAGAAAATGGTTCTAGTCTGTGATAGAATAATTAGAAATTTCATTTAAGTCTATAATGACCAAATTGGACTTAACTAAGTTTAAAACAATATTTAAACCCATTAAACCTTACTTAAATTAGGTTTATTCTTAATTAAGTTTAAAAAAATATTAAACTTAATTAATCAAAAATTAATCCTTTTAATTAAGTTTAAATACATAATAAACTTAATTAACTCATTAAACCTTACTTAAATTAGGTTTAATATAAAAATTAAACCTTAATTAAGTTTAAAGACATATTAAACTTAATTAATCAAAAATTAAATCACTTAATTAAGTTTAAAGACACAATAAACTTAATTAATTCATTAAACCTTACTTAAATTAGGTTTAATATAAAATTAAATCTTAATTAAGTTTAAAGACATATTAAACTTAATTAATCAAAAATGAAGTCTTTTAATTAAGTTTAAAGATATAATAAACTTAATTAACCCATTAAACCTTACTTAAATTAGGTTTAAATACAAAAAAATCAACACTTTTAATTAAGTTCAAGAATAAAGACATATTAAACTTAATTAATCTTCATACACATAAAGTTTAAACAAACCTAAACCCTAATTAGGTCTAACCCATTAGACTTAATTAAACCATTAGACCTTAACTAACTAAGGTTTAATCAAACTTAAACCCTAATTAGGTCTAACCCATTAGACCTAATTAAACCATTAAACATTAACTAATTAAGGTTTAACTAAACATAAACACAAATTAGGTCTAACCCATTAGACTTAATTTAAACCATTAAACCATAACTAACTAACGTTTAAACAAACTTAAACCCTAATTAGGACTAACCCATTAGACCTAATTAAACTATTAAACCTTAACTAACTAAGGTTTAAACAAACTTAAACCCTAATTAGGTCTAACCCATTGCATCTAATTAAACCATTAAACCTTAACTAACTAAGGTTTAATCAAACTTATACCCTAATTAGGTCTAACCCATTAGACCTAATTAAACCACTAGACCTTAACTAACTAAGGTTTAAACAAACATAAACCCTAATTAGGTCTAACCCATTAGACCTAATTAAACCATTAGACCTTAACTAACTAAGGTTTAAAAAAACCTAAACCCTAATTTGGTCTAACCCATTAGACTCAATTAAACCACTAGACCTTAACTAACTAAGGTTTAAACAAACCTAAACTCCTAATTAGGTCTAACCCATTAGACCTAATTAAACCATTAAACCTTAACTAACTAAGGTTTAAACAAACCTAAACTCTAATTAGGTCTAACCCATTAGACCTAATTAAACCATTAAACCTTAACTAACTAAGGTTTAAACAAACCTAAACCCTAATTAGGTCTAACCCATTAGACCTAATTAAACCATTAAACCTTAACTAACTAAGGTTTAATCAAACTTAAACCCTAATTAGGTCTAACCCATTAGACCTAATTAAACCATTAAACCTTAACTAACTAAGGTTTAATCAAACTCAAACCCTAATTAGGTCTAACCCATTAGACCTAATTAAACCATAATCAAACATAAACCCTAATTAGGTCTAACCCATTAGACCTAATTAAACCATTAGACCTTAACTAACTAAGGTTTAATCAAACTTAAACCCTAATTTTGTCTAACCCATTAGACCTAATTAAACCATTAGACCTTAACAAACTAAGGTTTAATCAAACTTAAACCCTAATTAGGTCTAACCCATTAGACCTAATTAAACCATTAGACCTTAACTAACTAAGGTTTAAACAAACCTAAACCCTAATTAGGTCTAACCCATTAGACCTAATTAAACCATTAGATCGTAACTAACTAAGGTTTAAACAAACTTAAACCCTAACTAGGTCTAACCCATTTGACCTAATTAAACCATTAAACCTTAACTAACTAAAGTTTAAACAAACCTAAACCCTAATTAGGTCTAACCCATTAGACCTAATTAAACCATTAGACCTTAACTAACTAAGGTTTAAAAAAACCTAAACCCTAATTAGGTCTAACCCATTAGACCTAATTAAACCATTAGACCTTAACTAACTAAGGTTTAAATAAACTTAAACCCTAATTAGGTCTAACCCATTAGACCTAATTAAACCATTAAACCTTAACTAAATAAGGTTTAATCAAACTTAAACACTAATTAGGTCTAATCCATTAGACCTAATTAAACCATTAAACCTTAACTAACTAAGGTTTAATCAAACTTAAACCCTAATTAGGTCTAACCCATTAGACCTAATTAAATGATTAAACCTTAACTAACTAAGGTTTAATCAAACTTAAACCCTAATTAGGTCTAACTCATTAGATCTAATTAAACCATTAAACCTTAACTAACTAAGGTTTAATCAAACTCAAACTCTAATTAGGTCTAACCCATTAGACCTAATTAAAACATAATCAAACTTAAACCCTAAATAGGTCTAACCCATTAGACCTAATTAAACCATTAGACCTTAACTTATTAAGGTTTAATCAAACTTAAACCCTAATTAGGTCTAACCCATTAGACCTAATTAAACCATTAGACCTTAACTAACTAAGGTTTAAACAAACCTAAATCCTAATTAAGTCTAACCCATTAGACCTAATTAAACCATTAGACCTTAACTAACTAATGCTTAAACAAACCTAAACCCTAATTAGGTCTAACCCATTAGATCTAATTAAACCATTAGATCTTAACTAACTAAGGTTTAAACAAACCTAAACCCTAACTAGGTCTAACCCATTAGACCTAATTAAACCATTAGACCTTAACTAACTAAGGTTTAATCAAACATAAACCCTAATTAAGTCTAATCCATTAGACCTAGTTAAACCATTAAACCTTAACTAACTAAGGTTTAATCAAACTTAAACCCTAATTAGGTCTAACCCATTAGACCAAATTAAACCAATAGACCTTAACTAACTAAGGTTTAATCAAACTTAAACCCTAATTAGGTCTAATCCATTGAACTCTAATTAAACCATTTAACCTTAACTAACTAAGGTTTAATCAAACATAAACCTTAATTAGGTCTAACCCATTGAACCCAATTAAACCATTAAGCCTTAACTAACTAAGGTTTAATCAAACTTAGATCCTAATCAGTCTAATCCATTGCACCCAATTAAACCATTAAACCATAACTAACTAAGGTTTAATCAAACTTAAACCCTAATTAGGTCTAACCCATTGCACCTAATTAAACCATTATACCTTAACTAACTAAGGTTTAATCAAACTTAAACCCTAATTAGGTCTAACCCATTGAACCTAATTAAACCATTGACCATAAATACCTAAGGTTTAAACAAACCTAAACCCTAATTAGGTCTAACCCATTAGACCTAATTAAACCATTAGACCTTAACTAACTAAGGTTTAATCAAACTTAAACCCTAATTTGGTCTAACCCATTAGAGCTAATTAAACCACTAGACCTTAACTAACTATGGTTTAAACAAACCTAAACCCTAATTAGGTCTAACACATTAGACCTAATTAAACCATTAGACCTTAACTAATTAAGGTTTAAACAAACCTAAACCCTAATTTGGTCTAACCCATTAGACCTAATTAAACGATTAGACCTTAACTAACTAAGGTTTAATCAAACCTAAACCCTAATTAGTTCTAACCCATTAGATCATAACTAACTAAGGTTTAATCAAACTTAAACTCTAATTAGGTTTAACCCATTAGACCTAATTAAACCATTAAACCTTAACTAACTAAGGTTTAATCAAACTTAAACCCTAATTAAGTCTAACCCATTAGGCCTAATTAAACCATTAAACCTTAACTAACTAAGGTTTAATCAAACTTCAACCCTAATTAGGTATAACCCATTAGACCTAATTAAACCATTAGACCTTAACTAACAAAGGTTTAATTAAACTTAAACCCTAATTAGGTCTAACTCATTAAACTTAATTAAACCATTAAACCTTTGTCGGCATATTTTTGGGTTATGTGTTTTATTTTAAAAGGGGGTCGCCTAACAGAAGTTGTCGGCGGATTTTTAATTTAACTGAAATAAATAATTTGAGAAGTAGTATTTGATTTTTGAAAATAATTTTAAGATATGAAATCAAACCGACCTCACAACCCAGATAGTTTGTATAAACAAGCACCGCATCACAAACCGTGTATCTATCCCGAAGAATAGACACATTGTTTGGTGATGGGGCTCGATTAAATAAACTAGAAGATTTGTGACATCCGTTTGGTTCGCGAACCAATTTTATAAGCCGACAAATTCCCCGCTTAATATAAATGAATTAAGCGGGGTTTATATTACTCGGTTCTTAAAATTCCTATAAGGGCAAGCCCCTATAAGTTAATTACATCTTAAGTGACAGGAATCACTTAAGAAAACTCTCGATAATAATCGATAATTCGCTCTCGAGAATCTCAAAGTTTAAGTTTTCAAGGGATTGAATTTTGGAATTTCAATAAGGAATGGATCAAGTTTGGAACATTTTGTTTTGGGAATTCAAAGGAAGAAAGGTAGGAGAAATTACAGATTCGAAGCGAACTTCGGTAATTTCCCGACTATCCTATTGTTTGGCTTGAATTTTAGGAAAGTCCTAATGTTTATTTAATGTTTTGATCTTGCCAATTTTAATTAATTAGGACTTATATTCGTATGACATGATCATACAAATAGCCTCGAAGATGTGAGGGTTTATGTCGTATCGAACGACTACCTCGGAATCCTAAGACCAGTTAGGACTTAATTTTCAATGCAAATGCCTAACAAAAGGTTGAGGATTTATGTTGCACTAGGCAAACTACCTCGAAATCCTATGGCTTGGTTATTTAATTCTAATAAAGTTTTCGTTGAAGTAGACTTAGGTTTTGCTGATGACGATGGCCGTGCTGCCCACCATGCTCCGAGCTTCTTGTTGTTGCAGAGGGTTTAGTTTTAGAAGATTGTAATCAAAAGAAAAGAGAGGAGTTTGTTTTTAGAAATTTTAAAGTCCAAGTGTTTTTTATGTTTTAATTAAAACAAATCTTAAAGTTGATTATAACAACACCGGTTAAGATCCCACGGTTCCATCCTTCCGACATCGTTATTTTTATCGGATTCACTTAGTCCAGATGAATTTGCTAAGCTCAACTAAATGAGTTCCACACTTTCATTTAGACCGTAGGAAATCCCGTTAGCAACACGTAGGTTACATCATCCGAGGTATTCCAGATCATCCAACAAGACGTTTTAATTTAGTTATAATTGCAGTTTTTTATTCTGTTTGTAATTAAATTTTGAGTTGTTTTATATTTTGAAATGTTGTGGCGGTGAATTTTATCTTGTAATGACTTTTAATTTAGTTTTGGTTTCAGTTTTAGGGACTATCCTAATGGTGTGGGTTTTCATGCAACAGTTGTTTATCATGCAAGAAAAGTAAGTGCATTTGCAATAAAGTAAATTGCAAGAAGGTAAATTGTAATAAAATAAAAGTGAACCTGGAGGGTCTCCCCGTCATCTCAAGCTGCACTTAAACACAATTTATAATATTTAAGCATTTAAAGCAAGTTCCTAGGTAAAACTAAGGTAAGGGTTATGGTTTTCTACCAAGGTCCTACTCCTATATCTAGTCATCTCCTATGACATCTAGGTTCTTGTGTTTTGGTTTGAGGATGATTTTCTTCATCAAAGAACAATTAAGTTCAGTTGTTCTTATAAACATCCTATCATACTGAGAAAGTGCTTAAGACGAATCTTAAACATCTTTTCAATACTTTTAGGATTATTTTAAGTCCAAGAGAATTTAATTATACAATGAATCAATTATCCAGGAGTTCAAGTTTTGTTATCTTCGCTCGTTGAACTAGGACATTTGAATATCCTTTGAGTGAAGTAATACTTCACTTAACACTCCATTTAGGAGTTATGACAACATAAGCTTTTGAGGGCAAATCGATGTTCAAGTGATTTTGTGATTTAATTTAATTTTAATTAATGGGTTTAAGTTTGGAATAGTGTTCAAGTTGTTTTAGATTTATTTTGAATTCTTTATGTCTTGAGTGATGTTATATTTAATTCAACTTAATTTAATTTAATTTTAATTTAATTTAATTTGATTTAGTTTTAATTTTAATTTAATTTAATTTTATTTAATTTAATTTTTAATTTTATTTTAACTTGATTTTATATTATTATTTTTTTAATTTAATTTAATTTAATTTAATATGTTTTAATTTAATTTAATTTAATGTGATTTAATTTATTTTAATTTATTTTAATTTAATTTAATTTTAATTTAATTTAATTTAATTTAATTTAAACTTTAATTTGATTAAATTTTAATTTAATTTTATTTTAGATTTTAATTTAATTTAAATTTTAACTTAATTTTAATTTTAATTTTAATTTAAAATTTTATTTTTTTATGTTTTTTTTAAATGATTTAATTTTAATTGTTAAAGTATTAATTTAATTGAAATTTTAAAAGGATTTATTTTAATTTAATTTAATGATTAAGTATTTTAGCATTTTAAATTTTGAATTTGAATTATAATTTTAATTAAGAATTAAATGTTATTGAGGTGATTAATTTAGGGATTCTTAGATTAAAGAATAAATTTCCTCCTAATAATATCTCTATTTTAATAATTCCAATTTTTTCTATTCTTCCAAGTTTAATCAATTATTTAATTAAGGTTTATTTTAATTACTTTCAAATTATTTGGTAGGTTTCTACCCTTTAATTACCTAAGTTTCAAACATCCAAAATCAACTTAGTATCAAATGTTTTACCCACCCTTTTGATTAAACTTAAAATTTTTAATTATAAGTTAAAATTTTAATTACTATTTTACCCTTTAAACTTACTAATTTCATAACTCACTAAATTGAGCTTAAATGAATTTGAAATTTTTATGTGACTTCACTCATATGTCAATCAAGACATTAGAGGAGAAAATGTGATTTTTTCTGTATTTAACTTATTTATGAAATTAGTTTTGGTGGAAAATAAGAATTTTCAAGGAAAATTTAATAACATGTACCAAGGGAAAGTTTCTGTCCTTAAGAAAATTATGAGACATTACTAATGACTAGAGGACCACTTGGACCAATTTTGGTGATTTTTTGAATTATATTATTTTTATTATAATTATTTTGAGTTTTGGAGTATTAATTAATTTAAAAATAAAATAAAGGTTGAAGAATGAATTTTATATTTTTCAAAAATCTCTCTGATATAAAGGAAACCAGAGAACCAATTTTTTTAATTTTAAAATTACCTTAGAGCTTTAAAATTTAATATCTCATCATAGAGACTTAAGAAAAATATGGGGTTGTTCTTAAATGATTAAAATTCAAAATATGACATTTTGGTGAATTTTATTATTTTTGTGATTTTTATTATTTTTTAATTATTAAAATATTAAAATAATGTAAAAAATCAACTTTTTTAGAAAATTAAAATTTTATTTTTCTTAAATTCCCCTGATATCAGAGAGGTTCCAAAACCAATTTGGTGGATTTTTAAAAAGTATTTTGAAAGTTATGAATTTTTGAAGTTTGATTTTGGCTAAATGACTTAATCAACCCATTTGATAGAGCTAACCAAGTCCAATTGACTTCAAACTTTTATGGTGGGTTCCTCTGATCCTAAAGGTCAGTGGAGAATTGATTTCAAGTCAATTTGATGTATGATTAGCTCTAATTAATTAAGGTTCTATTTTGGGTGTTTAAGCCAATTAGAGTTATTCCAAGTGAGTTAACTCAAAACTTTTTTTCCCTAGGGTCCTCTGGTCATAAGAAACATCCTCAAATTTTCCTAGAATTTATTTCTCAACATGCTAATTATTGGAATTAAAGTACTCAAAACAGCAACATAAATTTAAAAAATCAATAACTTCTCATAGGGATGGCCTCCGACCTTGGAAAATTCGAGGAATGTCCCCAAGTTCAGAGGCTTCAAAAGCCCTATGGTCTCATGCCATGGTGAATTTCCTATGTGCATGGAGAATTAAAACAATGCAGAGAGTAAATAAATCATTAAAAATAAAATACTTAATGAAATTAAATGATTTCTTTTCCACATTATTCACCTCTGTTCACTGAGCAAGAGGGTATTTTTATTTTATTTTTAGGATTTTTCTACAAAAAGTTATGAATTTTCAAAGTTCTGGGTATTTAATAAACAAGAAAATCCCTATTTTTCTATTTATCCGAATCAGCGCCGCGTCAACCTTAGCATCCCCGAACAGCCACGCGGTGCTTTCTGGTTCGACGTCGCCATCCGACTCAGCGCTCCAGGGCCCCGCTGCATCGTTCCGTCTCCTCATACGACTCAATCTGGATCTTCCACTTGCGCGTGTATCAAATGAACGGCATCCGTTCATCATCCCCAAGCCTCCTAACCTGAGAACCGTTCACACTAAATCCTTAATATCTCACTCAATACTTAACGGATTTTGGTGTTCTTGTGCTCTATGGATTTTTCTTGAAGAGACAAACACATCTATACGGTTATCATGCATTTAAATTAAAGCATTTGGAATAGACAATCTCCAGAGGCTCGGGATAAAGAGTTAGCTCATACCTTAGCTCAGAGAAGTGTGGCTTCGATCTGAGGGTTGTGTCACCTTCGATTGAGTCCAAACAAGCTCCAGATGAAGTCTCCCGGCCTGGTGAATTATCCAGGTATCATTTCGACCACAGCCGATTACAAAGCTTGGAGTTTGGAATAGATGGGTGGCCTAGAGAGGGGGCTTTCCTGGGGAACTTCTCCTCTTGACCTTGTGCAGGTGTAGGTGAGTTTAATTTGACTTTGGTGGAGGATTTGGGAGTGTCCCGTTCGGCTCGAGAATCGAGCTCCAAAATCGAGCTCGATTAGTGGGGATTAGGGCAAGAGGACGATGGGGATCAAATGCTCTAGGTGTGGGGAGAGTCTGGAGTGATAAGGTTGATTCAGCACCTCCTCCATGGCCGAGAGAGGTGGGGTTTAAATAGAAGAGGCTGGAGGGCCTCCCAGGGGGAGTTAGGGACTGGGATCAGCTGCTCTTAGCAAGAGAAGAATAGTTGCAATGGCCAATGGGGATGGGGCGGCTCGGCGAGTGGGAATTCCAAACTTTGGCTCCTCCCGAGGTCTAGGCCATGGTGTTTTCCGGCGACCCAGTGGCTGGTCGGGCGAGCATGGGTCACCCTCGAGTCCAGGTGGGTCGTAGGTCGGAGGATTGTGCAGTCAATTGGCCATGGACATGTGTAAAGGGCTTGGATTAAAATGGTATGGGGAGAGGCTCATTTTGGGTCCAAATGGGTCAACCCATCATTTTTGGTTTGGTGCACCCTTCCAAGTTCTTGTTTTGGGCTAGGAGGATCATGTGAGTCAACTGCCATGGAGTGGTGAAGTCCCCATCAAAATAGTTTAAGTTAATTTTGGGTTATGGTGTTGCATTAAAGAGGTTAAAATGGCTTAAGGAAGGTTTAGGAAAGGACTTCCTCTTCTTGCCATTAATGGCTTGGTGACAAGTCAAACCCCCTATGGCTTCATGTGGCTTGTCCATGGCTTGCATGTGGCTCCATTTGGCTCATCCTTGGCTTAGGAAAAGTGGATTCATTCATATGAAAAAGGAATTTGGAAATTTTGGAAATTTAGTGAAAATTTAGATGGTGCTTGATTTAGGTTAATTTGATGATTGATTTGGGACTTAGGAATTGATTCCAATTGAAGGGATGATGAGAAGGAATTATCAATGTGGGCTTTCGAATGGGTTTGGGCTTTTGGATTTTACTTTGGATGGGCTTTTAAAATGGTTTAGGTAAGTGGGCTTTTGGATTTTAAAATGGACCTTAGGATGAAAGTTTGGTAAAGGCTTGGGCCAAATAATTGTTGGGTTTGGTTTAGGGATATTTCATGAGGGATTTAGAATAAATTTGAGGTGGTTTGGGCTTGAATTGGGTTAGGTTTGGGTTCACTTGGTACATGGGCCAATGTAAGTCAAATTGGGCTAACTTGGGCCAATGTTGGGCTAGGGTTGAAATTGATGTAAAATTAATGTTGGTAAATGTTTATGGGAGTGTTTCAAAGAGGTTTTGACTTTGGTTGGGTTTTGATTTAGGGGTTTGGGCTTATTTGGGTTAGGTTTGGATTTAGGTCAAAATTGGGCCTTTTAGCTTTGGGTTGCATTTGAGTGGGGTTTGGGCTTATTTGGGAAAATTATGTTAGTGTTTTATTTGTGGGGATGTTAAGGAAGGTTTAGAAAAGGTTTTGGGGTTAATTGGAGTTGAATTGGTTTAGTTTGGGCTAAGTTTGGGTCATGGGTCCAAATTGGGCTTTAAGGTCCAAAGTGAAATTGGATTCAAATGCCAATCAAATTGGACTTGGATTTGGTCTATATTGGTGTTGGGGATGTTGAATTGGACCAGAATTTGGGTCAATTGGGTAGGTTTGGTTTGACATTGGGTTTATTTTGGGTTAAAAATGGGTCAAATTGGGGATTTTGACAAAATTGGAGTAAATTAACAAAATTGGCCCATGGTGTAGTTGAACAAAATGAAATTGGGAATATTTGGGATTTTCTGCAATTTTCTGAGAATTTTTTGAATTTTTGGATTTTTTTTGGCTAAGAGGGGCATTTTGGGTATTTGGAGGGTATTGGGGGGTATTTTTGGAATTTTTGGCTATGAATGATCAATTTGAGTAATGTGAGAATGTTTGGGATTGGTTTTGAGGAATTTTGGGTATTTGGAGATTTTTTCGAAAAATTTGGGTAATTTCAAGGGTTTTGGGTAGGCTAGGCGGGTGTAGGGTCCCGGGGGTCAAAAATTGAAAATTTGGAAAATTGAAAATTTGGAAAATTGAAGATTGTGTGAATGTAAGTGGAATGAAATCTTTTTGGTTGAGCCATGAAGCCATATCAAGCCCACATGAGCCATGAAGGGACTCATTTGAGGCATTCACTATGTTGTTCCTAACGCTCTTAGCCAAGGGCTTAGGGGTTAAGGACCATCCAAGTGAATCACCTTCATGAGTCAGGAGGTCAATTTGGGTATAGGTGTGGTTTTAGGAGGTGTAGTGTACAAGTGTAGTGTGTGTAAGTCAACCCTCACCAGACCAGGCCACCCAGGGCAGTCCTAAGGCCAAAGAGTCCTATATGAACTCATCCTTTAAACTTCCACATTTGATTTCGACCCTCTAGGTGATTAGGGGTCTACAATCAAGTTTGTGGAGTTTGCAGGGAGCTAAGAAGTTGTTTGAATTTCTAGGTGGTGGGTCCCAATTCTAACCCTCTAAGATAGTCAAAGGAAAAGCCTAAAGCTAGATCCTAAGTACTAAAAAGAAGAAGAGAAGACCTCATCAAAAATGAGGTCAACAACCTTAACTAACTAAGGTTTAATTAAACATAAATCTTAATTAAGTCTAATTCATTAGTCTTAATTAAATCATTAAGTCTTAACTAAGTAAGACTAAATCAATCACAAATCCTAATTAAGTCTACTACATTAGACTTAATGAATTATTAAACCTTAATCACCTAAGGTTTAGTTAAACCCAAATCCAATCTTTTAGTCCAAGTCCAACATAACTTAAACCTAACCTAACTTGAGTCCAACCTAACTTGAACTCAAGTTAACCCAAACCTTAGGTTCAACCTATATTGAACCTAACTTAAACTTAACCTAACTTGAGTCTAACCTAACTTGAACTCAAGTTAACTTAAACCTTAGGTTTAACCCACATTGAACCTAACTTGAGTCCAACCTAACTTGAACTCAAGTTAACCTAAATCTTAGGTTCAACCCACATTGAACCTAACTTAAACATAACCTAACTTGAGTCCAACCAAACTTGAACTCAAGTTAACCCAAACCTTAGGTTCAACCTACATTGAACCTAACTTAAACCTAACCTAACTTGAGTCCAACCTAACTTGAATTCAAGTTAACCTAAACCTTAGGTTCAACCTACATTGAACCTAACTTAAACCTAATCTAACTTGAAGTCCAACTTAACTTGAACTCAAGTTAACCTAAACTTTAGTTTCAACCCACACCGAACCTAACCTAAAGCTAACCTAACTTGAGTCCAACCTAACTTGAACTCAAGTTAACCTAAACCTTAGGTTCAACACACATTGAACCTAACTTAAACCTAATCTAACTTGAGTCTAAATTAACTTGAACTCAAGTTAACCTAAATCTTAGGTTCAAACCACACCGAACCTAACATAACTTGAAACCTTAGGTTCAGCCCATATTGAACCTAACCTGAATTGAACTAAACTTAAGTTCAATCCAACTAGAACCTAATTTAATCCAAGTCAAACCTTAACTTAAGTTCAATCCGTATTGAACTTAAATCGAGCTTAAGTCTAGGTTCAACCTGACTTAGACCTAACTTAATCTAAACTCGAAATTTAATTTAGGTCTAACCCATATTAGACTTAAGTCAAACTATACTTAGGTTTAACACGATATAAACCTAAGTCTAACTTAAGCCTTAGATTCAACATAACTTGAATCTAAACTAAAGCCCGGCTTAAGTCCAATCCTAAGTCTAGGTCTAACTTTAAATAGACTTAATTAAAACTTAAGTCTTATCTAAAAGGGACTTAGATGGTCTACAAATCTAATCGAGTCTAATTTATTAGACTTGATTAACCTTTAAGTCTTATTTAAACAAGACTTAAAATTTAATTAAATCTATTTTGAACCAAATCTTTTAACTTAAGTTTAAACAGATATGAACTCAAGTTAAATAGATTCAATCAACATTGAATCTAACTTAGGTTCAACCAGACAGGAACCCAAGTTAATTCAATCAATATTGGATCTAATTTCAACTTAAGTTCAGATAGATTCAATCAACATTGATCTAACTTAGGTTCAACCAGACATGAACCGAAGTTAATTAAATCAATATTGAATCTAATTTCAAACCTTTTTAATTTAGAGTTCAGACAAACATGAACTCAAGTTAATTCATCATTTAATATCAAGATATAAATTCAACATTTTAAATCAAAATTGACATAATCAACAAAAAATTTGACATTTCAAAATAATTTGACATAAACTCACATCCAAGACATATCCAAATATTCTGTGATGATTATGATAATGTTTTCTTCGCAGGGTGAAAGCAAGAAATTCCGTTTAGATTTTCTTTGCATGTTATAGGATGTGCTAACTCTGTTTTGCAGGACGACATTCTAGGCGAACAAAAAACAAAACCAAAACTTTTAGGTTAAACATATAACCTGAAACTTTTGACAACAAAAACAAAACCAAAACTTTTAGGTTAGACATATAACCTGAAACTATTGACAACAAAAACAAAACCAAAACTTTTAGGTTAGACATATAACCTGAAACTTTTGACGACAAAAACAAAACCAAAACTTTTAGGTTAGACATATAACCTGAAATTTTTGACAACAAAAACAAAACCAAAACTTTTAGGTTAGACATATAACCTGAAATTTTTCAACAAATCAACAACATTGATAGCAAAACCAGAACCTTTAGGTTAGACATAATACCTAAAGTATTCAATAACACGATATAACGACATTCGAGAGTGATAGTGGGTACATCTCTCCTTAAAATAAATTCTGAGAAAACAAATTATTAACATTAATCAGAAGTTTTCTTAAACAATTAAAAATTGTTTAAGATGTAATTAACTATAGAGACTTACCTCTATAGGAGATCTAAAAGAACCCGAAATAGAAATCTCTGGTTTACCATGATTTTCTTAATATGAAAATTCTAGAATATCCTCATATAAGAATTATCATAAACATCATTTTCTACTATTAGTCCTAAAAATTCTCTAAATCCTTCATGTGATTTATATGAATGAAACTAGGCTAATATTAGATGGCGACTCCTTGACATTGACATGACACAGAAATTGACGGCGATGACATGATGACGCCCGACACCATTATTATTTCCATCGCCATCAAATTTATGGTATAAATTTTGTCTGGAGAATTCCTTATGGTCTAATTTTATACATCATAAATATTGTTTTCACACTCATGCTTCTCTTTTGAATTGGAAGACTACGGACTCTCGTATTTAGAAGGCCATTCTTAAAGCTAGAGACATTGCTGATAATTTCATTTTTTGGGATTTATGGGAGGGGAAGGTCTCCTTTTGGAAGGATGATTGGGGCATACCTAGTCTCGAGAATCTCCAACATCATCATTCTCTGGACTCTCCTCTAGTCTTTGATTTCATCTCTAATGGTGATTAGAATATTAGTAAACTTAGAGAGATAGTTGGGGAATACTATACTAAGAAAATCACTCATCTCCCTTTACACACTCAAAAGGATCTCTCTATGTGGAAAAGTCTCCTGATCTCTCTCCTAGCAAAATGCTATATAAACATTTGCACCCTTGCCCTCTTTGGTGTTGGAGATCCTTAATCTGGAAACCATTATGTACTCCTTCTATATCCTTCGTCCTTTAGAGACTCCTCTCATCCCTTCTCCCTTTAGATGACATTCTTAAGCTTAAAGGGTTCAGGATGGCTTCCTTTTGCCCTATAAGCAAGAATGCTGAGGAAACTTTCATCCAACTCTTCTTTCAATGTGCCTTTGCTAAGACTATGTAGCATCAGGTTGGTTCTCATTTTTGCTTGGTGTGGGATACTACCACCTCCATTAGAGATTATATTACTTGCTGGAAGAAGTTCAACAAATTTGGAAGTAAGTTAATTCCCTTCCTCCCTTGTAGTTTTTTGGTTTATTTGGATGGCCAAAAATAATTCAAAGTTTGAGGTAAAAATTGTTACACCTAATATTAGTTTCTCTCATATTTTTGCTTATTTCAACAGAGCTTCCAAGCTCTTTCTTTCTATTTCCCCCCTGCTAGATGTCGACAACCTATTTTGGTTAAATGGCTACCTCCTCCCATGGGTTGGGTCAAGGTGAGTTTTGATGGTAGCCGGAGTGTTTCTACTGTTGGCACTGGTGGTATCTTTAGGGACCACCTTGGTCGTTTAGTGTGTTATTTTTCTTCCCCTGTCTGTGCTGATTCCCCTATTATTGCTGAGTGCTGGGCCCTTTTTTTTTGCTTTACTTACAACAGTTTCTTTTACCTTTTCTTAACTCTATTTAGAAATGGATTCACAACTATTTTATAATATGCTCACTAATGTCTCAACCATTCCTTGGGATCTTACTTATCTCTTTAGAAGAGTATGGATTATTATCTCTCAGCATCATATGCATGTTTAAATAAGTTTCATTTACAATGAGGGTAACTCTCCTGCTAACTGGTTAGCCAAAAATGTTGTTGATGGTCCTTTGGTTGGTACCTCCCCTCCTTGCTATCTTAGTGTTTTGATTAATGGGTCTATATTGGATACTCCTTACATCGGGATATAAATTATTTGTTGTTACAATTTGGGTTTTGTTCTGCTCACTACCCCCATTGGAACTTTAGTATGTTTGCATCTCACTTTGTTTGGATTATATTGTTTCCATTTGTTGCCTCTCTTCACAGTGTTTCAGGTGTATTGTTATGGAGCTTATGTTGTTCTTTGTCAATTTTGTTGAAGTTAAGGAGATCCCTGTTTCAAGATAATATGCTGGGTTTGAATCTCAGTTTTAAATGTTTCTGCCTACTACCTTCTCAACTGTTTCTACTGGATGCCGGTTTGTTTCTGGGGTACCTCACTAGCGACCTACCTTCTGCTTTAGTTGGTAGATTCGTTTGGTTTCTGGCTTTCAATTCAGAATAGAAGCTACTTATTTGCTGCAAGTTTTGATGATTTTTTGTACCTCCTTTTTGTTTTTATTATTCTCTCTTTTCTTTTCTGGGGGTTTTATCTTTTTGGTATACATGGCTCCTTCCCTATATATATATATATATATATATATATATATACCAAATGCACGATATACCAGGCTTATGAATCTATAGGTAAGTAATGGATCAAATGCATGTGCTTAGTCCATTGATGTTGTACTTAAAATCAATCACGGTATTGTGTATTCAGTATCAAACATTTGATGGCATTGACTTGATTCATGAATGTAAATGTTCATGTAACAAGTCATTCGGATCATATTTTGAGTCATTACGCTATTATTAGAGAAGCATGACGCATGTAGTATTCTAATAAAATATAAAACATTTAAACTTTTTAAATTGTTTAAGCTAACTTATTAAAACTTTAATTGTTAATACATAAGCGATAATCTTAAATGTTCACGAATAAACTCTCAAAGCAATGAAACATTTCTGGAGAATTTAAATTAGATATAAATATGGTATACTAATGAAAATGCACAACAAGATTAATGTATCATTAAGCCCTAATGACATGATAATGAATCGCATTCGAGAAGAAAAAAAAAATGAAGCCTCTATTAAATCTTTTCCTTCGCCTTTAATGGGATGTGTGATGTTGCAAATGAGAATTTTACTAGATTATATAAACTGGTTTAAGTAGTTTACAGATTTTCCAAACTTCAAGCTTTTTGTAATTAAAATATTTCATCTTCTCTACAGGGACTTCTGGGAGCTTGCGAAATTCCAAAGCAACCTACTCTTCCTCAACCATAACATCAACATTCTGATTGTTCATGCGGCCTCTTAATTCTTCGAAAGCTCGCATACTCTCTGAATCGAATCCTCCGGCAAACTGCAAAATTGAAATAAAATTTGCTTTTATTATGAAGAATATTTGTTGTAATTTGTAGTGCACTGTAATTTCTTTGTGAAATTATATAGTGTACTATTTGGAGATAAAAAGAGAAAAAGACAGATTTTGCTAGCAGTCTTGCCTGATGAACTCGGAAGGCAAATCGCACTCCTTGCAGGAGCAAAAATTCCCTATTTGGTTCTTTCTCTGTGCTCTTCAGAGCATCAAGCTCTGAAGCTACCCTTTTCATGTACTTCTGTGCAAGCTTAATAGATGCAAGTTTGATCTGCAATGTCGTGAAAGATGTGCTTTTTTAAGAAGTTGAAACATTTGGTGCAGTAAGTAAGATGTGAATATTTTTATTACAGCATAGGCATATTTTGTGATATTTAGCAAATTTTTCTTGTTTGTTGCGACCAAACTCATTACAATTCCAAATCTATTTTTTGAGCGTTGATTGAGTCTTATTTTGAGAATGGAGACAGATAGATTTGATTGAAGGTTTTTATTCCTAATTTGTAAGTTGGGTTTAATGTTATCTATTGTTCGTATTGCATTGCTGCCATAAATACCCACCAGGACTACCTCTTTATATTTTACACACGAAGCAGATGTATCAAGACAGAGAAGGCATGGAATTCCCAACCTTTAGCAATGAAGCACTGTAGAAGCCAAATATTGTACCAGTCGAGTATTTTTGCAAATGATCACCACATCGACCCTCACATATAGTAATTAGAGAGGAAATGGGAGTTTGACTACTACAAGAGAAGATTTACGGTTCTTTGCAGGAGGGAGTTTTGGTGCAGCCTTCTACCTACGATATGATGGGAGAGGGGTGCTTGGCTTTTCTCAGCAAAGAGATGAGAAATGTCCTTTGACTCGAAAGGGGAATTTATTCTCAAATCGTATCTCAAATCATCAACTTTGGTAACCTCAATTCAGTATGCAATAATAAAAAGTATGTATCTTCTGATGTTTAGTGGAAATTGTTCATCATTGTGTGAGCGTTAGATAGACTTGTTTGCTCTGGAATCACATATATTTTCATGTATTTTAGCTGGATCTTCGTCGTTGCTCCTACTCACTCCTGTAATTTTTTTATTCAATTAAAGCTAAGCACACTATATTGTCCAAATAATTGAAATCAACGCAACGGCTTTGAGTGTGATGGTCATAAAACTGGATATTGATAATTTTGATGACTCAAAAACTTATATAATTTTGTTGAATAAAAATTTATTAGGGGAACACCTAAAGAATAGAGCATGAAAAGGAGATAGAGAATGGGGAATAGAGAGAGCAAAACCATAGTATAAAACAGTAAAATTGCGTAACCCTTATTTAAGAAATGAATCCCTTGTTTATAGGGATGAGGGGTGTACATTATGTAACCATCAAATTCATAAATATGGAGGAGATATTTTGGCCAGTACATAAATATAGGGTCTAGAGTTTGGAAAGATGCTCAGTCAAATAATGTTGGGACACCAAGAGGGCGTCAGGCCGAATACGGACAGGAGCCTATGACCAGGTATTTTTGGGGCCAGGATGCCATTCGTCGGGGTCTCGGAGACACTACGGATTAGGTTGTCTCATGACGACATATGCTTGAAAGGCCAGCTGGACAACTCCGGCTACTCCATACAAGGGCTGTTTGGCTCGATCACTTGGTCTGGCTAGAGGAAAAGCTACTGGACTCATCCGCGAGAATCGTGTGCTGATGGACGTTTTTGAAAATGATCCACTTTTGTTCTTCTTGAAATTATTTTCCTTTAGGCCTGTATAATCCGGCTGGCCCGGTAAGATCCTAGGATGCTACATCATCACTTCTGTCTAACGTCAGATTTCTTTAAGATTCGTGCAAACTAATTTGTTGATGTCCTTATTTAAATTTGCTAATTCTCTTGCTATTTGATAATGGTAACTGCGATAAATACAAAAGAATCTTAAAGGCTACTGTGATTCAAGGCTATTTAAGGGCCCGTTTGGGACAGCTTAAAATAGCAGTGGCGTTTTTGAAAACGCCGCCGTAATGTTTGTTTTGCATGTTTATATGGATTTTTCAAAAACAGAGTTTGGATTTTATTAATAACTTCGCCCGCTGGGTGAACCCTACGGGCCGTTTTTCTTCGCTGCGTTTTCCTTGCTTATTACTCCGCTGCCCCTCGTCACTCCTCAACCGCTCCCGGCATCTTCGGCATTCCTCCTCAACCGCTCCCGGCATCTTCGGCATTCCTTCTCTTCATAGGTATACTCATCTTCTCTTTTATTTTCGTTTCTTCTACTGCGTTAATGGGATATCCATTCTTTCTTTGTTATGCATCTGCAGCCTGCTCCTCCGGCCGTACCCTTCGGCATTTGTTCCTTTTTTTTCTTTTGCCCCTCCGATCGCACCATATGTTAGGCTGCTTGTTTTTTTTCTCCTCTGCTATGCCTATTACTCCTCCGCTTCTATGCTCCTCCGTTTCTTCTAATGTTGCAGGAAAGTCCTCATAAAGTTATGTTTCTGCTATTTGGGGACCAAACTAAAAGCCCCGTTCTCTTTTTTTCAGCAAGTTCATGTTCGTTTCTGTGTTAGCCAGGCTAATTTTAATGTGGTTGTTCTGTAATTGCTGTGATTTCAGATAATGAGGCTAAAAGGGCAACGCCTGAAGATTTGGGCATTTAGCAAGGAAGACTTCAGTTAACCAAGGAAGGAAACAGTCATGCTGCTCCTCTTTCATCAAACCAATCCTCCAATAATTGTAGTCCCTTAATTTATGTTCCCTCCAGTGATGCAAACACGCAGGCTTTATCATTCCTATGGAATTTATAATCAAGCCGCTATGCCTTTGGCATGTTATGTAGGCACAGAGAGTTGAGGTGGGGAAAATGCCCAAAAGGTGGAGTTTCCCACTCTAAACACCCATCTAGACGGATGCACTCTAGATTGTTGAT
This sequence comes from Papilionanthe hookeriana x Papilionanthe teres, assembly GCA_022702705.1. NCBI lineage: Eukaryota > Viridiplantae > Streptophyta > Magnoliopsida > Asparagales > Orchidaceae > Papilionanthe > Papilionanthe hookeriana x Papilionanthe teres. The sequence continues at coordinate 90,128,224 of CM040430.1, read as the reverse complement.
CAAATTTGCATTGTACATCCATTTGGTTGAGCTTACTCGCTCCAATGCAACTATGGATAATCTCTTCAGATTTTTGTATGGTTTAAGATTTTCATGCATGTTCGCCTCTATAATTCAAAATTTTTTTTTGTATGCCCTTGTAATAGTCTGTTTAGGGGGTTTTGAAAACTTCATTAGTTATTTTGTTAGATAAAGAGGCTGCAATTTGTATTAAGGCTGATGAAGTAATTGCTCTTCTTTCTCATTTTCTGTTTCACTACAAAGGTTTAGGTGTGAAATGTATAAACACATTAGAATTGTGTGCTATGTATGTAAACGTGCTTTTTTACACAATGCATGAAGAATTAACACATCAAGTTTCAACATAGAAAATTATTATCAACTTTGCATATTGGGGCATGTGCATATATTACACCAAATTATTTACATATCTAAGAACTAAACTTTACTTTTTTTTCTTCTTATTTTTATCAAGTTTCATACTTATTTCTAAGTGATGTTTATATCTTTTTTTTACTATTATGAAGTCATTTTTGCTTCTCACGTATAAAAATATTTCTATGACAGTTCTGTTTCAAATAATAATATTTTGTATACATAAGGACAAAATGGTCATTTATCCAGAAACAGCTGCAAATCAGCTATTTTTCAAAACGCTCAAACTAAACAGACAGACAACTTATCTAGATCAACTGCTTATCAGTAGCTTATCAGAATAAGCAGCTTATCTAGATAAGCTGCAGTTGTCTCAAACAGACCCTAAAACTCAATAATTGAAATTTCCTAGGATTCCACGTAAAGATCCCTATAAATAAAAGAGAATGAGAGGATGAACATAACTCTTCTTTGTCTTTCTTGGTGGGGGTTGTCTTCCTTCATCTATTATCAGCGATCATGCAGAGAGATTGACCCTCCAAATCAGACAAGTTCTGCAACAACACCCGAAAGAAAGTTGTCTAAAGCTTCGCACAAAAGCTTCATCTCAGGGTGTGTGTCTTGAGAAGCCTCTTGCAATGGAAGTGAGGTCATCTAACCTTTTAGATGAAGTGGGGTCATTTGATTCACTTTCTGACATCTTATTGTGAGGTACAACGGATTTCTCGTGAAGTAATGTCGGACAAAAGTGGTAACACTTTAAGAAGGAAGGCCGACGGAGCCATCAACTTATGCATAGGGACTTCTTGTGCTAGTGGAAAACAGAGCTAGAGCTTCCATCTATGGTGGCGCTCCAAGTGGAATAGACAGTATTTGTTCAGAATGAGGCCCATGACCTTATGCCAATGGACGACCTAGAGGTGGATGATTCTCTCCTGCCGGTAGAACCAGAAATCAGGGAGGGATTTCACTCTATTACTAACTCCGATCTGCATCAAATATTATTTCTGTCATCTGGTGGGGCGACTAACACCCCGCCCCCATTGGAACATTGTGCTGCCATGGATTCTGTGGATCTGGGATTTACCGAAGGTTCCAAAAATTTATGAGGATTGTGTAGTGATGCTACCTCTTATCCGAAGTTTGATCCGGTTGAGGCGGTGAGGGCATCTGAGGCATCCGACTCGGCTAGTCTTCATCCATGTGAGGAGTTTGGAAAATAAATTGGGTGATTTTGAATTGATTGGGAGGCTCAATTTAGTGAAATTTGGCTCATAATCAATTTTGGGGCATTTGGGCTAGCCTTGTGTTTGGATTGGATTCAATTAATGGATCAAATTGGTCCCAAAGATTGTGATGACGAGTATTGGATATCAATTGGGTGGAAATTTTTGGGTTATGGAGTTCAATTTGGTGAGATTTGAGAATTTGGGCAAAATTGAGGATTTTCATTTTGGCTTGGAAATAGTTTTGATTAGGATTAGAAATGATGAATTTTGTTTCAGAATTGAAATTGGGTGAAATTAAAACCAATTTGGTGGAAACTGGGGGTGATTTGGGCCTTTAAGTACAATTTGGAGATTTTGGTCAAAATTGGTCTATTTGCTCAAATTGGGCTCAATGAAGTGGTTTAATTAATTTTGGAATCATTTGGAGTGACTTTCAAGATTTTAGGGTTTTTTTTAACTTTTGGGGTATAAAAAATATTTTGGCAATTTTGTCAAATTTGAAGGTATTTTGGGAATTTCGGAAACTTTTGGATAGTTTGGGTAATTTGCGTGGTTATAATGATTTGAAATAGTTTTTGAAGAGAATTTGAAAATTTGGGCAATTTTGGGGAATTTGAGAAAATTTAGGGATTAGGGGTATTTTGGAATTTTAGTGAAGTTTGGGGCTAAAAGGCCAAGGTTGGGGGTTTTGGTGAAATTGGGGTTAATTGAAGATGTTAATCATGGAATCACCTTATTTGAGCCATGAGCCAAGGGAAGTCCCATTTTGGATCTTCCATGTGTTGTTCCTAACGAAACCCTAGCCTAAAGGCTAAAGGTTTGGGGGACAACCCACATGAGATTCCAAAAAGAAGTCGGGAGACTAGGTTAAGCATGTTTGGTTTAGGCTTTAGGTTGAGTAGAAGTATGGGTTCTTCCCCAAGGCCAGACCACCCAGGGATTGTCTTAAGGCTAGGCAATCCTATAGGGATCCCTTCTTGAGCTCCCTCACATTTGATCCCAACTTACTAGGTGTTAGAGGTTAAGAGTCAAACATGTGGAACTCCAACACTAGTCCTCTAGTGTCAACAAAAAATTCCTATAACTAGATCCTAGGCCTCTAAAGAAGAGAGACTAACTGGACCTCAACAAAATTGAGGTTAACAGGTACTACGCAAGTATACATATTATTTCAAGTAATATAGGGTTTTCTTTTAAGGCTCCAGTATCGATCCCATAGAGAGGCGAGGTAAGAAATCTCTTAGACTAATTATATTCTACTACTATCAGGCCTTGGTTTGGAATATCAATTAGAGTGTTTTTTCTAAAAACTACATCTAAATGAAATCTTAAATATAAAAATAACTTATTTGGATAAATTAGTTTTGAGAATATTTAGATGTTAAAAACTACCCTTCTCGTGTAATGACCTTGATAATGTGTAGAAAAGAAATTGTTAGAATTTAATGTAGTTAGTTACAAATAGGAGATACCAATTCTTCACCCCCTCTCGAACATTGGCTAAACTATAGTTTTTCACCAGCTTGTGTAGAAGTGTTGAGTAGATTCTGACCTCTCACTTTCAGATTACTCACTGTGCTCTCTCTATAGGACCTACTAGGGACCCTTACGATTCAAACTCTAAACTTAATTGATAAAAGAATCATAGTCTGTCACCCTAGAAACATCAATTATATGCCCATTAAAACTTATCTCCCTATTTATTTGCACTCCCTCTAGGAAGATCGCAACGAATCTTTCCAAAGTGAAGTGTGACATTCACAAGTTGAGTGAAATCATAGTCCTCTTGGGTCATTATGTTTCTCAACGGATTTTAACCTCACATGTGATCAGTTTACAAAATAAATTAAGAGCCGGTAAAAATACTATCACATTAATTAAATAAGAGAATATCGAAGAAAATAAAAATTCTTAAACGTTCATCTATTTCATTGCAAAAGAAAAGTAAAATGAAGATAACGACATAAGCAGTAAAAGGATTGATGGAATTAAGTAATAAATTATGTGTCGAGAATGAACATGTCTACCTATCCTCTTTCGAGCGTATAGGTACCCTTAGTAATCTATTAGTTTTATGAAACCATCTGTCACCTAGAAGTATTTAATAGAAATAGATCATTAAATTATATTTTCTTAAAAGTTGCATTGTCGTCTAAACTATTTTATTAACCAACCGTTCCATGTGAGCCCAGTCAAGTTGCGAGATCACCGCAGTCCCGAGTCTTAGTTTCACATGCAATAAATTCTAACATATCTTATTGCTACTTAAGTTATATCAATGAAATAAAGGAGATATTACTCATCACATGAAAATAAAAATATTTCTAACAAAAAACAATTTTTTCTACACTTGCCATTACTTCATATTAAAAGAAAAGAGTAAAGAAAACCATTTAAGAAGCATGAATAAAACACAATAAGAAACTTCGTTTAAATCAAAGAAAATCCACTATAAAGTTCTTACAACAATTACAAGAAAATGAATAACATAATACTTAGATTTTTCCATCTCAAAGAATGATGAAAAATCTCCTTATTAAATCCTCCTGCCGATCCATGCGCCGCTCATACTTTCTTACTCATATCTCTCAAAATGCTTCACCAAACTCTCTAGAAAATGAAGAAATCTAAATCTTCATACTCATGCCAAACTCTATCTAAAGAACTCCTAAAAACTCCTCCTAAAACACACACTAATTCCCTCTCATGAGAGGCGCTAAGCCCTTCTATTTAATGAGAAACCAAACAGTTCCTTTTTCTAAAAGACACACCCCTTCACTCCAAGAGGCACACCTCTTCACTCTAAGAGACACATATCTTCATCCAAAAACTTTTCCAAGTCTCTATATTCATTGAATTACTCCATGAGGAGTGCAAGTTGTCTAGAAGCTTCCAGAACATCCCAGAATGGCTCGAAATCGCCCAAACCAGTACACAAATCGTCCCGGGCATTATAGCGCCAGAATCAGTGATATTGTTCTTGTTTCTAGCGATGACTAGCGCTATGGTGCCAACCTAAGCGCTATAGCGGCACTCTGCAGGTAACATACCCATTTTGCTCCGTTTTGGCTCTGTTTTGCTTTGTTTCAACTCTGGTTTGTTTCTAGTAGTATACATACAAGATATTCTGGTTTGTTTAAAGTGTAATTTCATTGAAAACTAAGGATAAATATGAAGGATATTAAACATAGAAAAACATATCAAAATGCACGATCAGAATTTTCCTCGTTGCTTGATTTGGCTGCAAATTGCACCGTTTTTGCTTCATTTTCTCCAAAACTCCATTTTTTGTAACTGAAGCAAAAAAATTGCAAAATAACTTCCTTCAAAGCATAATATCATAAAAAATTTGCAGAAAATGATCATGAAATGTAAAATAAAATTAGGTAATTTTGAGGTGGATTAGAAACCTGCGACGGCTTATGCTTTGATGACCCTCCAAAGAACATACGTGATTTCGAACCCGCTCAGCACCACTCCACACTTGAGTAGTCAGCCAGAATGTTCTGGCCGGGTAAGCAACGACTTCAGCAGGTGATCTAAAATTACCTGGATGGGATGCATCTCAAAATAAAGTATCAACTAACGGGCCAACATAGTTAAAATAAGGATTAGTTTTTTCCATAGATAGATACTTGAACTCAGCTCCTAGCAACACGCATCCAATATAGTAGTCCGAGAATTTCTTTCCCGATTCCTCTACGACCAACTCCGAATAGATTGCCTCAAGTCCCACTCCCATGTCCATTGAGTGTTCTTCATTGAGCTTGCACTTTGGAGGAGTAGCAATGAAGTTAGTGATTCCTTCAGGTTTTGGAAAGCTTGTCGATACTCATCTGTCCACCTAAACCTTCTGGCTTTCTTAAGTGTTTTGAAGATTGCTACACACTTGTCACCTGAGAATGAGATGAACTTGTTAAGAGTTTTCATCTGATCGGTTAGCTTTTGAACCTCTCCGGTGTTGCTTGGGGCTGACATGTCAATTAACATGTGGATGCTGTTTGGGTTTGCTTTCATTCCTTTGAGGGTTAACAGGTATAACAAGAACTAGCTGGTTGAGGCTCAAAATGTACATTTCATAGGGTTCAGCTTCATACTATATTTTCTTAATGTTTGGAAAGTTTCTTTTAGGTCTTTTTCATGTCGTTCTACCATCTAGATTTTCAAAAGGACATCATCCACATAGACTTCAATAGTTATTCATTTTTTTAGCAATGTGTACATTTATTAAAACTTGGTACATTGCACCAACATTTTTGGCCTAAAGTGCATTATTTTATACCAATAATCTCCTTCAACAGTAATAAAAAAAACTTCTCAGCATTAGTTGAGTGCATCTTTATTTAATTGTGACTGGAGAAAGCATCCAAGAAGTTCATCATGGAATGATCGACAACTACATCCACCAGGGCGTCGATCCCTGGCTGAGGATAGCAGTCATTTGGGCAAGTGATATTCAAGTACGTGAAATCCACACATATCAACCATTTCCCGCTGGCTTTCTAGACCTTGATGATTTCAAGATCGAGGTGGGGTACGACACTTCCCGAATGTACCTTGCTTCCTGCAACTTAAGTACCTCCTATTTGATTGGTTTGATTAATGAAATAGCGAAGTTTCTGATTTATTTCTTGATTTGTCAGACTGTGGGGTGCATACTTAGTCGATGACAGGTGCTCAACCAGTATCCCTAATTTCTCTACAACGGACCAAGTAAAGTCATCGCGGTGTTTCCAAAGTGTTTGGATTAGCAGCTCCCTGTGTCCTGCATCAAAATTATTGCTCAGTAGAAATGATTTACTAGCTCATATGTGGCCTATAAAATCTCTATATTTATCTTGCTGGTGTCGAGAACCTCTTCATTCTAATTCTCCAGGTCAAGCGAACCTTGCTCCACTCTTCCTACCACCCCGAGGTAGGACACCCGCAATTGCTTTAGGTCTCCTCTGATAGGGATCGTTTTCTGTCTCTTGGGATGTTGACCACAGCGTACTAGGTGAACACTACGGTCCTGAAGCGATTTAGTAGTGGGAGTCGAAGATGGCATGGTATATAGCAGGCAAGTCCACTATAAGTAAATCCTCAGTTTCCACGACATTCTTCTCGCCTTCTTCCTAGGTAATCACTAGTGGCATTACGTCCAAAGCCTACTTCCTTTCACCTGGAAAGCCATATAATAGGCTGGCCAATGGAACCAATCGGTCGACTCAAAGGTTAAGCTTATCAAACAGTGACTTGAACATAATGGTCAAAGAATTATCGGTGGCTATGAAATGACTTCCAACTTGGAATTTGATTATCCTTAATACAACAAATGCTTCTTTATAGGGGTTCCCTCACTGGGGAAAATCACCATCTGTGAATGTGATGAAAGGGAAGCCCCCCCTTCTATGCACAAACGCAAGGTTACATGGTTCCCCATTTCTAAAACTCTTATAGGAGCTTTGCCGAGAGGACTTAGTTCCTCGAAAAAAGGTCAGGATTATCCCGACAACATGGACGATGTTCATCTGGATGGGACCTCGTAGAGCTTCTATGTCTAGGGCTTTGCCATCTCTCTGACCCGGGTGTCCCTTGGCCACAAACTCTTTCAATTTTCCTGCCTTGATCAACTCCTTGATAAGACTCTGGAGGTTTCTGCGCTCCTCCATGTCGTGACCTTGATCTAAGCGATACTGAAACTATTTTATTTTATTTGAAAGAAAACCTCCCGCTCTCATTAGCATGGCTTCCTTGAAGTATTCCTTATCCAGGATAATGTTGATAATCTCTGCCATTGATACCTGAATGGTATAACTTGTAGGCCCTCAAACTCAAAGTACGTTTGCTCATAACATTGTGTTGACCTTTCATAGTGCCAGTCCGACCACGGATCATGGTTCCTTGCATGACCTCACTGTTGGTTGAATCTACTAGACCTTTTGTTGACTCGAGAGGATTGGTCATCTACATACTGATGTTCGAAGGGTAGTCTCTGGTCTTCCTTTGGCTTCGACTAACGACTTGAAGGGAGGGGGAGGGGAAGGGGGAGGGGGAGGGGGGGGGTGGTGGGGCTGGGGGTACTTTTCTGATCCTGAAGCTCTTCCAATTCTGTCTTGGGGCTGGAGTCCTCCATGAGTATGTGTTTGTTGGCCATTTTCAATAGCATAGCAATGTCTTGTCGGTCGTGCAAACTAAGGTTGTAGGAAACTTCTCAGACCTCAAGCCTTGTTTCAGGAAAGCTTGGGACACATCGATTCAAAGGTCATTCACCTCCAACATTTCCCTCTAGAAGCGTGAAATGAATGAGTGTAGGCCTTCATGCTGACCTTGCTTGAGTTGACACATGAATTGCATGATCTTGGCAGGTTTATGGGCAATGGAAAATCGTGCCAAGAACAATAAATTGAAATTAACAATGTTTCGAATGCTCCTAGATGGAAGCGAGTCAAACCATTTCAAGGCTGACAACCTTAAAGTTGTAAACAACATACATCACTTGAACGCTTCTGAGATCTTGAGCAAGTGCACTATCCACTCAAAGGAAACGATGTGTTTGACCTGGTTCGACTGACCACTCCAGGCCTCCAAAGCCGGTAGTTTAAACTTTATCTGGAGCTCAAGCGTCACAATCTAGTTGGAGATGGTTTCTCTTGTTGTTTTGGACCTCAGTGCTCCAGATTCATTGTCTCTCTACCTCATTTGATCCAGCACTCCCCTAATACTGTGATCCACTCTCCTGCCTCGACCCTCTCTAGATTGTGATTCATTCTCTTGTCAGTGGGCGCTGGCGCTGCCTCTTTGGGTAGTTTTGCTTCTGGGGGCCCGGCTCTAACTCAAAGCTGTAATGGTTTTCAGGACTTCATCAATCTGGCCTAACACCTGTTCCATTATTTGGGCCCACATCTCCTGTATGTCTCTTTGCACAAGCTCTTCTACCACTTCGTTTGTTTCTCCCACATTGGCGAGTTCTCTCTGGAAATCTCCTTTAGTAGTGACCGCTGTGCTCATGTTCTTGTTAACGGTATGACTCCAGGCTCACCACACATTTTAGGATATTGAATATAAAATTTTCTGACAGACACGTTTAAGGGATAGAGTTTGAAAATGAGAGAGAGGGGAATAGAGAGAGTAAAAGCACAGTATAGAATAGTAAAATTACGTAACTCTTATTCAAGAAATGTGTACCATATTTATGAGAATTAGGGTGTACAATCACATCCGAATGGTGGGAGTATTTTGGTCAATACATAAATCTAGAGCCAAGAGCCTAGACAGCCGCCCGGTCCCAAGGTGGAGTCTAATCGAATAGGGTACGGAGCCTATGAAGGTCTCCATTAGGTCTTTTTGGTGTCGGCCAGCCAATCGCAGGATCCTGGAGACACTACCGAATAGGTTGTCCCTTGAGGGCTTGTGCTTGAAAAGTCTGGCAGGACAACTCCTGCCGGATGCTTTGGAGCAGGGCAGTTTGGCTCGATCATCGGACTTGGCTGAAGGAGAAGCTACCATACTTTTCTACTAGAATCTTGTGCTAGAGAACTTTTAGGAGAATGGTCGAGTTTTGTTCGCCAGAATATTATCTTTGTTCCGGCCTGTACAAGCCGACTGGCCAAGCGTGAGATTTTGGATTATCCCTGGTGGGTCACATGATGCAATATCATCACTTATGTCTGTCTTGTCAAATTTAGTTAAGATTCCTATGGACACATGCTTGACTTTAAGTGTCTATGATTCATGAGTATTTTAAACATACTAAAAAGATGATAGTGAAATATTTGAGTTATTCATAAATTCAATATATAACAAATTTTATGTTTTTGGGCTGTCAGATAAAATGAATCTAATTAAAGCAAAAAATGGACTCAAGGCTATGTCCGAAGAGTTATAGTGGTTGCTTAAAGAGTTGTCGTCAAATGCTTGTCTTGTGAAAGAAGATTTTGAAGGTGGAGGCCAAAGGGATGGCCCTGACGTTGGGTTCAATGAAGAGGAAGCGGCGCTCGGAAATGGAATTCAAGCATATAGCAATCAATGATCAAGAATCATAGAAAGAGGTACAATTGAGTGTGGAGGAGGAGGTATGAGGGAGGTGAAAAGCACAATGGAGCTTCTGATGGTCCTTAGTGTACAAAAGAAGAAGATGCTCTTGAAATATGATGTATTTGAAAGTTTAACTAAATCAAATAAACTATAAGAACACCCATAATGAATCAAAGGGAGGATTCAAAATGCATTAACAGATTATATTGGATTTGTTATTCATCCAACCAACTATTTGAAATCTAAAAACCGATTTATAGTGGAGTGAAACTCAAACTGTACGCTGTAGCACTGTGGCATTGTACTGAGTATTATTATTGACAGGTAATGTGGTCAAACCCAAGTACTGTAACATGTATTGTTGGGTAACGAGGGAGAAAAAGAGAGCTTGATTATTGCTACAAGAGTAGATTCCGGGTATATTACAGGAAGGACATCCGGTGTCTTCTTCTAGAAGTTACTACCACAAAGATAGGTTTTGAGATGGACTCTAAAAAAAAAGTATCCTTTGGACATATCATTGATCTTCAACATAGCAACTAGTGTCTTTGTCGTGGGATCACCATGAATTGGACAGTCGTAAATTTTAAAATCTCCTGCTGATTCTGTGAAAACAAATATCTACCGCTTGTAAGCTTTACCGAAATATTTTGATCTCCCAGCTGTTAAGAGATTTATGTTTATTATAGATAGGCATGCTCTATTATTTTAACAATTATTATTTAATTTAGCTGATCTGAAGTTCAGCATACCTTGCCAACAATACCGGAATCTGACAACCAATCCGTTGGAATTCCAAATTCTCTGTAACGTGATATAGCCATATCACGAGTACGTAGAAGCGCATAGACACTTTGCTCCACTCTGAAAGGAATGTAAAAATTAATGAAACAAGCACGAAATGAACATACACTCATTCAACGGAAGGAGGGCACTTACTTCTCAAGCAGGGAATACATCTTTTTAAGAGCGGCTTCACAAGGAAGCTTAGGATCATCAATAAAAGATGACACCTGGTTCTCCAGCTTCATCAGATCATGGTTCTCGAATGCTGCCTCTCTTAAAGCATCAGCTTTTCCCTCTGGCCAATCGAAGTGTTTAAGAACAGCTCTTTCATCAACCTATTAATTGTATGCAAACAATTACAAAGACTGAGTACTAGTGGTTCAAATTAAGTCCCTCTCAATAAAGAGATATGAAAATACCAAAAATGAGAGCTCTTCATCCAGCCAGTTCACAAAGGCAACAAGGTCTTGTATATTTGTAAAAGAAGCTGCCCGAACCTCCGTTGCCAATGAATGGACAAAATCACCCTGTGTCTCCACATCAGCTTTCACCTGAATCCAGATTCAACTATTCACAAAATTTCTAAGTAGGACAACCAAAACATATTGAGAAGGCTTTTAAATTTCATAAAGTAATGCTTACAGCCAAAAGGAATGACGATTTGTTAGCGATCTCTCCAATCATGTTAGATCTGGCATCGACTGCTGTGGAGGTTGTGGAAGGAATAGAGGCGAGCTCCTTCTTGGCTTTACGTTTCATAAGTGACTGGTAGAACTCCACCAACTCAGGGGCCCGGTGAACTTTATCATCACCAGTTGTACCTTTTGATATGCTTCCTGGAGGAGGAGGAGGCCTTGGTACTCCCCCTAACGGAGGTGGTAATGGCGGCGGCAGAGATAGAACAGGTGGTAATCGTTGAGGTGCCACTGGTGGAGATGGAGCAGCACTTGATGTTTTGACAGTTTTGTTATCAATACTAAAAGCACTCCCTGACGATTTGGGAGGTGGTCTAGGAACTCTTGGGGGCCTCTTCTCGATCTCTGCCAGTTTCATGTTGCTAAGTACTGGGCTAATAATCCTGTTCTCATCAGTCTCACCAGGTTCATTTCCTTCTACAGGTCCTCCAACTTTCTCCTTTATCAGAGCAAGCTTAGGTGGCAATGTAACAGGCTTCTCCTTATCCTCCATAGTTCTAAACTCATATTGCTTACTAAAACCTGCTGGCTCTCCACCAAATCGTTCTGCTCGTGCTTGATCAACCTTCTCCTTGATCATTTTCTCTCGCTCCATTGCTAATTTGTGGCGATCTTTAAAAGCAGGGTATTTCTCATCAGCCAGATTTTCAACAGACTTGGACATCAGCTGAAACGAAACAGCAACACTATTTAATGAGTCATTTGAATCAACCCGTGTTCTAATTGGTGGCGAGTTTGGTTGATTCAAGTGCTCACTTTGATCTTCATCATTTTTCCCATATGTAGTAATGGCGTTGCCATCTCCAGCATTCCTAAGCATCAGAACTTCCAATGGACCCCTGGGGGTAGATGACCTGTAGCTGGAGTTGCTCCGCATCGGTGAAGCTGCCTCTTGAGACTGAGTTGGCGAGGCCAAAACATTATCGTCCTTGCTCTTGCTCCATCTCTTCATCTTTTGGAGAAGGCCTGGCTTTTTACTTAAATAACTAAATCTGCTGGAAGAGCTATCTACAGAAGCACTCTCAAATTCTTCACTTCCAGGAGATGATGGCATGGATGATACACTTTCGAAATCAGTGTCTCCCTGATCCCGTTCAGACCCAGCATACTCTAGCAACAGCCGTTTGGCCCTTTCCTGGGACTTTGGACTCAAGCTCTTGCTGAGATCACGAGCTGTGGTCTTGCCTGCTGGCTTTTGATAATTCCTTAGTTCATATCTCAAGCAGGCATTAAGCCAGCGAAGGTAAACCAATTCCTCTACTTCGCTGAATCTGTTCATCTGTAGACCTTCCACTTGCTTGATAAGGTCTTCGTTGGCATGCCTCAAACGATTGATCTCTTCCCATTCCTTGGTGCCTAGCTCGCTCTGCATCAAGTGATTTGGCAGAATAACCAATCGAAGTGATAAAACCCACCAAATTAAAGAGCATTGTGAATGAAAACCTTTTGCAATTTGTATACCTTGATTTAAAATAAATAAAAATACAAAAAAAAAAAAATCAACAAACAACTGTGCTAGTGTTATCTTTTATGCAATTTTTGATTAAATTCCATGACAAACTGATGCAATTATTTAACAGTCAAGAAGAAAGTGTGAAGAAGTTTAAATCACATTATTTTATAGCAGAGTAACGATAATGATAATGATGATGCCCATCATTAAATGATTTTCATACAGGGGCTGGGGCATGCACGAAAGAGGTTAAAAATCAGTTCCATCAACATTCAAGGACAGGCATAATAATCCAAGAATGGGAACATCATAGATTGAAAAACACTGGTGACTAGGGATTTTATGAACCAATTAAAAAATGAAAATATGACATTTCATGTCTACTCATCATTTAGAGCATTCAAACCCATTGAGGGCACAAATTATTCTTGTACAGTAAAATTTAAAAATTGCAATTTTCGTACTAACCAGAAAACCATAGTAAAGAGAGCACATGAACTTGAAATAATAAATAATACCTTTGCAACATCTGAAACTGTTGCTAATCTAGCCTCAGCAGCGTCCAACTTTATAACAAGCTCTCTCTTCTCAAGCTGAAGCTCCTTGCTCTTCCTCCTAAGCTCTACAACTTCGACCTCAAGCTCTTTAAGATCTTTGAGCTGCTTCTCCAATTCTGCATCCTTTTTAGAGGCATCCTGCTCTTTTGATTGGAGACTGGTAACCTGCTGTTTCAAAAGCAGCAGTTGCCCTCTAGTTTGATTAGCATCAAGCTCGATTTGCCTTTGCAGCTGCTTAATCTTGTTTCTAGCAACCATCAGTTCCTGTTTGGCTGCATTTCCCTGTTCAATATCTTCCTGAAGCTTCTTCCTCTCGGTCTGTAACGAGTTAACTGCCACTTTGAGCATGTCAATCTCTACATTCTGGATCTTAAACTGTTTTTGCAACTCTGCTATGTCTAATTCCTGCTCTTTAAAGCCATAGCACTCCAGTAACTCTCCTTCCAGCCTCTCTTCCCTCTCTTCCAATTCCTTTACTAATTTCCGAAGCCTCTCCAGTTCAGAAGAGTTGTTTACCGTTTCTGTGTCGAACTCTAAATTAGGTATTATATCATACTTTACACTGGATACTGGAACCTCCATCTCTCCAAAAAGAAGGCTCTCAAACTCAGGCAAAAATTCCTCTTCATCTTCAAAGCCTGAAGGAATTAAATTGCTCTGAGGTGCGTTTATTACACTGCTGATAGTCTTAACTTGTTCCTCTTCCTTTTCCTCTTCCTGTAAAGATGAGAGAAAATATCTTCAGTAAACACACATCATTCAATCTTTAAATGCTATTTTTAAGTTGGCTAGTTTATACCTTTGTTTGGCAGAAGCTAGCATTTCCTTCCTGCTCTGTTTCTTCCTTCTCAAGCAATTCCGGCTCTTCCACTGCCTTGCCATTCTCTATAGTCATTTTTTAAAATGTAAATTAGAAAAATATAGACTTTAACATAGGATGGAGCTAATTTGACGTTATCTAATTAAAATTGAAGCAACTCGAAAGCTTTACCATTGTACTTAACTGCATACCTGGAGTATTTAACTCCGGTGGCTTTGCACAATTTGCCTGCTTAAATGCATATGCTGCAACGGAGGCAACAACGACGAACCCTAACCTAAATAGCATGAAGAGATGCTAGAAAGAAGTCCTTCCTTTACTCATAACTTCGGGAGAACTAAGCCAACTTCAACAGTTCAATGCATCAAAACTTCTGATAAGAACACCATTGAAGGGAACCGAGAGAAGAAAGCAAGGACAAGATTGACAACTTATCAATCCATTCCCATAAATATCTAACACACGAATTATGTTTACATTATCGTCATTTATCTAATGGATTGAAGAGCAGAGCACCTCTAATTAGAATAAGAGTGTTACCACCGGAATATGTGGCCAGCGTTGTCCATGCTTTCTTATAATACTAAATTTTGTCATCTTGGTAAACTAAGAAGCTCTCTGACGCACGAGAATTTCCTGTAAGATAAGATCATCCTAAGATGATGACAAGCCATCGACATCAACGGAAAAATAAACATGAAAATACCAGAACAGTTAACTGAATGTAGAGCCCAGGCAGTCCTATGCTCACTGACTTTCTAGACCACCAGATAAGATACACATGTTCTTGTTGTTGTGGAAAGGTAGATCTGTCTTTTTATTATCATCTCTTGCTTCTTGTTTGACGAGAAACTAAAGGGAAGTAATATCCAATTTTATTTGTACATTAGCTATTTTTGTTTACTTTACGAAAAAGAACAATCATCTCACCTAGGAGCGAGACAATTTATTTTTTCGGTCACTCCAATGGTCCAACGGCTCAATTATATTCCACCTAATGTTTTTAACCTGACCATTGAAACCCGTTGCTGATGGTTGTCTACTTTTGTTTTGGAAATACAAGTGATAGTGGAGTAAGACAGATGGCAGGTTAGAGTCCTGTCTCTTTGGAGAATTACATCAATCAATTTGGCTGGGCCCTACCGTGGGTGAATGAATGCATCTACATCCGTGGATCATGGCTCTCATGAAGGTAAAAATATTACTTGCAGGCAAGGTTCAGGTTAGTGGTATTGATATGATTATCATCCCAATATTACTGATCTATATATAATATTTGCTCCTCATGAAACCACTTAAGCAACTAATTGGCTTGCTATTTTTTAACTTGATGCAAAGTTTACCGTTGGGGAATAGATTTAATGCCACTCAAACTGCAAAAATATGTTAACATTACTAAGATTATCTTTGTTGTTACTGAATAACATCACTAATTTGACGGAGCATTTTTGACAAGGGTTGGACCTTGGAGAAATGTAGAGCCTTATTTATATCAACTTACGTGCGCACGCACGAACACACATGAATAAATAGCTGTTTGATTGCTTTGTATTCCTAATGGAGGATTTGGTGTCTGTCCCAGAAGCCTGTTACCGACAGAAAGTCTGTGCTTAGATGGAGCTGGATAAAGAGCCTTTGTTGTGTCCTTTACTGCTTCTTACCTAAAGAAAGATTTGGCTAGTTTAAGAGTCAAGAGTCACTTTTGGTACTTTCTAGTTTTGGAGATACTTTTGGGTATACATGTAATTTTTTTGGATAACATTTTTGTGTGAATTGTATACGCGGTGATTGAGAAACCAGGGTGTAGTATTGTATTTTTTGTGTTTTTTAATGGGACCTTATTATCTACCCTTTATACTTTTAATTATGAGCAATAAATTTGACTCAGTGCTTCCAATGTTTGTGTGTGTGTGTGGATGCGTGTGCGCCTGATTGGCTCTTTTGTAGGTAGAATGTGTAAGACCCTTTGGGACCTGAGTTCGAGACTCATCTTAGACAGTACATGGGTGGATCACAAAAGCACTTTGCAATCCATATTATAATATATATATATATTATATATATATATATATATATATATTATAATGTGGAACTTTTATTGATGACAATATTAAATATATATATATTTCAGAAAAGGACCTTTTATTGATGATAATCAAGTTACAATTTTGAGACGTGGGACTTTTAGAAGGTCCCCAAAAAGCAAAAAGAAAAGAGGGGGAGGAGGATTGGAAGAAACTACAATAGAGGAGGAGTACATTCCACTTCTAGCTAACCAATTAGCAGGTCTGTTATTTTCGCTATAGATGAAATGAAAGTTAACTGTAAACTGAGATCTGAGGGACTTGATCTTATTAATCAATTGAGTGGTGCCAAGGAGATGATTCTGCATTGTCTAGCAGTTGAAGCAGCACTGTGGAGTCCCCTTCAACAATGAGGGCCTTCCAGTGATTCATTATAGCAAGCTTAACTGCCCAAAAAACTGCTATAAGTTCAGATTTCAATGCACCAGTGGCCTTTACAGGAGCATGGAAGAAAAGCACACACTTCCCATCATGGTCTTTGAAAACTCCCCCCACCCCAGCACCCCGAACAATAAATCTTCCATCTGTGTTAGCTTTAAAATAGTGGAGGGGAGGGGGTTTCCAAACAACCTTTATGATCTTAGGAGGGGCCAACCTTTTAAGTGACGAAGGACAATATTGGGGAATTTCTTGTATTAATCAGTTTCTGTAAGAAGGAGACACGGTTTTTGAACACTTGCCCCACTAGGGGTGGCCTACCCTCAAATTGAGCCTGGTTTCTTGCCATCCAAAGAAACCAAGCAGTGATAAGGGGGATGTCACCGGCATGAGCAGCCTTCCAGTCAGACCAGCAAGAATGAAGGTAATCCTAATGAAGATGAAGAGAGTCCAGAAGTAAGTGCAGTGTGAGAGAATTCCACACCTGCTCAGAGAACCTGCAAGCAAAAGAACAGATGGGGGATATACTCCTCAGCCTCCAAGAACAACCTGCAGAAAGGAGGGCCCTCAGTCCTTTGAGTTTAAGAATGTCATCAGTAGGGATTAGCTTATGGAAGGCTCTCGAACAGAAAAAGGATTTGTGTGTGTTGAATCCTTTTAGGAGTTATTGTTCTTTATCATATGTGAGTACAAATAACTAGGTAAAAGACCTTGTATCCTAGAAAGGGCTCTTTCATAGGCAGAATGTGTTAGACCCCTTGGGACCTAAGTTCGAGACTTATCTTAGACAACACATGGGTGGATCACAAAAGCACTCTGCAATCCATATTTTAATATATATATATATATATATATATATATATATATATATATATATATATATATATATATATATATATATATATATGGTTAAAAGAGTTGCTCGGCTCCCTACATGTTCATATAAAATGGGAGTACAAAAGAGAGGGAAAGAGGATCCCCACTAAAAACCTATGGGTTCCTATTCCAAAATACAAAAACTCCACTCCACAACAAAACAACTAAACCAAAAGACAAGTGTGCCAATATATATATAATGTGTGGGCAATTGCACCATATATATATATGTAATAAATACAAAGTTGAAGAAGCAAAAAGACTCAAGGAGCTAGTCTAAAATGAGGAGCATTGAATAAATCTGCCTCCAAAAGAAAACCCAGCTGAGGAGGGGGGGTGGAAGATGCAACAACAGCCTCCATGTTGGTAATACCCCTCCTGGCCAGCTAGTTGGCAGGTCTGTTTCCCTCTCTAAAGATAAAAGAGAATGTAGTATATGTATTATGTGTTAAAGCTTTCATTTTATGTACCCAGTGAGAGTGGTGCCAAGGGGAAGGTAAATCTTCAGTCAGGTATTGAATGAGCATGGTAGAGTCATCCTCCACCATGAGATGATTCCAGCAGTTATGAATTGCAATATAGAGAGCCCAATAAACAAAAATTAATTCTTCTTCCAAGGGGGCCACCACATGAACAGGGGCATGGAAAAAACAGATGCAGTGTTCCTTGTGATTTCTGAAAATGCCTCCAATTCTTGCACCCACCTCTGAGAACCCACCATCAGTGTTAACTTTCACAGAATGTGGAGGAGGGGCCTTCCAATAGACCCTAATGATTCTGGTTTTCAAAGGGGGCCCCAAAGAAACCTCCTTCAGGATTGAGGCGAAATTCTTATAGTTGATGAGTTTTGAGAGAAAAGAGTGACAGTTGCTTACCACAGTGCTTACCCGACTAGGTTTATCCTCAAATTTTGCAGAATTCTATTCATCCACAAGAACCAGGAGACAATGAAAGGAACTGCACAAAGATCAGCTTTCCTCCAGGAATGCTAGCAAGACTTCAGATCCTGCCAAACTAGGTGAATGGAGTTAATAGCCAGCATATTCACCACATCTTTCCAAACTTCCTAAGAAAAGATACATTGGAAAAATGATGCTATATAGTTTCTTCCTGTTGTCCACATAGATAGCATTTAGAAGGACCCCTTCAGCTGTATAGTGTTGTAGGTGTATTTGGTCAGGCTCTGATTGTTGCCATTTTGTCAGACAATTTTATCACATTTAGTTCTGTTAGAAGGGACTCTAACCACTTGTGTGACAGATGAGTTAGTGAGGATGTTGTTGAGGAGAGGAAGGGACCAGCTATCCCCTTGCCAACAATCAGCCACTGACATTGAATTCCTAGAGGTATTATCAGTGGGAAGAAACATCTCCTCAGGACATCAGTGGTCATGCCAGAAAGAGATACCCCCCTTGCCCAACTCTCACAAATACAGTTTTTCAGCCAAGTGTTTGTGTTTTAACATCTACCTCCACACCTTGAACTCCCCAGCTTTAGTTTGAACAAGAATGGGGTGGATATCCTTACAATACTTGCCCATCATGAATTTGGCCCACAGGGAGTTTTGCTGACTGAAATGAATCCACAGTTTACAGAAATTAACTTGTTGGAGATGTAGTAGGCCTTTAAAGCCCACACCCCCAGCCCCAAATGGCTTGGAAAGTTTCTCCCATCTAGCCCAGGGTAAATGCTTCCTCTGACCAGCCCACAGGAATCTGTTGAAGATTCTCTCCATCTGAATTTTGGTGCTTTTTTTTTCATACAAGTAATTTGTAGGACATAGGAGGAGAAGGTAGTAAGTATGGTTTTAAGTAAAGTTTTTCTACCACCAGTGGACATGAAAGAATGAGCCCAGCTAGAGAGTTGAACCTGAATCTTTCCTAGAATTTCATCAAATTGAATTTTCTTTGTTTTGCCTTTGTGGAGGGGCACACCCAAGTATTAAAGAGGCATCTTAGCTTTTTTGAATCCAATATACTGGAAAATCCACTGTGAGATGGAGGGATGTACCCTGTCTTTGAAGATCACTACACACTTTTCAGGATTAAAGCATAGGCCAGATTGGAGTTGGAACTTTCTCATGCATTGGAACACTCTTTTCACTGCAAGTTTACTAGCACAAGAAAAGAGCATAATATCACATGCATAGATCAAGTGAGATATAATTATGTTGGATTTGTGATGATATTTGGCATAATGATAGGGAAGAACCTGGGTGTTCAACATTATGAAGAAGTAATTTAGGGCAATGATAAAAATGGTGGGTGATAAAGGATCTCCTTGCTTGAGACCCCTGGTAGCAGTAAAACCATCCAAACACTGGCCATTAATAAGGATAGAGTGGTGATTTGAATTGAGCCATTTACTGATAAGAGTGCAGAAATTTGGATGGAAGCCCTGGCCTGAAGAACTGCCAAAATAAAATTCCATTCAATAGTGTCATATGCCTTCTTGATATCTAACTTGTAGATGAGGTTACCACCCCTACAAGGCTTGTCCAAATCCAAAAGGATTTCCTGAGCCAAAAGAACATTATCTGTGATGGATCTACCTTTAACAAAAGCTGATTGACTGGAGAAAATAACTCTATCCAAGTGGGGTTGTAGTCTCCCTACTAAGATTTTGCTAATCACCTTACTGATAACAAAAGTCAGACTGATGGGTCTGAACTGGCTCTAGTCTTTGGTTGTGGTGAATTTGGGGATTAAGATGATTGTGGAAGCATTGAAGTAAGGAGGAAGTTCATTTCCCTGTAAATAACTTTGGATAGCTTTGACCACATCAAACTTGATGATCTCCCAAGTCTTTTTGTAAAAATTAGCAGTGAACCCATCAGGAGCTGCAATTTTGGAGCTATCAATGGAAAGGATAGCAGTCCAGATTTCCTTCTCAGAGGGAATAGCTGTTAGAGACAAGGAGTTGATATAGTGGAAATCATCTCTTAAAAGACTGGGGTCCAGAGGGGGTCTGTTTGAAGGTGAATGAGTGAGCAGATTTTGAAAGTAGGCAACAGCTCTGCAGCAATGGCATTCCCATCTCATAGAGTCTCCCCTTGATCATTAATGATTGAATGTATGACATTACACTTCCTTCTATATTTAATAAAAGCCTGATAGAATTTAGTGTTTCTGTCCTCATCCTTGAATTTGCATATAGCAGCTTTTTGTCTGAGAAAGGGGTCTTGCCAGTCAATGGCAGTCAGGAGTTCCATCTGACTAGCCACAAGAGCCCAATATAGCTTCTCATCAGTGAGTGCAGTAGCTTCCAAATCTGTAACTGCTTTTTCAGCCCGAGCCACTCTAAGAAAGACATCCCTAATAGAGCTCCAACTCCAAGTTCTAAGAGCCTTGCCCACTTTTTCCTGAAGGAGTTGCAGTTGGATGAAAGGGTTGAAATGTTCACATGCAGTCCAATTAAGAGAAACCAAGTTTAGGAATTCAGAATGCTCTGACCAAAAGTTAAGATATCTGAAGGGTACTGGGTAGCTGGATTTCTAGGAGCCATAAACTGTAATCAGGAGGGGCCTGTGGTCAGAGCCAGCAAGGGTCAGATGGGTAACAATAGTGTGGAGGAAAGTCTGATGCCATAAATTGTTTGCAAGTACTCTATCTAATCATTCCCATGTGCTGTTTCTTCTCCAAGTGTAAGGTTGACCCTGGAAACCCAGATCAAATAATCCAGCATTTTGAATGTTATCATTGAAAGCAGTCATCTTTTGGAGACAAGGGGGTCTGCCTCCAAATTTATCAGCAGTGGAGCTAATACAATTGATATCACCTCCTACAATCCAGCTGGTCTGAACACTTCTGTTTGTTCCTGCAGCTCATTCCAAAGATCAATTCCGGCCCCTTTAGTACAACCAGCATAGACAAAAGTGGCTGCAAGATCATGACCATTCATCTTCAAAGTGAGATGGACAAATTGTGGATTATTAATGACCACTGGCCATTGTATTTCTCTTCTGCACAGGATCAAAATTTTGTTAGAAACATTGATAAAAGAAATACACCCAGAAAATCTGCCTAAGGAAGTGTGTAGATTATTGTGAACCATGGGTTCTAGAATATCCAAACACCATAAATTTAATTTTTTATTGAGATGTATTAATCTTTTTTGTGAAAGGAGATGAGCCATACCCCTAATATTTCAACAGAGAAGGTTAAACATCAGGAGGTCTGGATGGAGGCGGGGGGGGGGGGAGGGGGGTGAGATTTGGATCTGGTTCTACCCCTACTAGTACTGGGTGGGGATCCTTGGCTAGGAAGTAGGGGAAGTTTTGCAGTAATGGATTTGGGAAGATCTGCTAGTTGTTGGAGTTCACTAACTAGTTTTTTCTTTTTTCTGGCCATCTAAACTTACCAATCTAAATCCAATGCATCCTCCATAGATTGTAATTGTTTTGGGGAGGAGCTAATACTGACTCCTCATTATCAATAATTGGAGTGGCCTCTGAAATTGTGGTGACTAAAGCAGATTTAACCATAGATGGATTCACCGCTGGAGCCACAGGTAGGGAAATCTCCACTGCTTTTTCAGCCTTAAGTGCCTCCTTTAAATGCTCAGATTCAATTGGAGTGGGAGGCAAAGATGGGCCACGAACCACTTTACCAGTCTTTGCTATAGCCATCCTTTTATGGGAGGGTGGCTTTAACCTGTAGAAAGTCTCCTACACATGACCAAACATTCTGCAGAGAGGGCAGAAGAGGGGTTTTTGTTCCAGTACAGCCTCCTGCCAAAAATCTGCCCCAACAACATTTATAATTATCCATACCTTATCCACTTCAGGGAGAGTAACATCCCTTTCCACCAGAACTCTGGCAGTAGCTGGTTAAGCCATGTCATGAGTGGGGGGATCAACTTTGAGGGGGGTACCCAATGCTCTACTGATTTAGAAAATGGTGTTTGTGTGATCGAATTGAATTGGTAAATTAGGAAATTTGAGCCAAAGTGGTTTGATGGGAGGTTCTTTGTTGGGATCAAAATTAGGAGTCCAAATTATCAATTTCATAGTGGTACCAACAATTAGAAGATTTTTTTAACCAAGGATTCTAGCATAATCCTATTCCCTGGACAATCTGATATGGAGATGCATTCCATCCGTAGGTCCCAGCTTCCATTTTCCCACCAGGTGAAGCTCCTCAAAAAATTTCCTTACAAACTCCATTTTTGGATGTCCATATTGACTGTTCAATGAGTGTAAACTTCACAGCCTCAGTTAATGAAGCCATTTCTTTGGTAGTAAACCTTATAGCTGGCTTCCCCTCCTTGGTGCCAAGGGGTCTAATATAGGGGCAGTCAGTCCTACCTGCAGTAGCATCATGCAACACTTGGGGAAAAACAAGATGGTTATAGTTTTTAGGGATAGATTGTTTAGATCCCACAACACTTGCAAAAGTAGCCTTGGCCCATTGGGCATTAGTTTCAAGGTCAAGGGGGCAGTTGGCTGCCATAACTGCCAATCAACCACCCTAATGAAGTGAGAAACAGCAGCAAGCAGTGTAAAACTACCCCACCAGCCAGAGGAAATGGCCCCAGGAGTAAGCAGACAAAAAAATAGACATACATATATACATATATATGTATATATATACATATACATGTATATATATACATATAGATGTACACACACACACACACACACACACACACACACACACACACACACACACATAAACTTTGTGTTAATTCCCAAGTCTGCTGAAGCTAACTTTTGGAATCAGTACAGGCCAATATGTCTAACATCTGTAATCAGTTAAATAATTAGCAAAATCTTGGTTCTCAGACTGCAGCCTCACCTGGACAGCATTGTATGTCCTAACCAATCAACTTTTGTACATTGCAGATCTATTACTGACAATGTGTTACTTGCCCAGGAGATGCTGTTGGACTTGGACAGAGCCTGCAGGGGGGAAATGTCATATACAAGCTTGATATCAGCAAGGCACATGATACTATCAGCTGAGATTTTTTGCATGATGTTCTCACTACCAGGGGTTTTTCAGCACAATTTTGTCACCTCATCAGCAGATGGCTCCTTTCCAACAGTCACTCAATTCTGATCAATGGACACACTTGGGGTAATTTTACAGCTAATAGGGGTTTGAAGCAAGGAGATCCTTTATCTCCCACTTTATTCATTTTGGCTATGGATTACCTATCAAGAATGCTAAACTCTCCCAATTTCTCTCAGCATCATCACATATATCACCATAGGTCCAACTTGCATATCTTCCACCTCATATATGCTGATGATGTCATGATATTTTCTAATGCTCAGAAGAACTCAGTAAAAAATATTATGAATGCCTTCAGCTTTTCCAATCTCGTTATGGTATGAATTTCAACTCAGTGGTCTCACTCTTTCTTATCCAGTGGAGGTAGAATCACTGTCCTTAAAACCATCCTCACCACCTTTCCCTCATATATCCTCCAAATGATCTCAATGACCAAAAGCACTCAGCTGCAAATGGACAAAATCTTTAACAGATTCTTATGGGCTGGCAGGAGGAAACAACTCCATTGGGCTTCCTGGCAGAAGGTAGCTAAACCAAATTGGGCTGGAGGTCTTGGCTTCCAGGGTCGGAAGCATCTGGCCCAGGTTAATCACTGCAAACTATAGTTTAAGTTTAAATCACAGTCCTCCTTATGGGCAAAGTTCATGAAAGGAAAATACTGCAAAGAAAATCACCCCTCATAAGCTAACAGGAAATTGGGTGATTATAAGATCTGGACCTGCATGCTTAGAGTTCAACATCTGGCAGATTCCATGTTCCCTTGGGAGTTGGGCACTGGCCAGGTTTCATTTTGGCTGGACAAGTGGTGCCCAGATGATTGGTTGAAGCCTGCTGATAATGTTGCCCCTAATTCTCAACTGAGAGTGGCTGATTGCTGGGTCAATGGTAACTGGTCTCTTCCTATTATGAATTCTCTTCTTCAGGCTCCCTCTGCTAAGCTCATTTCTTCCATCCCACTAAACACATCCAGATTCGACTGAATATTTTGGGCTTCTTACAAGAACCAAAGTCTTTCAAAAGAAATTTACTCCAAACTTTTTCAATGGCAAGAGTCCCCCTGAGGGACAATCATCAGGAGTAAGTACATGTCCCCCTCTGTCTTTTTTCTGCTGGAATCTGCTTCACAAGGTTCTCCCCACTAATGACCTACTTAAATTAAAAGGATTGAGGGGACCCTCCTGCTACAGATTCTGTAAGAACAGTGCATAATCTTCCCCACATTTCTTCTTTGAATGCCCATTCTCTCAGCAGGTGTGGATCCAATGCATCAAGTTCTTCAATCTCAATCTGCTTTTTCTCACTTGGAAGAACATCCTTCTCTGTTGGATGGAGTGGAAGAAGGCCAAGGTGGGGGAAATCCCTTTCATCATAGCTTGGTCTATTTGGATAGGCTGGAATCAATCCACTTTTGAAGGCACCCCCTAGTACAAATAAAGTGGCTAGAAATTGCTTATCTTATATTTCTAAATTGACTAAATTGAAAGGATTCTCTACCATATGTTCTCTTCCCTCATGTGAGAGGAGGTCCCATCCCATTGTTACTCTTGTGGAATGGAGGCTTCCTGCCCCTCCCTTTATTAAAGTTAACACTGATGGTAGCTACTCACCTCATTGTGCTGGGGTTGGGGTGGGGGGGGGGTCTTCAGAAATCACAAGGGAAAGTGTCTATTATTCTTCTAGGCTCCACTCCTTGCTGTAGATGCTTTAGAGTCTGAACTTATAGTTATTTTTTGGGCAGTCAGGCTTGCCATTTTTAATCATTGGTTCTCCCTTATTGTTGAAGGAGACTCATCTTGCCTCTTCAGTCTCCTGGACACGGATGCCCCTCTTCCTTGGCTCCATCAACAGCGGATCAACAGAATTAACACTCTCAGAGTCAACATCCATCTCCAATTTTAGTTTTTCTTCAGAGAAGGAAATAAGCCTGTCAATTGGTTAGCTAGGGAAGCTTTGTCATCCTGCTCTATCAGCATCTCCACCTCCCCCCTCTCCTTCTTGCTCTATGGGGATCTGTTGGAAGCCCTCCACATCAGAACTGATTACAGAATTGACTGATTATAATTTATATACAGTGGTATACTTGTCTATTGGGATAACCTATACTTGCTTTTGTGTTTTATTTACTTTTTGTGTGAAGTTGTATGTGGAGAAGGAACCCCTAAGAGCTATAATGTATTGTGTTTTTGGTTTAGATGGGGATCCTTACTCCCCCCTTTTTTGTGTACTCCTAGATTTACGTAACATGTAGGGAGCCTTGTGTTGCTCCTTCCCCCAAAAAAAATATATTTATGTATATATATATATATATATATATATATTATATTTTGAGGGCTCCCTACAAGTTAATAATAAAAGGAGAGTACGGAATCATTGATGGAAATGCTCCCAACTAACAATAAACCTAATGGAGACCATTCCCTAAAGACCACAAAACAAGAAAACTAAAAGATTGGGTGAGTGTATATATATATGTATACATATGTAAATATGTATAAATATAAAGTAAATTTAAAAAGTGGTTTGGTGCAAAAACTCCACAGCACCCAAGAAATTCCATCAGAAAACAGGGGGTGTCTCCAATCTGATATGTGGGAGCTGAAGCTTATCTCCATTAATTAAAATTTTGAGATCAAAAGGGGGGGTTGAGGCAACTAAAACCTGCTGGGATCTTGCCCCCCTAACTGCTAACCAATTAGCCACTTTGTTACCCTCCCTAAGAATTGAAGAAGTGGTAAAATGACTGGGTTTAGCCTGATTTATTTGTTTTCTCCAATAGTCTTGCATCCAGGTTGTAGACCGGTTTTGCTGAAGAGTGTTAAGTACAATAGTGGAATCAACTTCTAGCCAAATATTCGACCAGTTAGCAATTTTGACAATATGCATAGCATACTCCACAGCAATAAATTCAGTCTCCAGTGCATTTCTAGCTTTCACGGGTGCATAAAAGAAAAGTAGGCGATTACCATAAGAGTTTCGAAAATTCCTCCCACTCTCGCATTATCCTTAGAGAAACTTCCATCGGTATTAATTTTGATGGTTGGGTTAGTAGGGGAAGCCATCTAACCAGATTAACTTTTACCAACGGTAGGTGGGAGCTCAATGTGCGGTAGATTGGTGAAACCCTTGTGTTTAATGATTTTGTGTAGATATGTTTTACGGTTATTGGCTACTTTATCCACGAGTGGCGGCTATCCCATCAAATTTGGCACCGTTTCGGCCATCCACAGAAACCACATCACAATGCGAGTGTAGAGTATTAACTTTCGATTTTCCTTATTCATCCAAAGTGTATGAAGATCTTCCCAGCAATAAGTTTGGTTCTTCCGGCCATTGGTTAGTTGCGGCCATACAATTCTAGAAAAGGAGCGATTAAAATAAAGATGAGAGATGGATTCTTCATGTTGATGGCGAGAGAACACATTTAGAGGGCCCCCTAAGGCCTTTCGGTTTAAGAATATCATCGGTGGGGATGAAGCCATGGAAGGTTCTCCAGGCACGGAAAGGACATGGAAGGGGACAAAAATTTATTCCATATGGAGTTTCCCCGGGGAACGAGAAGGCCGATTGAAAAGACTCCTGTAAATAGTTTTAGTTATATTCCGAGTGTGGTGATTACTCCAACAAACTTTATACTGACTATTTCGATCAAAATTGATGGTAGAAATCGCCTAGCCGAATGATCTGTAAAATGGCTTTGAGTCGTGGAAGAGACCAATTGCTCCCATCCCAAAACTCACAAACCTTTGTAGTTGAATCGGTAAGATTATCTCTAGCAACTAGCCAATCCTTGGGACACCAGGTTATCCAACCAAAAATTCACTTCACCCCTCCCCGGCTCCCAGATAAAAAGATTTTCAGCAGAACTTCTCACCTTAAGTAGATTGACCCAGATTCTAGAGTCACCTAATTTCCTGACCACTTGAGTAGGATGGGAGTACCTGCAGTATTTACCCATCATAAATTTAGCCCACAGTGAGTTTTGGGCTCTGAAATTAATCCATAATTTGCACATATTAACCTGCTGAATTTGAGGAAAGCTTTTGAATCCAAGGCTACCAGCAGCCACTGGTTTTGTGACCTTTTGCCAAGAAATCCAATGCTTTTGGGTTCTCTAACCAGCCCATAAAAATCTATTAAAAGCCCTTTCCAACTGTAATTGGGTGCTTTTCTTCATAGCAATCATTTGAAGAAGATAGGAGGGGAAGGTTGTGAGGATACTTTTAAGGAGTGTGATTCTACCACCATTTGATAAGAAAGAATTAGTCCAGCAGCTCAATTGAGAGCTGACTTTGGTGAGAATCTCCTCAAATTGAATTTGTTTGGTTCTGCCCATAGTGCGAAGGACACCCAGATATTTAAAAGGAGGGGTACTGCATTTAAATCCAGTGTACTCCAGAATCCATTGCTTGATCTGAATAGGTGTCAGCTTGGAGAATACCAATTGACACTTCTCAGGATTGAAAAGCATTCCAGATTGTTGTTGGAAGGAGTCTAAACAGTGTTTTAACTTTTTCACAGCGAGCTTTATGTGCACTCGGAGAAAACCATGATGTCATCTCGCATAAAGGAGGTGAGAAATAACAATATTTGATTTATGATGGTACTCGGCATAGCTTTTATTCGGAATGGTCCGATTAACCATCCTTGAGAAGTAATCGACGACTAATATGAAGATGATAGGAGAAAGTGGGTCTCCCTGCTTTAAACCTCCGAGTGGCATGGAATTTGCCTCTGGCAGTCCCATTCGATAAAATAGAGTGTTCATTTGAATGGAACCACTCGGAGATGAGATTGCGAAGCTGTTGCTTGGAAACCTCTAGCAATCAAAACATCTTCAATAAACTCCCGACTAATGGTATCATAGGCTTTTTGTATATCCAACTTGTATATGAGATTACCTCCCCTATGAACTTTATCCAAATCGAGCAAAAGTTCCCGAGCAAGTAGCACATTATCGGAGATTGACTCGCCCTTAACAAAAGTCGATTGATTCATGCATATTAACCTATCAAGATGAGGTTGAAGTCTCCCCACAATTATTTTGCCGATAACCTTACGATTACGGATGCCGAGGAGATGGGTCTAAAATGATCCCAGTTTTTCATAAGATTATTTTTGGGAATCAACACAATGTTTGAAGCATAAAAATAACTCGGAAGATCATTTCCAAGGAAGAAACTTTGGATAGCTGCCACCACATCACCACCAACCAAATTCCACTCCTTCTGATAGAAATCTGCTGTGTAACCATCTGGTCCTGCAGTTTTAGAACTATCAATTGATTTTATAGCATTCCAGATTTCTTGCTCAGTTGGGATGGTAGTTAACTCGAAGTACATTGGTGTAATGCAAGTTGTCCTGGAAAAGAGATCTATTAATAGGCAATGCAGTTGCAGGAGGAGGATTAAGTAACCTATCAAAATGTGTAACGACATCCAAACCAATCTCTCGTGTCCTCCATGAGTTTCCTGCCATCAGCTGTGTGGATAGAGTGAATAGTATTACATTTCCTTCTATATTTTATACAAGCATGGTAAAACTGAGTGTTCCTATCCCCATGAATAAAGTGGTTCAAAGCAGCTTTTTGTTTTAGATATTGTTCCAGCTTATCAGTAGCCAACAACAAATTATTTTGTGCAGTGAAGTAATGTTCATCTGTAGCAGTGCCAGCTTGGATTTTAGACTCAATTTGATTTAGCTCTTTCTCAGCCACTTGGACAGCTTCATGGAGGTTTCCTATAAAGTTCCAATTCCATTTCCTAAGAGCTTTACTAAGAGTTATACGTAATGCGCTAATCGATGAGAGGGTGCGGGTGATCAATACGATGCCGGTTTCTCTGAACAATCTTGTGGAACTCAACATAGGAGGACCAAACATTCGGTTATGCGAAAGGAGGGGAAGTATTAGAGCAGGTGGGGGAGGTAATAGATATAAGGAGAGGTCTATGATCGAACCGACAAGACTAAGGTGAGTAACATAAGTAAGAAGCCGATTAGAGAGCCAAAGGTTGTTAACCAACATCCTATCAAGCCTCTCCCAGATATTCCCTCTCTTCCATGTAAAAGCAGGTCCTCTAAATCCAAGGTCATAAAGATTGGCTGCATGAATATTATCATTGAAAATGGTCATATCAGAGAGCTTGGGAGGTCTACCGCCAATTTTTTCATTTGAAGACCCCACACTGTTAAAATCACCCCCAACAATCCAAGGTGAGTGTACTTGGACACTGATGTCCTGGAGCTGATTCCACAGGAGAACTTTGTCTTCCTTTTTACATCCAGCATATACAAAGGTTATTAAACCATCCCTACCATTAATCTGAAAGGAAGAATGTATAAATTGCTTGTTGTCAATAAGGATAGACCAGTTCACCTCTTTTCTACAAAAAATCCAAATTTTATTATTGCAGTTAGCATAGTGGTTATAGCCTTGTAGCTTGCTGATAATTTTCTGAGGATATTTATTAACCAAAGGTTCCAGGATGGTAATGCACCATAATTTATATTTTTTGTTTAAATGTAGCAGTCTTTTAAAAGATAGGGGATTAGCAATACCCCTAATATTCCAACGAGAGAAATTTATCATTAAATGGGATGGGGATTAAAGAGGATTGAGATCTAGATCTAGATCTCCCCACAGTAACGAAATTCCAGCTAACACCCCCACGAAAGAGGAGTTCCAAGTTTTTGTACTTCATCGAGATTATTCTTCTTCTTTTCCTGGAGGTTTGGGTGTGCCATTTGCCTTCCATCTCTTCCTGCATAACACCGATTCCGGCATTGGAGGAAACTGGGTATCTACTTGCCATTCGATAGATTGAGTTGGTGTGACTATTCTGACTTCCTCTTCCTCCCTTCTGTAACTATGTGGGGATCTACCCCCAAAGCGAGACTCGAAACATCATCAGAAACATTTCTGATTACTCCAGAGTGAACTAGAGGGGTGCAATTATCCACATTGACTGTGGGTTCAACAGTCTTCTCTCCAACAAAAGGGGGGACTTGATAAACTGGTGTTCTCCCCACCTCAGCTGGAGGGGTAAAAAAAGTTTGAGAGACTGTGTTCACAAAGTCTCTCCTTTCTCCTGAGCCCAGTTGCACTAAAACAGTATCAACAGATTGCTTGTGTTGAGTTTCCTTTGTTATGGATCTTCTAGATGGGGGATGAATTCTGTAACATTTTTCAATTGTATGTCCAAACATTTTGCAATGAGAGCAATAATAGGGTTTTTGCTGCATTATAACTTCTTGCCATTGTCCTTCCTTAGCTGATCCAATCCAAATTTTTTTTTACCTCAGGCAGTGAAATATCTCTCTCAATCTGGATCCTAGCCATTTCAGGTTTAGCTTTATTAATTGTAGCAGCATCCAGTCTTAAAGGAGTTCCAATAGACCTCCCGATTTGGAAAAGAGCATCCTGATTAAAAAATCTGCAGGGAAGATTGGGTAGTTTAAACCAGATTGGCACAATTGGGGGGTCCTTGCTAGGATCGAAATCTGCTGTCCATTTGATTATTTTCATCTCCACTCCAGCAATAATCACCAAATGTTTAGCAAATAACATAGCATAATCCTCTTCGACGAGTGAAGTTGAGAAGAAGGTGTCTTCCATCCAGCAATCCTAGCTTCCAATTCCCTTGAAAATTCAGTGATTCAAAGTATTTCCTCACTAGCTCCATCTTGGGATGCCCCAAACTAAATTTCCCAATCAAAGTGAGTTTCACTTCATCATCAAGCACAACCAATTCCTGTTCAGTGAAGATCACAGCAGGATGGCCATCCTTTTCTTCCGCAGGTCGATAAATGGGCAAGAAATTCTTCCAGTTCTCTGCGTCATGCAATCTCTGTGGGAAAAATAATGCGGAAGGATCCGTGATGGAAGGGGCGGATCCTACAACACCGAGCATAGGTGGCTTTTGCCCACTCGATGTTGGTGGTAAGATCAATGGGGTGAGCCATCGAGCACCCACCACCACCGGCGAGGCCTCCGATGGAACGGTGGACCCAAACAAAACCAACCGAGAAAATGGAAAAAATGCACACGAGACAAAGAGCAAGGAACCGGTAAGCAACCAAAAGTGAGCACAACCACGAGTGGGTACACCCACGAGACCTTAGAGCAAGAAAAACCACCCCAAAAAGAGCACAATGGAACAAGTAAAATTTGAAAAACAAAGAACCCGGGAACAACAAAAAGCCGCGAAGAGCAACAAAGGAGCCCGAGAACACTTCACCTCCAGACCAGCACTCACCAGACTTACCTGCACCACCACCCTCTAAGCCGCCGTCGGCGAGGTCATGCTAGAAACCCTAGCGAGCACACTTTGCCGCCAACATTATTTTTATTATATATATATATATATATATATATATATATACATATATATACATATACATATATATATATATATATATATATATACATATATACATATATATATACATACATATATATATACATACATGTATATATATATATATATATACATACATATATACATATATATATACATACATATATATATATATATACATGTATCTATATATATATATATATGTATGTGTGTGTGTGTGTGTGTGTGTGTGTGTGTGTGTGTGTGTGTGTGTGTGTGTGTGTGTGTGTGTGTGTGTGTGTGTGTATATATATATATATATATATATATATATATATAGCAGAAATGAAAAAAATGGCGGCTGGTTTGGAGGGAGGTGCTCTGCTAGGGTTTCCATGGAGTTGAGCGGCTGTGCGGGTGCAGGGTGGAGGAAGGTGGTTAGTAAGAAGCTGGAAGCCTTCTCAGCTCTTTTCTTCCTTTTGTTGTGGGTGAGGGGGATTATCTCTCCCTTCCCGGGCTCATTATTTTTTAATTTTTTGCCGAGTTCTTGTTACATTGACAATGGCTCGAGATCTCACTCGGGCGAGATCCGCACTTTGTTGGGAGGGGTACTTTTGCTGAAGTTATAGTGAGGAAAGAAGGTGGAACCACTCTAGGAGATAAGCTAGTGTTCCCTCGATTATTTCATGATGCGATGGATGGAAAAGGCGAGTGTGAGTTCATTAGAGAATGCACTAGGAAGGTCGGGAAGCCGGCTCGATTTTCAACGAGGAGGAGATTCGAAACCTGTCGGAGCCATATAAATTTACATTGGTAGGGAAATTCCGGTTTGGACATCCTAAATCTGGATATTTTGAGGAAAGCTGTTGATGGTTTCAAGTTGGTGGGCGGTTGGAAATTAGGGGTTTTTGACGATGAGACACATTATGTTGCAACTTGCTAAGGAGGAGGATTATGCACAGGTATTTTCTAAAAAAGTTATCATGATTGATGGGAAACCAATGAAGCTCCTCAAGTGGACAATGGACTTTGATCCAACTAAAGAACCACCTATAGTCCTGTGTGGTTCGAGCCTTCCTAACTTAAAACTTCCCTTTAACAATCATAGAATCATCTATGACATAGCCGATGCTATGGGGAGGCCACTTAAACTTGATATCCCCTCTGCTAATGTCACCAGGATTTCCAATGCAAGATTCCTAGTAGAAAGAGACATTACTCAACCTTATTTGGATGGGGTTTGGCTAGGCACTGCTAATAATGGTTATTGGCAACCCATTGTTATGGAATATCAACCATTGTATTGCAAACACTGTCACCTGTTTGGCCACACCATGGAACAATGTTTTAAACTCCTCCCTGAATTAAGACCTTATAATGTTAACAATAAAGTTACTAAGAAGACTGACAATACACCTATATCTCCGGTGATTCCGAGTTGGCAATGTTCCGACTACTTCCCGGGAGTTGAATAATGAACAACTTGCAATTCTAAATACGGATCTTAATGGGCCGATTGATAAGGAGGGGAGTGTAAAAATTATGCGGATCAAATTGGGCGGGCAACTATTGGGAAATATGCGGATCTACCAATAGAGAGTAGAGATATTGTTATGAATAATGTATTTGCTACTTGCAGTGAGGATGTGAGTCAGATTATTCGATGTAGAAGGGGCACGCTCTCGGCAAGGAAGCGGAAGGAGGAGGACAAAGAATTTACTGGCAAGATGATTTATCCAACACTTTTGTTAAGGAGCCTGCAGTTGCCACCACATCTAGGATCACAAGTGCTTGTACTGAGAGAATGGGTGCTTACTAAGGAAGTGATCCACGATCACTCCGATGCGGAGTGCCACTTTTATAACCCCTCAAGTCCCATAGATGGGGAATACGCCTAAATCATCCTTGAGAATCTAGCAACTACTGGCGATGGTGTTTGGTCTCAACGGAAAAGTAGAAGAAGGAGAAAAGATATTACGGAGCTGCAAAATCTATCTAAGTCTAATATTATTGGTATGGATCGAGTCGATGCAACACCCCCAGAATCACTAGGGCTCGGTAAAGCATTACATCATGATTAATCCGATTTGTTGGAATGTTAGGGGTGTGGCAAGTCCCGGCACCCTTAATAGATTATTACATTTTAACGGGACCTTTAAACCTTGGATTATAGCATTACTTGAACCTATGGTACATATCAACATCTCTAAATTTACTAAAAGATTTCCGGGATTCCATTTTCACTCAATTTGTAACAATAAAATGCGGGTTTTTACCGGAAAGGAGCTTAAGCTGCAATGTTCGACTTGATAATTATCAATTTCTACATTTACGGTTTGGATTGGATTCTTTTCGAGGCGATCTTACTATCATTTATGCGGGGTGTACTCCAATGGACGAGAGATTCTCTTTGGAAAGAGCTTGTGGCGATCGAGTACTAATAACCCTTCAAATTGGATTGTCGGTGGGGACTTTAACTGCATAAGAGATCCTAGTGAGAAAAAGGGGGAAGAACTCCGACCTTAATACCATGTTAAAATTCTCTCGGAATATCACTAATGCGAGGATTATTTGATCTAGGCTATATTGGAACCCCTTTCACATGGAAGAGAGGTAATCTGTTTGAGAGAATTGATAGAGTTTTAGCTAATGATCAATGGCTCGACACCTTTCCCATAACTCGAGTGCGGCATTTACACGAGCAACATCGATCACTCCCCAGTTATTGATACTGATTTCTTTCGGTTCTTACAAAGGGTACTCTCGGTTTAGATTTCTCGATGTTTGGTGCACTCATATTAGTTTTTAGGCTGAAGTGCACGAGCCTGGCATGTTTTGGATCACACTAGGCTGCAACCCTCTTGTGAGATTGTGGAGATTGCAAAAGAATGTAGCTTTTAAACTAAGATTGTGGAATAAGAATCAGTTTGGGAATGTTTTTCAGCAAGTTAAAGATGCAGAAGCCAAAGTTCATTTGTTAGAAGCTGCTAATGATTTGGGAGGGTTTCAGGCACATGAGCTTGAAAATGCCCAGCATCTGTTTTCCAAGCCCTGGAAAGGGAAGAGGCTTTTCTACAACAAAAAGCTGCTTGTGAATAAATACCTCTATGGGGACGGGAACTCTAATGTATTTTCATGCGGTTATTAAACACGAGAAGAAAAATAAATACTATACTTAAAATCAAAGATGAGGCGGCAATTGGGTTGCTTGATCAATCTTCTATTTCACGAAGTCGTTGTATCACATTTTCGGAATTTGTTTGTTGAACGGCCTATATCCTCTACTTCATTTGTTGTTCGAGATGTTTTACGATCATCAAGATTATGTGAATCAGTTGAATTTAACTTCCCTCCACGATAAACGAGGAGATAATGCGGGCATTGCACAACATTGATGGTAATAAAACAGTTGGTCTCGATGGTTTCACTTCAACATTTTATACTAAAGCACGGGATATTGTGGGTGCTGATCTTATTCGGGCGAGTTCATTCTTTCTTTACGGGGTCGGATCTTCCTAAATATTTTGCGGCGGCCGACATTGCTCTTATTCCCAAAGGCACTCGAAAAACTCGGTGGAGTGATTTCGGACCTATCGGCCTTACTACTACTTTTTCTAAAATAATTAGCAAAATTCTTGTGGGGAGATTACAACCCCATCTTAACCGATTGATCGGCTCCAACTGATACGCTTTTGTGCGAGGAAGAACTATTGCGATAATTGTCTTTTAGCTCGGGAATTGTTACTTGATATTGATAAGAAATGTAGGGGACATAATTTACTTCTCAAATTGGATCTTAAAAAGGCATATGATACTATCGAGTTGGAAATTTATTGATGCGGTACTTAAAGCTAGAGGTTTCCATCCTGCTTTTTGTGCTTTAATTCAAAGATGGTACATCGATACCTATTACGATTATCTTGGTTAATGGTTGTAGGCTGTGGTTTCTTTAAAAGTTGGTAGAAGTTTGAAACAAGGAGACCCACTTTCTCCGACCATCTTCATTTTGGCTTTTGATTACTTCTCTAGAACTGCGAATGCTTTGCTCAAACACTTTATCCTTATCTTCATTTTAAGCATGGTTCTTCACGGATTATAAGTCACTTGGCATATGCTTGATGATGTCATCATTTTCACCAATGGAAGTAAGCTTGCTGTAAAGAAAACTTTGCAAGCGGTGATCACACTAGCCTTGGTAACGAGTGCAGGAATTAAACGAAAGGAAGTGTCAATATTTGGTGCAGGAAAGGGTTCGAATATCAACGAGTGGTTGAAAGAGCACACAAGATTTTATCGCTGCTGATCTCCCCTTGAAATATCTAGGAGTGCGGTTAAATAAAGGAAGGAGGAAGCAATCTCGGTATGATGAAGTTGTTAGGAAGATTACATCAACATTAAGCTGCTTGGACTAATACCTTTACATCTAATGGTGGAAGATTAACATTGCTTAAGAGTATACTCTCGACCTTTCCCCTTTATCGATTACTAAATAGTTAGAATGAAAAAGAGCACTCGAGAAAATGATAGAAACAATGTTTAATAAATTTCTGCGGGAAGGCCAGATCAAACAATATCATTGGGCTATATGGAACAAGGTTTGACAAACCAATCGAAGTTTGGGGGCCTAGGGTGAGAAATTTCCAATGGATGAGCCATTTGTTCTATTGTAAGCGAGTGGATTAAATTCGAAGGAAAGATACCATGTGGGCAAAATTCTTGTTTGATAAATATTGTTGGAAAGCTCACCTGAGCTACGTAGTACCAAGACAAGGGGATTCTAAGCCTTTGGAGAAGCTTGCTTGAAAGTTAGGGATACGCACGATCGGTATTTCTGTGGGAAGTGGGCGAGGGGAGGTGAATTTCTATTATGACAAGCTTGGATAGGAGATGGCAATTTAAATTTCTACTGCTGATTTCAATCACCAACTAACGATTGCGGATTTACGGATGGAGGATCAATGGAATGTCAACAAGGCTGAATGAAATTTTGGATGAAGAGAGCATACGACGGATCATTCGAATCCTTATTAATCCAACTATACCGATAGAATCATGCTTAAAGCGAGTCTAATAAAATTTCTTTCAATCAAATGATTCATAGCTCATTTCAACTTTGATCGATACTACTTGGGGAGAAAATGCGGACCGAGCTTTTATCCCCCTCTATGTCTTACTTCCAGCTGGAGAATGTTTCATCATTACCTTCCATTAGATGATATTTTAAAACTCGAAGGACTAAGACTAGCTTCTAGATGTTGGGCAGTGTCGAGCTCGGGAAGAATCTTTTTCCCACCTCTTTCTCCATTGTCTTGTCACTAAACGGGTGTGGATTCTTGTTTTACAACAATTCCATCTTAACCACCTCAATTACAATTGGCTCGATTGGGAAGCTTCTTTGGGAGGATTTGGAAAAATGAAAAATGGTTCCATTTACCTTTAGTTATCTGTTGGTTTGTTTGGATGCATAGGAATCATGTGAAGTATGACAACGAGAACTTGTAGTATTAATCATATGGTGGCCAGCTACTGCTGAGTTTTCTAAGTAAGAAGCCAGCATTGGAGCCCACGATTAAAAGAAAACCTACATTGCTTGAAGTGGTCCCTTCCACCTCCACCATGGATAAAAATAAATATAGATGGGAGTTTCACTAACTCTCTGCTTTGGAATTAGGGCGGTTTGCAGAAATTACGGAGGTAAGTTATTGTGGTACTTTCAAGTTCCTATCATCTCGTTATCGGCTCTCCACTACGAACTCCAAAGCTGCTTATTGGGCCACGATTCTTGCTAAAGCTTTGAGCTACCAATTTGTACGGATTGAATGCGATTCTCGTCAGTGGTTAATATAATACAAGGATTATCTCCTCCTCCTTGGAATTTGGTATACCCTTACAGAACATTGCTCTCTACATTTGGCTCTCTCGACATTAAGTGGTCTCATATCTTTAGAGAAGGTAACCAACACCTTGGCTTGGTTGGCCAAACATGCCATTGCAACTCGAAGGATTATTTTCTTTGTTAAACACGATGATCCTTTAAAGCTTTTACTTTTGGGGATTTGGTGATATTCCCTTTATTAGATGTATGTAACTTTGTTGACTTTTGATGAATGAATTTTCTTCTTTTTCTATATATATATATATATATATATATATATATATATATATATATATATATATATATAGTAGAAATGAAAAATTCCATTCAATTTAAAGTCAAGTACATACGAGAAAGGGGAGATTTAGAGTGTCCCCCAAAAGTAAAAGCCTTAGTGGCTCGAAAGGTGTTACGAGAGAAAGTGATAGTGTTAGTAGAGGCAGCATTCTTTGCTAACCGGTTAGCGAGAATTTGGATTAGCTTCTCTATAAGTGTGAGTCCATTTGAGTTGTAGAAAGTCAGAACAAGTAGGGAAAGTTCTGAGAAAGTACACCAAATTCCAAGGAGGGGCAACAACACCATTCACAATATCAAGAACTTGTTGAGAGTTTGATTCAATCCATACATGAGACAGTTTAAGAGCTTTGGCAGTGGTTAGTGCCCAAAATGCTGCCCATAGTTCAGCTTTCAATGCAGAGGAGGAGACATGAGGAGACTGAAAAAACCATAATTGGTGGCCGAGGCGTTCGCCATGGCTGCTCCCATACCAACGACGGACTTAGTAAAACTTCCATCAATATTAATCTTAAGCCATGGTTGAGGAGGTGAAGACCAGTGCGACAGAACAACCTTTCTCCTAGGTAGGGTGAATAAGAGTGAAAATTTGTTGATGTAGTACACGACGATTAGCCACGATGGGCGAGTAGCTCTTCGTATAGTTCTTGTATTTGGCAGAGTTCCTAGCAATCCAAAGAAACCACCAAATGACTAAGGGAATGTAGAACTCCTTAAGCAGCCTCCAATCCTCCCAGCAAATAGCTACATTCCTCCAATCATAGCAGTGAGATGAGATGTGTAAGTGAGACAAAACATCAGTCCAGACCTGTTTGGTGAAGGAGCAATGAAGGAACACATGATTATAGGTCTCTTCTTGGGAATTACATAGCCAGCATTTGGAAGCAGTTCTAAGCCCCTTGAGCTTCAGGATATCATCTAGAGGCAGAAATTTATGAAACAGTCTCCAGCAGAAAAAGGACATAGAGGGGGAGAGATGCTTATGCCAAATCTTTTCCCCCCAAACCGTATTTTGCCAGGCAAAGGAAGATTGGTGAATGGCCCCATTGAGGGAGAGAGTATTATTACACTTGATGTGGAGTTTATCTGCTCTAGCATTGTCAATGGGTATAGCTAGTATCTTCTGAACAGTATCCTCATCTAAGACCTCCCTCAGATGATCAGCATCCCACTGGCCCTGATTCCAGAATTCAGCAACGGTGAGGTGAGGGTTAAAATGTGGAGAGCAAATTGGCCCATCAGGCAGCCAATTATCAAGGTAGAAGTGAAGGTTGCCAGTACCAAGTTCCCAGGATATGAATTGATTGGCAGTCTCCCTGGCCTTCAGCAGTTTGCTTCAGGTCTTGGAGTCCCCTAATTTTGCTTGAACAACATTGGCATGAAGCTTCTTACAATATTTTTCCTTGAGGAATCTGGCCCACATGGTATCTTGCTTCATAAACTTTATCCATTGCTTACAATGAAATAATTGACTCAATTGTTTAAAGCTTTTGAACCCCAAACCTCCAGCTTTAGTCGGTTTGCAAATTTTATTCCATACAGTCCAATGAGGTTGTTTGTACTGTCCATCCCATAAATATTTATTGAAGAGAGTTTCAAGCATTTTATGTGCACTCTTTTTCATATTAACCATTTGCATTGTGTAAAGAGGAAATGTAGATAAGATGCTCTTAAGTAATGTTAAACGACCTCCATTGGATAAGAACTTGTTTGTCCAGCAAGTAATAGAAGTGGATATCTTATCAATGACCTCGTCATATTGTGATTGCTTCCTTCTACCTTTGGATAATTGCACCCCCAAATATTTAATGGGGA
Organism: Papilionanthe hookeriana x Papilionanthe teres; assembly: GCA_022702705.1. NCBI lineage: Eukaryota > Viridiplantae > Streptophyta > Magnoliopsida > Asparagales > Orchidaceae > Papilionanthe > Papilionanthe hookeriana x Papilionanthe teres. The sequence goes on along the minus strand of CM040430.1, from coordinate 90,088,624 downwards.
GGATAGAAGCAGTGAAACCAGTCTCATCCTTTAACCAATTAGAATGCTTGTAATTCTTGCCTACCAAGAATTGGCACTTCTTCTTATTCAACTGTAGACCAGCCACTTGAGATATGTGCTCCATTATTAGTAGGATTTTCCTTACAGCTTCCTTGCTGCCATTAGTGAAAAGGATAGCATCGTCTGCATATGCCAGATGGCTAACAATTTGGGAGGCACTATGGTTGTAATGCATATAAGGGTATGTGTGATAGGCAGCATTCAGAAGTCCGGAAAAATAATCAAAGATCAAGATGAAGATTGTGGGTGATAAAGGGTCACCTTGTTTCAATCCTCTCCCAGTAGTGAAGAACCCAGTGCTCCTCCCATTAACAAGAACATTATACCATGTTCCAGAAATCCATATTTGAATAAGATTACAAAAGGAGGGATGAAAGCCTCTGGCTTTAAGAACCTGATAAACAAAATGCCAACTGATGGAGTCATAGGCCTTCCTCAGATCTAATTTAAAGATGAGATTGTGGCCCCTACAACTCCTATCCAGATCAAGGAGCAATTCCTGAGCGAATAAGCAGTTATCAGTGAAGTTCCTTCCTTGCACAAAAGCTGACTGGCTAGGACTTATGAGCTGATTAAGGTGAGGTTGTGGCCTTTGAACAATTATCTTGCTAATTATTTTGGTAAAGGTACTAGTGAGACTTATTGGTCGAAAATCAGACCAATGGGATTTTTGGTTTTCCTTAGGTATCAGGATGATACTAGTAGCTGCAAAATACCTGGGAATATCTGCACCAGCAAAGAAAGCCTGCACAGCCTTAATCACATCAGGACCCACTATATCCCAAGCTGTTAAATAAAAAGTAGAAGTGAATCCATCTGGTCCTGCAGTTTTGTTACCATCAATGCTTTTAAGAGCAGCAAGGATTTCAGTTTCATCAGGTAACATGGTGAGATTGAGTTGCTGAACATAATGGAGATCATCACTGAACACTTCAGAGTGGAAGGAGCTGGGACAAGAGGGTTGAGCTGCAAGATGTACAGTAAAATACTTTACAGCAATTTGGGAGATTGAAAGAGGGTCAGAGATCCAGTTGCCATCAGAGTCTTTAATTTTGAGAATTGCATTTAGTTACCTTTTGTATTTGATCAGAGCATGAAAAAATTTTATATTTCTGTCTCCATATAAGTTTTTGTTATCAGCAGCTTTTTGTTTTAAGAATAGTTCTTCCTTTTCCAAAGCAAGTAGCAAATGGTTCTGTGCAGTGATTAATTTCAATGTGTGAGCCTATCCCTGATCCTGTGCAGCTTCCAACTCTTGAACTTTGTCATCAGCATCTTCTACTTGCTGAAAAACATTTCCAAAGCAATGTTTATTACACCATCTTAAATGATAAGCTACAGATTTCTGTAATTTCCAAAGTTTATCCATGTAATTAGGGCATGAACAGTGTGGAGTGGTCCAGGCAGATCTAACCACCTCCAAAAAAGTAGGATGCAAAGTCCAGGCATTAAAGAATCTGAAGTTAGGAGGGCCAATACTAATGCAGAATGAAATTTGAATTAGGAGGGGGGAGTGATCAGATGTAGTTCTGTGTAAATGGTGAATCTGGGTAATAGGGAAAGTATTCATCTATGAGTCATTGAAGAGCATTCTATCCAGTCTTTCCAGAAGATTACCTCTTTGCCAGGTGAAAGGAGAACCAAAGAAACCAAGGTCAAAAAGACCTGCACTTGTGATATTTTGAGAGAAGGTGAGCATGGACTGAAGATCTGGGGTTCTACCCCCCAACTTCTCACTTGGATCCCTTATACAATTGAAGTCACCGCCTACTAACCAATTAGTATTAATGCTAGTACTGAGATTGCTCAATTTAGACCAAAGTTCACATCTATGCTGAGGAGAACTGCCAGCATAGATAAAGGTGCAAAAACCAGAAAAATGATCAGCACCAAACTGCAGGTGCAGGAATTGATAATTGTCAATAACTATAGAGCATTGTAATTCCACTCTACTGAATAACCATATTTTATTATTACAGCTAGAATGGAAGTGATAGCCAGGGAAATTTTTTGTAAACTTCTTGATATTCTTCTGAACCATAGGCTCTAAAAGTGCAATCAGCCACAATTTATGAGTCCTGTTAAGATGAGGATTCTATTAAGGGTGCCAGGACTGGCCACACCCCTAACATTCCAACATAAAAAGATTAATCATGATGGAAAGCTTTACCTGCCCTAGTGAGCCTAGGGGCAGTAGAGCAGTCAGGCCCAATTATGTTTGATGGTGATAAGTTCTGCAATTCTAGAGTGTCTCTCCTTCTTCTTCTACTTTTTGGGACAGACCAAACATCCTCCACATTTGTTGCCAATCCAGCCAAAACAGTTGGTAGAGAAACCTCATTGGGAGTATCATCAGGAGTAATGAAAGTGTCACCAGCTCTGAACTGAGGGGAAGCGAGGCTCTTTCCTGCACATTTAAGGTAGGTGATACACCTTCATCATCTGAAGGATCCCTAATATCAATAACTTGGGAAGGAATTGATTCCAACTGAATCCCTGGTGGGTTTGGAGCTTTTAGTAGAGTAGAAATTGGAGCCTGAGCTTCAGCAGCCATCTGCTGCTAAGACATTTCAGTACTGTGGTGACCATTTATCAGTTCAATTTGGATAATCCTGCTACTTCCCAGATTCTACTGAGAAGCTATATTTGGCTGAATTGAAATTGTGTCTGCATGATCAGCTGGCTGGGCACCTAGTGAATTAACATTAGTTTGTCTGTGTGCCTGATTAGAGTTAAGTGACACAGGAGCTGCTTGATCTGCCTGGTTCTTCCCTTTGACATTATAAGGCCTCAATTCTGGATGAAATCTAAAGCATTGTTCCATACTATGACCAAAGATATGGCAATGTTTGCAATAAAGTGGTTGGTACTCCATAACAATAGGTTGCCAATACCCATTGTTAGCAGTGCCCAGCCGTACTCCATCTAAGTAAGGTTGTGTGATGTCCCTTTCTACTAAGAATCTAGCCTTTGAAATTCTTGTAACATTAGCAGAAGGTATGTCTAACTTTAAAGGCCTACCCATGGAATCAGCAATGTCATAAATGATTTTATGAGTGTTGAAGGGTAATTTCAGATTTGGGAGGCTAAACCAAACAGGGACAATTGGTGGTTCCTTTGAAGGATCAAAATCCAAAGTCCATTTGAGTAATTTCATAGGCTTTCCATCAATCATAAGTACCTTCTTCGAAAAAATCTGGGCATAGTCTTCCTCCATAGTGAGTTGCAGCATAATGTGTCTACTGTCAAATACACCAATTTTCCAACTTCCCAAGAGTTTAAACTCATCTACTGCCTTCCTAAGAATGTCCAGCTTAGGGTGTCCAAATTGAAACTTACCCACCAGTGTAAATTTATACGGTTCAGATAGCTTGGCCATTTCCTCCTCAGTGAAAATCAAAGCAAGCTTGCCAACTCTTTTAGTGCAGCGTCGGATGAACTCACACTCAGCTTTACCGTCAATGGCATCATGGTAGAGCTAGGGAAATACAAGTTTGTCTCCCAAAGTAGAACCACCTTCCTTCCTCACTATTACTTCAGCAAAGGTTCCTCTTCCCACAAAGTTCGGGTCTGCTTTAGTAAGCTCAGTAGTCATAACCCAATGTAACAGTAACCCACCAAATTCAAAAGAAGTCAAGCCCGGGAAGAAATAAAAAACTTCCCCAGCCAAAAAATAAAATTAGAAAAGGGAGTAGAGAAAGTTCACACAACCACCAAAAGAGCCTCAAACACCACCGAGAAGCTGCAACCACCAACCAAACCATTACCCTAGTCCATGGAAACCTCTAGCAAGTAGCTCCTTCGACCATCAACATCTTATAATATATATATATATATATATATATATATATATATATATATATATATATATATATATATATATATATATATATTTCAAGAAAAGGAATATCGTTAATATGAGAAAATTAAGTACATCTAATGAAGGGGAGGTGAAGAGAGTCCCCTAAAAGTAAGTGCCTTAAAGACTCAAAAGGCAAAAAGGAAAATATTACATTTTTTGTTGGAGGTAGAGGTCTTTGCCAGCCAGTTGGCTGGTTGATTCCCTTCTCGATGGATATGAGACCATAGTAGAGTAAGGTGTAAGGAGAAAGATAGAATTTTTCTGTATAAGTAGACTAAGTTCCATGTAGGAGTGAAGGTACCTGCATCATTTTGATAACCTGTTGTGAATCAGATTCAATCCAGACTTGTTGAAAGTTAAAGGCCTTTACAGTTTTTAAGGCCCAAAGGACAGCTGCCATCTCAGATTCCAAAGCAGAAGAGGTAATGAGAGGAGACTAAAAAATCCATAGTAAATGTCCCACATGATTTCTACATACAGCACCCATACCAATGAACAGAAGATGTAAAACTCCCATCAACACTGATTTTAATCCAGGCTTGGGTAGGCAACATCCAGTGCACTAAAGAGACCTTCTTTAGAGGAATAGGAAAAAGCAAAGATATGACTTGTTAATATAGTTTTTGCAGTTAATCACAACTGTTATGGGGGAGCAAGGTTTATCCTCATACTTTGCCTAATTCCTTGCCATCCATACAAACCAGTTAATAATTAGGGGTACACGACACCATTTCTAATCTTTCCAATCATCCTAGCAAGCTTCAAAAGTAACCCAATTATTTTTGTAATGTGAGACATTTATCTGTTGTAGAACATCATCCCAAACCTGTGTAGTGAAAGGACAGTGTAGAAATAAATGTGGATAGGTTTCCCCCTCAGAATGACACAGCCAGCATCTTGAAGCAGATCTTAAACCTTTTAATTTCAGGATATCATCCAAGGGAAGAAATCTATGGAATAGTCTCTAATTAAATAAAGACATCGAAGGAGATAATTTGGTAGACCAGATAAGTGTACCCCAGCTAGTAGAAGACCAATGAGTGAAGGAGTCATGAATGAAGTTATTCACAGATTGAGAGGGAGGGTGTTTAATCAAGAGTTTATCAGGTTTGGCAGGTTCCATAGGGATAGATAGTATTTGTTGCACAGTGTCCTCATCAACCACCTGATTCTGCATCCAGAAATCTGAAACAGTAAGGCTAGAATTGAAATCAAGTTGGGAGGAAAGGGGGCCATCAGGTAACCAGGTGTCCATCTGGAAGCTAATTTTGCCAGCTCTAACTTCCCAGCAACACAATTGATTAGCAGCTTCCCTGATTTTTAACAAGTTTTTCCAATGTTTGGAGTCACCCATTTTAGGTTGGACAACATCAGGATGCAGTTTTTTGCAATATTTTTTTAAGGAACTTAGCCCACGTGGTATCTTGTTGCCTAAATTTAAACCATTGCTTACAGTAGAAAAGATAGATCATTTGCTGAAAGCTCTTGAAGCACAATCCCCCAGCAGTGGTAGGTTTACATAGCTTGTTCCTCACAGTCCAGTGGGGTTGTTTATATTGGGCCTTCCCAAAGGAATTTTTTAAACAAGGTTTCTAAGATCTTTTGAGTGCTCTTCTTCATTCTCACCATTTGCATTGTGTAGAGAGGAAAAGTTTAGAGAATACTTTTTAATAAGGTCAGTCTTCTACCATTGGAGAGGAAGCTATTAGTTCAGCAATTCATAGAGGAAGAAATTTTGTTAACCACATCATCATACTGAGTTTGTTTTTTCCTTCCCTTAAGTAGTTGCACACCCAAATATCTGAGAGGCAAAGTAGCTGAGGCAAAGCCAGTGGTTTCATTAAGCCAATTGTCTTGTTTATAATGCTTCCCAGCCAAAAATTGGCATTTCTGCTTATTAAGTTCCAGGCCAGACACTTGTGAAAATTGGTCTAAGATTTGCATGGTTTTCCTTATGGCATGTTTACTTCCATTAGTGAAAACAATAACATCATCTACATAAGCCAGATGACTGATAATCTGGGAAGAGCTATGCTTATAACACAGATGGTGAGCATTACCCTGGGCTGAGTTAAGAAGTCTGGATAGATAATCAAAAGCCAGTATAAAAATGGTTGGAGATAATGGGTCTCCTTGTTTGATGCCCCTCCCAACAGGGAAGAAACCATGGCTTTCACCATTCACCAACACACTAAAAAAGGAGCTAGAGAGCCATCTTTGTATGAAGTTGCAAAAGGAGAGGTTGAAACCCCTGGCTTTTAGAACCAAATCAATGAAATGCCAACTGATGGAATCATAAGCTTTCCTGAAATCTAGTTTCAGGATAATATTATGTCGTCTGCAGGGTTTATCCAAGTGAAGTAACAATTCCTGAGCTAATAAGCAATTGTCAGATATGTTTCTTCCCTACACAAAAGCAGATTGATTAGAGATGATTAGTTTATCTAAATGTGGTTGAAGTCTACCAACCATGGTCTTACTAAAGATCTTAGTAAGAGTGTTAGTGAGACAAATTGGCCTGAAATCAGTCCAACTGGATTTTTTATGCTTCTTTGGGATTAGAACAATGCTAGATGTAGAAAAATATTTGGGCATATCAGTTCCATAAAAGAAGGCTTGGACAACATTAATGGGATCAGTCCCAACAATGTCCCAAGCCTTAATGTAAAAAGTTGCAGTGAATCCATCTGGTCCTGCAGTCTTGTTCCCATCAGTACATTTTAAGGCTGTCAAAATTTCATTTGCATCAGGTAAAAGAGTTAGATTAAGATGTTGAACATAATCAGCTTCTTCAGTAAACACTTAAGAGAGGAACAAAGAAGGGGTAATATAGTGAGCAGCAAGTTGAGATTGAAAATAATTCACATCACTTTGGGAAATGAGTTGTGGTTCAGTAATCCATCTACCATCAGGTTCTTTGATGCTGAGAATAGCTTTAATTTGCCTCATGTATTTAATAATTGCATGAAAAAATTTAGTATTTCTATCACCAAACAGTTGTTTATTGATGGAAGCTTTTTATTTCAAAAACAACTCCTTTCTTTCCAAAGCTTGAGCCAACTGAGTTTGAGCATCATTTCCTCCCAGATCTTGAGCAGCTTTATAAAGTTAGACTTTACTATCAGCATCTTTGACCTGTGGAAAAATATTACCAAAACAGTGTTTGTTCCATTTTCTTAAGTGATAAGCCACATTTTTATGTAATCTCCATAATTTAACAAGTGGATTAGGATTAATAATTATTTAACTGGTCCAACCTTGCTTTACCACATCCAAGAAATTAGAATGTTCAGTCCAGACATTCAAGAATCTAAAAGGGGAGGATCTAATGCTAGGGAAAAAAGAGATTTTAATTAAAAGAGGAGAGTGATCTGAAGCGATTCCATGCAAATGATAAACATGGGTAATAGGGAAGGAGATTAACGAGCAATTATTAGCAAGGATTCTATCAATTCTCTCGAGCAAATTACCCCTTTGCCAAGTAAAAGGAGTGCCAATGAAGCTCATATCAAAGAGTCCAACCTTAGTAATGTTCTGGGAAAAATTCAGCATGGTTTGAAGATCTGGAGTTCTGCCACCCAGCTTCTCACTAGGATCTCGAATACAATTGAAATCCCTCACCACAATCCAACTAGTGTGGACAGAGTGACTAAAGTTATGAAGAGCCTCCCAGAGAGCATTTCTATCTTGATGAGTGCAACCAGCATAGACAAATGTAGCAAAACCAGAAAAATGTTCAACATCAAAATGCAGATGTAAGAATTGATAGTTGTCACTAATAACATTGCATTTTAACTCCTTTCTAGTGAAAACCAAAATCTTATTGTTGCAGTTGATCTGGCAGTGAAAGCCAGGAAATTGTTTAATATATTTGGATATATTTTGATGCACCAAAGGTTCTAATAATACAAAAATCCATATTTTATTGGTCCTGATTAAGTGTTTAAGCCTGATAAGGGTGCCAGGACTAGCAATTCCCCTAACATTCCAACACAGAAGGTTAATCATGGTGTAATGTCTTGCCAGCCCTAGTTAGCCTAGGGGGTGGCAGAAGAGCTTTCCAAACCAATGACATTAGATTGAGATAAGTTTCTGAGTTCCAGTGCATCTTTTCTTTTTCTTTTACTTTTTTTGCTAAAACCACTCCTCTTTTTGTTGTGCTAATTCTGAAAATATTAGATGTGCTTAGTTATTTTCAGAAGCTATGTCTGGTGGAGTAATAAAAGTACCCACAATGTCTGAACTGTAATGTAAACCTTCTCCTTCAAATGAAACCCTTAATTGTGCTGAGTTCTTTCCAGCAGCTATATCTGATGGGGTAATAAAGGTACCCCCAATGTCTGAACTATGATGTAAGCCTTCTCCTTCTGATGTATCCCTGTTAATTAAAGGTGGCTGTTGGACTTGTTCTCCTGCACCATGGGTGTCTCTAATTTCAATCATCTGATCATTCAACTTCCTAGTAACAGGAATTGGGGAATTTGTTTTTTAGGAATGCACATTCTGACTGGGTTGAGGTAAATTCATGGGGGCATGAACAACCTGAGAGGATCTGGTATCAGATTGCAGGGGTAGCTATTGTACCTGTTCTCCTTCTCCTTGTGAGTCTCTTAATTTCAATCACTTGGTCAGCTTGATTCCTGGCAACAGGAATTAGAGAATTTGTACTTTGGAAATGCACATTCTCATTGGGCTGAGGTAAAATCATAACATCCTGGCTTGGTTCATTATGTGTACATATTTGTGGTGGGGCATTACTTAGAAAATCTTGAGAAGGTCTGGTAGCAGATGACAACATTGGTGGATTAGCCTGAGCAGGAGGCTTATCACTTTTGTTGGCAACATTGTAAGGTCTTAGTTCAAGGTAAAATTTGAAACAATGCTCCATGGTGTGCCCAAAAATATGGCAATGCCTACAGTATAAAGGTTGATATTCCAGCACTAAAGGTTGCCAATAACCACTATTGGCAGTCCCTAACCAAACTCCATCAATGTAGGGGAGAGTAATATCCCTTTCCACTAAGAATCTTGTATTAGAAATTCTGGTAACATTAGCAGATGGTATATCTAGCTTTAGAGGTCTGCTCATGGAGTCAGCTATGTCTTAGATAATCTTGTGATTAATATATGGAAGTTTCAGGTTGGGCAAACTAAACCACACAGTTACAATAGGTGGTCCTTTGGATGGATCAAAATCTAATGTCCATTTCAGCAATTTCATTGGTTTCCCATCTATCATGATAACCTTTTTGGAGAAAATTTGTGCATAGTTGATCACAGAAAAATATATTAAGAAATTCATATCTATTTTTGATGAAATTGCACTTTAAAGAAAGAGTTTTTCTTTATTTTATTGCAGGAATGAAGATTTATAAGTGATGGAAGCAAAAAGCATGAAATGGAGCGAATTTGGATCAAAAAGGAAGAAATTCGTGCAAAAATGAACTAAGTCGCCGACGGCGAGATCGCGCAGTTTGAAGACCTTCTAGAAGCCCGCTGACGGTGAGGTTGTTTCCCGCCTACGGCGAGACAGTTCAAAATGCAAAAATACATTGAACCAGGACGCTTTTTAAAGAGGTGCTTAAGTACCCCTTGAACCTTTGCCTACCTCTATAAATAGAGGCCAAATTCTTGAGTCTTAGTGTGTGTGTATGCATGTCTTCAGTGTATTTGTAGTTTGTCATTAGTGCGTTTCTTGAGTCTATTTGTATTTGAGTGTTATTTAGTGAGTTAGAAGTTTGCTGTACTAGAAGGAAAAGTCAAAGGAACTTCAAGGAGTCTGCTTGGGGAGGAAATTAAGATAAGTACTTTTGTTTATTGTTGTTAACTTTAAATGAAATCCATGCTTTGTTTTATTCCCATGCATTCTGAGTAGTTTACTTAGTCTTTCTCCTTGTTTATGAAAATTATGCAAAATGATGAAATTAAATAGAAGTACCGAATATATTAAAATAAATTGTGATAATTTTTACTTAAAACTTAATTTACTTTCAATCTGGCCAATTGAGTTGTTAAAATATGTTGAATTATCAACTACAGTAAAAATTACATCCAATATTCAGGGAAGTCAAAAGCCTTGGAAGGAGGATGCAAATAAATAGGGAAATATTATATATCAGACGTAGAATTGGACATTTTAGTGTGACAGACTAAAATATTCAATTTGGTCCTATTGTTTGAGAGCTGAAGTGTAGATGATAGCCCTCAGGTGAGGGGAACATGGGAGCTCTGTAGTGGCAGCCAGTATCCTCCCGCACTCTAGCCGCAGATTCAAGTAATCAAACATAGGATTAGTCAATGTTCTTTGCACCTGGACCAAAGGGCAAAGAATAGGAATGCTCCTATTTGTCACAATACAATTCAAAAATTCTAATTAGATTCATCATTCACTTAATTTTCTAAAAATAATTAGAAGGATACTTTTTCTGAATTATTTAAATCAACTTTATTTCAAGCATTAGTTTACTTTAGTTTCTTTAGTTACTTTAAATTTCGTATTACTATATTAGTAAGTAATTCCTTTAAATTTTAGGTGATACAAATCTGTTAAAATGGGAACGATAACCAGGACTCCACTAGAGCCCTGTATTACTTGATACGATATATATACTTGCGTAGAATCCACATTAAACATTCCATCATAATATCAAAGCGGGATCATATTTTTGGTGTCGTTACTATTAACATAATTTGCAAACATATAAAAAGTGGGTCAAGTTTTTGGTGTCTTCGCCGGGGAAGTAAAGAAATTATTTACTAGAGTAACAAACTATTTTAAAAATTTTATTTTATAAAATTGTTTGCGAAAATTTGGAACCAAAAATTTAATACCTTTCGATTCAAAATTAGAGCGTACAATTAAAAGAATTAGAAAACAAAAGAGAGAAATTATAAATTTAGAACAAATGGCAAATATTCCTGAAAATGAAAATATCAATCAATAGAGACCATTAAGAGATTATGCCAGCCCTACATTAGATGAAATTCATTTAACTATTCAAAACCCTGATGTAGCTGCTAACTCATTTGAACTAAAACCTGCAATTATCCAAATGATACAAAACAATCAATTTAGTGGTTCACCTACTGAAGATCCTAATTTACATCTTGCTAGTTTCTTAGAACTATGTGCTACTTTAAAATATGAAGGAGTATCTAACGATGCTATTAGACTTAGAATTTTTCTTTTTTCTTTAAGGGGTAAAGCTAAAATGTGGTTAAATTCGTTAGCACCTGGATCTATTAAAACTTGGGGAGAGTTATCACAAAAATTTCTATCCAAATATTTTCCGTCATCTAAAACTGCTAAGCTTATAAATGATATAACTTCTTTTAGTCAGTTTGATGGAGAAACAATATATGAAGCTTGGGAGAGATTTAAAGAACTTCTTAGGAAATGCCCACATCATGCGTTACTAGATTGGTTAATTATTCAATCTTTCTATAATGGATTAGTAGGATCTTTAAGATCAATCATCGATGCTGCAGCTGGAGGATCATTAATGACAAAACCATTTGATGACGCCTATGCACTAATCGAAGAAATGATAACCAATAATTTTCAATGGCCTGCTGATAGAATGAATCCGAAAAAGATAGCTAGTATTCATGAAAATGATGCAATATCTATGTTAGCTTCACAAATCGCTGCTGTATCTAAAAAATTAGATCATTTTGGAATGAATTACTCTCCAACTATATTAGAAGAAAATTCATCTATACAACTTATAGAATCCCAATCTCAATATGAAACTATAAATGCAATCAATAACATACCTAATAATCCTTATGCAAATTATTATAATCCTGGATGGAAAAATCATCCTAATTTTAATTGGAATAATAACACAACTAATCAACCATGGATGAATAACATAACACAACCATTGGGAATTCCTTCTAATCAAGGAAATTCTAATTATAAACCTAATTATCCACCTAGATTTAATAATAATAACCCACAATTTAAAGATAAGAAATTATCAATAGAAGAATTAATATTAAATATGGGTCAACATTTACAAAATCAAGGAAATCAATTACAAATACAAGTTAACCAATTACAAAATCAAGGAACAACTATTAAAAATATTGAAACTCAACTTGGACATATAGCAACCGCACTTAATAATAGAATACCTGGAACATTTCTTAGTAATGTGGAAATAAATCCCAAAGACAAAGGAAATGAACAAATTAAAGCAATACAATTACGAAGTGGAAAAGAATTAGAACCTCAAATTACAAAAGAACTTTAAAGTCAAAAAGAGGAAGTGGAAATTGAAAAGGAAAAGAATCAACAAGATCTAAACTTAGAAAATCCTTTAATACCAATGAAAATTTCTGTTGAAAAACCTCCACCACCATTTCCTCAACGACTAATTCAAAATAAAAAAGATAAACAAGTTTGCTAAATTCCTTGAAATTCTGAAGAAATTAACAATAAATATTTCTTTTGTAGAAGTTTTAGAACAGATGCCAAACTATGTAAAATTCATGAAATATATTCTAAATAAAAAAAGAAAATTTACCGATAATGAAATGGTCGCACTTAGTGAAGAGTGTAGTGCTATTATTCAGAAAAAACTTCTTGAAAAATTAAAAGATCCCGGTAGTTTCACTATACCCCGTGCTATTGGAGAAAAATTCTATGGAAAAGCTTTGTGTGACTTAGGAGCAAGCATCAATCTAATGCCTCTATCAATTTTTAAGAGATTAGGATCGGGAGAAATTTCACCTACTTCAGCAACTCTTCGCTTAGTCGATCATTCGTTACATATCCTAAGGGAGTTATTGAAGATGTATTAGTAAAAGTGGATAAATTTATCTTCCATGTAGATTTTATTGTCTTAGATATGGAAGAATATAAAGAAATTCCTATCATTTTAGGAAGACCATTTTTAGCCACTGGGAAAGCTATGATTGATGTTCAGAAAAGAGAATTAACTATGAGAGTAAATGACCAAATAGTTACTTTTAATATTGCTAAATCAATGAAATATCCTACACTAGAAAAGATGATGAGTGTATTCGAATGGAAGTGCTCAATCATTTACAAAAAGAACATTTTAAGGAATATTATGAAGAAAAATTAGAAAAAGAAAATACTGAATTAATCAAAAAAGCCGATATAAATGAAGAACTAGATTATATTCAAGAAAAATTTGAATTTTTGGATAACACAAAAAACACTAAAAAAATATAGTTTCATCGATTATTAAACCTCCTGAACTTGAGTTAAAAATGTTACTTAATCATTTGAAATATGCTTACTTAGGTAATTCTTCAACTCTACCAGTTATTATTTCATCTGAATTAAATGAACCTCAAGAACAAAAACTTTTAGATACTCTAAAAAAAATATAAGAAAATTTTTGGTTGGACTTTAGCAGATATTAAAGGAATTAGTCCTTCAATCTGTATGCACAGAATTATTTTAGATAATGAACATAAGCCTAAAGCAGATCCTCAAAGGAGATTAAACCCGATAATGAAAGAAGTAGTCAAGAAAGAAATTTTAAAATGGTTAGATAATGGTATTATATATCCTATTTCTGACAGTGCTTGGGTAAGCCCAATCCACTGTGTACCCCAAGAAAGGAGGAGTGACCGTAAAAGCTAATGAAAATAATGATCTTATCCCTATAAGACAAGTTACTAGATGGTGAATATGTATTGATTATAGAAAATTAAACAGAACCACCAGGAAAGATCACTTCCCTTTACCATTTCTAGATCAGATGTTAGATAGATTAGCCGGACATAAATATTTTTGTTTCTTAGATGGATATACCGGTTATCATCAAATACAAATTGCTCCTGAGGATCAAGAAAAAACTACATTTACTAGTCCTTATGGAACTTTCGTTTTTCGAAGGATGCCTTTTGAATTATGTAATGCACCTGCAACATTCCAGAGATGTATGATGTCTATATTTAGTAAGTTAATTGATAATGGAATAGAAGTATTTATGGATGATTTCTCTGTATTTGGAACAACATTTGACACATGCTTAAATCATCTTGAAAAAGTATTTGAATTATGTGAGAAAACTAATTTAGTTATTAATTGGGAGAAATGTCAATTTATGGTTACAGGCGGCATTGTATTAGGGCATAAAATTTCGGAAAAGGGCATGGAAGTAGACCCTGCAAAAATTCAAGTTATAGCTAAATTACCAACACCAACTACAGTGAAAGGGGTAAGAAGTTTTCTTGGACATGCTGGACTCTACAGACGTTATATAAAAGATTTTTCAAAAATTACTAAACCTCTATGCCAACTTCTTGAAAAGGACAAGAAATTTGAATTTACAACCGAATGCCCGAATGCTTTCGAATTATTAAAAGATAAATTAATTACATCACCTATAATAGTTTCACCTAATCTGGGAGAAACCATTCGAGCTTATGTGTGATGCTAGTGATTATGCTATAGGAGCAGTTCTTAGGCAAAGATATGATAAGATTTTCAAAGTTATATACAATGCTAGTAAAACTCTAAATGATGCTGAAATAAATTATACAGTAACTGAAAGAGAATTATTAGCAGTTGTATATGCTTTTAATAAATTTCGGTATTATTTAATAGGAACTAAATGTATTGTACATACTGATCACTCTGCTATAAAGTATTTAATGCAAAAGAAAGATTCTAAACTAAGATTAATTAGATGGATATTATTAATGCAAGAATTTGATTTTGAGATCATTAACAAAAAGGGAATTGATAATCAAATTGCGGATCATTTATCAAGATTAGAAAATCATGAATTATCTGATACTAATAAAGAAATTTTAGACAGTTTTCCTGATGAACAACTTTATAATATAAATGAGTGGAAAATACCTTGGTATGCTGATATAGTAAATTATATTGTAAGTGATATTTTACCACCTATGTTATCATTGCAAGAACAGAAAAAATTCATTCATGATACTAAAATATAAATTTGGGATGAACCATACTTATATAAGCAATGTAAGTATTTAATTATTAGAAGATGCGTGCCTTATGAAGAAACTGAACCAATCATTCAAAAATGTCATGACTCTGATTTTGGAGGACATTTTGGGACAAATAAAACTGCATATAAAATTCTACAATCTAGATTCTACTGGCCTACTCTATTTAGAGATGTATATAAATATATAAAAACCTGTGATAAATGCCAAAGAGTAGGAAACATATCAAGAAGAAATGAAATGCCTCTTAATTTTATATTAGAAGTTAAAATTTTTGATGTTTGGGGATTAGATTTTATGGGACCTTTTATTCCTTCATTTGGAAACTCATATATATTAGTAGCTGTTGATTATGTTTCCAAATGGATCGAAGCACAAGCTTTACCTAGATGTGATGCTAAAAGTGTTTCAAAATTTTTAATGAAAAATATTTTTACTAGATTTGGAATGCCGAGAGTGATTATCACTGATGGAGGAACTCATTTTAGAAACAAATATATTCACAAACTAGTAGAAAAATATAATATTATGCATAAAATATCAACTGCTTATCATCCAAAAATTAGTGGATTAGCTGAAGTTTCTAATCGAGAGATTAAGCGTATATTAGAAAAGTCTGTAAACCCTAATAGATTGGATTGGTCTATAAGACTAGATACTGCATTATGGGCGGAATGACTCCTTACAGGCTTATATATGGAAAAACTTGTCACTTACCAGTTGAATTAGAACATAAAGCAAATTGGGCGATTAAAGAACTTAATTATAATATGAAAGAAGCTGGTGAGAAGAGATTGTTGCAATTAAATGAATTGGAAGAATTAAGGAATGAATCATATGATAATTTTAGGATTTATAAAGAAAGGATGAAATTATGGCATGATCAGAAGATTAATCTGAGAAATTTTGATCCAGGACAAGAAGTTCTACTATATAATACTAGATTGAAATTATTTCCTGGGAAATTGAAATCTCGATGGCTAGGACCTTTCACCATAACTCAAATATTTTCATATGGAACTATATAAATTGAAGATCCAAAAATAGGACATAGATTTAAGGTAAACGAACATAGATTAAAACCATATTTCGAAGGTAGAAGACCAAATTTTAAAGAGGTTTTAATGCTTAGTCAACCTGATTACTAACTAAAATTAGGTCGGGCTGACGACGTTAAACCAAGCGCTTTATGGGAGGCAACCCATAGTAGTCTTTTATTTTTAATTATCTACAAATTAGTGAGTCTATAGTATTAAAAAAAATCTTACTACTCAGATTTTTAATTAGAATCATCACAAATTCAAACCTATATGAAGAGATCAGAAAATATTTGGACTAGACCGAAAAATGAGTGATTTTTAAGAATCTCACCGACAGCGAGCTCGAGCCCGCTGACAGCGAGATCGTGTGCCATGACTCAATTCGGTTTTATAGCTAGCTCGCCAACGATTAGAAACTTCCCGCTGATGGCGAGACAATTGAAATTTTGGTTTTTTAAGAATTTTCATGCGGTTTTGGATGGTTCAAAGCCATTTCTTCGTAGGAAATTATCCCAATTCCAAATTTACACTGTTTTCTTCCTTAGAAACAACTAGAGACCAATCCTTTCAATCTGAAATATCCACCAAACTATTAGAAACCACAAAAACTGATGTTTTTAACCGAAGAAAATTCGTCAGTTCGGAGGCGCAACGAATCTTCAACAAAGGCTTGATGAAGAAAAGACTTATTAAAGAAACAGGATTTGTCAACAGAGGAGTAGATAATTCTACTACAAAATCGAAGAAATGATCGCACAAGCAGCATTGGGAGGTATTTTGTTATACGACATCCGTCGTAGTTATTCCAGTAGTTAAAGAGTTTTACTCTAATCTACATGCGATCAACAATGAACATGTCTACGTCAGAGGAAGATGGGTAACATTTACTCCTTCAAGGGTAAATGAATTATTTTCTATATAAAATACCTCTGTCTGTCAATATTCCAAGTTTGTGCCTTCAAGATACAATATGAACGAGATCTATAGATACCTGACTAACGAACCTGATGATTGGGAGTTAAGCGAAGACGGGTATGTCAGTTTTTCTGCATCACTTCTTAACCCTGTCTCGAAGCATTGGCATTTCTTTATTTCATCAAAATTATTACCTTCTATGAGGGTCAATAAAGTTTCAAAGGAATGCGCTATATTAAACTACTGTATTCAAATTGGACTACCTATCGATGTTGGATCAATAATAGTAAAGTCTGCATTGGGATTGATTGTGCATGGGTTAGTGCATGGACTTGGACACCCATCGACTATATTTGTTTTATGCGATCGATACCAAGTTTCTTATGAGGCTTGGGAAAAAGTACTTTTACCATGGAAACCACTTGATCCTACGGATATGTTTCCAACTTTGGATAATAATGATAATATTTCCATTATTTCTGACAGAGCATCACAGAATAATCCATTAGCAAGGCCCTTTACTGATAAAACTAATTTCATTCTGAAGAAGATTAAAGGATTGGAGAAAGAACTACAAATTGTGATGAATTCCATCGACAATATCTCTGATATGTTTGATCACATTGACTGGAGGATGAAGGAGCACTTTGATCATACTGGACATCTGGAGGCCAGTTTTATTCATTTGCTGAGAAAGAAAGGATGGATTGATGAAGAATCTACTGTATAATTCCCTTTCAGGCCTTTCTACAATTTATTTGTGCACCTACGTTGCATCGGGAATATCAGAGAAGATGATAGTTCAGACACTGAGGAGTAGGAAAAATTTCTATCTTATGTCATATATTTGTTTATATATGTGTTGATTTGGATTTAGGTTTTATTATGAGTCGAACTTTGATTTGGTCTCAGATTTGATGAGATTATTTGTAATTATTATGTCTCAGCATTTAGAGTGTTGTGGTGTGGATTGCGATACTGAGTATTATGGATTTTAATATTTAAGTTAAGTATATTTTTAAGTTGTTAGTGTGAAGTTTGTAAGTCTCATGGATTTCATATATAAAGTTATATTGTTTATGTCGTGTGAACTTTTTGTGATTAGAAGTATCTAATTTTCATACTATTATTAAATTAAGTAATCGGAAGATTGATTAAGAGCAAATCGAGGTTGAAAATGATTGACAAATTTCAAAAATTTAAATTTTTTGGGATCTCGCCGACGGCGAGAAAACCCGCTGACAGCCAGAACGAGCTCGCCGACGGCGGATTTTTCCCGAAATTTTTGCCTTATCAAATTAATTAGCTCGCTGACGGCGAGAAAAATATCACTGACAGCGAGATCGTGAAAAGACCTATATTTGACCAGTCAACCGACACTATTCAACATCCCCTTCCTCAAAACTTCAAAAAAGCTGACCTAGGGCTTGAGAGATCTAAGATTTGAGGCAATTTCAACACTTTTTGACACCGGATTTCATCTTCCCTTGGTAAGAGCTTCACTTCTATGCAAAAATTTTTTATTTTCACCATGGATATCTTCTACATTGGGGAATTTTGAAAAAATCCGAAATGTGGAGAAAATACTTAGAAGAATTTCAGGGAAAGTGATTTAAATGGATTTTAGATGTTTTAGGAAGCCTTCTTAGTAATATTTTGGAGTTTAGTTAAAATTTTTTCAAATTTCATAGATCGAGAAATGGCTCCACGACAAAAGCGACGATTGGATTACGATGAAACTCGTTTTGTGAATGCAAGGACACAATCTAGATATTTCCACAATATCCAATCAAGAAAATGCATTCAAGATCGAGTTTTCAAGAATCCAGGAGGAGAAGTTGAGCGAATCATTAGGGAGCGAGGATGGGAAAATTTCTGTTTCGTGACCAACAGAGCAGCTGTAGAAGTATTAAAGGAATTTTATACAAATTTAACACAGGCTGAAGATGCACCGGTTAAGGTTAGAGGATTTTTTGTAGAATTTAGTGCTGCAAGGATTAATGCTTATTATGAAGTACGAGACACCTACACCAGTGAGTATGAGACTTTTGGAACAATGGAAGGACCATTGGAAGAGGTGATTGACTTTCTCACTGATGGGAAAGGCGTCTGGAAGATAAAGCAGCGGGAACGGGTAAACTTCCCTCTTTCTATGTTAAAGGCAACATCTAATGCCTGACATTATTTCGTTTTTCTACCTTGTTACCTACCTACCACCATAGTGAGGTGACAAGAGATAGAGCAGTTCTGAATTTCTGTATTCAGAACCAAAAGAGTATTAATGTGG
Source organism: Papilionanthe hookeriana x Papilionanthe teres (assembly GCA_022702705.1). Taxonomy (NCBI): domain Eukaryota; kingdom Viridiplantae; phylum Streptophyta; class Magnoliopsida; order Asparagales; family Orchidaceae; genus Papilionanthe; species Papilionanthe hookeriana x Papilionanthe teres. The sequence continues at coordinate 90,069,495 of CM040430.1, read as the reverse complement.
GAAATGTCATTTATAAGAATATATTAGCCACCGCTAGAAATGAAAGTGGAGGAGGATTAGGACATCCTGGTCTTATCTATGCACTCTGACAATTATCTGGGGTAGAGGCAAGAGATAATGAGGAATGGGTTGAACCTATGAAACCCCTTACTTAGGCTAATATAAAGAATTATGAATCCCACGAAGGATGGAGATCTGGGACAAGGGATTATGTACCTTCTTCAAGTAGAGATATACCCTCTACTAGTTATGATCCACCTCAGTACACCACTCCTACCCTTCAAGACCTGATGAATGAGCTGACTCTGAGTAGAAAAAGTTTTGAGTAATTTGGAGAAAATATGGAAAGAAAATTTGAGCATATAGACAAAAGAATTGGAGGCTTGGAAAGAAGACACGATTATGATAGCGGATATCTCCAGCGACATTCAGAGTATGAAATTGCATACTATGAGGCTGAACGTTGATATAGGAGTGGTGATTTAGATGTTGTCTTTCCTGAGTGCCCCCACTATACACAGTACCGGCCTGCTTAGCCTTCTCAGCCTGGAGATCAGGGAGATGATATAGTTTGGGATTTTGATGCATAAAATTAGAGTCTTTGTTTAGTTGTTTAGATTTGTTATTTTGGAAACTTTATTATTCTGTGTTTAATTATTCTGTACTTTCTGTGGACTATGGATGTTGGTATGTTTGCTTATGTCGTGGTATTAGACTTCTTATGTGTGTTAAATTAGTTTGTAATTTTCTTTTAGATAGGATGTTAGTCTTTATTTAATGTTTTATTTAAGTTATAAATTTTTAATATTGTTTAGATTGTTTTAATATGTGTTAAAGTAGGTTAATTGATTATATGTGCAGTAATAGATTAAGTTTTCATTTATTATGTTTTATACTTATTCAAAATTTCATCCCTGCACTTTCTTTTAAATACTATATGTGGAAGAATAATAACAGTACAGGTTCTGTAAGTAATGAAAAAGCCTGCAAAAATTTCAAAGAAAATAAATACCTAAAGCTTAAAAGGTATGATGAACTTTACTATATACTTTCCCTTTTTCACTATTTAGTATAGATAGAAAAATTTAAGTTTGGGGGAAGATAAAAATACGAATTTAATTATTAAATTGTTCTCAAATTCTATTTTCAAAAATTATTATCAAATGATTTTCTATAGTAGTTTTTCAATTCAATAAACATGAATTACTTTATTTGATTATTATATAAAGTTAAATATAATGTTTTTAGTAATTCAATTAATTAATAAAATAAGATATTTGGTTAAAAGGAATAAGAATATAGTAAACTTTTTAAAGTAAGTGAAAACTATATTCTAAAATTGAAATTCCTGAGTATTTAGATGAAAAAGAAGAGATTGAAACTTAATAAAGTAAAGGCTATGAAATACATATAAGCAAAGAAAAATTTTAAGTTTCAAATTTAGGAATAAAAAGTTGAAGTTCAAAATTTTTAACAGGCTATCCAGATATAGTAATCCTCACTTGAAAAAAAAAAGAGAAGGATTGAAAATCAATCCAAAAAGAAAAAGATAGAAGAAAAGAAAAGATATATATATATATATATATATATATATATATATATATATATATATAATGGCGGGCTGGCTCCTTTGCTCGCTAGGGTTTGGTCGGTGATGGCTTCCCCGGGTGGCTAGCTGGGCTCTTCGGGTCGTTTCTCCTAGGTCGGGTCGTTGTTCGGTCTTCGAGTTTGCTTTCTCCGGTGGTGGTAGGTGGTCGGTAAGGCCCTTTCAAGGGGTTTGGATCTTTCCCGGCAAAGTTTTTGAATTTTTACTGTTCCATTGGTTGGGTTATGCTGCTTGCTGCCTTTCCCTCCCAGTGTCTTCTCCCTTTGTAGTGTTCTCTGATGTTACTTTAGCTCTGACAATCTGCTGTCATGGCTGGGATCAACACTCCACCTCTTATGCATCTGCACTAAGTAATGGCCTGCCTACTACTAATGCTGCAGAAAAATTGCTCTTCCCCCAAAAACTACAAGATGCAACAGCTGGGAAATCGGATTGCCCTTTCATTAGACCTCTTAGCTCTAAGGAGGACAGACCAGCCATTATTTTCACTACTAAGTAAATGGTATCTCTTGCTGAAGCTATTAAGTTCTCCATTGTGGGTCAATTCCAATATGGCCACCCTAAGATGGAATTAGTCGGGAATTTTTTCGAGCGGATCCCCTTGTGGTCAATGGAAACTTGGAGTGATGGATGGAAGACACCTCCTTATCAGATTATCCAGGGAAGAAGACTATGCAATATTAATTGGAATGCAGATTATGCAAATAGCTAACACCTGCATGAAACTCATCAAATGGTACCTCGGCTTTGATCCAGCTAAAGAACCCCCACTTAAACCTATGTGGTTTAAATTTCCTAATCTACCTATTGAACTTGTTCCACACTAATGCTCTATTTCAGATTAGTAGAGCATTAGGGACTCCCCTTAAAGTTGACCCCTCCACTTCTAATTTGGGGAACATTCATGGTGCAACAGTGCTGATTGAGAGAGATGTTTCTCTCCCTGAGTTAGATAAATTGTGGATTACCACCTCTGACAGTGGTGAGAGTTTCTGGCAAAAAATCCAAATGGAAACTAAACCAGTGTTCTGTAAACACTGTAGAATGTTTGGTCACTTAATGGAAAATTGTTACAGATTAAAACCCCCTTCTAAAAAGCCAGTCAGACCCCAACCTTTAGTGCAACAAACCAAAGATACTGTTCAAGGGAACTCATTAGAAGAACCTATTGCTCTAGACTCTCTGGTTGATATCTCCAGATTGCACAGAGTTGTGAACCCAGAGATTATCCCAGAGGATCTGATAAATCCTGCTCAAGAAGACACCTCTACATTACCCCCTGAACTCCCAATTAAAGCTCTAAAAGACTCACACAGTCAGGATATCATTGAGCAGGTCATTATACCCTCCATAGATATTATATCTACATCCCAGAATAATATTCAAGCCGCTCAGGCGAGAACAAAAGGCAAAAAAGAAGAAAAAGGTGTTATCCGAACTTCAAAATCGACCCAGGTGGGGAAAGTCTCACCACCCCACTCGATATTAGAAGTGGCAGTAACTAGATCTAGATCCGGATCGCCCCGACTCACTCCCCTCCCCAGCCTAAACCCCCAGATTTTTAACTTTTTATGTTGGAATATTAGGGGTGTGGCCCACCCCTCATCTCTTAAAAGGCTATTGCATCTCTTTAAGAAACACCAACTCTGGGGTATTGTGCTTCTTGAACCATTGGTACACAAACACAAATCCAAACTGTTTTCCAAGTTTGCTGGCTGTTCCTTTTTTACTAACTCCTCCAATAAAATCTGGGTTCTCAGCAGGCAGGAACTCCAATGCAAAGTTATTGTGGACCATCCTCAATTGATTCATTTACATTGTACAGTTAATGGTATTTCTTTTGCTACAACTTTTGTTTATGCGAGCTGCACTAAAACTGCTAGAAGAGAACTGCGGCAAGAAATCCATCTTATCGGCTCTAGGAGTCTCTTAGTTGGATTGTGGGTGGAGATTTCAACAACATTTCTTCTACTATAGAAAAATCTGGTGGCAAGCCTCCTAATCTCAACCAACTTACTGAGTTTAATGATAACATCCAGAGAGCAAATCTTTTTGATTTGGGGTTTCAAGGGAACCCTTTTACTTGGAGGAGGGGTAAAATCTGGGAGAGACTTGATAGATTCCAGGTAAATAATTCTTGGCACCATAATTTTCTTCATACTACCATTTCACATCTAAATTTTGCTGGGTCTGATCACAGACCATTACTTATTTCCATTTCTACTCCCCCCAACCAAACCGGTTCCCCCATTTCGCATTCACCGAATTTCTGGTCTTCCCACCCCCAATTTCAATCTATTATCTCTAAGCAGTGGACTGGTTGTCCCCACTCCAATCCTTTTATCAGACTTCAGAATCTTCAACTGAAATTGGCTGCTGTCCTTTCTCATTGGAGTTGGGAGACTATTGGTGACATCACTCAAAACATTGTACAGGCTGAGAAGGATCTCTCTTCTTTGGAAGTTCTCGCCCTCATCGATGATACTAAATACGCTGGATGGTCACTCGCTCAAGAACATCTACTTACTCTTATTGACCTGGCGGGACCAATTCCTTAGACGAAAAGTCGCTACTACTAAATTCAAAGATGGAGATAGGAACACTAGATTCTTTCATGCATGGATTAAATTCAAAAGGAAATGTAATGCTATACATTCCATCTTAAATGACCAAGGTCTTCTACTCAATGAGGAAGCTGTTATTGCCAATGATGCTGTCAAGTATTACCAGGAACTTCTGACTTTTATGCCTGGCAGCAGATCTCCTATTGATGATAGCCTGTTTAATAAAGAGTATAATTACACCCAGTCTCTACAATTAGCTGATATTCCCTTACTTGAGGAAATTTGGGTGGCACTTAACTCTATTGACAGCTCTAAATCAGCTGGTCATGATGGGTACAGTGCTGACTTCTATAAAAACCCGGAACACTTGCAAAGCTGAGGTCACCACTGCTATCCAAAGCTTCTTTTCTGGAAGGGACATTCCCCAATACTTCCATGCATCTACTATTGTGCTTGTGCCTAAGACCAATGCCCCCAAGTGCTGGAACCACTATAGACCAATTAGCCTAACCACTGTTATCAGTAAGGTTATCAGTAAAATCTTGGTTGGCAGATTGCAACCTCATCTTGCTCATATTATCAGCCCCAACCAATCAGCCTTTGTTAAAGGCAGATCCATTGCTGATAATGCCCTCCTTGCTCAAGAACTTTTGTTGGATTTGGACAGACCTTGTAGGGGTGGTAACTTGATTTATAAACTGGACCTCAAAAAGGCTTATGATACTATTCATTGGGACTTTATTCTTCGAGTCTTCGCATGCTGTGAGGTTTTTCCAATAACTTCTGTTGACTCATTAAGAGATGGCTTCAGAATAATAACCATTCGATCCTCATTAATGGCAAATGCTGGGGTGATTTCAGAGCTACTAGAGGGCTTAAACAAGGTGATCCACTCTCTCCCACCATTTTCATCATTGTTATGGACTATCTCTCAAGGCTGCTGGATACTCAAGTCTCCTCCCACCCTTATGCTCAATTCCACCACAGGTCAGATATTAACATCTCTCACCTTTTATATGCTGATGACTTAATGATATTTTCCAGAGCTTCTAAAGCTACTGTCAATAAGGTGATGTACTGTCTCAACAAGTTTCAACAGATATCTGGCCTTCATTTCAACAAAAACAAGTGTAAATTGCTATTCCCCAACCACATCCACCCTAACATTATCCATTGGACCACTGAATTCACTGGCTTTGTCAAAACCAACCTTCCCATAAAGTACTTGGGGGTTTTGCTTATCAAAGGCAGATTTAAACAAACTCATTTTGAGGAGATCATTGCCAAGCTGAATAATCAACTCTCAAATTGGTCCAATTCCTTCCTCTCATCTGGTGGCAGAATTACACTCCTAAATAGCATATTAACCTCTTTTCTTGCTTATAACCTCCAAATGGCTTGCTTAAAGAAAAGTTCCAGGATTCAGATTGAAAGAATATTTAACAGATTTCTATGGTCTGGTCATAGAAAACAGTTTCATTGGGCTAGCTGGCAAAGAGTAGCCTTGCCTAAAGTTGTCGGTGGTTTAGGTTTTAAAGGCTTGAAACACCTACAGCAAGTTAATTTCTGTAAGCTATGGATTCATTTCAGGGAGCAGAATTCTCTTTGGGCTCATTTCATGAAAGGAAAATATTGTAGAACCACTCATCCCTTAGCCTCTCAAATCAAAACAGGTATTTCTAGAATCTGGAAACATATGCTCATTAACAAGGAAACAATTTGAATCTCTTATTTACTGGGAGTTGGGCAAGGGTGACATCCTGTTTTGGCAAGATAATTGGTGTCAAAAGGAACTTTTGGTTCCCCTACCTAATATTAACAAAGACCACTTCCCTATTTCCCGCTTGTTGGGACAACATGAATTGGTCCATTCCTAAACTAAAACTATTACCGGTCGATTCTCGCTGTTGATCGAGTGGCTCTAATCCCCTTTGATAGGTATCAACTCGATAAACTCGGATGGATAAATGGTAAGAATAGCAGCATTACCAAGCACATTTATTCCACTATCAACTCTTGGAATCGGGTCGACTCAGGGCAATAGCATATGGAACAAATATCTTACCCCCTCCATGTCCTTCCTCATTTGGAGAATCTTCCATGGGCTCCTCCCAACCGATGATATTCTAAAACTCAAAGGTTTGAGAGGCCCTTCTAAATGCCTTCTCTCGTGCTGTTAATTCGAAACTCCGAATCATCTTTTCTTTAAATGCCCCTTCTCCCAAGAGGTTTGGTCAGGTCTGATCAGCAAATTGAAAATTAATCAACTGTTGTTAGATTGGCAAGATTTTAATGATTCCTGGCAGAAAGTTAAAGCTGGGGAGATCCCTTGTATAGTGGCTTGGTTCATTTGGATGCATAGAAATGGGGTTAAATATGATGGGGTGCTTCATAAAGCTGACAGGGTTGTTACCCACTGCCTCAGTTTTATCTCTAAATTAATCTCTGTTAAAAATTTTCCAAACATTCTTCAGGCTTCCTTATCTGCAAATAGACCTATGCTTCACAAAGTTATTAAGATCTTTTGGAAAGCCCCTAGCCCTCCTTATATTAAAGTCAATACTGATGGTGCTTTCAATGATCAATTTTTTGGCACTGGAGGCATTTTCAGAGACCATACTGGGAAAGGTTTGCTTTTCTTCCAGGCTCCCACTCATCGCTTACTCGATCCATTGGAAGCTCGAATTGGCTGCCGTTTTTGGGCTCTTCACATTGCTACACTCTTTCAATGGTCTTTCATCATTGTGGAGGGAGACTCTTCTACTCTATTACGAGTACTTTCGAATGACCTTCTTCCTCCTTGGCACCATTCCACTTGGGTTTACAAAATTAGATCTTTCGTCGCCTCGGCTCATCGTTCAATTTAACTTTATTTTCGCGAGAAGGTAATGGACTCGCTAATTGAATTGCTAAAAAAGCTTTATCTTCACAAGAGATAATGGTCTCCTCTACTCTACCTCCCCAGCTTCTTCATCTCATCCAGGCTGACTCTTTCCAAGCCCCTCACTTCAGAATTTTGGAGTGATGTCCCAGCATTTGTTACTCTCCCTGCACCTGGTTAAAGCTGTTTATAGTTACTGTAGGAGCATTTTTGTGTCTTTTTGTTTTACTTGGTTTTTTACTTGGTTATTTGCTTCTTTTGGGTATTTTCTTCAGGGCTGTTCTCCTCTTTTACTGGGAATGGCCGCTACTCACTAGTTTATTTCATTTACTTAGTCTCTTTTCCTTTTGGTGTGGAGTTGTACTGGGATCTTCTTCCCTAGGGGATCTCTCTTTTGTAACTGCATACTTTTTTATTAACATGTAGGGGGCCAAGAATAGCCTCTTCCCAAATATATATATATATATATATATATATATATAAGTGAGGAGAAGCTTGAGGAGATGCCTTATCAAAAATTGGCTTCAATGGATTCAACCTAAAAGGTAGAACTTAATTATATTTCTAAACTTATATATATAGATTAGTATTTTACTAAATAAATATTTTCTTGTACTTCCTATCATCTAAATATCTTAAGTAATTTACTCTTTTAAATATAGTCATTTCTGAAATAAATTGAAAACTAAAAATCTTAGACCTGATAACTAGATAATCTTATATCTATAAAGTTAATTTAATTACATAGAAATATTGCCATTCAACTTTACTATAATATTATTTAAATTTAGTTCATAGTATATCTAAATTGAAAAATTCTATTATAGAAATCATTATTTTTATCTAGTATTAAAATTACTTGAGGACAAGTAATAATTAAGTTTGGGGGATTTTGATCACAGAAAAATATATTAAGAAATTCATATCTATTTTTGATGAAATTGCACTTTAAAGAAATGTATTTTCTTTATTTTATTGCAGGAACGAAGATTTATAAGTGATGAAAGCAAAAAGCATGAAATGGAGCAAATTTGGATAAAAAAAGAAGAAATTCATGCAAAAATGAACTAAGTCGCCGACGGCGAGATCGAGGCCGCCAATGGCGAGATCATGAGGAGAACTTCTGAAGGAATTACAACTACCTCGTCGACAGCGAGCCCGAGCCCGCCGACGGTAAGATCGCTCGGTTTGAAGACCTTCTAGAAGCCCGCCGACGGCGAGATCGTTTCCCGCCAACGACAAGACAGTTCAAAATGCAAAAATACATTGAACATGGACGCTTTTTGAAGAGGTGCTTAAGTACCCCTTGAACCTTTGCCTACCTCTGAAAATAGAGGCTGAATTCTTGAGTCTTAGTGTGTGTGTATGTGTGTCTTAAGTGTGTTTGTAGTTTGTCATTAGTGAGTTTCTTGAGTCTATTTGTATTTGAGTGCTATTTAGTGAGTTAGAAGTTTGTTGTACTAGAAGGAAAAGTCAAAGGAACTTCAAGGAGTCTGCTTGGGAGGAAATTAAGATAAGTACTTTTGTTTATTGTTGTTAACTTTAAATGAAATCCATGCTTTGTTTTATTCCCATGCATTCTGAGTAGTTTACTTAGTCTTTCTCCTTGTTTATGAAAATTATGCGAAATGATGAAATTAAATAGAAGTACCTAATATATTAAAATAAATTGTGATAATTTTTACTTAAAACTTAATTTACTTTCAATCCGCCGATTGATTTGTTAAAATATGTTGAATTATCAACTACAGTAAAAATTACATCCAATATTCAGGGAAGTCAAAAGCCTTAGAAGGAGGGTGCAAATAAATAGGGAAATATTATATATCGGACGTAGAATTGGATATTTTAGTGTGACAGACTAAAATATTCAATTTGGTCCTATTGTTTGAGAGCTGAAGTGTAGATGTTAGCCCTCAAGTGAGGGGAACGTTGGAGCTACGAAGTGGCGACGATATCCTCCCAACCCTAGCCTCGGATTCGGTAATCAAACATAGGATTAGTCGATGTTCTTTGCACTGGACCAAAGGGTAAAGAATAGGAATGCTCCTATTTGTCACAATACAATTCAAAAATTCTAATTAGATTCATCATTCACTTAATTTTCCAAAAACAAGGAGAAAGATACTTTTTCCGAATTATTTAAATCAACTTTATTTCAAGCATTAGTTTACTTTAGTTGCTTTAGTTACTTTAAATTTCTGATTACTATATTAGTAAGTAATTCCTTTAAATTTTAGCTGATACAAATATGTTAAAAACTTCGCTGTGGGATCGATAACCAGGACTCCACTAGAGCTCTGTATTACTTGATATGATATGTATACTTGCGTAGAATCCACATTAAACATTCCATCATAATATCAAAGCGGGATCAAGTTTTTGGTGCCCTTGCTATTAACATAATTTGCAAACATATAAAAAGTGGGTCAATAGTCTTCTTCTCTTGAGAGCTGTAGCATTATGTGCCTGCTGTCAAAGACTCCAATCTTCCAGCTTCCCACAAGCTTAAAGTCCAGAGCTCTGCTAGGGTTTCTACCGTTGCCCTAAAAACCATAGCAGAGCTCTGGAATAGTACCCTCTGCCATTTGTTTATTATATATGTAGCATTATGTGCATGCTGCTCTGTGGGTTTCCTGTTTAGTTTTTGACCTCCTGCCTATCTTGCTGGTTGGGAGCTGTTTTCATTTATGGCTAGTGTCAGTACCTTTAATTCTCTAGCTTCCTATGCATCTACAATCAGCAAAGGGCTTTTCTCTACCAAGACAGCTGAGCAATTAACTTTCCCCCAATGCCTACATGATGCAACTGCTGGAAAGACTGATTGCCCTTTAATTAGACAACTTGGGTCTAACGATGGTTGGCCAGCCATACTCTTCACATCCCAGGAAATGAACTCACTTGCTGAAGCCATCGAATTCACCATAGTGGGATAGTTTCAGTTTGGACATCCCAAAATGGAATTAGTCAGAAATCAGTTTGAGCATATCAATTTTGTGGGCCAATGGAAACAGGGTGTGATGGATGGAAGACACCTGTTAATCAGACTTTTAAGGTATGAAAACTATGCCAGGTTACTGGGTATGCAAGGAATGCAGATTGCCAACACTTACATGAAGTTTATAAAATGGTATCTTGGGTTTGATCTAGCTAAAGAACCCCCTCTGAAACCTTTATGGTTTAATTTCCCAATTTACCTATCCAACAGTACCACACTCATGCTATCTTCCAGATCAACAGGGCTTTGGGTACACCTCTTTGAGTAGACCCTTGTACCTATCATATGGGAAACCCAGCTGGTGCAAGAGTTATGATTGAGAGAGATGTTTCTCTTCCTGATTTAGATAAAATCTGGATTACTACCTCAGATGATGGGGAAGGTTTCTGGCAAGAAGTTATATTAGAACATAAACTTATGTTTTACCAACATTGTAGAATGTTTGGGCACTCCAAGGAGAAGTGCTACAGGCTGAAACCTCCTACTAAAAATCCAACTAAGGCCAAATTAATGGAGAGACAGGCCAATATTCCTGATCTTGGAATCTCTAAGGAGAAAACTATTGAACAAAATACAGTGGGTGGGGATCCCAAAATGTCTGTGGAATTAATTCCTGACAGTGCAGAAACTGAGCACCAAGAAAAATCAATGAATGAAGAAACTGTGGATTTAGATCCTAAACTTACAGAAACTGAGAACTCCAAAAAATTAAATAATGGAAAAGATATGGCACAGGAGAATACCCCCTCTACAAACCAACTGGAGAAAATGCAGAACAAGATGGAGACAGATTGGCAAGAGCAGAAGACCAAGAAAAAGACAAAGGCTCTCACTGAACTGTAGAAGTTCACCCCTACTCCACAAATTCTAGGAGAAGACAGCAGGTCTCATGGCTCCCCCTGGCACCAGAAGGGGAAGGACCAGATCAAGATCTAGGTCCATCTTTGCTCAATCCCCACCCTATACCATACCACAAGATGTTTAACTTTTTGTGCTGGAATACTAGGGGAGTGGCCCACCCCTATCTTTCAAAAGACTTTTAAATCTTTACAAAAAACATCAAGTATGGTGCATTGTTCTATTGGAACCCATGGTGCACAAAAATCAATCTAAGTTCCTAACTGGGTTTTCTGTTTATTTTTTGGTTACTAACTCTTCTAATAAAATTTGGATTATATGCAAGAAGGAAATCCAGTGGCAAGTGGTGGTGGATCATCCTTAATTGGTTCATCTCAATTGCACATTAAATGACATTTATTTTGAAGCAACCTTTGTCTATGCTGGCTGCACCAAGACTTCCATGAGTGAGCTTTGGCAGGATATTCAACAAATACACTCTAAGGAATCTTATAGCTGGATTGTGGGGGGGGACTTCAATAACATTGCCTCAGCTGATGAAAAACTTGGTTGAAGACCCCCACTTCTTACTAAACATACTGAATTCAATGATAACATTCAAAAAGCTAGTTTATTTAACTTGAGATTCCAAGGCAATCATTTTACTTGGAGGAGTGGCAAAATTTGGGAGAGACTGGACAGATTCTTGGCCAATAATGATTGGCATCAAAATTTCCTTCACACCATCATTACTCACCTGAACTTTGCTGGGTCTGTGATATCACAGACCTCTACTTGTCACTATTACTACCCCCACTAATCAATCCACCCCCCCTCTTCAGATATTTGAATTTTTGGTCTTCCTATCCTAATTTCCAATCCGTTATCACTGAACATTGGACTGGGTGCTCTCATCCTAACCCCTTCATCAGGCTCCAGAATCTTCAGTATAAAATGGCTGGAATCCTTAGGCACTGGAGCTGGGAATCTATAGGGGATATCTTCCATGGCGTCTCTAAGGTAGAAATGGAAGTAACTACACTTGAAGCTACTACACAATCTGATGAATCTATGTTTAAACCTTTTCTGAAGGCACAGGAAAAATTACTTACCTTATTAGACTGGCAGGACCAATTTCTGAGTCAGAATGCTGCTACCACCAAATTTAAGGAGGGGAATAGAAACACTAAATTCTTTCATGATCAAATCAAATACAAGAGGAAATGTAATGCCATTCACACTATCATGAATGACCAGGGGTTACTGCTCAAAGATGGTACTGATATTGCTAATGATACTGTCACCTATTTTCATACTCTCCTTACTTATACATCTTGCTCTAGACCTCCTATTGTTGGCAGTGTTTTCAGGAGAGAGCACCACTTTACCAATTCTCTTATGTTAACTGATACACTTTCACAGGAGGAAATTTTGGTTGCACTTAACTCTATAGATAGTACTAAAGCTGCAGGGCCTATGGATTCAATGTTGATTTCAATAAGAATACTTGGGCTAATTGTAAGGTTGAGGTGACTACTGTCATTCAAAGGTTCTTTCAAGGCAATGACCTCCCACAGCATTTTTATGCTTCAACCATTGTTCTAATCCCTAAAAACAATGCTCCCAAGAATTGGAATCACTACAGACTCATCGGCCTCACCACAGTTATTAGCAAAATCATTAGTAAAACATTGTGGGGAGGTTACAACCTCATCTTGACAAAATTATCAGCCCTAACAAGTCAGCATTTGTGAAAGGCAGATACATAGCTGATAATGTCCTCCTGGAACAAGAACTACTGCTTGACTTTGATAGACCTTGTAGGGGAGGCAATCTCATCTATAAACTGGATATTAAAAGAGCTTATGATACTATTGACTGGAATTTCATCCTTCAGGTGATGCATGCCAGAGGTTTCACTAATGGTTTCTGTCTTCTAATTAAAGATGGCTAAAGCATAACCACCATTCTATTCTCATCAATGGGCAAAGCTGGGGAGGTTTCCAAGCTACCAGGGGACTCAAACAAGGAGATCCACTCTCCCCCACCATTTTTATTATTGTAATGGATTATTTATCTAGGTTGCTGGAGTCCCAAGTCACCCCATCCCTATATGCTAGATACCATCATAAGTCTAACTTAATGATTTCTCATCTTATGTGTGTTGATCATATTATGCTTCTCCAGGGCCTCTAAAAGAGCTTTAAAAAAAGTTCTAAACTGCCTAAGTCAATTTCAACATGTCTCTGGTCTCCACTTTAACCAAGCCAAGTGTGAATTAATCTTCCCCAACCATATCCTAGCAAATACTTCCCAGTGGATTACTAAGTTCACTGGTTATGCTAAAGCTAGCCTCCCACAAAAATATTTAGGGGTGCTTCTAATCAAAGGAAAATCCAAACAGATGCATTTTGAAGAGACTATTGGGAATCTTAATGCTCATTTATCTTGCTGGGCCAATTCATTCTTATCCGCTGGAGGGAGAATCACCCTTCTTAACAGCATGTTAACTACTTGCCCCTCTTATATACTTCAAATGACATGCATGACGAAAATTTCTAGAATCCAAATTGAGAGGATTTTCAACCGATTTCTTTGGTATGGACAATGGAAACAAATTCATTGGGCTAGCTGGCAAAAGCTAGCCAAGCTAAAGGAGGCTGGGAGATTGGGTTTCAAAGGATTAAAGCACCTGTAGCAAGTTAATTACTGTAAACTCTGGATCCAGTTCAGGCAAAAGAACTATCTTTGGGCTAAATACATGAAAGGCAAATATTGTAAAGACATTCACCCTAATTTCTCTCAAATCAAACCAGGCATTTCAAGAATCTAGAAACACATGCTTATGAATAAAGTTATGGCTGATTCTTTGTATTTATGGGAACTGGGGAAAGGGGAATTAATGTTATGGTAGGATCATTGGTGCCCTGAGGATATACTTAAGCCTTTACCCAACATTGATAAACTGCAATTTCCAGTGGCCAGTTGCTGGGGTGACATGACTTAGTCTATCCCCAAACTCCAGCAGATTCTCATGGAATCTTCTGTTAATCAAGTATCTAAAATACCCTTTGACAGATCCCAACTTGACAAGCTCATTTGCCAATTTGGTAAGAGACACAGCCTTACCAAACATATTTATCACGACATCCATACTTGGCCTCCAACTAACTGGGGTAAGAAAATTTAGAATAGCTACCTCACCCCCTCCATGTCCTTCCTGATTTGGAGAATCTTTCATAGATACATTCCAACTGATGACATTCTAAAGTTGAAAGGCCTGAGAGGTCCTTCCAAATTCTATCTGTGTGGTGCCCATTCTGAAAATGTGTAGCATCTTTTTTTCACCTGTCCTTTCTCCCATGAAGTTTGTACTGGAGTCATCAGCTTTCTTAACATCAACACCTTATTGTTGGATTGGCAGGATTTGTTTGTTTAATGGCAATCTTGGCAGAAGACTAAGGCTGGAGATATTTGTTTCATTGTTGCCTAGTTTATTTGGATGCATAGAAATGTTGTGAAGTATGATGATAAGGTTAGTAAGACTGAAATTGTTGTTGGACACTGCCACTCATTCATCTCCAAGCTGATTACTATTAAGAAATTCCCTAACATTCTCAAAGCCTCCCTCCAGACTAACCCATACATCTTAGAGTCATCCTAATCTAGTTGAAGGCTCCTGCATTTCCTTTAATCAAGGTAAATATTGATGGAGCTTTCACTGATCAAAGTGCATGCATTGGAGGTATCTTCAGAGATCATAATGGGAAATGCATATTTTTTTCCAGGCTCCAACTATTGCTGCCGACCCACTAGAGGTTGAACTGGCTGCTGTCTATTGGGTTGTTTACCTGGCCACTCTCAACCTATGGTCCAATATAATTGTGGAGGGGGACTCTACTATCTTACTACAGTACCTACAGAATGATCTCCCCCCTGACATCATTCTCTAATGGTCAACAAAATCAGAGCACTTACCTAACATCTCTCTACACAATTTGTTTTCATTTACAGGGAAGGAAACAGGCCTACAAACTGGCTAGCTAGAAGAGCCCTCATCTCACAGGATGTGAATGTCTCATCTACTCCACCTCCTCAGCTGCAACTCCTCCTGGAAGCAGATAATTTCCAGGCACCTCATTTCAAAATTGTGGAAGAGTGATGATCTACCTGCAGCAATTAATCAGACCAGGATTCCTGCTTAAATTGAATCTAACTCAACAGATCACATGTTTTTTGTTTTTATTGAGTTCACTTTACATCTTTGTATTTTTTTTTTGAGACCTGATATGGGTCTCATTTATTTCACTGTTTTGGTTTCTTTGGGTATATTTTGGGGTAGGTTTATACTCTTAGTTTCATACTTTTTCATTTTGGAGTGGAGTTATATTGTGCTGGGATTGCTCCCTTGGGGTATTTTGTAACTTCACCTTTAGTTAAACATGTAGGGAGCCATAAGTAGCTCCTTCCCCCCACCCCCCAAAAAAAAAATAAAATAAAAATATAACCTCTTTTTTAATTGCTCCTTTTCTCAGGAAGTTTGGTCGGGTATGCTCAGAAAATTGAATATTAACCAGTTACTGTTAGACTGGCAGGATTTAACTACCTGCTGGAAATCCTGGCAGCAAGCTAAAGTTGGGGAGATTCCACTCATTGTGGCTTAGTTCATTTTGATGAACATAAATGGAGTGAAGAATGATGGGCTGCTTAGCAAGACTGAAAGGGTGGTAACCCATTGCCTTTCATTTATCTCAAAGTTAATTTCAGTAAAAAAGTTTCCAAACATCATTCAGTCATCTTCCACTACTGATAGACCTATTCTTCATAGAATCATTCAGATATATTGGAAAGCTCCCAACTCTCCTTTTATTAAAGTCAATACTGATGGATCCTTTACTAAACAAAATGCTGTTATAGGTGGGATTTTCAGGGATCATACAGGGAAAGGATTAATATTTTTCCAAGCTCCAACTACTGCTGCTGACCCATTGGAAGCAGAATTAGCTACTACATTTTGGGCACTTCACATTGCTACACTCTTTCAGTGGTCTTCTATCATTGTGGAGGGAGACTCATCTACCTTAATACATTACTTTCAGAATGATCTTCCCCCTCCTTGGCACCATTCTACTTGGATTTATAAAATCAGATCTTTGCTGCCACATCTTACAGTGCATTTTAATTTCATTTTCAGGGAGGGAAACAGGCCTGCAAATTGGATTTCTAAAAGAGCCCTCTCATCACAGGAGATAATGGTCTCTTCTACTCTTCCTTCCTAGTTACAATATCTTATTCAGGCAGACTCTTATCAAGCTCGCAACTTCAGAATTATGGATTAGTGCCCTCTGCTTATGCTATCTCCCAGCATTCTGTTATCTGCTGACCCTCCTCCCCTACTGCAACTGTTGATGGAAACCAATAGGATTCAAGCTCCTTCCTTCAGGATGGTTAGCTTCTAGAATTTTAGTTTTCTCCTGGAAGCAGATATGTATCTGGCTGGATGTTTGTAACTTCTGCACCTACAATCAGCTCCTTAGGTTCTTTGGGAATGTCTTAGCAGTATGCAGTTTTTAGTGTTTTTTCTTTTCTTTTGGATTAGTTTTTATTGGGCAGACTTTGGGATAGGTTATTTTACACTTAGTTAGTTATTTTCTTCCTTTGGTGTGGAGTTGTATTGGGTTGAGTTGTTCCCATTGGGAAATTTCTGTAACTTCACTATTTTGAATCAATAGGTAGGGAACCAAGAGTAGCTCCTTTCCCCCCCCCCCCCAAAAAAAAAAAATAATATATATATATATATATATTGCAAAAGGCTTGCCTAATCGGCAAGCAATATATTAACTAAAAATGAGCTTACAATTATGTTCTTACATAAGGAAGAACCAAGTTGTCTCCATGTATCAAGAAGGAAAGAGGAGGGGGAGGGACAACATCAACATTTGTAACTACATTCCAGCATCCTTGTGAGGCTCGCCAGTGGGCATGGGCATTACCTTCTCTAGGTGTATAAGCAAATTCCACTACCATGCTATTAGTGTAGCTTGGCAATCTATTCATCCATCTAATGATATACCAAGGGGCTGGTTCTGACTTGTGAAGGAACTTGATACAGCATCTGGAATCAGATTCTACCCGAAGACAGCTCACCTTAGACATATAAGCATTCTTGAAAGCCTAAAAAATAGCAATCATCTCAGCTTCCAAGGCATCCATGGCAACAGTAGGTGACTGGAAGAAAATCAGGCACTTCCCAAGACTATCCCTAAACAGTCCACCAATTCCAGCCTGCATCTGATGGACACTTCCGTCAGTATTCACTTTATCCCAGGAAGGAGGGGGAGTCCAACCAAAGAGCAGGGGTTTAATTCTGGGGGTTGGGTCCAGCTGTCTCACCATGTAGATATCCTTGAAATTGTGAAGCTTGATAAGTTTCTGAATATAGGCCAGACATTGAGCAGCCACCTGAAGGGAAGAGGGAGGTCTCCCCTCAAAATTTTCCATGTTTCTACCCATCCAGATAAACCAAGCCACGAGGCAAGGTACCACCAGGAGGCCCACCTTATCCCAATCTACCCAGCAGTGAGTCAAACTAAGCCAACTCAAGTTTAGAGTATCCAAATTGAGCCTGCTGATGAGATCCTTCCAAACAGCCTGAGAGAAGGAGCAACTAAAAAATAAATGAGTCACAGATTCCTCAGCATGGCAACACAACTGGCAACAAGAGGCCCCCTTTAACGCTTTAAGCTTAAGAATGTCATCTGCGGGTAAGAGTAGGTGCCTTACTCTCCAATAGAAAAAAGACATGGAAGGGGACAACAATTTACCCCAAAAATCTATTCCCCATTGAATCAGGTCCCAGGAGAAAAATTTATGATAAATAAAGGAGGATAACTTCTGAGAGTTATTGTTCTTGTCGATCAGCTTATCCTTCTGCTCAGGTTGGATTTTAGTAAGTAGCACCTGCTGTAATTGATCAGGAGTTAAAATGTTACTCAGGAGCCTACAGTTCCATTGATTATCAGCCCAAAACTCTTTCACACAGCTGTTGGACATGTTAGTAGGTGTGGATGAGAGCTTTTCCCCTTCCCAGACCCACTGATCAAGCAAAAAATTAATCTGACCTTCACCAAGCTCCTAAATGAAAACCTGATCAGTCTTGTCTTTGATTTTCAGAAGAGATTTCCAGAGCCTAGAGTCACCCAGCCTAGGCATAGCCACAGTTGGGTGATTATGTTTACAATATCTGCCTTGAAGAAATTTAGCCCAGAGGCTATCTTGTGCTCTAAATCTGACCCACAGCTTACAGAGGTTAATGAAACTTAATTTTTCAAAGCTTCTAAAGCCCAGGCCACCAGCCTGTAGGGGTTTGCAAAGATGCTGCTAAGGAAGCCAATGGATTTGTTTGTGTTGCCCAGCCCACAAGAATCTATTGAACAACCTGCAAATTAGCTGTTGGGTGCTTTTTTCAAGGTAAACATCTGAAGTGCATAAGACGGGAGAGCATTTAAAATGCTTTTCAAGAGGGTTATCCTCCCATTATTGAAGAGGAAAGAGTTGGACCAACATGAGATCTGAGATTTAATCTTCTCAATAATCTCCTGAAATTGAATTTGTTTTGTTCTGCCCTTGATAAGTTGGACACCAAGGTAATTGATAGGGAGTGTAGCTGAATGGAACCCAGTGTAATAAGAAATCCACTTTTTCAATTGCAAGCTGACATTTGTGCTAGGAAAGAATTGGCACTTTTGTAGATTTAGCTCCATTCCAGAAACAGTCCTGAAATGTTGTAAAGTCTGGTGAGCTACCTTAACAACAGCTTTAGATGCCTTGGAGAAAATAATTATATCATCAGCATAAGATAGTTGGCTGATCATGATGTTGGATTTATGATGGTAAGCAAGATGAGGTGATTGTAAGAAGGCTTGATCCAATAATCTTGAAAGATAATCAAAAGCAAGGATGAAAATAGTAGGAGATAATGGGTCCCCTTGCTTAACACACACACACACACACACACACACACACAGAGAGATATATATGTGTGTGTATATATATATATATATATATATATATATATATATATATATTTAATAATAAAAGGAGAGTACAGAATCATTGATGGAAATGCTCCCAACTAACAAAAAACCTAATGGAGACCATTCCCTAAAGACCACAAAAACAAGAAAACTAAAAGATTGGGTGAGTGTATATATATGTATACATATGTAAATATGTATAAATATAAAGTAAATTTAAAAAGTGGTTTGGTGCAAAAACCCCACAGCACCCAAGAAATTCCATCAGAAAACAGGGGGTGTCTCCAATCTGATATGTGGGAGCTGAAGCTTATCTCCATTAATTAAAATTTTGAGATCAAAAGGGGGGTTGAGGCAACTAAAACCCGCCGGGATCTTGCCCCTAACGCCTAACCAATTAGCCACTTTGTTACCCTCCCTAAGAATTGAAGAAGTGGTAAAATGAGTGGGTTTAGCTTCGATTTATTTGTTTTTTCCAACAGTCTTGCATCCGGAGTTGTAGACCGGTTTTAGTGAAGAGTGTTAAGTAGAACAGATGGAATCAACTTCTAGCCAAATATTCGACCGGTTAGCAATTTTGGCAATATGCATAGCATACTCCACGAGCAATAAATTCGGTCTCCGAGTGCATCTCTAGCTTTCACAGGTGCATAAAAGAAAAGTAGGCAGTTACCATAAGAGTTTCTGAAAATTCCTCCCACTCCTGCATTATCCTTAGAGAAACTGCCATCAGTATTAATTTTGATGGTTGGGTTAGTAGGGGGAAGCCATCTAACCAGATTAACTTTTTTACCAACAGTAGGTGGGAGCTCAATGTGCAGCAGATTGGTGAAACCCTTGTGTTTAATGATTTTGTGTAGATATGTTTTACAGTTATTGGCTACTTTATCCACGAGTGGCGGCTATCCCATCAAATTTGGCACTCGTTTCGGCCATCCACAGAGACCACATCACAATGCGAGTGTAGAGTATTAACTTTCGATTTTCCTTATTCATCCAAAGTGTATGAAGATCTTCCCAGACAATAAGTTTGGTTCTTCCAGCCATTGGTTAGTTGCAGCCATACAATTCTGGAAAAGGAGCAGTTAAAATAAAGATGAGAGATGGATTCTTCATGTTGATGGCAGAGAACACATTTAGAGGGCCCCCTAAGGCCTTTCTGTTTAAGAATATCATCAGTGGGGATGAAGCCATGGAAGGTTCTCCAGCACAAAAAGGACATGGAAGGGGACAAAAATTTATTCCATATGGAGTTTCCCGGGGAACGAAGGCCGATTGAAAAGACTCCTGTAAATAGTTTTAGTTATATTCCGAGTGTGGTGATTACTCCAACAAACTTTATCCGGACTATTTTGATCAAAATTGATGGTAGAAATCGCCTAGTCGAATGATCTCGTAAAATGGCTTTGAGCTGTGGAAGAGACCAATTGCTCCCATCCCAAAACTCACAAACCTTTGTAGTTGAATCGGTAAGATTATCTCTAGCAACTAGCCAATCCTTGGGACACCGGTTATCCAACCAAAAATTCACTTCACCCCTCCCCAGGCTCCCGGATAAAAAGATTTTCAGCAGAACTTCTCACCTTAAGTAGATTGACCCGCATTCTAGAGTCACCTAATTTCCGACCACTTGAGTAGGATGGGAGTACTGCAGTATTTACCCATCATAAATTTAGCCCACGAGTGAGTTTTGGGCTCTGAAATTAATCCATAATTTGCACATATTAACCTGCGAATTTGAGGAAAGCTTTTAAATCTAAGGCCACCAGCAGCCACTGGTTTTGTGACCTTTTGCCAAGAAGTCCAATGCTTTTGGGTTCTCTGACTAGCCCATAAAAATCTATGAAAAGCCCTTTCCAACTGTAATTGGGTGCTTTTCTTCATAGCAATCATTTGAAGAAGATAGGAGGGGAAGGTTGTGAGGATACTTTTAAGGAGTGTGATTCTACCACCATTTGATAAGAAAGAATTAGTCCAGCGACTCAATTGAGAGCCGACTTTGGTGAGAATCTCCTCAAATTGAATTTGTTTGGTTACGCCCATAGTGAGAAGGACACCCGGATATTTAAAAGGAGGGGTACTGCATTTAAATCCGGTGTACTCCAGAATCCATTGCTTGATCCGAATAGGTGTCAGCTTGGAGAATACCAATTGACACTTCTCAGGATTGAAAAGCATTCCAGATTGTTGTTGGAAGGAGTCTAAACAGTGTTTCAACTTTTTCACAGCAGTTTTATGTGCACTGGAGAAAACCATGATGTCATCTGCATAAAGGAGGTGAGATATAACAATATTTGATTTATGATGGTACCTGGCATAGCTTTTATTCGGAATGGTCCGATTAACCATCCTCGAGAAGTAATCGGCAGCTAATATGAAGATGATAGGAGAAAGTGGGTCTCCTCGCTTTAAATCTCCGGTGGCATGGAATTTGCCTGCTGCAGTCCCATTCAATAAAATAGAGTGTTCATTTGAATGGAGCCACTCGGAGATGAGATTGCGAAGCTGTTGCTGGAAACCTCTAGCAATCAAAACATCTTCAATAAACTCCCAGACTAATGGTATCATAGGCTTTTTGTATATCCAACTTGTATATGAGATTACCTCCCTATGAACTTTATCCAAATCGAGCAAAAGTTCCCGAGCAAGTAGCACATTATCGGAGATTGACTCGCCCTTAACAAAAGCCGATTGATTCATGCATATTAACCTATCAAGGTGAGGTTGAAGTCTCCCCACAATTATTTTGCTGATAACCTTACTGATTACAGATGCCAAGGAGATGGGTCTAAAATGATCCCAGTTTTGCATAAGATTATTTTTGGGAATCAACACAATGTTTGAAGCACAAAAATAACTCGGAAGATCATTTCCAAGGAAGAAACTTTGGATAGCTGCCACCACATCACCACCAACCAAATTCCACTCCTTCGATAGAAATCTGTCTGTGTAACCATCCGGTCCTGCAGCTTTAGAACTATCAATTGATTTTATAGCATTCCGGATTTCTTGCTCGGTTGGGATGGTAGTTAACTCGAAGTACATTGGTGTAATGCAAGTTGTCCTGGAAAAGAGATCTATCAATAGGCAATTTGGTTCTGGGAGGAGGATTAAGTAACCTATCAAAATGTGTAACAGCATCCAAACCAATCTCTGTGTCCTCCATGAGTTTCTTGCCATCAGCTGTGTGGATAGAGTGAATAGTATTACATTTCCTTCTATATTTTATACAGGCATGGTAAAACTGAGTGTTCCTATCCCCATGAATAAAGTGGTTCAAAGCGACTTTTTTGTTTTAGATATTGTTCCGACTTATCGATAGCCAACAACAAATTATTTTGTGCGGTGAAGTAATGTTCATCCGTAGCGAGTGCCAGCTTGGATTTTAGACTCGATTTGATTTAGCTCTTTCTCGACCACTTGGACTGACTTCATGGAGGTTTCCTATAAAGTTCCAATTCCATTTCCTAAGAGCTTTACCGAGAGTTATCCGTAATCCGCTTAATCCGATGAGAGGGTGCGGGTGATCGATACGGTGCTGGTTTTCTCGAACAATCTTGTGGAACTCAACATAGGAGGACCAAACATTCGGATATCCGAAAGGAGGGGAAGTATTAGAGTAGGTGGGGGAGGTAATAGATATAAGGAGAGGTCTATGATCGAACCGACAAGACTCGGGTGAGTAACATAAGTAAGAAGCCAATTAGAGAGCCAAAGGTTTTTAACCAACATCCTATCAAGCCTCTCCCGGATAATCCCTCTCTTCCATGTAAAAGCGAGTCCTCTAAATCCAAGGTCATAAAGATTGGCTGCATGAATATTATCATTGAAAATGGTCATATCGAAGAGCTTGGGAGGTCTACCCCCAATTTTTTCATTTGAAGACCCCACACTGTTAAAATCACCCCCAACAATCCAGGGTGAGTATACTTGGACACTGATGTCCTGGAGCTGATTCCACAGGAGAACTTCGTCTTCCTTTTTACATCCAGCATATACAAAGGTTATTAAACCATCCCTGCCATTAATCTGAAAGGAAGAATGTATAAATTGCTTGTTGTCAATAAGGATAAACCAGTTCACCTCTTTTCTACAAAAAATCCAAATTTTATTATTGCAGTTAGCATAGTGGTTATAGCCTTGTAGCTTGCTGATAATTTTCTGAGGATATTTATTAACCAAAGGTTCCAGGATGGTAATGCACCATAATTTATATTTTTTGTTTAAATGTAGCAGTCTTTTAAAAGATAGGGGATTAGCAATACCCCTAATATTCCAACAGAGGAAATTTATCATTAAATGGGATGGGGATTAAAAGAGGATTGAGATCTAGATCTAGATCTCCCCACGGTAACAGAAATTCCAGCTAACTCCCCCACAGAAATAGGAGTTCCAAGTTTTTGTACTTCATCGAGATTATTCTTCTTCTTTTCCCGGAGGTTTGGGTGTGCCATTTGCCTTCCATCTCTTCTCGCATAACACCGATTCCGGCATTGGAGGGAACCGGGTATCTACTTGCTGTTCAATAGATTGAGTTGGTGTGACTATTCGACTTCCTCTTCCTCCCTTCGTAACTATGTGGGGATCTACCCCCAAAGCGGACTCGAAACATCATCAGAAACATTTCTGATTACTCCAGAGTGAACTAGAGGGGTGCAATTATCCACATTGACTGTGGGTTCAACAGTCTTCTCTCCAGCAAAAGGGGGGACTTGATAAACTGGTGCTCTCCCAACCTCAGCTGGAGGGGTAAAAAAAGTTTTAGAGACTGTGTTCACAAAGTCTCTCCTTTCTCCTGAGCCCTGTTGCACTAAAACAGTATCAACAGATTGCTTGTGTTGAGTTTCCTTTGTTATGGATCTTCTAGATGGGGGATGAATTCTGTAACATTTTTCAATTGTATGTCTAAACATTTTGCAATGAGAGCAATAATAGGGTTTTTGCTGCATTATAACTTCTTGCCATTGTCCTTCCTTAGTCGATCCAATCCAAATTTTTTTTTACCTCGAAGCGGTGAAATATCTCTCTCAATCCGGATCCTAGCCATTTCGGGTTTAGCTTTATTAATTGTAGCGAGCATCCAGTCTTAAAGGAGTTCCAATAGACCTCCCAATTTGGAAAAGAGCATCCTGATTAAAAAATCTGTAGGGAAGATTGGGTAGTTTAAACCAGATTGGCACAATTGGGGGGTCCTTGCTAGGATCAAAATCTGCTGTCCATTTGATTATTTTCATCTCCACTCCAGCAATAATCACCAAATGTTTAGCAAATAACATAGCATAATCCTCTTCAACAGTGAAATTGATAAGAAGGTGTCTTCCATCCAAGCGGTCCTAGCTTCCAATTCCCTTGAAAATTCGAGTGATTCAAAGTATTTCCTCACTAGCTCCATCTTGGGATGCCCCAAACTAAATTTCCCAATCAAAGTGAGTTTCACTTCATCATCGAAGCACGACCGATCTCTGTTCGGTGAAGATCACGAGCGGGATGGCCATCCTTTTCTTCCGGAGGTCCGATAAATTGGCAAGAAATTCTTCCAAGCTCGCTGCATCATGCAATCTCCGTGGGAAAAATAATGCTGGAAGGATCCGTGATGGAAGGGGCGGATCCTACAACACCGAGCATAGGTGGCTTTTGCCCACTCAATGTTGGTGGTAAGATCAATGGGGTGAGCCATCGGACCACCCACCACCACCAGCGAGGCCTCCGATGGAACAAGTGGACCCAAACAAAACCAACCGAGAAAATGGAAAAAATGCACACGGACAAAGAGCAAGGAACCGGTAAGCAACCAAAAGTGAGCACAACCACGAGTGGGTACACACACGAGAC
This sequence comes from Papilionanthe hookeriana x Papilionanthe teres, assembly GCA_022702705.1. Classification (NCBI taxonomy): domain Eukaryota; kingdom Viridiplantae; phylum Streptophyta; class Magnoliopsida; order Asparagales; family Orchidaceae; genus Papilionanthe; species Papilionanthe hookeriana x Papilionanthe teres. Next base: position 90,044,741 of record CM040430.1, on the reverse strand, counting down.
CTTAGAGCAAGAAAAACCACCCCAAAAAGAGCACAATGGAACAATAAAAATTTGAAAAACAAAGAACCCGGGAACAACAAAAGGCTGCCGGAAGAGCAACAAAGGAGCCCGAGAACACTTCACCTCCGGACCGACACTCACCGGACTTACCGCACCACCACCCTCCAAGCCGCCGCCGGCAGGGTCATGCTAGATACCCTAGCGAGAGCACACTTTGCCGCCAACATTTTATATATATATATATATATATATATATATATATATATATATATATATATTATATTTTTTTTCAAAGAAACAGGAAAACCTTCATTAAAGAGAAAAGATTAGGTACATCTAATGAAAGGGAGGTGAAGAGAGTCCCCCAAAAGTAACTCGCCTTAAAGGCTTAGCGAGGCAAAAAGGAAAAGATTACACTATGGTTTGAGGCGAAGTCTTTGCTAACCAATTGGCGAGTTGATTCCCTTCCCTATGAATGTGAGACCATTTGATGTTAAGATGTAGTGATAAAAGTAAAATTCTTCTATGTAAATAAATCAGATTCCAGGGGGGAGTGAAATCACCCACCATCATCTTTATAACCTGTTGAGAATCAGATTCAATCCAAATCTGTTTATGATTTAAGAGTCAGAAATGGCGTTTTAATGGCCCGGAGAACGAGCACTCATCTCAGCTTCGAGGGCGGAAGAGGAGAATAAAGGAGATTGAAAGAACCAAAGCAATTTCCCAACATGATTCCCGCACACAGGCACCAATCCCAAGCAGACGAGAGGTGAAACTTCCATCCACATTAATTTTAATCCAAGGCTCGAAGGCGGTACCCGAGTGTACTAAGGAGACTTTTTGAGTAGGGGTTGAAAAGTTAGCAGCAGATTTGCCGATAAAATTGAAACAATTGGCACAACATTTTTGGGGGGCAAGGTTTATCTTCAAACTTGGCCCGATTTCTAGCCACCCAAACAAACCAAGTTGATAACAAGAGGAACACAACCCCATTTCGATTTTTCCAAGTCATTCCAAGCAAGTATCAATGGAGACCCACTGATGTCCGTGATGCAATAGATTTAATAGAAGTAACACCTCCTCCCAAAGTCGTAAGGTAAATGGACATTGAAGGAATAGATGGTTTAAAGTTTCTTCCTCGATTTACATAGCCAACATCTTGAAGCCGTTCTCAACCCTTTTAGTTTGAGAATATCATCTAATGGGAGAAAACTGTGTGCTAACCTCCAATTAAAGAAGGACATGGAAGGTGAGATTTTTGAAGACCAAATAAAATTGCCCCAATCGTTAACGAGTCCACATATTGAAAGAGTTATGAAGAAAATTATTCACTGATTGTGAAGGGGGTGTTTAATCAAAAGTTTATCGGGTTTGCCCGAGTCAATGGGGATAGCCAAAATTTATTGTACAATCTCTTCATCCACCACATCTTTCGGTGCCTCTACATTCCAATTGTCCTGCAGACTGAATTCAGAAATCTTAGTATGATAGTTAGTATCAGGTAAGGTAGAAAGAGGACCATCAGGGAGCCAGCTATCCATCCAGAAACTGATTTGACCAGCACCAACCTCCCAGCAGCATAGCTTATTAGCAAATTCTCTAATCTTTAGCAGACTTTTCCAATGCTTGGAGTCCCCAATTTTAGGTTGAACTAGATCTGGATGCATCCTTTTACAATATCTGTCTTTAAGGAACTGGGCCCATATAATATTCTGTTGTCTAAATTTAATCCATTGTTTACGATAGAGAAAGGCTGATTCATCCGTTGAAAACTTTTAAAACCCGAGTCCCCCGACTATGGTAGGTTTGAAAAGCTTATTCCACACAGCCCAGTGAGGTTGTTTATACTGTCCCTCCCACAAAAATTTATTAAACATAGACTATAGCATTGTTTGTGTACTTCTCTTCATTCTCACCATTTGCATTGTATATAAGGGGAAGGTTGATAGGATGCTTTTTAAGAAGGTTATTCTGCCCCCATTTGAAAGAAAGCTGTTAGTCCAACAGTTTATAGTGGAAGAAATCTTATTAACCACCTCATCATATTGAGTTTGTTTCTTTCTACCTTTTATCAAATGCACACCCAAGTACTTAAAAGGTAAGTCGACTTGAGTTGAATCCAGTTGTAGCTTTAATCCAGTTGTGATGTTTGTAGTTCTTCCCTGCCAGGAATTGGCATTTTTGCTTATTTTGTTCCAGACCAGAAACTTGAGAGAAAAGATCCAGGCAATGCATAGTTTTTCTAATGGCAAGTTTGCTGCCATTGGTAAATAGAATAATGTCATCAGCATAAGCCAAATGGCTAATGACCTGCAGTAACTATGTTTGTAACATAAATGGTGAGCATTATCCCGAGTCGAGTTAAGGAGTCCGGATAGATAATCAAAAGCCAAAATAAAAATTGTAGGGGACAAAGGGTCACCTTGTTTAATACCCCTACCAGCGAAAAGAAGCCACAGCTCTCCCCATTAACCAACACACTATAAAAAGAGTTGGAAAGCCACTTCGAATAAGGTTGCGTAAGGAAGGGTTGAAGCCTCTAGCCTTCGAGAACCGGATCAATGATGGACCAGCTGATAGAGTCATATGCTTTTTTGAGATCAAGTTTCAGAATCAGATTGTGTCCTCTACAAGGTTTATCCAAATCCAGAAGTAATTCTTGTGCTAAAAGACAATTATCAGTAATATTTCTTCCTTGTACAAATGCAGATTGATTAGCACTGATAAGTTTGTCTAAATGAGGTTGGATTCTACTAACCAAAATCTTACTAAGGATTTTAGTAAGAGTGTTAGTAAGACAAATAGGCCTGAAATCAGTCCAAGAGGACTTCTTATGATCTTTAGGTATAAGAACAATACAAGATGCAGCAAAATATCCGGGTAACTCGGCTCCGGAGAAAAAGCTTGGACGAGCATGACGGAGATCAGCACCAACAATGTCCCAAGCTTTTAAGTAGAAGGTGGCACTAAAACCATCCGGCCCTCGCAGTCTTGTTCCCATCAATACTTTTTAGAGCGATAAAATTTCCTGCACATCCGGTAAAAGAGTTAGATGGAGTTGAGAAGCATAAGCAATATCGGTGTTGAAAACATCGAGTAAGAACAAGGAGGGATTAGTAGACTGAGCAGACCATTTGAGTACGAAAATACTTCACTGCACTTTGAGAAATGAGATTAGGATCATTAATTCTACTACCATCAGTATCTTTAATACTGAGAATAGCATTTATTTGTCTTCTGTATTTAATCATAGCATGGAAAAACTTTGTATTTCTATCACCAAAAAGTTTTTTTTTAATAGAGGCTTTCTGCTGCAAAAACATCTCCTCTCTATCCAAAGCTTGAGTCAGCAGATTCTGAGCATTTATCAACTCTTGGCCATTATCCCTTCCCAGGTCCTGATTAGCTTCAAGGAATTGGACTTTGTTATCAGCCTCCCTGACCTGTTGAAATATATTACCAAAGCAATGCTTATTCCATTGTCTTAAATGATATGCCACATTCTTTTGTAACCTCCACAGCTTTATAAGAGCATTGTTATCGAACCACTTGGAATAGTCCAACCAGCCTTAACCACCTCAAGAAAGGAAGGATGATCGGTCCAAACATTTAGAAATGCGAAGGGGAATAAACTGTTCTTGGGAAGAAGGATATCTTAATTAATAGGGTGGAATGATCAGAAGTAGTTCTGTGCAAATGATGAACTTGGGTAATAGGAAAATAATTCATCCAATAGTCATTAGCAAGTATCCTATCTATTCTCTCCAGCAGGTTGCCTCTCTTCCAGGTAAATGGAGTGCCAAGGAAACCCAGATCAAAAAGCCCAGCTTTAGTAATATTTTGAGAAAAATTCATCATGGTTTGGAGATCGGAGTCCTGCCCCCCAACTTCTCACTAGGATCACTAATGCAATTAAAATCACCCCCCACCAACCAGCTTGTGTGAGCTTGGCTGAGACAAAGAAGGGCATCCCAAAGAGCGAGTTACGTCATGAAGAGTGCATCCAACATAGATAAAAGTAGCAAAACCGAGAGAAATGTTCCAACTCAAAATGCAAATGAAGGAATTGATAGTTATCGGCAATAACCTTACAATTTAGTTCTTTCACGGTAAAGACCCAAATCTTATTACTGCAGATTTCTAAAACAATTAAATCCTGGAAACAGATTTTGTGTGTTTGGAGATATTCTTCTTCACCAATGGTTCTAATATGGCAAAAATCCATAACTTGTTGGTCTCGATTAAGTGTTTAAGTCCGTTAAGGGTACCGGGACTAGCAATACCCCTAACATTCCGGACACAGCAGATTAATCATGGTGAAATGCCTTACCGGCCCTAGTAAGTCTAGGGGGTGGCGAGAAGAATCTTCCGAACCAATGACATTTGATTTAGATAAATTTCTGAGTTCTAAAGCATCCTTTCTTTTTCTTCTACTTTTTTGTTGAATCCACTCTTCTTCTTTTTGATTGGCCAAATCAGCTAAGATTAACTGATTATCTGGCTCAGGATCAGGTGGAGTGATAAAGGTACCCCCAACATCAGAGCTGTAGTGTAAGTCTTCATCTTCAGCTGACCCCCTTTGTGTAACTAGTTTCAACCCAAAGGACCTATCTTGTGAGGAAGGTAAGAGATCTCTCCTATCAGAACAATGTTGAATCCTAATTTCATCAGTAGTCTCCTTAAAATTCGGTTGTAATTGTTGGGTCGGCTCTTACTACTTCCCGAGAGATGACATTATCAATCACATGATCTTCCAGATGTCTTGTCACAGGAACATGGAAGTTCCTATCAAGGCTGGATTGTGCACCATCTCCTTGACCATCTCTGAGTTCTATCTCCTGCTCAGCTATTCTTCTATTCTCAGGTGGGAAATTATTTGTAATTTGTAAGTGCAAATTCTGGGTAGATTGAGGTAGAGTCTTATCAATCCGGCTTGTTTCCATATGAGGGCGAGTGTGGAGTTGGGACAACATTGGGACTTCCTTGAGGAAAAGACTCCTTAATACTTTTGTTGGCGGCATTATAAGGCCTTAATTCGGGGTGAATTTTAAAACACTATTCCATAATATGCCCAAAAATGTGACGAGTGTTTACGGTACGAGGGTTGGTATTCGAAGCACGATAGTGCGCCAATACCCACGAGTTGGCGGTCCCTAGCCACACCCCATCAATATAGGGGAGAGTAATATCTCTTTCAACTAAGAATCTGGTTTTAGAGATTCTAGTAATATTAGCGAGAGGGTATATCGAAGCTTGAGGGGACGACCCATGGATTCGAGCAATGTCATAGATGATCTTATGGTTAATAAATGGAAGTTTCGGAGTTGGGCATGCTAAACCAAACGAGAACAATAGGTGGTTCTTTGGAAGGATCAAAATCCAATGTCCATTTCAATAATTTCATAGGTTTTCCATCTATCATAATCACCTTTTTAGAGAACACTTGGGCATAATCATCTTCTCTAGTTAGTTGGAGCATTATGTGCCTGTCGTCAAATACTCCAATTTTCCGGCTTCCCACGAGTTTAAAATCATCAACGACTTTTCTCAAGATGTCAAGCTTTGGATGGCCGAATTGAAACTTACCCACTAAAGTAAGTTTATAAGGCTCGGATAATTTCTCCAACTCCTCTTCAGTGAAAATAAGTGCCAGTTTCCCTGCTTTCTTTGTACATTTTCTTATGAACTCACATTCAGCCTTTCCAGCTATAGCATCATGGTATAACTGAGGAAATACCAATTTTTCACCCAAAGTAGAGCCACCCTCTCTTCTAACTATGACCTCAGCAAAGGTTCCCTTACCCATAAAGTTGGGATCCGCCTTAGTGAGCTCCTCAGCCATCCAATGGAACAGTAAAAAAGCTCCAGAAATTCAAAAATTCCCAAGATCCGGGAAAGGTAAACAACCTTATCCGGAGCCAGAACCAACCTCGAAGAATGTCTCGACAACTGACCAACACCACCTTAGAACCGCCGCCGCCGTCGGGAAGGTCACCACATCCATTGAAACCCTAGCAGAGCACTAGGGAAGTTCCCGGCTCGCCATTTATATATATATATATATATATATATATATATATATATATATATATATATATATATATATATATATATATATATATATATATATATATATATTATTTAACAAAAGGAGCAAAAATAGCTCCTTACATGTTAATAGCTCCTTACATGTTGATATGGAGGATTACATGGTGTTGAGAAAAACAAGGATCCTCACATACAAAAATTTCACTCATGAAGGAAATGGTAGATACGTTATATATGAACTGTAACAATATATATATATATATATATATATATATATATATATATATAAGTATAACAAAAGGAAGGTAACATAAAAGTTATAGAAGGCTAGGCAGCTTTTAGATAGGGTAAACCGAGTATATCTTCATGCATCAGCCTTGCAAGATGGGGGGAGGATGGATTGTAATAACGGGAGTATGACTGTGACAACCTTGTGTGGCCAACCAGTGTGCAGGTAGGTTGGTTTCTCTGGGAGTGAAGACAAACAAGCTACTGTTGTAGTTGCTAAGCTGTTGTATCTTGCTGAGCCATTTGTGTATGTACCAAAGAGGAGTGCCACTATGTTGAAGAAACTTGATGCAACTGAGGGAATCTGATTCAATAATGATGGGCCTGATGTTACAAGCTTGGGCAATCCATAGGGCCCAGTACATAGCAATGGTTTCAGCTTCCAAGGCATCATCAGACTCATATGGAGAGGAAAAGAGTAGTAAGCACTTACCCAAAGAGTTTCTGAAAAGTCCCCCAACACCAGCTGAATTATTACTGAAACTGTCATCAATATTGAATTTAAAGTAGGGGTTTGGAGGAGGAAACCAGTAGCTGAGGGTCACAGAGGGAGCATGGAGGGTTGTAGGGGGCTCCAATTGATGTAGATATTTGGGAATTTATGGTATGTGATAGTTTTTTGCAAATAAGTAAGGCAGTTGTTGACAGCTTTTGTGGCTAAGGGGGTTTGGGCATGAAATCTGGCATTGTTTCTAGCCATCCAAATGAACCAAGAGACCGTGCAAGGAATGTCATCAAGCTTAGCATTAGCCTAATCAGCCCAGCAAACAACAAAGGATTGCCAACTGAGGAGGAGAGTATTAACATGTAGAGCTTGCAGTTGGATTTGCTGGACATTTTGAGAAAAGGCTGAGGTAAAGAAAAGGTGGTCTAGGGATTCTTCATCAGCATGACATAAGGAACAAATCAAAGGGCCCCTCAGGCCCTTGAGCTTTAAAATTACAACAGTGGGAAGGATCTTATGCCACAATCTCCAGCAAAAAAAGGACATAGAAGGTGAGAGAAATTTGCCCCAAATTGCCTGACCCCAAGAGACCTTAGGCCAGCAGTGAAAATGATGATATATGAAAGGAGTGAGTTTTTGGGAGTGGGGGTTCTTGGTGATCAGCTTATTCTTTAAGCCAGGATTGAGGGGGGAGATAAGGACATGATGACCCTACTCATTGGTAAGGATGTTGTTAATGAGTGAGCAGTTCCACTGGTTATCACTCCAGAAATCATTCACTTTGGAGTTCTGAAGGTAAGAAGTATTGTTACTGTGGAGCTTTTCACCATTCCATAGCCATTGGTCAAGCCAAAAATTTATATTTCCCTCATCCACATTCCATATAAAAAGAGTTTCAGCTTGGGATTTAACAGTTATAAGATTATGCTAAAGTTTAGAATCTCCAGGCTTGTAAGTATCAGAAGAGGGATGATTACGCCTGCAGTATTTTCCCATTAGGAATTTTGCCCAAAGACAATCCCGAGCACTAAAACGAATCCAGAGCTTGCACCAATTGACCAGGCACATATGATTGAAATCCCTGAAGCCAAGTCCCCCAACATTTAGAGGTTTGCAAGCTTTCTTCCAAGAGAACCAGTGATGATTTTTATGTTGCCCAGCCCAGAGAAAAGTGTTAAACATTTTGGCCAAAGTATTCTGGGTGCTTTTCTTAATACTGAACATTTGTAAATCATAAGAGGGAAAGGATAGGAGTATACTTTTGAGAAGTGTAATTCGTCCACCATTGGAAAAAAAAGAGTTGGACCAACAATTAATTTTCTTTTTGATTTTGTCAATGACAGTGTTAAATTATGTTTGCTTGACTCTACCTTTCAATAGCTGTACTCCTAGGTAGGAGATAGGGAGCTTAGCCTGAGAGAAGCCTATGAGATCAGTAATCCAGTGGTTTAGTACAGAGGGAACTTTCATACTAGTATACAAGTTGCACTTGTGAATGTTCAGATTCATCCCAGAGGTCTCTTGGAAATGTTGAAGGAGCTGATGTATGGCTTTGACAACAGGTTTTGAAGCTTTAGAGAAAATGATGAGGTCATCAGCATAGGATAAGTGGCTGATGACAATGTTGGACTTATGGTGATAAGCAAGATGAGGAGATTTGATGAACAGATCTTCCAAAAGCCTATAAATGTAGTCAAAAGCCAAGATGAAGATAGTAGGTGAAAGGGGGTCACCTTGTTTAATGCCCCTGGAAGCACTAAAAAAACCATGCAATTTGCCATTGCCATAACTGAATTTGCATTGCAGGATAACCATCTGTGGATAAGATTGATGAAAGCAGGTTGGAAGCCTCTAGCAGTCAAGATGCCTAAGATGAAATCCCAGCTGATGGTGTCAAAGGCTTATATATATATATATATATATAAATATACCATGGTGGCAGCTGAGGAGAGCGATGCTCTGCTAGGGTTTGCTTGGAGTCTCTGGCGGCTGTGACTCTAGCTGGTGCTAGTAGGTGGAAGTTTTGGGTTTGTCTCATTGTTATTGATTGTGAGCTGAGCTTGCAGCTTTTCTCTTGGTTTTGGCTTTCCCGGGCTCCTTCTTTTTTAAATTTTTTGGGGTTGTTACTGTTTCATTGCTTCAGTGGTTCTACTTCTTGGTGTGCTTTCTTTCTCTGGAGCAACTTCTGTCTTCAGTGTTTGGAACCTTCTTACTGCTCCGGGTCTTTCCTGGGTGCTTACTACCTTTTCCTCCCTGGGGGGGGTGGCACTTTAATTGGCTCCTCCCTGGTGGTTTTCTATTTTGTTGATTGTTGTTCTCTGTGGTTTTCTGTTTTGGTGCCTTGCTGCTGTCCTGCTCTTGGGAGGTGCTGATGTTGAAGCTGATATATAATTATTGGGCCTTTTCCTATTGATAGCAGCACCAATGCTGGTGTGGTGGGTAAGGAGAAATCCCCTCATAAATCATATGACCATCTGGTTGTTCCTCAAGCTTTTCATGATGCAGCAGCTGGGAAGGGGACTTGCCCATTTATTAATCAACTTGGGGTTAAAGAGGGACAACCTGCTCTTCTCTTCTCCAAGTAGGATGCCTCAATGATGCTGTGAAGTTTTGTTTGATTGGAAAATTTTAAATGGGCCACCTAAAGATGGAATATGTAAGAAAATGCTTTGAAGAACTAAACCTAATTGGTAATTGGAAGCTTGGGTTATTGGATGGGAGGCATTTACTCATTAAATTATCCAATGAGGAGGATTATGCAAGAATTTTTGGCAAACAATCCATATTGAAAGCTGGTACTTATATGAAGGTGTTGAAATGGACACAAGAATTTGATCCCTTGAAGGAGCCTCCAATCATTCTTATGTGGTTTAAACTTCCTAATTTACCTATCCAGTTATATCACCAAAATACAATCTACAATATCAGTCAAGCCTTGGGAACTCCATTAAAAATAGATACTCATACTTATGATATAGCAAGACCTGCAGCAGCTAGAGTCTTAGTGGCGAGGGACATAACCCTGCCAGATTTGAAGAAGGTCTAGTTTAGAACTGATGAGGGTTCACCTGAAGGGGGCTTTTAGCAAGAAATAGAGGTGGAATTTAAACCCTTGTTTTGCCAACATTGTAGAATGTTTCGCCATGTACAACATAACTGCTATAGACTTCACCCACCTACTAGAAAAAGAGCAACTGGTCCAAGTAGGATAAATGCTGCTAACTTAGTTATAACTACTCCATCTTTGGAGGTGGAACAAGTTGTTTCTATCATAGAGGAACACCTCAAGGAAGTTAACAATTTGAAACCCCCTAAAGTTACTTCAAAGTGCTAGATGTGAAAGTTAGCTTTCAGGAGGAGATGCAGGAAGATCAGAAGGTCAATATTGAGCCTACTGAACCCCCAACAGTCATAAACCCAGTGGCTCAGGAAAAAGAAACTCATGAACTACGAACACAGACAAGAATTCTCAGTGGAAAATATTAATGAGATGACTGATGGCATGCATACTGATTGGCAGGTGCAGAAACAAAGTAGAAGGAAAAAGAGTAAAACTGAATTACAAAGCTTATTGAAGGCACAACCAGCTGGAGATCCCCCAGATAGCCCTTCTTCTGACCCTCACCCCAGAACTAGGGGGAAAGGGAAAAATTTCTCCCAATGATCAATTTTATGTGTTGGAACTTTAGATGGTTGCTCACCCATTCTCCCTAAGTAGAATAAAGTAGTTAGTTAAAGTTCACAAACTATGATGTTTTGTTCTTTTGGAACCCATGGTTAAAAAGAATACTAATCATATAGTTAAATCTTTTCCTAATTTCTCTTGTTTTGTTCATCTCGACAACAAGATCTGGGTCTTTGCAAAGAATGAGCTGTAGTGGTCAGTCATTCTGGACTATCATCAATTTATTCATTTACAATACTCTCTTAGAGATTAGCCAGGTTTTACTACCTTTGTCTATGCTAGCTGTATGGCTATTAAACAACAACTTCTCTGAAATGACCTCATAAATATTATCCAAACTGTGAATTCATTTTGTATTGTGGGGGGTGATTTCAATTTTCTTTCTACTGCTTATGAAAAGAAAGAGGCATTCCTCCTTTAACATCCTCCATGGCCAACTTCAACCAGTTCATAGCTGATTCTGGGTTATTGACCTGGGATTCACTGGCCCTTCTTTTACCTGGAGAATAGGTAACATATGGGAAAGACTAGACAGAATGCTGGTTAACTCTTTATGGCTTCAAACTTTCCCATAAACCATTATCATTCATCTCTCTATGGCTGGATCTGATCATAGACCATTATTATGTTTAATTCAAAATGCTGCAGGTGGTGGTGGGGGGACATTTCAGATTTCAGAACATGTGGTTACTTCATCTTGATTTTATGTCTGAATTGGAGAAAGTTTGGAAACCAAATATGGGGGACACTCCATGAAGTAACCTATGGAATCTACATAAAATGACAAACAGGCACCTAAAGACTTGGAACTGGGCTAATTTTGGCAATCTCCACACAAACATTCAAACAGCTGAAGAAATTATGGCCAATATGGAAGCTGGTTTTCTCACTGGAGCCAATACTGAACTTGAATTGCATTTAGCTAATGAACAACTGCTCTTACAAGTTAGATACCAGGAAGCATTCTATAAGAAAAAAGCTGCTTCTGCTGAATTCATTGATGGGGATAGAAATACTATATATTATCATGCATATATCAATTATAAAAGGAAATGCAATATGATCTTGTCTATTAATACAGATGCTAGAATTAAAATCACTGATGCTTAAGAAATAGCAATTGATACTTTCAAACATTTCAGCCAACTCTTCACACATGTGCTTAACCTTTCTACCCCTGTTCAGTTCAGTTCATTTCAGGATCACTACAATTATGTGCAGGAACTTATCCTAACTCAAATACCTTTGGAAGCTGAAATAAAAAATGATTTGGAATCTATTGATGGAAATAAGGCAGCTGGACCTGATGGATTTTCTTCCTCTTTCTATAAGGCAAGCTGGTCTATTACAGGTAATGATGTTGTCTAAGAAGTGCAGGATTTCTTTCAAGGCATGGATCTTCCAAAGTATTTTTCCACTTCCACCATAATTCTGATACCCAAAAACAAACAAAGACAAACATGGGGTGACTTCGGGCCTATCAGTTTAACCTCAGTGATATCTAAGCTTCTCAGCAAAAATATTGTGAACAGGCTTCAACCACATCTGATTACTCTTATAAAAGCTAACCAAGCTTCCTTTGTGAAAGGGAGAACCATCTCTGATAATATCCTATTAGCCCAGGAATTGCTACTAGACTTGGATAGAAAATGCAGGGGACACAATGTAATTTTTAAGCTTGACATTAAAAAAGCATATGATACCATCAGATGGGATTTTATTCATAACACTCTTTCTGTTAGAGGCTTTAAAGCAGCTTTGTTCATCTTATTAGCAGGTGGCTGAAATGTAATGCTCACTCAGTTATGGTATATGGTAAGTGCCATGGATTCTTTAGTGCCACTAGAGGTCTCAAACAAGGAGACCCTCTCTCCCCTACCCTCTTCATCCTCGCTTTTGATTATCTCTCAAAAATCTTGGAAAATCTATTTGCCCAATCACCTCATTTATCATATCATCACAGATCCAACATTACTATTAGTCACCTGGTATATGCAGATGACATAATTATCATTTCCAAAGCCTCTAAAGCTACTGTTAAGGCTATTCAACAAACACTACATCACTTCAAGTTAATATCTGGACTAGAGTTAAACTTACAAAAATGTCAATTCTTCCCCAGTAGTAATGTCATCCTTCAATTGAAGAAATGGATATCTGATTTCACTGGGTTCAAATCAGCTTAACTTCCCATTAACTACCTTGGTGTTCAATTAATAAAGGGTAGATCTAAACAAACACAATTCCAGGATGTAGTTGACAATATAAAAGCACAGATACAAAGCTGGTCTAATTCTTTCCTTTTTAATGGTGGAAGAATCACTCTTTTAAAAAGTATAGTTAATGTTCTACCCTCTTATGCTCTACAAATGTTTACCATGCAAAAAAGCACCCAACAGCAGATTGGTAAATTGCTTAACAGATTCATTTGGGTTGGACAACACAAACAAATTCACTTGCTCCCTTAACAGCAAATTTGCAAGCCTCTCCAGGCTGGTGGTCTAGATTTTAGGAGCTTTAAACACTTAAGCTTCATTAATATGTGCAAGATATGGATCAGGTTCAGAGCTCAAGACAGCCTGTGGGCTAATTTTTTATATGGTAAGTAATGCAGATATGAGAACCCAGCTGTGGTTCATCCCAAGATGGGTGACTCCAGGATCTGGAAAAAACTTCTAAAAATCAAAGAAAAGGCTGAGCAACTATTCATCTGGGAGCTAGGTGATGGACAAGTTAACTTCTGGCTAGATCAATGGGTGTGGGGAGGGGAGAAACTCTCTACTACACAACCTGATATTCTCTCAAACTGCAGTGTTAAAGATTTCTGGATTGATTCTCAGTGGAACTGTAGGATTCTCAGCACACTCCTCAATTCAGACCACTTGCATCAGATTCTAATAACTAAGTTCCAACCAGGACAGAAGGATAAATTGATCACAAAAAACAAGCAATCCCAAAAACATTCTGCCTTCATCTATCACAAATTTTATAATTTGAATCAGATCCAATGGGGTTCTGATTTCTGGCGGAAGTTGTTGACCCCTTCAATGTCCTTTTTCTGTTGGAGAGTAAGGCACAAACTCATACCTACTGATGACATACTTCAGATGAAAGTATTAAGAGGACCTTCATACTGCCACCTTTGCCAAAATGATGAGGAGTCTTTAGAATATTTATTTTTTAACTGTCAATTTGCACAAAGGTCTGGAAGGAGCTACTCAACAGGCTCAAATTGGACACTCTGAATTTGAGTTGGCTTCATCTAAAAAACTACTTGGTGGAGTGGAAATAGGTGGGTCTACTGGTGGTGCCTTGCTTGGTGGCTTAGTTTATTTGGATGTGCAGGAATCATGCTAAATATGAGGAGAGACCTCCTTCCTCATTACAGGGGGCTACTCACTATTTGAATTGCATTTAAAAGCTAGTCAACTATAATTAATTCAATGATATATGTTTAATCATTCTCTCAGGTATAGCCACTTTGATCAAACCACTTGTAATAAATTTGTCTCCTCCCTTTACTCCTTGGGTTAAAGTCAATACAGATGGAAGCTTCTATGTGATGAAAGAAGGATTTGGTGGAATCTTCAGAAATAACTTTGGGAAATGTTTGCACTTCTTCCAATCTCCAGCAGTTGCCATTGATGCTCTTGAGGCCGAAATGATTGCCATCTTTTGGGCAATTAGCATTGCCTACAATTGCAAGGTCAGATTTCTTTTGGTGGAATCAGACTCCTCATGTTGCATCAAGTATCTTCAAAAGTCAGAACCTGCTCCATGACATATGAGGTGGATTCATAGACTACCTAATTTTAAAGATATCATGCTAGTTAACTTTTCTTACACACCTAGGGAAGGCAATGCACCATCTCATTGGCTTGCCTCACAAGGATGTACTAATGAAGATGTAATTATTGATGTAACCCCTCCCCCTTAGCCATTTTTTCTTCATGGAGACAAGTTTGGTCTTCCATATATTAGGATCTAATTTGTAATTTTCACATCTTTCAATATATTGCTTGCTTTTTAGGCAAGTTTTTGGTAATATATATATATATATATATATATATATATATATATATATATATATATATATATATATATATATATATATATATATATTAACAAAACGAAGATGAAGACGGAAGTATGGAGTTTTGTTTCTTGATTTCTGTTTCGCCTGGAGTTTTCTGCACGAGTTGTTGATTTTCTTTGTTAATCAACTACTGATCTAGGAGGATGTTGACCTCATTTTTGATGAGGTCTTTTGCTTCTCTCTTTAGTACTTAGGATGTAGCCTTAGGCTTTTCCTTTGAATAATCTTAGAGGACTAGAAGTGGAACCCACCCTTTAGAAATTCAAACATCTCTTGACTCCCTGCAAACCCCACAAGCTTGATTATAGACACATAATCACCTAGAGGGTTGAAATCAAATGTAGAGGTTTAAAGGATGAATTCCCTATAGGATTTCTTGGCCTTAGGAATACCCTGGGTGATTGACACGCCTAAAATATATATGCTTTTTGCTATATCATTTTACTCATTTTTGATGATATTACACTTTAAAGGAAGGTATTTTGTATGTTTTTTGGTTTTAGGTACAAGAAATGGTGATTGGAGCAAAAGGAAGCAAAAACGGTGCAATTTCGAGTAAAAATGAGCAAGAAATGAAATTCTGCCCTGACACCTTTCGATAAGTCTTTTGATGCTTAATCTCTTTTACACTTCTTACATATTTTTGAATGATATTACACTTTAAAGAAAGGTTGTTTTTATGCTTATTTTGTAGGGCTATCTGTTACGAACGCAACGCAACTGAAATGAGGCGAAACGGAGTTGAAACGGAGCCAAACGGAGCGAAACGGTGGAGCCGCGCAGCAGCCTGCTCGCCGACGGCGAGATCGATCTCGCCGACGGCGAGATTTTCCCAAGACCACCGAAAAGTGGCCGAAAAGCTCGCCGATAGTGAGCTCGAACTCGCCGACAGCGGCCCGGACGACCACGAACCGACTTTTGGCGGTTTTGGGCCAATATTCGACATATTTGGACGCTTTTTCAAAGGGGTGCGTAAGGAAACTCTTGGGAATTCGTCCAAACTCTTTAAAAATGGCGAATATAGGTTAGAAAAAAGAGAGATTAAGAGAAGATTAGAGAGAAAAAATTGGAGAAAAACATAGAGGAATGTTTAGGATTCTTAGATTAAGAGTAGGAATGTAGATTTCTACCCTTTTGGAGAGATTGGAGAGGAGATTTTTGAGAGAATTTGTAAGGGATTGTACGAGCATTGCGTGGATCGACTGGAGACTTTGTGGGAGAGATCTTCCTCTTTCTTTCAAAGGGAAAAAGCTAAGTATTGTTCTTCATTATCTTATGATTTTGTAAACATTTATGTAGTGTATCTGCATTGTTTAAATGAAGTTTCCTTTGCGTTTTCTTCGTGCTTTGCGACGTATCTCTCTTACTCTTTCTTCTTCTTTGGAAATAGTGACATGAGATGATTATGCCGTTGTTTTCAATTTACTTTTCTTTTCTAATGAGTAGAATTCATGCTTAGGATTTTGTGATGCATGTTAGAAGTTAATTTAGATATAAATGTGATGGTTTTTACTTGCACTTCATTTACATTGCAATTAAGGCTCGTTGTAATGTTAAAATTTGTTGTGAAAACATACGATCCGAGAGGGCTATGCTTTCTACAACTAAGTACGAACCACATTTAAATTCCATGAATGGTGAAGTTCATAGAAGTTGAATGCAAATAAATAGGGAAATAATATTAATCGGGCGCGAGATTGGAGATTTTAGAGTGACGAGGCTAAAATCCTTAATTCGGTCCTATCGTTCGGGTGCTGAAGTGTAGATGTTAGCCCTCGAGCGAGGGGAACGTGGGAGCTACGAAGTGGCAGCCGGTATCCTCCCAGCCTAGCCGCAGATTCAGTAACCAAGCATAGGATTAGTCAATGTTCTTTATGCCTGGACCAAAAGGTAAAGAATAGGATTGCTCCTATTTGACACATACAATATTAAATGCATCTTAATCCTATACATAATCTATTTCATTACATAAGAATAGTAGTTTTTAATATCTCAAAATTCTCCAAACCAATTCATCCAAAAAGGGTTATCTTTAAAATTTTTATTTGCACTTAGTTATAATTACTATTACATTTAACACTTACATTTAGGAGTAGTTTTTAGATAAAACACAATTTTAATCGACATTCCAAACTAAGGACTATTAGTAGTAGACTAGAATTTGACTAAAAACCTCTTACTTCACTTCCTCGTGGGATCGATACTGGGGCTTTTAAAGAAAACTCTATATTACTTGAAACGATACGTATACTTGCGTAGTACCCCTAGTGTGTAAAATATTTTCTAATTTTTATATCATTTAAGACTTTGCACACTAGCCGCTATTTATAAATCGAGTCAAGTTTTTGGCCATCTTTTGGAAGTTAATTTACTGCGTAATTGCGGGTCGGGTCAAGTTTCTCCTCATAAAGTCTAGTGGTAGAATAGTACCCTGCCACGGTACAGACCCGGGTTCGATCCCCGGCAACGGCGCCAAAAACTTGACCCACAATTTTATATTATGATATTTTAATTTAATTGTAACGACGCCAAAAACTTGACCCCGCTATATTATATGTATAGAATTGTAATTGTAATTTCAGGTTCTCGCTGTCGGAGGGACGTTCCTCGCTGTCAGTGAGCTCCATAAATAAACTAATATTAATTTAGGCACGAACCTCGCTGTCGGCGAGTATCAACCTCGCCATCGGTGAGATTCCAAAATAATGTCCAATTTAGCTCTAAATCGAATAATTTCTTTTCTCATCATAATGGTTCGAATATGTGATGATTCTTAATAATAATTGAGTAGTAAAGTTTCATTAATATAAATTAACTATTAAGATTTAATAAAAATAGATAACTAATATGGGTTGCCTCCCATAAAGCGCTTGGTTTAACGTTGTCAGCCCGACCTAATTTCAATTATTAATCAGGTCGACTAAGCATTAAAACCTCTTTATAGTTAGGTCTTATACCATCAAAATTTAATATCAAGAAAAAGAGCTTCACAGAATAAAAAAAAAAAGAAAAAAAGAAAAAAGAAAAGAGAAAGAAAAATATTTATGAGGAGAAACTTGAGGAGATACCTAATCAAAAATTGGCTTCACTCGAGTCACTCTAAAGGGAGAACTTGATTTCATTTCTGAATTTATATTTAAAGTATTGGCCTACATTTTGATAAAGTTTGCATGAACTCCTTTTTCACATGGTCTTTCAAGGCATTCTTAATGTAACAAATTATGGTTTATCTTGAAATAAATAGAAGACTAGAACCCTTAGACTTGATTGCTGAATATTCTTATACTTGTAGTATTAACCCGAGTTACTAAATTTCTTTCTAAAAATCTAACCATTATATTCTTTTAAATGAAAAATTTTTGTGTCTTACAAGTGAAAATTATATTGCCTTGAGTTATATTTTTATGTAGTAAAAGTGTTACTTGAGGACAAGTACTAGTTAAGTTTGGGGGTATTTGACACGCCTAAAACATATATGATTTTTGCTATATCATTTTACTTATTTTTTGATGATATTACACTTTAAAGGAAGGTATTTTATATGTTTTTTGGTTTTAGGTACAAGAAATGGCAATTGGAGCAAAAGGAAACAAAAATGGTGCAATTTGGAGCAAAAACTAGCAAGAATTGAAATTCTGCCCTGACACCTTTCGATAAGTCTTTCGATGCTTAATCTCTTTTATAATTTTTTCATATTTTCGAATGAGATTACACTTTAAAGAAATGTTTTTTTTATGTTTATTTTGTAGGGCTATCTCTTAGGAACGCAACGCAACTGAAACGGGGCGAAACAGAGCTAAAACGGGGCCAAACGGAGCGAAACGGTGGAGCCGCGCAGCAGCCTGCTCGCCAACGGCGAGATCGATCTCGCCGACAGCGAGCTCGAACTCGCCGACAGCAGCCCAGACGACCACGAACCTACTTTTGGCGGTTTTGGGCCAATATTCGACGTATTTGGATGCTTTTTCGAAGGGGTGCGTAAGGAAACTCTTGGGAATTCATCCAAACTCTTTAAAAATGGCGAATATAGGTTAGAAAAAGGGAGATTAAGAGAAGATTAGAGAGAAAAAGATGGAGAAAAAACTTAGAGGAATGTTTAGGATTCTTAGATTAAGAGTAGAAATGTAGATTTCTACACTTTTGGAGAGATTGGAGAGGAGATTTTTTGAGAGAATTTGTAAGGGATTGTACGAGCATTGCATGGATCGATGGGAGACTTTGTGGGAGAGATCTTCCTCTTTCTTTTAAAGTAAAAAAAGCTAAGTATTGTTCTTCATTATCTTATGATTTTGTAAACATTTATGTAGTGGATCTGCTTTGTTTAAAAGAAGTTTCCTTTGCGTTTTCTTCGTGCTTTGTGACGTATCTCTCTTACTCTTTCTTCTTCTTTGGAAATAGTGGCATGAGATGATTACGCCATTGTTTTCAATTTACTTTTCTTTTCTAATGAGTAGAATTCATGCTTAGGATTTTGTGATGCATGTTAGAAGTTAATTTAGATATAAATGTGATGGTTTTTACTTGTACTTCATTTACATTGCAATTAAGGCCTGTTGTAATGTTAAAATTTGTTGTGAAAACATACGATCCGAGAGGGCTATGCTTTCTACAACTAAGTACGAACCACATTTAAATTCCATGAATGGTGAAGTTCATAGAAGTTGAATGCAAATAAATAAGAAAATAATATTAATCGGGCGCGGAATTGGAGATTTTAGAGTGACGAGGCTAAAATCCTTAATTCGGTCCTATCGTTTGAGTGCCGAAGTGTAGATGTTAGCCCTCGGGCGAGGGAATGTAGGAGCTCCGATGTGGCAGCTCGGTATCCTTCCGACCTAGCCGCGATTCAGTAACCAAGCATAGGATTAGTCAATGTTCTTTATGCCCTGGACCAAAGGGTAAAGAATCGGATTGCTCCTATTTGGCACATACAATATTAAATGCATCTCAATCCTATACATTATCTATTTCATTACATAAGAATAGTAGTTTTTAATATCTCAAAATTCTCCAAACCAATTCATCCAAAAAGGGTTATCTTTAAAATTTTTATTTCCACTTAGTTATAATTACTATTACATTTAACACTTGCATTTAGGAGTAGTTTTTAGATAAAACACAATTTTAATTGACATTCCGAACTAAGGACTATTAGTAGTAGACTAGAATTTGACTAAAGACCTCTTACTTCACTTCCTCGTGGGATCGATACTGGGGTTTTTAAAGAAAACTCTATATTACTTGAAACGATACGTATACTTGCGTAGTACCACTAGTGTGTAAAATATTTTCTAATTTTTATATCATTTAAGACTTTGCACACTAGCCGCTATTTATAAATCGGGTCAAGTTTTTGGCCATCTTTTGGAAGTTAATTTACTGCGTAATTGCGGGCCGGGTCAAGTTTTTTGCACACTAGCTGACGGCGAGATCGATCTCCCCGGCAACGGCGCCAAAAACTTGACCCACAATTTTATATTATGATATTTTAATTTGATTGCAACGAAGCCAAAAACTTGACCCCGCTAAATTATATGTATAGAATTGTAATTGTTTATGTTGTGGATGCTATGCAAATATACGTATCGTATCAAGTAATAAAGGGCTCTAGTGGAGTCCTGGTTATCGATCCCACAAGGAAAGAGAAAATTAAATAACAGCTCATTTTAAAATAATAATAATAATAATAATAATAATAATAATATACGAAAATTTGGAATTTTGAATTTAAGCGCAATAAAGTAAACTAAGTATTTTAATTAGATAAATTAACTAAGTAGAAAATTAATACGAATTGGAAGTGCAGGAAATTAAACTAATTGCTAAATAAGTCTTAACTATTCAGAAAAAGTATCTTTCCCCTTGTTTAGAAATTTAAGTGATTGATGAATTTAAATAGATAATATTAAGGTATTGTGACAAATAGGAGCATTCCTATTCATTACCCTTTGGTCCAGTGTAAAGAATATCGACTAATCCTATGTTTGATCATCGAATCGCGGCTAGGTCGGGAGGATACCGATCGCCACTTCAGAGCTCCCACGTTCCCCTTGCCTGAGGGCTAACATCTACACTTCAGCTCTCAAACAATAGGACCGAATTGAATATTTTAGTCTGTCACACTAAAATGCTCAATTCTACGCCTAGTGATATAATTTCCCTATTTATTTGCACCCTCCTTCCAAGGCTTTTGAATTCCCCGAATATCAGATGTAATTTTTACTATAGTTGATAATCAACATATTTTAACAAATCAAATGGCCAGTTTGAAAGTAAATTAAGTTTTAAGTAAAAATTATCATAATTTATTAATATATATAATAATATTTCTATTTTTAGTTTATCAAATCACTTAATTTCATAACAGGGAGAAAGACTAATAAACTACTCAGAATGCATGAGAACTAAACTAAGCATGGATTTCATTTAAAGTTAAAAACTATAAATACAAATACTTATCTTAATTTATCTCCAAGCAGACTCCTCGCAGTTCCTTTGACTCTTCCTTCCAGTACAGCAAGACTCACTAAAAACTCACTAACTCACTAACTACTCACTAAAGACTCAAAATAACTCACTTATAACACTGAAAGACACAAAAACTGCACACAACAACTTAGAACACACACTAAGACACCTAATTTCGGCTTCTATATATAGAGGTGAGCAAAAGACCAAGAGGTGTGTAAGCATCCCTTCAAAAAGTGTCCAGGTTCAATGTATCTGCACCATTTGAACTAGCTCGCCGTCGGCGACGAACTACATCACTGTCGGCGAGGCTTCTAGAAGATCTTCAAACCGTTCAAGCTCGCTGTCAGCGGGCTCGGGCTCGCTATTAGCGAGACAGTTATAAATCCTTCAGAAATGTCTCCTCTTAACCTCACCGTCGGCGGGCTTGATCTCGCCGTCGGCGACTCAGCACAAATTGCATTATTTTCTTCCTTTTTGCTCCAAATCCGCTCCTTTTATGATTTTTGCTTTTATCACCTAAATTCTCCATTCCTGCAATAAAATAAAGAAAATACACTTCTTTAAAGTGCAATTTTATCAAAAATAGTATGAATTTCTTAATAAATTTTTCGATGATCGATGATCACAGTCCAGTGAGGGTAGACTTGCACATACACTACACTCTCACACACATTCCAAGTCCTAAAACCACACTCTCACCCAACTTGACTTCCTGACTCATGTAGGTAATTCATATGGATGGTCCTCAACCCCTAAGCCCCCATTAAGAGGGTTAGAAACAACATATTGAGTGCCTAAAATGAGTCCTTTCATGGCCCTTGTGGGCTTAATATGGCTTCATGGCTCAACCAAAATGATTCCATTTAACTCAAATTTGATCAATCTTCATTTTTCCAAAATTTCAATTTTTGACCCCCGGGGCCCTACACCTACTAAACCTACCAAAAGCCCTTGAAACTACCCAAAATTTGCAAAATCACCTAAATTACCCAAAATTCCTCAAAATCAATCCTAAACATTTTCCCCCACTCAAATTGATCATCCATAGCCAAGAAATACAAAAAATTCCAAAAGTACCCCCCAATACCCTCCAAATACCCAAAATGCCCTGCTTAGCCCAAAAATCCAAAAATTTAGAAAATTACCAAATAATTCCAGAAAATCCCAAAAATTCCTAATTTCATTTTGTTCAACTACACCATGGGCCAATTTTTCCAATTTACCCCACTTTTACTAAAACCCCCAATTTGGCCCACTTTAAACCCAAGTGAACCCAATGTCAAACCAAACCACCCCAATTGACCTCAATTTTGGTCCAATTCAATTCTAAACTTCAAATCAACATCCTCAATATCAATTTAGACCAAATCCCTTTCCAATTTGATTGACATTTGAGCCCAATTTCAATTTGAAGCCTAAGGCCCAATTTTGGCCCATGACCTAAACCTAGCTTAAACCCATCCAATTCAACTCTCTTTGGCCCCAAATCTTTTCCAAAGCCTTCCTAACATCCCCATAAACAAAACACTAAAGCCTTCCTAACATCCCCATAAACAAAACACTAACTTGATTTGCCCAAAATTTGAACCTAAACTCCACCCAAACCTAACCTAAAACCAAAATCCCTTAAATTGACCTAAGCCCAAACCTAACCCAAATGGGCCTAAATCCCAAAATTAGAGCCCAACCAAAGTTGAAAACACTTTGTGACACTCCCATGAACATTTCTCAACATTAATTTTACCTCAAATCCAACTTTAGCCCAACCTTAACCCAAGTTAGCCCTATTTGGCCCACTTTGGCCCCTTTAACTAAAAAGCCTAAATTCAACCCAATTCTACTCCAAATCACACAAAAGTGATGCCAAACCATTCATGAAACATCCCTAAACCAATTGAAACATTTATTTGACATGGTCCTTCACAAAATTTTCACCCAAAAGCCCATCCTAAAATCCAAAAGCCCACTTCCCTAAATCACTTTAAAAGCCCATCTAAAACCATTTCAAAGAGCCCAAAATCTATCCTAAAGCCCATATGAGATTTTCATTTGCCATCCATTTAATCAAAGTCATTCCATAAGTTACAATCCCATCATCAAATGATTCCAAATCAAGCCTCATGCCAAATCACCCCTAAATGCCAAAAATCCCAAAATCCCTTTCTCATGCAAGTAAGCCAAGCCATTCTCAAGCCATGAGCAAGCTTTGAAGCCATGCAAAAGCCACATGAAGCCATGGGAATCACTTTACACATCATTATACCATTAATTGTAAAAGGAGGAGCCTCTTTTAAACCCCCTTAAAAAGGTTTTAACCCTTTTAATGCTTCACCTTAATCCATGATTAATCCAAATATTCATGGATGGTGACTTCACTACCCTTTCCTAGCTGACTCATCTGACCTCCCTCAGCCCAAATCTATCCCTTGGTGGGTGCACCAAACCCAAATACATGAGTTAACCAAAATCAAGCCAAAAAGACCCTTACCCCATGCCATTTTAATCAAACCTCCTTACACATGGCAATAGCCAATTGCTTGCACCAAACCCCAGCCCTGACCTCACTGGTAAAGATGGTGACCAATGCCTGGCTGGCCAGCCACCACACTCGCCGGAAAACGCCATGGCCGAAAGCTCCATGTGAGCCAAACTTTCTAATTCTCCCTTGCTGACTTGTCTCGACCCAAATGGACAACGATAGCCGTTCTTCTCCTCCCCCGAGCAACTGATCCCGGCCTTCGATCGCCCTCGGGAAGCCCTCCATCCATGCCTATTTAAACACCACCACCTCTCGTCCAAATAAGGAGATGAACCAGACCTTCAGGAAACTCTGCCAAAATTGCTCCAGGACCTCCTCCTAACCTGCGAGCAGTTGATCCACAGTGTTCTTTTGTCCTAATCCCCATTAACAGACCTCAATTTCTGAGTTGAAAATCCACCCAAAAAATAGGACACTTCACCACAGTGAGCCAATCTCTAAATTGATTGGTCCTACACCTTCACTAGACCAAGAGGAGAAGTTTCCCAGAAAAGGCCCCCTCACCAGGCCAGCCATTGCTTCTAGCCTCCAAGCTTTGTGATCGACCTTGTTCACTTTCATACCTAGACAATTCCCCAAAGCCAGAGACTTCATCTGGAGCTTGCCTGGACTTAATCTAAGGTGACACAACTCTCAGATCGAAGCTTCACTTCTCTGAGCAAAGGTATGAACTCACTCTTCCTCCCGAGTTTCCAGTGATTCTCCATTTTGTTTAAGTTAATTTCATAGCCTATAAACTGTATGGATGTGTTCGTCTCTTCAAGACGAATCCATAGAGCATAAGAACACAAAAATCCATTGAGAATCGAGTGAGATCTTAGGGTTTTAGTGTGGACGGTCACGGGTGCATACCAGTCGTAGACGATGACCGGGAGCCGTTGGATCGCACGTGTATCTAGCGGACGGTTCAGATTGCGCCGGACCAGGGAATGTTGCGTGAACTGCGGGCCCCTGGAGCACTCAGTTGGATGGCGGCGTCGAATGGGAATGTGCCACGTGGGCTTTCGGAGCTGCCGATGTTGCGCTGGCACCGAGTCAGATAAGTAGATAAATAGGGTATTTTTGAATTATTTAAATGCCCAGAACTTCAAAAATTCATATCTTTACATAGAAAAATCTCAAAAATAAAATAAAAATACCCTCTTGCTTAGTGAACAGAGGAGAATAATGTAGAAAAGAAATCAAGTTAATTGGATGAGTATTTTATTTTTAATAATTTATTTACTATTTTCAGTATTTTAATTCTTCATTTTCATAGACAATTCACCATGGCATGAGACCATAGGGTTTTTGAAGCCTCTGATCTTGGGAACATTCCCTGAATTTTTCAAGGTTAGAGGCCATCTCTGTGAAATGTTCTTGAATTTTCAATTTCATGTCACTATTTTAGGTATTTTAATTCCAATAATTAGCATGTTGTGAATAAATTCTAGTAAAAATTTGGTGATGTTCCTTAGGACTAGAGGACCCTATGAAAAATATATTTTGAGTTAATTCATTCATAATAACCTTAATTGGCCTAAACCCCTAAAATTGAATTTGAATTAATTAGAGTTAACCACACATCAAATTGAACTGAAAACAATTCTCCACTGATCTTTAAGATCAGAGGAACCTCACATAAAAATTTGAAATCAATTGGACTTGATTAACCCTACCAAATGGGTTGATTAAGCCTCATAAGCAAAATGGAACTTTAAAAATTCATAACTCCAAAAATACTTTTCAAAAATTCACAAAAATGGTTTTGGTGCTTCTCTGATATCAAGGGAGTTCAGGAAAATTAAAATTTGAATTTTCTAAAAAAGTTAATTTTTCACAATATTTTAAAATTTTAATAATTAAAAAATAATAAAAATCATAAAATTATTAAAAATCATAAAAATGTCACATTTTGTTTTCTAATCACTTAGGAACATACCAAATATTTTTCCTAAGTTCCTAGGGTGAGATATTAAATTTTAAAGGCTTAATGTATTTTTTAATATTAAAAAAATGAGTTTTTTAACCTTTTCACTAAAATAATTCTAATAAATCAAAGAAAAATGAAAAAATTATAAAATTTATTTCTCTATACTCCTTGAGGTCAGAGAGATTTAATAAAAATATAAAATCTATTTTTTAAGTTTAATTTTATTTTATAATTAATTAATATAATAAAATTAAAAATAATTATAATAAATAAAATATAATTCAAAAAATCACCAAAATTGGTCAAAGTGGTCCTCTAGTTATTAGGAATGTACCATAATTTTGTTAAGGATAGAAACCTTTCCTTGGTCATGTTGTTGATTTTTCTTTAAAAACCCCTATTTTCTACTAAAAATAATTATATAGATAAAATATAATTCAAAAAATCACCAAAATTGGTCCAAGTGGTCCTCCAATCATTAAGAACATACCATAATTTTCTTAAGGATAGAAACATTTCCTTGGTCATGTTGTTGAATTTTCTTTGAGAACCCCTATTTTCCACTAAAAATAATTATATAAATAAATTAAATTCAGAAAAATCACATTTTTCTCCTATAATGTCCTAATTGACATATGAGTGAGGTGACATAAAAATTTCAAATTCATTTGAGCTCAATTTAATGACTTATGAAATAAATAAGCTTAAAAGGGCATAAAGGTAATTAAAAATTTTAACCCTTAATTAAAACATTAGGTTTAATCAAAATGGGGGGGGGGGTAAAATATTTGATTTTAACTTTCTCTTGGATGATTGAAACTTAGGAAAATTAAGAGGTAGAAACCAACTAAACATTATGAAAATATCAAAAATGAAACTTTAATTAATTAAATAATGTAAATTTTGTAAAGAATATATTTAAATTTGGATCATTAAAATAGGGATATTATTAAGAGGGTATTTATTCTTTAATTTAAAAATCTCCAAATAAGTCACTTTAACAATACTTAATTCCTAATTTAAAATTAAAATAATAATTCAAATTGATAATTAAAATTAACAATTAAAACTAAAATTAAATTAAAACTAAAATTAAATTATATTAAATTAAATTAAATTAAATTAAATTAAATTAAATTAAAATTAAATTAAATTAAAATTAAATTTAATTAAAATTAAATTAAATTAAATTAAATTGAATTAAAAAATTAAATAAATTTAATTAAATTAAAATTAAAAATTAAAATTAAATTAAAATTAAATTAAATTAAATTTAAATTTAAATCAAATTGAATTAAATTAAATTAAAATCGTTTAACAACAAAACTAAATGAAATTATTAAGAATTAAATCTAAAACAATTTGAACACAATTCCAAACTTAAAATTATTAATTAAAACCTCATTATTAAATTAAAACACTTTAAACCATTAATTCAAACTTTTAATTAAGAATGATTAAAATTCTCGATAAACCAACTTTCCCTTAAAGGCTTTAATTATTTTAACTCTTAAATAGAGTATTAAGTGAGATGTCACTTCATTCATCAGGTAATCAAATACCAAGTTCACTGAGCAAGAGACAAAATTTAACTAAACTCCTGGATGATTAATTCACCTGTCCAACTAAATTTACTTGGACTCAAAACAATCCCAGAAATATTGAAAAGATGTTTAGGACTTGTCCTAAGCACTTCCTCAATATGACGAGATGTTTTAGAAGAACAACTAAATTTAATTGTTCTTTGATGATGAAAATCATCCTTAAACAAAATACAAGAACCTAGACATCATAGGAGATGACTAGTTATAGGATTAGGAATTTGGTAGACAACCAAAACCCTTCCCTTAGCTTTACCTAGGTACTTTTGAAATATTTAAATGCTTTAACATGTGTTTTAAGTGCAGCTTAGGATGACGGGAAGACCCTCCATGTATGCTTTTATTTTATTGCAATTTTCTTTATTGCAATCTACTTACATGCATTGTACTTTACTTTTCTTGAATGTTAAACAAGATTGTGCATGAAAACAAAAACCTTTAGGGTAGTCCCTGAACTGAAACAAAAACTAAATTAAAAGTCATTGCAAGATAAAATTCACCGCCACAACATTTCAAAATATAAAACAACTCAAAATTTAATCACAAACAGAACAACAAAACAACAATTACAACTAAATTAAAACGTCTCGTTGAATGATCGGGAATACCTCGGATGATGTAACCCACGTGTTGCTAACGGGATTTCCCATTGTCTGAATGAAGGTGTGGAACTCATTCAGTTGAGTTTAGCAAATTCATCTGGACTAAGTGAATTCAATGAAAATAATGGTGTCGGGATGGCAGAATCGTGGGATCTTAATCGATTCTGTTTAATTAACTTTAAGATTTATTTTAATTAAAATATAAAAAAAAAACACTTGGATTTTAAGATTTTCTCTAAACCAAAACACTTCCCTCATCTCCTGATTTATGACTTCTAAAACTAAACCTCTGCAACAACAAGGAGCTCGAAGCATGGTGGGCAGCATGACCATCTGTCGGCATATTTTTAGGTTGTGTGTTTTATTTTAAAAAAGGGGGTTGCCTAACAGAAGCTGTCGGCGAATTTTAATTTAATTTAAATAAATAATTTTGAAAAGTAGTATTTGATTTTGAAAATAATTTTAAATTTGAAGGTTTTAAGATATGAGATCAAGCCGATCTCACATCCCGAATAGTTTATATAAACGAGCACCGCACCACAAACCGTGTATCTATCCCTAAGGATAGACACATCGCATCGACGGTGGGGCTCGATTAAATAAACTAGAAGATTTGTGACATCCGTTTGGTCCGCGAACCAATTTTATAAGCCGACAAATTCCTCTCGCTTAATATGAAAGCATTAAACGGGGTTTATATTACCCAGGTTCTTTAAAATTCCCTATAAGGGCAAGCCCCTATAGTTAATTACATCTTAAGTGACGGGAATCACCTAAGAAAACTCTCGATAATAATCAATAGTTCTGCTCTCAAGAATTTCAAAGTTTAAGTTCTCGAAAGGATTGAAGTTTGGAATTTCGATAGGGAATGGATCAAATTTGGAAAATTTTGTTTTGGGAATCCAAAGGGAGAAAGGTAGGAGAAATCACAGATTCGAAGTGAACTTCGGTAATTTCCCGACTATCCTATTGTTTGGCTGGGATTTAGGAAAGTCCTAATGTTTATTTAAAGGTTTTGATCTTGCCAATTTTAATTAATTAGGACTTATATTTATATGATAGAGTCATACAAATAGCCTCGAAGATGTGAGGGTTTATGTCGTATCAGACGACTACCTCGGAATCCTAAGACCGGTTAGGGCTTAATTTGCAATGCAAATGCCTAACAAAGAGTTGAGGGTTTATGTTGCACTAGGCAAACTACCTCGAAGTCCTATGGGTTTGTTATTTAATTCTAGGAAAGTTTTGCTGAGGTAAACTCAGGTTTTGCTAATGACGATGACCGTGCTGCCCACCATGCTCGGAGCTCCTTGTTGTTGCAGAGGTTTAGTTTTAGAAATCATAAATCAGGGGATGAGAAAAGTGTTTTGGTTTAGAGAAAATCTTAATTTCTAAGTGTTTTTTGTGTTTTAATTAAAACAAATCTTAAAGTTGATTATAACGACACCGGTTAAGATCCCACGGTTCCATCCTTCCGGCATCATTATTTTTATCGGATTCACTTAGTCCAGATGAATTTGCTAAACTCAATCGAATGAGTTCCACACTTTCATTTAGACCGTGGGAAATCCCGTTAGCAACATGTAGGTTACATCATCCGAGGTATTCCCGATCATCCAACATGACGTTTTAATTTAGTTGTAATTGTAGTTTTGTGTTCTGTTTGTGATTAAATTTTGAGTTGTTTTATATTTTGACATGTTGTAGCGGTGAGTTTTATCTTGCAATGACTTTTAATTTAGTTTTGGTTTCACTTTTAGGGGCTATCCTAAAGGTGTGAGTTTTCATGCAACAGTTGTTTATCATGCAAGAAAAGTAAGTGCGATGCGATTGATGAAATTGCAATAATGTAAATTGCAAGAAAGTAAATTACAATAAAATAAAAGCGTACCTGGAGGGTCTTCCCGTCATTCCAAGCTGCACTTAAAACACAATTAGAATATTTAAGCAAGTTCCTAGGTAAAGCTAAGGGAAGGGTTATGGTTTTCTACCAAATTCCTAATCCTATAGCTAGTCATTTCCTATGACGTCTAGGTCCTTTGTGTTTTGGTTTAAGGACGATTTTCTTCATCAAAGAACAATTAAGTCCAATTGTTCTTATAAATGTCCTATCATATTGAGGAAGTGCATAAGAATAATCTTAAACATCTTTTCAATATTTCTAGGATTGTTTTAAGTCCAAATGGGTTTAATTATACAAATGAATTAATCGTCCGAGAATTCAAGTTTTGTTGTTATCTTACTCGATGAACTAGGACATTTGAATATCCTATAAGTGAAGTAACATTTCATTTAATGTTCTGTTTAGGAGTTATAATAACCAAAGCTTTCGAGGGTAAATTGGTATTCAAATGATTTGATTTAAGTTAATGGGTTTAAATTTGGAATAGTGTTCAAGTTGTTTTAGATTTATTTTGAATTCTTTATGTCTTTGGTGATGTTATATTTAGTTCAACTTAATTTAATTTAATTTAATTTAATTGAGTTTTAATTTAATTTAATTTAATTTGGTTTAACTTAATTTAGTTTGATTTGATTTAATTTTAATTTAATTTGATTTAATTTAATTTAATTTAATTTAATTTAATTTAATTTAATTTTATTTGTTTATTTAATTTAATTTAATTCATTTAATTTGATTTAATTTAGTTTAATTTAATTTGATTTTATTTATTTAATTTAATTTAATTTAATTTAAGTTATTTAATTTAATTTAATTTGTTTATTTAATTTAATTTAATTTAATTTAATCTTTAATTTAATTTTTAATTTAATTCGAGCTTTTAATTTCAATTTAATTTAATTTAATTTAATTTAATTTAATTTACTTAATTTAATTTAATTTTTAATTTAATTTTATTGAAAATTTTTAAAAGAGTTTAATAATTTAATTTTAGTTTAATGATTAAGTCTTTTAATGTTTTGAATTTGAGTTATCATTTTAATTAAGAATTAAATATTAATGAGATAATTAATTTAGGGATTTTAAAATTAAAGAATAAATCTCTTCCTAATAATATCCCTATTTTAATAATTCCAATTTTATTATTCTTCCAACTTTAATCAATTATTTAATTAAAGTTTAATCATTTTAAATTGCTTAATGGGTTTCTACCCTTTAATTATTTAAATTTCAATCATCCAAATCAGATTAGGATCAAATGTCTTACTTATTAATTTTTTATTAAACCTAAAGTTTTAATTAAGGATTAAAAATTTTAATTACCACTTTACCCTTTAAGCTTAATAATTTCATAACTCACTAAATTGAACTCAAATGAACTTGAAATTTTTATGTGACTTCACTCATATGTCAATAAAAACATGAGAGGAGAAAATGTGATTTTTCTGTATTTAATTTATTTATATAATTATTTTTGGTAGAAAATAGAGGTTTTCAAGGAAAATTTAATAACATGACCAAGGGAAAGTTTCTGTCCTTAAGAAAATTAGGGACATTCCTAATGACCAGAGGACCACTTGGACCAATTTTGGTGATTTTTTGAATTATATTATTTTTATTATAATTATTTTAAGTTTTGGAGTGTTAATTAATTTAAAAATAAAATAAATGTTGAAAAATGAATTTTATATTTTTCAAAAATCTCTGATATCAAGGAAATCAGAGAATCAAATTTTACAATTTTTTGATTTTTCTATGATTTATTATAATTATTTTAGTGAAAATGCTAGAAAATATATTTTTTTAATTTTAAAATTACCCTAGAGCTTTAAAATTTAATATCTCATAAAATATACCTAAGAAAAATATGGGGTTTGTTCCTAAGTGATTAAAATTTAGAATGTGACATTTTGGTGAATTTTATTATTTTTGTGATTTTTATTATTTTTTAATTATTAAAAATATTAAAATAATATTAAAAATCAACTTTTTTAGAAAATTGAAATTTTAATTTTCTTAAACTCCCCTGATATCAGAGAGGCTCCAAAACCAATTTGGTGAATTTTTGAAAGGTATTTTGAAAGTTATGAATTTTTAAAGTTTAAAATGACTAAGTGGCTTAATCAACCCAATTAGTAGGGCTAACCAATCCAATTGACCTCAAATTTTTATGGTAGGTTCCTTTGATCCTAATGGTCAGTGGAGAATTGATTTCAAGTCAATTTGATGTATGGTTAGCTCTAATTAATTAGAGACCTATTTTGAGTGTTTAAGCCAATTAGGGTCGTTTTAAATGAACTAACTCAAAACCTATTTTTCCTAGGGTCCTCTAGTCATAAGGAACATCACCAAATTTTCCTAGAATTTATTTCACAACATGCTATTTATTGGAATTAAAATACTCAAAACAAGTAATATGAATTTGAAAAATCAATAACTTTTCATGGGATGGCCTCGACTTTGGAAAATTCGGGGAATGTTTCCAAATTCGGAGGCTTCAAAAGCCCTATGGTCTCATGCCATGGTGAATTTTATACATGCATGGAGAATTAAAAGTATGCGAGAGAGTAAATAAATTATAAAAAATAAAATACTTGATGAAATTAAATGATTTCTTTTCCACATTATTCTCCTCTCGTTCACTCGAGCAAGAGGGTATTTTTATTTTATTTTTCTGATTTTTCTACACAAAGTTATGAATTTTTGAAGTTTAGGGAATTAAATAAATAGAAAATACCCCTAATTTTCTATTTATCCACGCGGCGCCGCGTCATCCTCGGCGTCTCCGAACGCACACGCGTCGCGCTCCCATTCGACGCCGCCATCTGAGTCAGCAGCCCGGGCCCCGCGGTTCTCGTACCGTCTCCTGATCCGACGCGATCCTGGCCGTCCGTCCGCGCGTGTATTAAATGAACGACATCCGTTCATCGTCCCCAAGTGTCCTCACCCGAGAGCCGTCCACACTAAATCCCTAATATCTCACTCGATACTCAATGGATTTTCATGTTCTTATGCTCTATGGATTCGTCTTGAAGAGACGAACACATCTATACGGTTATCATGCATTGAAATTAAAGCATTTGAAATGGAGAATCTCCGAAGCTCGGGATGAAGAATTAGCTCATACCTTTGCTCGGAGAAGTGTGGCTTCGATCCGAGAGTTGTTGCACCTTCGATTGGATCCCGCAAGCTCCGGATGAAGTCTCCTGGTCCGGTGAATTGTCTAGGTGTGATTTCGACCAAGCCCGATCACAAAGCTTGGAGGCCGGAGCGATCGGGTGGCCTCGGAGATGGGGCTTTTGCTGGTGGACACCTTCCCTGGTCCGGTGAAGGTGTAGAACCAATCAATTTGGGGATTAGCTCACCGTGGAGAAGTGTCCCGGTTTTGGGTGGAATTTCGGTCGAGAAATTGGGTTTTGTCGGTGGGGATTAGGGCAAATCGACACTCGGGGATCAACCGCTCTAAGGGTGGAGAAGGTTTGGAACAATTTTGGCGAGTTTCGGCAAGGTTCGTGCAACTCTCCTCTCTTGGCCGTGAGGGGTGGAGTTTAAATAGGAGAGGGTGGAGGGCCTCCCGGGGAGAGTTAGGGCTTGGGATCAGCTGCTCTTGGCAAGAGAAGAACAGCTCCAATGGCCACTGGGGATGGGGCAGCTCAGCAGGTGAGAATTCCAAGTTGGGCTTACATGTGAGCTCTCGGCCATGGTGTTTTCTGGCGGCCTGGTGGCTGGCCGGCCAGGCATGGGTCACCATCTTGTTCAGGTGGGTCAGGGCTGGGGTTTAGTTTAGGCAATTGGCAAATGCCATGTGTAAAGAGCTTGGATTGAAATAATATGGGGGAAGACCATTTTGGGTTCAAATGAGTCAACCCATGGTTTTGGGCTAGGTTCACCACCCAAGGCCTGGTCTTGGGCTGAAAAGGATCACTTGGGTCAGCCATGAGAGAATGGTGTGGTCTCCATCCATATGAGGTGGCTAAGCATGGTTTAGTGTGTGACATGCTTAAGGTAAAAAAGGGTTTAAGAAGGATTAGGAAAGGGGGCCCTCCTTTTGCCATTAATGTCTTGATCACATGTCAAGCCTTCCATGGCTTCATGTGGCTTGTCCATGGCTTGCATGGCTCACCTTTGGCTTGGCAAAAAAGTTTGGTCAATTTCATGAAAATGGATTTTAGGAATTTTTGGTAATTTGATGGAAATTTGTATGAAACTTGATTTGGAATTATTTGATGATGAATTTAGGACTTAGGTAATGGCTTTAATTAAGTGGATGGCAAATGGAGATGTCATGTGGGCTTTAGGGTAGATTTTGGGCCTTTTGAAATGGTTTTAGATGGGCTTTTAAGATGGCTTAGGAAAGTGGGCTTTTGGATTTTAAAATGGATTTTGGGATGAAATTTTGTAAAGAGTTTGGGCTAAATAATTGTTGGGTTTAGCTCATAGATGTATCATGAGTGACTTGAAGCAAATTGGGAGTGATTTGGGTTTGAATTGGGTTGAATTTGGGCTCTTTTGGTGAATGGGCCAATATAAGTCCAAGTGGGCCAAGTTGGGCCAATGTTGGGCTAGGGTTGAAATTGATGTAAAATTAATGTTGAGGAATGTCTATGGGAGTGTTTCAAAGAGGTTTTGACTTTGGTTGGGCTTTGATTTAGGGGTTTGGGCTTATTTGGGTTAGGTTTGGGTTTAGGTCAAAATTGGGCTTTAAGGCCAAAAGTGAAATTGGATCCAAATGTCAATCAAATTGGACTTGGATTTGGTCTAGATTGGTGTTGGGAATGTTGAATTGAAGTTTAGAACTGAATTGGACCAGAATTTGGGTCAATTGGGTAGGTTTGGTTTGACATTGGGTTCACTTTAGGTTAAAATGGGTCAAATTGGGGGTTTTGACAAAAGTAGGGTAAATTGACAAAATTGGCCCATGGTGTAGTTGGACAAAATGAAATTGGGAATATTTGGGATTTTCTGGAATTTTCTGGGAATTTTCTGAATTTTTGGATTTTTGGGTCAAGAGGGGTATTTTGGGTATTTGGAGGGTATTGGGAGGTATTTTTGGAATTT
The DNA here is from genome assembly GCA_022702705.1 of Papilionanthe hookeriana x Papilionanthe teres. Taxonomy (NCBI): domain Eukaryota; kingdom Viridiplantae; phylum Streptophyta; class Magnoliopsida; order Asparagales; family Orchidaceae; genus Papilionanthe; species Papilionanthe hookeriana x Papilionanthe teres. The sequence continues at coordinate 90,010,090 of CM040430.1, read as the reverse complement.
TTGGTATTTTTGGGTATGGATGATCAATTTGAGTAATTTGGAAATGTCTAAGATCAATTTTGAGGAATTTTGGGTGATTTAGGAAATTTTGAAAAATTTGGGTAATTTCAAGGGTTTTGGGTAGGCTAAGCGGGTGTAGGGTCCCGGGGGTCAAAAATTGAAAATTTGGAAAATTGAAGATTGGGTGGATGTAAGTGGAATGAAATCATTTTGGTTGAGCCATGAAGCCATATCAAGCCCATATGAGCCATGAAGGGACTCATTTGAGGCATTCACTATGTTGTTCCTAACCCTCTTAGCCAAGGGCTTAGGGGTTAAGGACCATCCATGTGAATCACCTACATGAGTCAGGAGGTCAAGTTAGGCATGGGTGTGTGAAAGTGTAGTGTATAAGTGTAGTGTATGTGTAAGTCAACCCCTTCACCAGACCAGGCCACCCAGGGCAGTCCTAAGGCCAAAGATTCCTATAGGAACTCATCCTTAAACTTCCACATTTGATTTCAACCCTCTAGGTGATTAGGGGTCTATAGTCAAGTTTGTGGAGTTTGAAGGGAGTTAAGAAGTGGTTTGAGTTTTTAAAAGGTGGGTCCCAATTCTAGTCCTCTAAGATAGTCAAAGGAAAAGCCTAAGGCTAGATCCTAAGCACTAAAGAGAAGAAGAGAAGACCTCATCAAAAATGAGGTCAACACCATCGTCATCAGCAAAACTCGGATCTACTCCAGCTAAACTATTCTTTAGTTTTAAATAACCAAGCCATAGGATTTCGAGGTAGTTTGCCTAGTGCAACGTAAATCCTCAACCCTTTTGTTAGGCATTTGCATAATAATGTTATGTAAATTAAGCCCTAACCGATCTTAGGATTCCGAGGTAGTCGTTCGGTACGACATAAACCCTCACATCTTCGAGGCTATTTGTGTGATTATGTCATACAAATATAAGACCTAAATAAATAAAATTGGCAGGATTGCAACATTAAACAAACTCCTAAAATTCAAGCCAAACAAATAGGATAGTTGGGAAGTCACCGAGACTTGTCTCGAATCCGTGACATCCCCTACCTTTCGTTTCTTTGGACTCCTGAAAAAAATTGTTCCAAATTTGATCCATTCCCTATTGAGATTTCTAAAACTCAAATCCTTTGAAAACCTTAAACTTTGAAATTCTTGAGAGCAAAACCACTAATCATTATCGAGAGTTTTCTTAAATGATTCCCATCATTTAAGATGTAATTAACTATAGGGGTTTGCCCTTACAGGGAACTTTAAGAACCCAGGTAATATAAACCCTGTTTAATTTCTTTATATTAAACAGGGGAATTTGTCGACTTATAAAATTGGTTCTTAGACCAAACATATGTCATAAATCTTTTAATTTATTTAATCAAGCCCCATCATGAAGCAGTGTGTCTATTCCTCGGGATAAATACACGGTTTGTGGTGCGGTGCTCGTTTATATAAACTATTCGGGATGTGAGATCGGGTTGATTTCATATCTTAAAATTTTCAAATTTAAATATTATTTTCAAAATCAAATACTACTTTCTAAATTATATATATATATATATATATATATATATATATATATATTAAATTTAAAATTTAAAATTCGCCGACAATTTCTGTAGGCGACCCCTTTTCAAAAATACAACTCAACCTAAAAATAAGCCGTACAGAGGATCTAGGGTAGTTAATTAAATTGTCTTCGTTTGTTCTTGACGTTTGGAGCGGAGTTCTGGTTTTATGATGTTTTTTCTCGGGTTTTCTGGTTCAATTTCTTTTGAACTAGCATTCTGTTCTTCCTTTTTCTTTGATGGTTATCTTCTTCTTGTTCAAGTCTTATTTACTGGTTGGGATTTTGATTTTAGTTATGGTGATTGATTTAGCCAATGTTGATCCTAATTTTGTGGGTAAAGTATCATTTGCGGAGATTGTTGGCCATTCTTCTAATGGATCTTCATTGGGTGATCAACTGGTATTTCCTCAAGTATACCATGATGCTTTGGCTGGTCGTGCGGAATGTAGTTTTATCAAGAAGTGTTCCAAGAAGGCTGGTAAGAATGCGCTCATCTTCTATGATTCAGAAATTGACAATCTATCAGACAACTACAAATTTACTTTAATTGGAAAGTTTCAAATGAGACATCCAAAAATGGAGGTAATTTGAAGGATTTTTGATGATTTCAAATTGGTGGGCAACTGGATGACTGGATTGTTTGATGGGAGGCATATTATGATCCATCTTACTAGGGAGGAGGACTATGCACAAATTTTTTCTAAGAAGTGGATCTTGATTAATGGGGTTCAAATGAAAATTTTGAAATGGTCTCTAGACTTTGATCCTACGCAAGAACCACCCATCATCCCTATATGGTATAAATTACCTGGTTTAAAACTTCCATTCTTTAATCATCAAGTGTTATTCTCTATTGGCTCTGTTCTTGGTCGACCAATGAAACTTGATATTTCAACTTTCAACTTATCTAGGCCTTCTGCTAGAATGCTAGTGGAACGTGATATTACTCTCCCTGAAATAAAGGAAGTTTGGCTAGGGATTGAATATAATGGTTACTAGCAATCTATTGTAATGGAACAAAAACCTTTTTATTGTAACCATTGCAAGATGTTCGGTCATACTCAGGAAAGATGTTATCGCTTACATCTTGCTTTGAGAATTCAGAAGGGTAAGCCACAACGGGATGTTGTTCTTGTTCCTGATTTATTGAATGTTGTCTCTGAGGTTAATACAATTATTCCTACTTATAATTTACAACAGATTTCTCTGTCTATTAATACGGCTGAGGTTGCTGATGATGTTACTCCAGATGTTGGTATTCCTGATGTTCCTTCCAATGTTATTGAATTACCAAAAGCTAATTTTAATGCTGATGAAGCTCTAATTGAACAGATTAATCTTCCTGTTCAGAACAAGACTGGTATGGATGCTAATGTTTCCTTGAATATAGTTATTGAGGAACATGAGGTGGTGAATTATCCTAGTGTGGATGCTGTTCAAGTAACTGAAGTTGCGGTTAAAATTTTACCTCAAGTCCGAAAATCTCTAAAAGAAAATTGGGAGGTCCAAAGAAGCGGAAGGAAATATAAAGAATTAAAAAGTTTACTATGTGATACTCCTGTGGATACTGGTCAGCCTTTTGGGAGATCTGCTAGGGTCTCCAAACCTCCCAACACATGATTAATTTGATGTGTTGGAATATCAGGGGAATCTCTAATTCACATTCCTGGATAAGATTAAAAATATTAAATAAAACTTATCATTTTGCTTGTTTTGGCATTTTAGAACCTCTTACAATATTTCTGCCAAGACTATGAGAAGTTTTTCTCAGTTTGATATTATCTCCAATATCAATAGTAAAATTTGGTTATTCTGTCGTAAAGATATCAATTATCAGGTGATTATTAATCATGAGCAATTTATCCATGTTCATCTGATATGGGATTATTTAGCAACCTTTGCTACTTTTATTTACTCTGGATGTTCTAATAAAGAGAAGAGTGTGCTTTGGCAACAATTAAAATAGATACATTGCTATATTGAAGGTACTTGGATCGTCGATGGAGATTTTAACATTGTGGCGTATCCTAATGAGAAATGGGGAGGTAAACCTATTGATGTTGAAAAAATGAATATTTTTTCTGATAATATTCAAGCTACAAAATTAGTTGAAATTCCTTTCCAAGGTCATTTGGATACTTGGAAACGAGGGAAATTGCGTGAAAGGTTAGACAGATTTTTAGTTAATTCTGTATGAATGGAAACTTATCCTTACTCTAAAGTATCACATCTTCCTTATTTATGTTATGACCACAGAACTTTATTTGTGTGTGTCTCGCTTACTAATACTAAGCCACAAAAAAGGCTTAGATTTGCTAATGTTTGGATCGGGCATCCTCAGTTCTGATCGTTTTTAAAATCTGTCTGGGTTCCCAATTATGATCTTCCTCCTTGGCATAGATTTTGGATTAATCAAAAATCTGTGTCTAAACATCTTAATAATTGGAATTGGACATGTTTTGGAGAAGTTTCTAAGAAGGTGAAAGATGCTGAAGATGCTGTGTTAGAGGCTGAATATGATGAAGCTATGGGTATTGTATCACAAAAGGATCTTCTTAACATCAATATGGACCTTATTCAAGCTATTAAATGGGAGGAATTGTTTTTCAAATAGAAAGCAGCAATTTCAAAATTTGTTGAGGGTGATCGTAATACGAAATTTTATCATGCTTGTATAAAACATAGAGGATCCACTAATGCTATATTGAAAATTAATGATGATAATGGGTGTTGGATTACTGATGTAAATCAAATTGCTATCAGTGCTATGAATCATTTTCAACAATTGTTAAATACTCCTCATGAATTTAACTCTGAAAAATTTAATAATTCTTTATTTAAAAATGATGTTAATTATATTTCTTCAGAGTTCGATAAGCTGCTATCGACTCCTTCCGAAGAAGAAATTTAGAATTCATTATGTGATATAGATGGGGATAAAGCTGTGGGGGCTGATGGGTATACGTCCACATTCTATATTAAATCTTGGACAATTGTGAAAAATGAAGTGATTACAGCAATTTAGAATTTTTTTAATGGCGAGGACATGCCTAAGTATTTGCTATGCCAACCATTACTCTTCTACCTAAAGGTGAGATTAACCTTACTTGGGATAAGTATCGTCCGATTGCGCTTACTACTGTCATCTCTAAGGTTATAAGTAAAATTATCGTGGTCGGATTACAAAAGTCGTTACCAAGTATCATTTCCCTAACCAATCCGCATTTGTTTAGGGTTGACATATTACCGACAATGTTCTTCTTACACAAGAACTTTTGTTGGATATTGATTGAAAATGTTGAGCTGGGAACTTAATATTCAAACTGGATTTGTCTAAAGCATATGATTCTATTTGTTGGATTTTCATTTTGGCTGTTTTGCAAGCTAAAGGTTTCCTCAATTTTGTAATCTAATTAAAAGATGGCATCATACCAATTACTATACTATTTTGATTAATGGCAATTCAGAAGGTTGTTTTCAGGCATCTCGGGGAATTAAACAAGGAGATCCTTTATCTCCTAAAATTTTTATTTTGGCAATGGATTATCTATCAAAGCTATTTCTTAAAGCTTTTCACTCTTATGAGTATCTATGGTATGCTCACAAAGCTAATTTTAATATGGGCCATCTTATATATGCTGACGACGTGATTATATGTTCGAATGCATCTAAACTTGCTGTCAAGAAGATTGTTCAAATTCTTAATTTATTCCATGAGCTTTGAGGTCTTTCTTTTAATCCAAGCAAATGTCAAATTTTTTTCATTGACAAAGTATCTTTGTTATCTTGCAATTGGATTAAAGATTTTACTACTTTCACACCTGCCACTCTCCCCATCAAATATTTGGGTATTCTATTGATTAGAGGCAGGAAACCACAGAATCAGTTTGATGACATTTTTTCCAAAATCTCAAAGCAGATTTCTAATTAGACAAACTCATTTCTTTCTACTGGTCGTCGAATTACTCTTATTAAGAGCATTTTATCTTCATTTCTGTTGTATTTGCTACAAATGATACGCATGAAGAAAAGTACTCAAAGGACGTTGAAAAGATTGTTGAATCATTTTTTGTGGGAGGGGAAAAATAAGCAAATACATTAGATGAAGTGGGATAAAGTTAATGTGCCATTATCTTCTGGAGGGTTGGGTTTTAAATCTTTTCACCATCTTCAAAAAATCATTTTTTGTAAATTATGGATGAAATTTAGAGCCCAAAATACTATTTGGGCTGAATATATGAATTTGAAATATTGCAAACATTCATATCCGTTGTTGATCAAGAGGAAGATAAGTGATTCAAGAACTTAGACTGATTTGTTAAAAGTTAGAGAGGATGCTGAAGACTGCTTATTTGGGATATTGGTGAAGGTAAGGTCGATTTACGGTATGATAGTCGGCTTCCCGATGGCAAACTCGTTTAATTCTTCCATGAAGATTGACCCGTTAGCTATTAATCTTTGCTGGGATAATAATAATAATTGGAAGGAGGATGTTATTGGTAATTTGGTGGGAAAGGATTTAAAATATCAGATTTGTTAAATTCCTATTAATACACAGAAAGCTGATAAAATTATCCCTAAGAATACCTATCATTTATCCTTTACTAAATATGTTTATTCCAAACTTTATCAATGGCCTTCTACTGAATGGGGAAAAGAAAATTGGGTTAAATTTTTAAGTTCGTCGATGTCCTTTTTCTCGTGGAGATGTTTTCATAAAATACTTCCATTGGAAGATATTCTGAAGTTAAAAGGGCTTAGAGGTCCATCTCAATGCAGCTTTTATTGTCTTGAGGAAGAATCATTTGTTCATCTTTTTTTTTTAGCTGTCCTGTTTCTAAGAAGGTTTGGGAGAAGATAATTGATCATTTACAATTGAAGATTCAAGCTGGTTGGTCTAATATGGTTGAGTGTTGGAAGACTTGGAAGGAATGTAATGCTGAAATTATTCTGTCTATTATCACATGGATTATATGGATGGCTAGAAACATGATTAGATTTGAAGGCAGATCGTTGATTATGGACTGTATTGTGTTAAATTATTTATCTTATATTAATAAGATCTTTGAATTTATGAACTACAAGGTTCATAATCTCGATTTGAAGTCTCATATGGCAGCTAGTCTCTCCAGAATTGTTCTTTATTAATTCAGAAAATTTATTGGAGGAAACTAGTTGACTCGTGGATTAAAACAAACACAGATGGAAGTTTTTACATTAACGGTGTGGGAATGGGTGGCATTTTCAGAGATTACACTGGTAAATGTATGCTTTATTATTTTTCTCCTATAGGTGCTTTGAATGTGTTGCTTGCTGAGTTACAAACAGTAGTATGGGCTCTTAAGATTGCCTCTATCATGGGTTGGCATTATCTACATGTGGAATTGGATTCTCTTTGGATAGTAAATATTATTAATGGTACCCAAAGTCCTCCTTGGTTTACTATCCACCTTCTCAATCAAATCTCGATGCTCAGTTCTAATATGAAGTTACTATGGAGCTTTGTTCCTAGAGAAGGGAAACGTTGTGCTGATTGGCTAGCTAGAAAAGGGCTTTCTTCTTTACCTATTTTAAGTGTTCTTCCTACTTTTGAGCTGGATTTACTTATAAGGGGGGATATCTTGTCCTTACCTTATATTAGATGTAAACCATTATCTGATTCTTAATAAAATTTTCATTGCTCTAAAAAAAATATTACCAAAAACTTGCCTAAAAGGTAAGCAATATGGCAATAAGGCTGCTGGACCAGATGGTTACATAGCTGAATTTTACAAAAAAGCTGGGTTCAAGGTGGGGTCTGATGGTGTAAGGCTGGGCAAAGCTTTTTCAGTGGTATTGATCCCCCCAGGTATTTTTCTGCATCTACTATCACCTTAGTTTGTATTTTTCTGCATCTACTATCACCTTGGTTCCTAAAAATATATCCAGAGAAACATGGGAAGATTTTAGATCCATCAGCCTTACAACTGTCTTATCTAAAATCATCCACAAAGTGATAGTGGCTAGGTTACAACCTCACCTCCCATCTCTTATCAGCACTAATCAGTCTGCCTTTGTGAAAGGTAGACACATTGGTGATAACATTTTTCTCACTCAGGAACTTTTGTTGGGTTTAGACAGGAAATGTAGAGGTACGAACATCATTCTGAAATTGGATCTGAAAAAAGCCTATGAAACCATTGAATGGGACTTTATCATTAATGTGCTGAAACTTAGGAGTTTCTCTAACTCCTTTATCTGTCTCATTAAGAGATGGTTGAAGAATAATGCCCACTCTATTCTTCTTAATGGGAACTCACATGGCTTCTTTCATGCCTCTAGGGGTATCAAAGAAGGTGATCCTTTATCCCCATACATTTTCATTTTGGCTTTTGACTACTTTTCCAGGAGTCGTAACCTACTTTTCCACAAATCAGTTTGCCTTTGGGCTAAATTCATAATGGGTAAATATTGCAGGGATACTCATCCCCTATTGGTTTCTAAGAAAGTAGGGGATTCAAGAACCTGGGCCAGTCTATTGAAGTGTAGAGAGCATGCTAAAAAACTTTTTATTTGGGAATTGGGGGAAGGACAGATTAATTTCTGGCTTGACCGCTGGGTTCATAATGGGGAGAGATTGATGCCTTCCTCTGATAATTATAACAAGAATTTATTAGTTAAAGAATGTTGGGCTGATTCAGAATGGAATGTACAGCTTCTTAATACCATCCTTGCTACCCAACAAACTGATTAGGTGTTAAAGACCAGCAGGCCTACTAACTCCAAGGATGGAGTGGTCACAAAACATAAACCTTCCCAGAAACATTCCCCTTACATTTCCAACACCATTACTCAGTTTCAGGAATTGAAATGGGGTAAGGCCATTTGGTGCAGATTTCTCTCACCCTCCATGTCATTCTTCTGTTGGAAAATCTGGCATAATATAGTTCCCACGAATGATCTATTGAAAATAAAAGGCTTAAGAGGGCCATCCAGATGTTCCTTCTGCTGTCAGGAAGAGGAGACCAATGACCATCTATTTTTCAATTGTTCTTGGATACAAAAAGTTTGGTCCCAATTAATCACACATCTTAACACCAACCTGGTTCTACTCAGCTGGCTCAGGTTTCAGACCTCTTGGGATGATTGGTTTTCTGTTGGCCTTCACCCCATTCCCTGTTGTGTTGCCTGGTTTGTTTGGAAGCATATAAATGCAGTCAGATTTGAAGGCCTCACTCCCTCAACCTCCAATATTACTGCTAACTGCCTTGCTTATCTGCAGAAACTTAACAAGTACCATAGCTTCCCTAATATCTACAAGAACTGGAATCCTCTTCCAATGTCTAACTCAACTCATAAGCCCCCCAGGTTACTTTGGTTTCTTGGCTTAATCCTTCACATGGATGGATCAAAATCAACACTGATGGCAGTTTTGCTCAACAAGATGCTGGATTTGGTGGTGTTCTCAGAGACCACTGTGGGCATTGCATTTTGTTCTTCTCATCCCCCACCCTTGTCTCTCATGCTCTTGAAGCTGAAGTTGTCGCCATTTTCTAGGCCATCAAAGCTGCCATTGCCCTTTCCTATAAGAAAATAGTCATTGAAACTGATTCTTCACAGGTGTTGCATGTTCTGGAAAATCCTCACAATACTCCTTGGGACCTGTTGGGTTGGGTTCATACAATCCATGTTCTTGCTGTACCCCTGCAGATCTCTTATTTCCTTTATTCTTTGAGAGGGCAATAGACCAGCCAATTGGCTGGCTAGATTAGGTAGGAACTCTGAGAAAATTTTGGTATCCACTTCCCCTCTCCTGCTTTAGACTTTTTATTACAAAGTGATGCACTTGGCATCCCTTATGTTAGAGCTATGTAATCTTCTCTTTTGATCAATATATCTACCTTGGGCTATTTCTTCCCCTAGGTACTTTTGTTAGGGCTATTTCTCATATCAGATGTACTAGAATTTCTTGATTAATATATTTTCATTTCTCGCTAATATATATATATATATATATATATATATATATATATATATATATATATATATTGGGAAAGGAGCTACTTTAGGCTCCCTACATGTTGATTCAAAAAAGTGAAGTTACAAAATATCCCAAATGGGAACAAACATGACTCAGTACAACTCCACACCAAAAGAAAAAGTAACTAAACTAAGTGTAAAATAAACCTATCCCAAAAAATGTGCCCAATAAACACTTAATCCAAAGAAAAGGGAAAGAGATGACACCAACACTACCTACTGGTAAGACACTCCCCAAGGAGTAAGGGGCCGATTGTAGGAGATGCGAAGTTACCAACATCCGACCGGATAGAAATCTGCTTCCAGGAGAATAAACTGAAGGCCAAAATACCAACCATACTGAATTTATTTCCTTCCCAGTCTAAGTTGAGGGAGGCTCAGCTTGTCCCCAACAATGAGCAAGTTTAACTCATAAGTGGGGGTAGTGGATACCCTCACCTGCTGAGAAGATGCACCCTTACTAGCCAGCCAGTGGGCAACTTTATTTCCTTCCCTAAAAATTGAAGAGAAGGTAGTCTGAGGGGATGAGAGCTATTGAATCCGGTAGATCCGAGTAGTTGTGCCTCCAAGAGGAGCCACACTCCGGATGTAAGTTGTGAACAAGAGCGAGTGGAATCAACTTCAATCCGGAGTTTAGACCAGGTGAACGGATCATGCAAGTTGCAGGGCATAAAGGACTGCAATGTATTCAGCTTCCAGTGCATCCAAAGCTAGTACAGGAGCATAGAAATAAAGAAGACAGTGACCATGGTGGTTTCTAAAAATGCCCCCAACACTAGCTCTCCCATTTGAGAAGCTGCCATCAGTGTTAATTTTAATTGTTGGTCTAATGGGGGGAAGCCAACTTACCAATAAGACCTTGGGGGCAGGAGTAGAAGTAGTATGTAAATCAATGTTTAACAGGTTGGTGAAGCCTTTGTGACAAATGATTTTGTGTAGATAGACTTTGCAGTTTTTGGCCACTTTGGTAGACGAGACAACAATACCATTAAACTTGGCATTGTTCCTGGCCATCCACAGAAACCAGATGACAATGAGATGGATAGTTTGAATATGCTGGCTATTCCCCTCTAACTAGAGATTACTAAAATCTTCCCAGTGACAATTCTTAATGCACTCGCTATCGATAACCGTCGCCAAACAGAATCGGAAAAAGGGCAGTTAAGTACGAGTGGGGGATGGATTCCTCCCGAGAATTGCATAAAACACACTTGGAAGGGCCTCTAAGCCCTTTGAGCTTCAGAATGTCATCAGTGGGAATTAATCTGTGGAGTGTTCTCCAACGAAGGAAGGCCATAGATGGGGACAAAAATTGATTCCATACAGCAAGATGCCAAGGCACATGAGTCCACTGGTATAAGGTGTTATAGAAGACTTTAGAGATGCTCTGATGTTGATGACTGGGCCTGCAGATGGAGTCAGGGACAGTTCTAGTAAATTTGATAGTAGAGATCAGTGAGGCTGATTGGTCTTGAAGAATGGCTTTGAGGTGGGGAAGAGACCAGTTGTGCCCCTCCCAGAAATCAGAGACTTTAGAAGAATGTTCAAGATGTGGGCTTCTAGCAACCAACCATTCTTTGGGACACCAATTATCAAGCCGAAGTTGATTTCTCCCCTTCCCAAATTCCGGATATATAAGTCCTCGACTGTCTTTCTAACATTAAGAAGTTTGACCCGTGTTCGGAATCCCCCAATTTTCTTTCCACCCGGGAGGGGTGAGAAGACCTGTAGTATTTCCCCATCATGAACTTTGCCCATAAAGAGGTTTGGGCTCTGAAATGTACCCAGAGTTTACAGAAGTTGACTTGTTGGATGTGTGGGAGACCTTTCAGTCCGAGGCCACCTGCAGCAGTTGGTTTAGCAACAGTTTGCCAAGAGGTCCAGTGTGGTTGCTTAGTCTGGCAAGACCAAAGAAACCTGTTAAATGCCCTCTCCATCTGTAATTGGGTACTTTTCTTCATAGTGACCATTTGGAGTAAGTATGAAGGGAAAGTGGTCAGGATACTCTTGAGAAGTGTGATCCTACCTCCATTAGATAAAAAGGAGATGGTCTAGCTGCTAAGTTGTGAGTTAATCTTGGCTATGATATCATCAAATTGTATCTGTTTGGTTTTGCCCATGGTAAGGAAAGCCCCAAGGTATTTCAGAGGAGGAGAAACACATTTGAAGCCAGTGTAGTTCAAGATCCAGTGCTTGATTGGGCTAGTTGTCAAGTTTGAGAAAATCAACTGACATTTATCAGTATTGAACACCATACACGATTGTTGTTGAAAGGAATCCAAACATATTTTAACCTTCTTAACAGCTGATTTGTGAGCACTGGAAAACAGCATGATATCATCAGCATAAATCAGGTGGGTAATGGAGATGTTGGATCTGTGGTGGAACCTTGCATAAGGTTTGTTCAGCAACTCATGGTCAACCATCTTGGAGAAATAGTCCACTGCAAGGATGAAGATAGTGGGAGATAATGGGTCACCTTGCTGTAAACCTCTAGTGGCTTTGAACTTGCCTCTAGCAGAACCATTAATTAAGATGGAATGTTCATTGGAGTGGAGCCACCTTGAGATAAAGTTGCAAAAGTGGTGATTAAATCCTCTAGCAATCAATACTTCAATGACAAAATCCCAATTTATAGTATCATATGCTTTTTGTATATCAAGTTTATAAATCAGGTTGCCCCCCTATGGGCTTTGTTTAAATCCAATAGGAGTTCTTGTGCTAGCAAAACATTATCAGTAATTAATCTGCCTTTGACAAAGGCAGATTGATTCAGGTTGATAATGTTATCCAAATGAGGTTGGAGTCTTCCCACCATGACTTTGCTGATTACTTTGCTAATCACAGAAGTGAGGCTAATGGGTCTAAAATGTTCCCATGTTTGCAAGGTAGAGCTTTTGGAATCGGTACCATGCTAGAAGCACGTAAATAGCTAGGCAGGGATTGTCCTTGGAAGAAGCTTTGGACTGCAGCAACAACATCCACCCCCACCAGATTCCACTCCTTCTTGTAGAAGTCAGCAGTGTAACCATCTGGGCCTGCAGTTTTAGATGGGTCAATTGAATTTAAAGCCATCCAGATCTCCTGAGCTGAGGGTATGGCAGTGAGGTGTAGATTACTTGGTATATTGGTACTTCTCATGGAACAAAGAACCATCAATGGGTTTCCTGCACAAGGGGTTGTGATTGAGGAGCTTTTCAAAGTATGAGACAGCATCCAGCCCAATCTCATTGTCATCAATGAGCTTTCTCCCATCAGAGGATAAAATGGAGTGAATAGTGTTGCATTTTCTTCTATATTTGATACAGGCATGATAGAATTAAGTATTTCTGTCCCCATGAAGTAAATGATTAAATGCAGCTTTCTGTTTAAGATACTGATCCAGCTTCTCAGTAGCAGTAAGGAGATTCAGTTGTGCAGAATAGAACATATCTTCAAGTTCAAGTCCAGCTTCAACAGTAGCTTCCACTCTAGTCAATTTCCTCTCAGCTTCTTTAACAGCAGCAGAAAAATCCCCAATAGATGTCCAGCTCCATTTTCTAAGGGCTTTGCTTAATGTTGTCTGCAGTATACTTAGCTTAATTAAGGGGTCAGGCTGGTCCTTACAGATCCAATGATCCTTCACCACATTATGAAATCCCTCATAGGTGGACCAAACATTTAAATATCTGAAAGGAGGGGGAATATTGGAGCAGCTAGGGGAGGTTATGGAGATGAGAAGGGGCTCGTGATCGGATCCGGAGAAATTTAGATGAGTAACATATGTTTGAAGCCAATTTGCAAGCCAATCATTATTCACCGGGACCCTGTCTAGTCTCTCCCGCATTTTACCCCTCTTCCAAGTGAACTCGGATCCTCTAAAACCAATGTCAAAGAGATTGGCAGCGGTGATATTATCATTAGACATAGTCATTTCGTAAAGCTTGGGAGGTCCGCCTCCTTTCTTCTCACGAGTAGACCCAATGCTCGTTGAAATCACCTCCAACTAACCAAGGTGAATGCAATTGTATACTCGGTCTCATGAAGTCGGTCCCATAACAGCTTTTTGTCAACTCTATTGCAGCCACCATAGACAAAGGTTGCGGTGCCTTGTCTCCCATTAATCCGAAAAGAAGAGTGAATAAATTGTCCGTTGTCAATGAGAACAGATCAGGAAACCTCTTTCTCGCGTAAAACCCAAATTTTGTTATTGCAATTAGCATAGTGAGAGAATCCATGTAATTTGCTGATAATCTTCGTGGACACTTGTGAACCAAGTGGTTCCAAAATAGAAATGCACCAAAATTTATATTTTTTGTTAAGATACAAAAGCCTTTTGAAAGTTAGGGATTGGCAATACCCCTAATGTTCCAAATTAGGAGACTAATCATAGATTAGGTAAAGGGGTGAAGGAAGACCGAGATCTAGATCTAGATCTACCCCTAGTTAAAGAGTTGCCAGCCGGTTCCCCACGTAAAGAGGAGTACCCGGCTTCGAACTTCGTAAAGAGCCTTTTTTTCGTTTCTTGGAGATCCGTGTGAGCCATTTGCCTTCCAAATCAGATTGCATCCGGTTAACTTCAACTCGAGTGGGGACCCGTGGGCCGCTTAACCGCTCGGCTGATGGAGTGGGTGTGATCATTCTGACTTCCAGTTCCTCCTTTCTACACCAGTCAGTGGAACTGGCAGCAGTAGGGGAAACTGAGTCATTATCTGGTAAGGAGGGGGAGGATGATCTAAGGAGGGCATTGCCAACACCAGTAATAGGAGTAGCAAGATGAATTGGAGCCTGTGGAGGAGAAATACTAGCTGGTCCCCCAGAAGCTGGAAGAAATTCAGCAGACCTGGAGGCCCCCAGATCCTGATGAGCAACAACAGCTTCATGTGAGGTAGTTTCAGCTGTAGTTTTACCAGAATTTTGTACTTTCCTGCTAGGAGGGTGGAGTCTAAAACATTTCTCATTAGTATGTCCAAACATTCTACAATGGAAGCAGAAGTAAGGCTTTTGTTGCATAATGACTTCTTGCCATTGTCCCTCACTGGCTGAACCAATCCAGATCTTGTGAACCATAGGCAAGGTAATGTCCCTTTCAACTTGGATTCTAGCTGCTTCAGGTTTAGCCTTATTTAGAGTTTCAGCATCAAGTCTTAGGGGTGTGCCAAGAGATCTACCAATTTGGAATAGTGCTGTTTGATTAAAGTATCTATAGGGAAGATTTGGTAATTTGAACCAAATAGGAACAATAGGTGGGTCTTTGCTGGGATCAATGTTGGGGGTCCACTTGATGATTTTCATTTCCACCCCAGCTATACTAACCACTTGTTTAGCAAACAGGAGTGCATAATCCTCTTCATTAGAGAAATTAATTAGCAAATGTATCTCATCTAAAAGTCCAATTTTCCAATTGCCCATGAAGTTAAGGGATGCAAAGAAATTTCTGACAGTTTCCATCTTGGGGTGTCCCAGCATGAATTTGCCAATCAGAGTAAGTTTCACCTCATCATCCAAAGCTGACACTTCTTCATCAGTGAAAATAACAGCAGGGCAACATTTTTTTACTTCAAGTGGGTGAATGAAAGGGCATGAGTTCTTCCCTGCAGCAGCCTCATGAAGATTTTGGGGGAAAATGAGTTTAGAGGGGTCAGATGTAGAAGGGGCATTGCCAACCACTCCAGCATTAGTGGCTTTAGCCCAATTTAAGTTGGTTTCCAAATCTATTGGACAAGCCATAAGGGAAAGCCCAGTCAGAAAAACCCCAACCAGCAGGAGATAGGGGATGAATCTAGGTGAGACAAACCAGAACAGTGAAACAGAAATAGCTATAAAAAACAAAGAGAACCTTGCAGATAAGGACAGCAGGATGTGGAGCTCAACAAGCAGGCAATGTAACAGTAGAATTTAAATCAGGAAGAGCCCGGGAAGACTCAAACAGCCAGAAGAGTGTCCAAGTCTCTGAACTACACTTCACTAGAGGCCAAAGTGGGAGGTACCAAGACTGAGAACCCACCTGAGATCTCACCTGAGACTTAGCCACCGGCAGGGTCATGGCTGAAACCCTAGCGAGTGCAAAATCCTTACCGACCGCCATATATATATACATACATATATATATATATATATATATATATATATATATTATAAAAGGACCTTTTATTGATGATAATCAAGTTACAATTCTGAGACGTGGGACATTCAGAAGGTCCCAAAAAGCAAAAAGAAAAGTGGGGGAGGAGGATTGGAAGAAACTACAATTAAGGAGGAGTACATTCCATTTCTAGCTAACCAATTAGCAGGTATGTTATTTTTGCTATAGATGAAATGAAAGTTAACTGTAAAGTGAGATCTGAGGGACTTGATCTTATGAATCCATTGAGAGTGGTGCCAAGGAGAGGATTCTGCATTGTCTAGCAGTTGAAGCAGCACTTTGGAGTCCCCCTCAATAATGAGGGCCTTCCAGTGATTCAATATAGCAAGCTTAACTGCCCAAAAAACTACTACAAGTTCAATTTCAGTGCATCGGTGGTCTTTACATGAGCATGAAAGAAAAGCACACACTTCCCATGATGGTTTCTGAAAACCCCTCACACCCCAGCACCCCGGAAAATAAAGCTCCCATCTGTGTTAGCTTTAAAATAGTGGAGGGGAGGGGTTTCCAAAAAAACTTTATGATCTCAGGAATGGGCCAACTTTTAAGTGACGGATAAGGACAAATATTAGGTAATTTCTTGTATTTAATTAGTTTCTGTAAGAAGGAGACACAATTTTTGATCACTTACCCCACTAGTGGTGGCCTGCCCTCAAACGGAGCCTGATTTCTTGCCATCCAAAGAAAGCAAGCAGTGATAAGGGGGATGGCACTGACATGAGAATCCTTCTAGTCAGAACAGTATGAATGAAGTTAATACCAATGAAGATGAAGAGAGTCCAGAAGTAAGTTCAGTGTGAGAGAAATCCACACCTGTTGAGAGAACCTGCAAGCAAAAGAACAGATGGGGGATAGAATCCTCAGCATCCAAGCACAACCTGCAGCCAGGAGGGCCCCTTAGTCCTTTGAGATTAAGAATGTCATCAGTAGGGATTAGCTTATGGAAGGCTCTTGAACAGAAAAAGGATATTTGTGTTTTGAATCCTTTTAGGAGTTATAGTTCTTTATCATGCGTGAGTACAAAAAACTCGGTAAAACACCTTGTATCCTAGAAAGAGATTGAATAAAATCGTTGGAAGTAACCTTGAAAAATATATTATGTTTTAATCACCAGTAAGTCAGATATAGGTGGCTTCCTAAAGGTTCTCTAGATTATGGAGTTAAATAGATAATAGAGATTAGATTATGTGGTTAAATAAATAATAGAGATGGTGAGTAATCTCTGGAGAGAAGCATAGGAGGATCTTAGAGAAAAAGAAAGAAATCCCCTTCTTCTTCTTCTTCTTTTCCCTCTTCTTTTATACATATGGAAGAAAATTAATAAAAAATAAAGTAGTATATCTTTTACTATGCCATCTTTCTCTAGTATCTTGATAGAAGACTGTGATGTTGATGTGAGGTATTGTGAGTCATATGTCAGGTTTTACTAGTATTGTGGTCATCCTTGATGTCTGGGTGAAAGGAATATACTTATTAGTCATAATAGCTGAAATATTTGGAGACCAATACTAAGGGATTGAAGAATATACTTATTAGTCATAATAACTTCTTTTTAGTCATGATGGTTTCTTTCGATAGCTCCCCTTGCATAAATGGTCTATGTTATACTTTTGAGGAAGATAAGAGTAGTCATGTTGTCACGCGAGCATGCTTTCATCCACTTTTGCATGTGGGCTTGATTTGGCCACTATGGGTGGGTTAGACTTAGCGATAAACACTCGTATACCCATAATTGTACATGTTATTGACCTGACCACTTACAATGAAGAGCTTTTTATGCTAACCTTTGTTTTTCTTTTTTTTTCAAACTTTGAGAAAATTGTTTTATTTATTAGGCGTCGACATTATAAGTGAGTTTGAAGATCAATCTCCTCATCAAAATGAGGTTCTGTAAGGTATAACATAAATGGGGGGTATATCCCACGTAGATAAACTGTCACTGACACACACTCGAATCGAAATTATGATGCTCTATTTTTTGAAGTACATAATATGGTCTCATCATTCTCTAACTCCCCACTTTATGAGTACAAAATGTTTCTTACTTTTAGAGAAGTTAATTGGAAAGGATGGTAGAGATCTAGAGAAAAATAATATAGAGAATGGGGTCCCATCTCAAATGGGAGATTCTATTGTTAATAATGTCTGATATGATTGAGAAATTTGTCTTGCTATGGAATAGGCATCTAACATAACCGATGGGGTCCTATCAAGTCATGGTCGGACGATCGATCTTCTTTCAATAGAAGACCAAATGATGTTTTATATTCATTTATCGAGCTAGTGGGTGAATTGGTGGAGGTCTAAAAACGTATTATTCACCTGAAGTTTTAAAATTAGAGATCCAATTTCGATGGAGATGTTGCTCGGATTCACAAGTGGCTAGAGGTCACACTTACTTTGCATCAACAATGTGACAAGGACATGAAAAATTTGAAGGCTAAAGTGACATTTATCAATTAGCATCTAGAACTTGGAAGCATGGTAGTTTCGTGGCTAGCGTCTGATAGTACTTTGACACCTCCTTCACTTAGGTATCATCAGTATCAAGGATATTAGTAGTGATCTATTTCTTTTTTATGCATGATTTCTCTTTTGACTGTATGATTATTCATTCTTCTATTCTTTTGAATTGATTAGATACTAAATTCTTTTCCAAACATGTAAGGGTTTATGTCTTATGGATGATAATTCAATTTGTTTTGTTTTCTATTTCTCCTTCATATTTCATAATGAAAATTTTCTTTGCAATCCATAGCCATTGGATTTGTTGCTGGCTTTATTAAGAGGAAGACAACCCTTCTTCTATTTATTTTGATTAAGTTTCCCTGTAACCTCTATGTGAACATTTTTCTTCAGGATATTTCAGTAGTGTCTGATTTTTATAAGAAAGATGGGTCTCTCCCACTAACAACATTTCAAAGATGTTCTATGGCATAAAAGGATCAAGCAGTGAATTTCGAATCGAAGCTTGTTATTGATGATGTTGTGATACTAGAGTGGCGAGGATGAACAAAATCCATAATACGATAGATGAGCATGAGATATGTGCTTTCAATGAAAAGCTTTGCCTTAGTTTGTATTTTCTGCTGTGTCTGAATTTTGTCAATATTTGTAATTTTTTTGGCTTGTTCCATCTCACATAATACATAAATTGATAGCAATCAAGTTGGCGGTAATCTTGAAGTGCTAATGCTGAGTGCCTTTATTCTTTGAATAAACTATTCTGACATATGTTCCAAATTAAAACACAAAGTGATGGGTTGGTCTTTTCTCATTGTTGAAAAAAGTTTTCTTGGTCATTAAAATACTAAATAAGTGGAAGAAGCACTTTTGTTTTCCTCGCAATCAAAGTGACTAAAATACCCCTTCTGAGATACATTGTTCAGGAAGGGAGATTCATGAAGCTTTGGTGTTGACATAGGAGGAAAGAGGAAGCTTTGGCACCCTAAAGTAAATAGGGTTCAATTTCATTCAATGTACTTCTCTTGGGTTTTTTAAGAGCATGCTAGAAAGTGATGATGTGATACAAGTTACATTTATATTACTTTCATGCATTAAATATCATGTCATTTCTCATACTTATCATAATATATCTTGCTTACAAAATTTATTTTTGGGGTGTTATAGAGGATACAGGTTTTATGCCATTTTGGGATAGAAAAGTGATAAATTGTGGAGCCAAAAGTATGATTTTTAGGATTTCAGACAAACGATCAAGTATTTGTATGCATGCACACACATGCATGCATAGGTGCACTTACTGACATACCTCAGAATTGACAAACTTTTATATGCGTTTAATTCCTATTTTATTTGACATTGAATTTACTGGAAGGATTTTTTCGCATATTTTTGGTTTTGGATATGAAATGAAACTTTATAGAAAATGGGGCAAAATGAGGGGAAAATGGAGCAAAAAATGGCACCACATGATCCAACGCTATAGCTCCAGCATTTGGCACATAACAGGTGCCAAAGTGCCAAAAATAGTTTTCAATTTGGTTCAATGAATTTGGGTGCATTTTGAAGAGGTGCTTGAAGTGACTCTTGGTTATTTTCAGAGCTTTATAAAATGAGGCTATTTGTTGGTCGAAAAAGGGGGCTCTAAAGGGTGCGTGAGTTAGTAGGAGTGAGATTGTGTAAGAGAAGAGAGTTCTTGATTGTGTAAGAAGAGTTTGGAGATATCTTGAAAACAAAAACTTTAGGAATTGCTTGGGGAGGAGTCTAAATTAAGTACTTGTGTTTTTATTTGTCTTTTTATTGATAAGACTTGGTTTTAAATATAAATAATATTTTGTTGTGTCATCCCCATGAGTTCTGAGTAGTTTTCTTTTCTTCTCTTTATAATAAGAAGTAATCATGTGGAGGATTCAATTTGTTTAAAACTTTTTTTATTCCATAAGTTGTGATTGTATTTTCACCAATTCTTCATTTACTTTGCAAACTGCCCATTGTGATGTTAAAATTTGTTGCAATATAAAATGACCCAGGAGGATTATGATTTCACCTAACTAGTGAGCACCACACTAACCTTACGAGGAGGCGGACCACAATCTAAGGAGAGTGCAAATAGATAAAGAGACAAGTCTTGTTGGACATAGAATTGGTATTTCCAGGGTGACAGGCTATATCCTTTACCAGTTTGGTCAAATATTGGAACTAAGTGTCCTTGGTAGGTTCTATAGAGAGGGCTCATTGGGTAATCTCGAAGTCATAAGTGATCGTTGACCTACTGAAAATATGTTAAGATTTTCATACCTATTTTATATTAATTTTATGATATTGCACTTTAAATAAATGTATTTTTGATGTTTTGTTGAAGGTATGTAGATTTATGGACATTGGAGCGAAAAGATGCAAAAAAGAGCGAATTTGGAGCAAAAAGGACAAAAATATGAAGATTTGATCTAGGGCGCCGACGGTGAGATCGAAGGTGCCAACTATAGATTTTTCCCGAGAGTTCAGAACTATATTACAATGAAGGTCACCGACGGCGAGATCGAGGCCGCTGACAGCGGGCCTTAAGAGAGAGAGTCCAAAGTCAAGTAATCTAGAAGCCCGCCGACGATGAGATGGAGGCCGCTGACGGCGAGTAAATCAGTTCTCTCATGAGGTGCATTGAATGTGGATGATTTTTGAAAGGATGCTTGAGTAACTCTTGGAAACTCTTCAACTACTTTAAAAGAAACATATGGAGGCCAAAAAAAAGGTCCACCACGTGTCCACCATGTGTTTAAGGAGTATAGGAGTGAGTACGGTGTGTGTCCACTGATCACTAGAAAATATATTAAGAATTTCATACCAATTTTATATGAAATTACACTTTAAAGAAAGGTATTTAATTTATTTTATTGCAGGAATGAAGATTTATAAGTACTGAAAGCAAAAAGCACAAAAGAAGCAAATTTGGAGAAGGACTCAATTTGATGAAAATTAAAATGTCCCACCGACGGCGAGATTTAGGCCGCCGACGGTGAGTTTTTCCCGAAGGATTTTTAATATATTATAAGGAGCCCGCTGACGGCGAGATCGAGCTCGCCGACAGTGAGATCGGCGCGGTTAGCCCATCTTCTAGAAGCCCACCGACGGCGAGATCGAGCCGCCGACGGCGAGACAGTTGAAAAGTGCCAAAATATATTGAACCTAGACGCTTTTTGAAGAGGTGCTTAAGCAACCTTTGGAGATTTGACCCCTTCTATAAATAGAGACGAATTCTAGTCAGATAGTGTGTCAGTTTTTGTCATTTGTGTGGAAGTTAAGTGTAACTTAAGAGTCTTTTGAGTGAGTAGATTAAGTGTTTATCGTTTTGGTGTGCTGTACTGAAAGGAAGAGTCAAAGGAACTTCAAGAATCTGCTTGGAGAGAAGAATTGAGATAAGTATATTTGTTATTTGTTTGTTAAATTTAATGAAATCCATGCTTTGTGTTATTTTTCCCATGCATTCTGAGTAGTTTCCTTAGTCTTTCTTCTTGTTATTGAGATTTCGTGAAATGATGAAATTAATGTAATTGTGCCTAAAAACATGAAAATAGAAATTGTGCTAATATTTAACTTAAATCTTAATTTACTTTCAATCTGGCTAATTGATTTGTTAACATATGTTGAAATATCAACTATAGTAAAGATTACATCCAAGATTTAGGGAAGTCAAAAGCCTTGGAAGGAGGGTACAAATAAATAAGGAAATATTAAATATTCGGCGTAGAATTGGACATTTTAGTGTGACAGACTAAAATATTCAATTCAGTCTTATTGTTTGAGAGCTGAAGTGTAGATGTTAGCCCTCAGGCGAGGGGAATGTGGGAGCTCTAAAGTGGCAGTCGGTATCCTCCCAGCCTAGCCGCAGATTAAGTAATCAAACATAAGAATAGTCAATGTTCTTCTCACCTGGACCAAAGGGTAAATAATAGGAATGCTCCTATTTGGCACAATATAATTAAAAACTTATTTAATTCTTCATTCACTTAATTCTCTAAAACAAGGAGAAAGATACTTTTCTGAAATATTATATTCAACCTTAAGCATTAGTTTATTTTAGTTTAAGTCTTCATAATTTCTGTATACTAGATTAGTAAGTAAATTTACTTTAATTTGTCTTTGAAATTTTCTAACTTCCCTGTGGGATCGATATCTAGCACTCCATTAGAGCCTAATATTACTTGATAACGATACGTCTACTTGCGTAGTATCCACAATATAAATCATAAAATCCATAACAGAAATGTCAGAATATATTCAGTGCGGATCAAGTTTTTGGTATCGTTGCTAACTTTTAATATCACAGTTGTAAGTATAAATATCGAAAAGTGGATCAAGTTTTCGGTGCCGTTGCCGGGGAACTGAGGTAAAGTAATTATTAAAGTAATTAATATAATTATTAAAATAATTACTAGAGTAACAGACTATTTTAAATATTACTTAAAAATTGTATGCGTAAATTTGGAAATGAAAATTTAATACCTTACGATTCAGAATTAGAGCGCACAATTAAAAGAATTAGAAAACAAAAGAGAGAAATTATAAATTTAATACAAATGGAAAATAATCTAGAAATTGAAAATATAAATCAACAAAGACAATTAAGAGACTATGCCAACCCTACATTAGATGAAATTCACCTAACTATTCAAAACCCTGATGTAGCTGATAATTCATTTGAACTTAAACCTGAAATTATCCAAATGGTATTGAATAATCAATTTAGGTGTTCACCAAGATCCTAATTTACATCTTGCTAGTTTTTTGGAACTATGTGCTACTTTTAAATATGAAGGAGTATCTAATGATGCCATTAGACTTACGCTTTTTCCTTTTTTTTAAGGGATAAGGCTAAGTCGTGGTTAAATTCATTAGCCCCTGAATCTATTAAAACTTGGGCAGAATTATCACAAAAATTTCCATCCAAATATTTTCCTCCTTCGAAAACTGTAAAACTTAGAAATTATATAACATATTTTAGTTAGTTTGATGGAGAATCCATATATGAAGCTTGGGAGAGATTTAAAGAACTTCTTAGGAAATGCCCACATCATGCGTTACCAGATTGGTTAATTATACAAACTTTTTACAATGGATTAGTAGGATCTCTTAGATCAATCATTGATCCTGCTGTTGGAGGTTCATTAATGTCAAAACCATTTAATGAAGCCTATGCGTTAATAGAAGAAATGACTACTAACAATTTTCAATGGCCTGCTGAAAGAATAAATCCTAAAAAGATAGCTAGTGTTCATGAAAATGATGCAATATCTATGTTAGCTTCTCAAATTGCTGCAATATCAAAGAAATTAGATCATTTTGGAATGAATTACTCTTCTACTATATTAGAAGAAAACTCATCTGGACAAATTATAGATTCTCAATCTCCTTATGAAACTATAAATGCTATTAATAATACACCCAATAATCCTTATGCGAATTATTATAATCCTGGTTGGAAGAATCATCCAAATTTTAATTGGAATAATAATACAACTAATCAACAATGGATGAACAATTCTATAGGAAATCCACCTAATCAAAGAAAATACAAATTATAAACCATCTTATCCACCTGGATTTAATAACACTCAATTTAAAGATAATAAGTTATCTATAGAATAATTAATATTAAGTATGGGTCAGCACTTGCAAAATAAAGTAAATCAATTACAAATTCAAGGAAATCAATTACAAAATGATGGAATAGCAATTAAAAATATTGTAACTCAACTCAGACATATCACTACAGCACTTAACAATAGAATTCCTGGAACTTTTCCTAGTAATGTGGAAATAAATCCTAAAGACCAAGGAAAAGAACAAACTAAAGCGATACAACTAAGAAGTGGAAAAGAATTAGAAACTAAAATTCAGAAAGAAACATAAAGTAAAAATGAAGATGTGGAAATTGAGAAAAAAAAGGATCACCAAGATCAAAACTTAGAATATCCATTGATCCCTATGAAAATATCTATAGAAAAACCACCACCACCATTTCCTCAACGACTTAAACAACATAAAAAAGATAAGCAATTTGCTAAATTCCTTGAAATTTTAAAAAAATTAATGGTAAACATTCCTTTTGTAGAAGCATTAGAACAAATGTCTAATTATGCAAAATTTATGAAAGATATTTTAAATAAAAAAAGAAAATTTACAGATAATGAAACTGTTGGACTTAGTGAAGAGTGTTGTGCAATTATTCAGAAAAAGCTTCCTGAAAAATTAAAAGATCTTGATAGTTTCACTATACCTTGCGCTATTGGAGAAAAATTTTATGGAAAAGCTTTGTGTGACTTAGGAGCAAGCATAAATCTAATGCCTCTATCAATTTTTAAAAGATTAGAATTAGAAGAAATTCCACCTAATTCAGTAACTCTTCAGGTAGCTGATTGTTCTGTGACTTATCCTAAGGGAGTTATTGAAGATGTGTTAGTAAAAGTGGATAAATTTATCTTCCCAGTAGATTTTATTGTTCTAGATATGGAAGAAGAAAAAGAAATTCCAATAATATTAGGAAGACCCTTTTTAGCTACTGGAAAAGATATGATAGATGTTCAGAAAGGAGAATTGACTATGAGAGTAAACGATCAAAAAGTAACTTTTAACATAGCATAATCAATGAAATATCCTGCCTTAGAAAAAGATGATGAATGTTTTCGAATGGAAATAATTGAACATTTGCAAAATGAACATTTTAAAGAAGATTATGAAGAAAAGTTAGAAAAAGAAAATATAGAACTAATTGAAGAAGCAGATAATGAAAAACTAGATTATATACAAGAAAAGATTGAAATGTTAGATAATATTGAAAACGTTGAAAAGAATATAGTTCCGTTAATAATTAAACCTCCTAAACTCGAATTAAAAATTCTACCTAATCATTTAAAATATGCTTATTTAGGTAAACATTCAACCCTACCTGTTATTATATCAGCTGAATTGAATGAATCACAAGAACAAAAACTGTTAGACACATTAAAAAAATATAAGAAATCTTTTAGTTCGACTTTAGCAGATATTAAAGGAATTAGTCCTTCAATCTGTATGCACAAAATTATTTTAGATAAGGAATATAAGCCAAGAGTAGATCCTCAAAGGAGATTAAACCCAATAATGAAAGAAGTAGTCAAGAAAGAAATATTAAAATGGTTAGATAATGGTATTATATATCGTATTTCGGACAATGCTTGGGTAAGCCCAATTCACTGTGTTCCTAAGAATGGAGGAGTGACCGTAAAAGCTAATGAAAATAATGATTTAATACCTATAAGACAAGTGACTGGATAGCGTATATGTATTGACTATAGAAAATTAAATGCAGCCACTAGGAAAGATCACTTCCCTTTACCATTTCTAGACCAAATGTTGGATAGATTAGCCAGACATAAATATTTTTGTTTTTTAGATGGATATATCGGTTATCATCAGATGCATATTGCTCCTGAGGATCAAGAGAAAACTACATTTACTAGTCCTTATGGAACATTTGCTTTTCGAAGAATGCCTTTTGGATTATGTAATGCACCTGCAACATTCCAGAGATGTATGATGTCTATATTTAGTAAACTAGTTGATGATGGAATAGAAGTATTTATGGATGATTTCTCTGTATTTGGAACATCATTTGACGCATGCTTGAATCATCTTGAAAAAGTATTAGAAGTATGCGAGAAAACTAATTTAATTCTAAATTGGGAGAAATGTCAATTTATGGTTGCAGGAGGAATTGTATTAGGGCATAAAATTTCAGAAAATGACATGGAAGTAGACCCTGCAAAAATTTAAGTTATAGCTAATTTTCTTGGACATGCTGGATTCTACAGACGTTACATAAAAGATTTTTAAAAAATTACTAAACCTCTATGCCAACTTTTAGAAAAGGATAAGAAATTTGAATTCACAATTGAATGCTTAAATGCTTTTGAATTAATAAAAAATAAATTAATCTCAGCACCTATAATAGTTTCACCTGATTGGGAGAAACTATTTGAACTTATGTGTGATGCTAGTGATTATGCTATAGGAGCAGTACTTGGGCAAATATATGATAAAATTTTCAAAGTCATATACTATGCTAGTAAAACTCTTAATAATACTGAATTGAATTATATAGTTACTGAAAAAGAATTATTAGCAGTTGTTTATGCCTTTGATAAATTTAGGCCTTATCTAATTGGAGATAAATGTATTGTGCATACTGATCACTCTGATATTAAA
This sequence comes from Papilionanthe hookeriana x Papilionanthe teres, assembly GCA_022702705.1. Lineage (NCBI taxonomy): Eukaryota > Viridiplantae > Streptophyta > Magnoliopsida > Asparagales > Orchidaceae > Papilionanthe > Papilionanthe hookeriana x Papilionanthe teres. The sequence goes on along the minus strand of CM040430.1, from coordinate 89,983,671 downwards.
TATCTAATGCAAAAGAAAGATTCCAAACCAAGATTAATTAGATGGATATTACTAATGCAAGAAATTGATTTTGAAATCATTAACAAAAAGGGAACTGATAATCAAATAGTAGATCATTTATCAAGGAAGAATATAATGAATTATCTGATACTGATAATGAAATTACTTACAATTTTTCTGAGGAACAATTATACAATATAAATGAGTGGAAAATACCATCGTATGCTGATATAGTAAATTATATTGTAAGTGATATTTTACCACCTATGTTAATTTTGCAACAACATAAAAAATTCATTCATGATGCTAAAACATATTTTTGGGATGAACCATATTTATATAAGCAATGTAAGGATATTATAATTAGAAGATGCGTGCATTATGAAGAAACAGAACAAATCATTCAAAAATGTCATGATTCTGATTTTGGAGGACATTTTGGAACAGATAAAACTGCTTATAAAATTTTACAATATGAATTTTATTGGCCTACTCTTTTTAGAGACGTTTATAGATATATTAAAACTTGCGATAGATGCCAACGAGTAGGAAATATATCTAGAAGAAATGAAATGCCTCTAAATTTTATATTAGAAGTTGAAATTTTTTATGTTTGGGGATTAGATTTTATGGGACCAGTTGTTCCTTCATTTAGAAATTCATATATATTAGTTACTGTTGATTATGTTTCTAAATGGATTGAAGCACAAGCTTTACCTCGATGTGATGCTAAGAGTGTTTCAAAGTTTCTAATGAAAAATAGTTTTATTAGATTTAGAATGCCAAGAGTGATTATCACTGACGAAGGTTCTCATTTTAGAAATAAATATATTCACAAACTAGTAGAAAAATTTAACATTATTCATAAGATATCAACTACTTATCATCCGCAAACCAGTGGATTAGCTGACGTTTCTAATCAAGATATTTAACGTATTTTAAAAAAGACTGTAAACCCTAATAGATTGGATTGGTCTATAAGACTAGACACGACATTATGGGCATACATGACTGCTTATAAAACTCCGACTGGAATGACTCCTTATAGGCTTATTTATGGAAAGATTTGCCACTTACCAGTTGAATTAGAACATAAAGCTTATTAGGCAATTAAAAAATTTAATTACAATCTGAAAGAAGCTGGTGAGAAGCCATTATTGCAATTGAATGAATTAGATGAATTATGAAATGAATCTTATCATAATGATAGAATTTATAAAGAAAAAAATGAAATTATGGCATGATCGAAAGATTAACCTGAAGAATTTTGAGCCAGGACAAGAAGTTTTGCTTTATAATACAAGATTAAAATTATTTCCTGGGAAATTGAAATCTCGATGGTTAGGGCCTTTCACTATAACTCAAATATTTTCATATGGAACTATAGAAATTTAAGATCCAAAAACTGGGCATAGATTTAAAGTAAACAGACACATATTAAAACCTTATTTTGAAGGAATAAGACCAAATTATAAAGAAGATTTAATGCTTAGTCAACCTGATTAATAACTAAATTAGGTCGGGCTGACGATGTTAAACCAAGCGCTTAATGGGAGGCAACCCATAGTAGTTATTAATTATGATCTATTTATTAAAGTTATTAAAAAAATAAAATATAGAATGAATTCTACTCATTTTACTTTTTAGAATCATCACAAATTTGAATCTATACTAAGAAATCAGAAAATATTCGGACTGGAGCAAAAAATTGGACAATTTACCTAATCTCGCCCACGGTGAGATCGATCCCACCGACAGCAAGATTGGCACGCCCAATTTTAGTTTAAATTAATTAACTATCCCGCCGACGGTGAGATCGTTACCGCCGACGGTGAGATAGTTCAAAAGTGGTTTTTGTGAGTTATTTTGCGGTTTTGGACGGTTCTAAGGGCATTTCTGTATATAAAACATTTAAAACTTCATTTTTATACTATCTTCTTCCTTAGAAACCCCTAGAGTCCCTCCAAAACAATTTATTATGGCCTCCAAACTACTTGAAACCACGAAATCCAGAGTTTTTAACCGACAAAAGTTTGTCAGTTCTGAGGCTCAGTGACTATTCAACAAGGTTTTGATGAAGAAACGTCTGATTAAGGAAAGAGGATTCGTAAACAGAGGAGCGGAGAATTCAATAACATCAATTGAAGAAATGATTGTTCAGCGACATTGGGAGGTATTCTGCTATACCACATCTGCTGTAGTCATTCCAGTAGTCAAAGAATTCTCCTCTAATCTGCATGCGATCTATAATGTATGTGTTTACGTAAGAGGCATATGGGTAACTTTCACTCCTTCTCGATTGAGAATACCTCTATTTGCCACTATTCAAATTTTGTTCCTACAAGATACAATATGAATGAAGTCTACAGATATCTGATCGACAAACCTGATGATTGGGAATTACGAGAAGACGGGTACGTTAATTTTTCTGCGTCACTTCTTAACCCCGTCTCAAAGCATTGACATTTCTTTATTTCATCAAAGTTATTACCGACTATGAGGGTAAACAAAGTTTCGAAGGAATGCGCAATTTTAAATTACTGTATTCAATTTGGATTGCCTATTAATGTTGGATCTATTATTGCGAAGTCTGCATTAGGATTAATTGTGCATGGGTAAATTCATGGACTTGGACACCCATCAACTATATTTGCTTTATATAGTCAGCACCAAGTTTCCTACGTAAGTATACGTATCGTTTCAAGTAATATAGGGTTTTTAAACGAAGACCTCAGTATCGATCCCACAAGGAAGATTTATAGAAACAAAATTTTCTATGAAGTGAAAGCAAAATAAAATAGTAAAAATATTTTTATTTTATCTTTTAATTTGATTATAATTTACTATTAATTTACTAGATGCAAATAAAGAAAACAATAATAAGATAATGATTTTATGAATTCTATATAAAATAAACAACTTTCTTTCCTTCGATTAATCTAATATTTTTAAGATAATTTAATATTCATTGGAGAATTTGATTTATGGTATTGTGCCAAATAGAAGCATTCCTATTCTTTACCCTTTGATCCAGGCGCAAAGAACATTGACTAATTTACAGAATAGGTCCAGATGTATTGTTAGTAGAATGGGTTAATCTAGGCTCACACTTCTAGATGTCCAAGGGTGGCTATGTTCGGACCTACTAGTGACCCTTTCCTATTCTATAAATCAAATTATAAGAATTTAGTCTGTTACTCTAAAAACTTATCAATTCTACGCCCTTTAAATATTATCTTCCTATTTATTTGCACTTCACCATGAATAGCCCGCACATGGCCTTCGACTACCCAAGGATTCATGTGACATTTACAAGTTAAGAGTTCTTCTCCTTCAAGGTCTCAAAACTTTTCAACAGGTTTTAACAATTCAATCGACCAATTTAAAAAGTAAAGTAAGAACGGATATTAATGTCATCACAATATTTTGAAAATATTTTGAATTTTAATTCTCCATCGAATCTTTATATTATCTTATCTATCTCTTCATAATTGAAGTAAGAAAGTAACTAACTACTCAGAACACATTGAAAATAAATAACAAAACATGATAATTAAACTTTGAATCAAATATAAAAATATACTTATCTCAAACATTTCTTCTACAGATCTTCTGATTCCTACTAGTGTAATTAACTCTAGATGCAATAACTTGAAAATAAACTCACTAAACTAAACAAAAGTGGCCCTAAATTTCTCTCTCTAATTCTCTCTCTAAGGAGGGGCACGTTTTCTGAAGAAATGGACCTCTATTTATAGGCTTCAAGAGTTGCTTTGAGGCACCTCTTCGAAACATGTCCACATTGAATGAATCTTCTAGAAGGTCGGTCTGGTGCCTAGGCGCCGGAATCTGGCGCCTAGGCGCCTGAATCTGGCGCCTAGGCGCTCGAATCTGGCGCCTAGACGCCGGACACCGTGTCCAGTTCTTCACACCTCTTCAGTTTGGCTCGCACCTCTTCACGATTAAAACCTTTTTGGAGCGTCCAAATGCAATGTATCACATGTCCTATTATCAAGGAACAACTGTCAGCCTTCTAGAATGGCCAATAACCGCTCACTCCGTCCAAATAACTAATCAAACATTGTCAAAAACTTGACAGTTTTCTTATCGAGTCTTGTGCGTAGGCGCCAGGCCATATTTTTTTAATACTTTTGGTATTTTGCTCCATTTTTGCTCCTCTTTGCTCCTTTTTCCTTCTTAGACCTTTTTACATTACCTACATCCAAATAAACAAAAAATACCTTTCATGAAAGGATAATATCCTTAGAATTTAATAAGAATTAAGACATAAAGAAATAGGTATTTTTTTTATAGATAACCTTTCTATAATTTATTTGTGCACCTGCGTTCTATTGGAAACATCAGAGAAGATAACAGTTCATATTCAGATGAGTAGCAGAGATTTCTATTCATATTATATGTATGTGTGTTAATGTGAATTTAGTTTTTGATTTAGTTTGAACTTTACATAGATAATCTCAGTTTAGATGAGATTGTATGTTGTTTGTTTAGTCTCAGCATTTAGAGTATCGTGGTGTGGACTGCAATGCTGAGTTAGATGTGTTTGGGTTAATTTGATAAGTAAATTGTTAGTTATGTAATATTTGAAGTTTATAAGTTCATGGATTTCATTTATAAAGTTATAATGTTTATGTTGTGTGAATTTATGTGTTATTATCTAATCTTAATAAAAAAAATAATAAATATATCAAATTTAGTGACCGGAACAATGAACAAGGCTTAATCTAAGTAGAATATAATTGAAAAATTAAAAAATATTAAATTTTCGGAAACCTCGCCGACGGCAAGAGAAATCCCGCCGACGGCAAGATTTCCCCGAAACTTTGGCCTTGGTGAATTAATTAGCTCGCCAACGGTGAGAAATTTCTCGCCAACAGCGAGATCACGAAATATCCGTTATTTGACCGGTCAACCGACACTATTCATCATCTCCCTCCTCAAAAACTTCAAAAATCCGACCTAGGGCTTGTGGAATCTTGGATTTGAAGCTATTTCAACACATTTTGACCCCGGATTTTACCTTCCCTCGGAAAGAGCTTCACTCCTATGTAAAAATTTTTTATTTTCACCATGAATTTCTTCTACATTGAGAATTTTGGAAAAATTTGAAATGAGAAGAAAAGAATTAGAAGAAATTCATGAAACTTGATTTAGATTGATTTTAGTAATTATTGGAAGCCATCTTAGTAATATTTAGAAGTTTAGTTAAGGTTTTTGTGAATTTCACAGATCAAAAAATGGCTCCACGTCAAAAGAGAAGAGTGGATTACTACAAAACTCGTTTTGTGAATACAAGGGCACAATCAAGATATTTTCACAATATTTAAGCCAGAACATGCATTCAAGATCGAGTTTTCAAAAGTCCTGGAGGTGAAGTGGAGAAAAAAAAAAGGATGGGAAAATTTCTGTTTCATAACTAACAGAGCCGCTGTGGAAGTGGTAAAAGAATTCTATGCGAACCTAACACAGGCTGAAGATACACCGGTTAAGGTTAGAGTATTTTTTGTGGAATTCAGCGCTGCAAGAATAAATGCTTATTACGAGGTAAGAGACACCTACACCAACGAGTAGGAAACTTTTGGAACTATGGAAGGACCACTGGAAGAGGTGATCGACTTTCGCACTGACGAGAAAGGAGTTTGGAAGATGAAGCAGCGAGAAAGGGTAAACTTCCCTCTTTCTATGTTGAATGCATCATCTAAAGCTTGACACTATTTTATTTGTTCTACATTGTTACCTACTTAACACCATGGTGAGGTAACAAGAGACAAAGCAGTTTTGAATTTCTGTATTCAAAACTAAAAAAGTATTAATGTGGGAAGTATAATTTATAAGAATGTATTAGCCACATAAAGAAGTGAAAGTGGAGGAGGACTAGGACATCCTGGTCTTATCTATGCACTCTGCCAATTATCTGGGGTAGAGGCAAGAGATGATGAGGAATGGGTGGAGCCTATGAAACCCATTACTCTGGCTAATATTAAGAAATATGAATCCCATGATGGATAGAGATATGGAACAAGGAGCTATGCACCTTCTTCAAGTAGAGATATTCCCTCTACCAGTTATGACCCTCCTCCCTACAGTACTGCTACCCTTCAAGATTTGATGAATGAGATGACTTTACAGAGGAAAAGTTTTGAGAAAATAGAAGAAAAGCTGGAGCATATTGATCAGAGAATTGAAAGCTTGGAAAGAAGACATGATTATGATAGTGAGTATCTCCAAAGACATTCAGAGTATGAGATAGCCTATTATGATGCTGAAAATTGTTACAGGAGAGGAGAGCTTGATGTTATATTTTCTGAGTGCCCCCGATATACTCATTATCAGCCTAATCCATCCACTGATTAAGGAAATGATGATATAGTTTGGGACTTTGATGCAGAAAATTAGATATTATGTTTATCTGTTTAGTTATAGATTCTGATGTTGTTATTGTTTGTTTATTGTTTTACATTTTAGTATTGATGTTTTATTTTATGAACTTGATTATAATGTAGTGTAGATTGTTTTAAAGTTAAAGAGTTTTTAAATTGTTAATGTTTTCAGACTGCTATTGTAACTTTGGATTGAATTAGTAAATGTATGTGGATGTAGTACAATATGTTAGTATAAAATGTGGTAGTATTGTGTTAAACTTCTTTACCCATCACTTTCTTTAATATTTGATGTATAGAAAAATACTAAAAGTACATGTTAATTAAGTAATGAAAAAAGCCTGCAGAACTTCAAAAAGAAGAAATACCTAAAGCTTTCAGGTATAATTTAAATATTACAGTTTATTTCCTTTTCACCCTTTATAGATAAAAAATTTTAAGCTTGGGGGAGGGAAAAATAAAAATTTAACTATTAAATTGTTCTCAATTTATATTTTCAAAATTATTATAAAATGATTTACTGAAGTAATTTTAATTTAGTAAACTAGAATTAATTTATTTAATTATTATAGAAAGTTAAAAGAAATACTTTTAATGATTAACTAATTTTTAGATTAAGGATATTTAGTACAAGAAAATAAGAATATAGTTAACTATTTAAAGTAAAGAAAACTATATTTTCAAATATGAAATTCTTAAATATTTAGTTGAGAAAGAAAAGATTGAAACTCAATGAAGTAAAGGCTTTAAAATATATATAACAGAAGTAAATGTTTCTAGTTTCAAATTTAGGAAGAGGAAAATGAAGTTCAAAATTATTAACAGGCTAACCAAAAATAGTGATCCTCACTTAAAAAAATAAAAAAAAGAGAAGTTTGAAAATGAATCCAAGAAAATATATATATTGGCTTGAGGAGATGATTGAATCAACCTAAAGAGCAAAACTTCAATTACATTTCTGAACTTATATATATGCATTGGTATTTTACTAAATTCTATTTTCATGAAATTCCAATCATCTAAATATCTTAAGTAATTTAATGATTGAAAAATATAGTTATTCTTGAAATTAATAGAAGACTAGAAATCTTAAACCTGAGAACTAAATAGCCTTATATTTATAGAATTAGTTTAATTATTTTAAAAATATTTCTATTAAACTTTACTATAATACTTATTTTAATCAAATTCAAAGAATTACTGAATTAAAACTTTAATACAAAATAATCATTTACTTTTATGTAGTATTTAAATAACTTGAGGACAAGTAATATTTATGTTTGGGGGAATTTGATCAATAGAAAATATATTAAGAATTTCATACTAATTTTATATGAAATTGCAATTTAAAGAAAGGTATTTTCTTTATTTTATTGCAGGAATGAAGATTTATAAGTACTGACAGCAAAAAGCACAAAAGAAGCAAATTTGGAGAAAAAAGGACTCATTTTGATGAAAATTAAACTGTCCCGCCGACGGTGAGATTTAGGCCGCCGACGACGAGTTTTTCTCGAAGGATTTTTAATATATTATAAGGAGCCCGATGACGGCAAGATCGAGCCCACCGACAGTGATATCGGTGTGGTTAGCCCATCTTCTAGAAGCCCACCGACGGCGAGATCGAGCCGCCGACGGCGAGACAGTTGAAAAGAGCCAAAATACATTGAACCTGGAAGCTTTCTGAAGAGGTTAGTGTGTAAGACGAATTAGAGACGAATTATAGTCAGTTAGTGTGTCAGTTTTTGTTATTTGTGTGGAAGTTAAGTGTAACTTAAGAGTCTTTTGACTGAGTAGATTAAGTGTTTATCGTTTTGGTGTGCTGTATTGGAAGGAAGAGTCAAAGGAACTTCAAGAATCTGCTTGGGAGAAGAATTGAGATAAGTATATTTGTTATTTATTTGTTAAATTTAATTAAATTCATGCTTTGTGTTATTTTTCCCATGCATTCTGAGTAGTTTCCTTAGTCTTTCTTCTTGTTATTGAGATTTCGTGAAATGATGAAATTAAAGTAATTGTGCCTAAAAACATGAAAATAGAAATTGTGCTAATCTTTAACTTAAATCTTAATTTACTTTCAATCTGACCAATTGATTTGTTAACATATGTTGAAATATCAACTAAAGTAAAGATTACATCCAAGATTTAGGGAAGTCAAAAGACTTGGAAGGATGGTTCAAATAAATAGGGATATATTAACTATTGGGCGTAGAATTTGACATTTTAGTGTGACATACTAAAATATTCAATTCGGCCTTATTATTTGAGAGCTGAAGTGTAGATGTTAGCCCTCAAGCGAGGGGAATGTGGGAGCTCTGAAGTGGCAGTCGGTATCCTCCCAACCAAGAGCAGATTCAGTAATCAAATATAAGACAAGTCAATGTTCGTTTCACCTGGACCAAAGGGTAAAGAATAGGAATGCTCCTATTTAGCACAATATAATTAAAAACTTATTTAATTCTTCATTCACTTAATTCTCTAAAATAGGGAGAAAGATACTTTTCTGAAATATTATATTCAACCTTAAGCATTAGTTTATTTTAGTTTAAGTCTTCTTTATTTCCGTATACTAGATTAGTAAGTAAATTTACTTTAATTTATCTCTGAAATTTTTAACTTCCTTGTGGGATCGATATCTAAGACTCCATTAGAGCCATATATTACTTGATAACGATACGTATACTTGCGTAGTATCCACAATATAAATCATAAAATCCATAACAGAATTGTCAGAATATATTCAGTGCGGATCAAGTTTTTGGTACCGTTTCTAACTTTTAATATCACAGTTGTAAGTATAAATATCGAAAAGTGGAACATCCACCACGTGTCTACCAGATATCTAAGGAGTCTTGGAGTGTGTTAAAGTGTGTTCACTATTTCTGTTAATGTTAGTGGTGCCATTAAAGTATTAGAGAGTGAGTTTATTTAGTGTTATTTGTGAGGAATTCTTCGAGAGATTGTAAGTATGGAAGGAAAGTGAGAGAGTTTTTCCTCGCCGCTTCGAAGGAGAATTCTATGTGCTGTAAAGAAAGGAAGAGATTCAGAGGAACTTCAAGGAGTTTGCTTGGGGAGGAATTTTAGATAAGTTGTATTTACTTATTTTAGTTTGTATAATTTTGCTTTTATATATGAAATCCAAGTTTTGTCGTATCTTCTCCATGAAATCTGAGTAGTTTCTCTGTCTTTCTCCTTGTTTTGAGATTTTTGTGAAAATGTTATTTGAATTAATTGTGCCAAGAGAATGTTAAAGAAGTTGTGATAATCTTTTCACTTTAATCTTAATTTAGTTTCAATCTAGCCAATTGATTTGTATGTTGAGTTTAACAACTAAAGTGAAGATTACATCCAAGATTTAGGGAGGTCAAAGTCCTTAAAAGTAGGGTGCAAATAAATAGGTGACAGACTAAAATCCTCAATTTAGTCCTATCGTTTGGGCGATGAAGTGTAGATGTTAGCCCTCAGGCGATGGGAATGTGGGAGCTCCGAAGTGAGAGCTGGTATCCTCCCAGCCTAGACGCAGATTTAGTAACTAAGCATAGGATTAGTCAATGTTCTTTATGCTTGGTTCTAAGGATAAATAATCGGTATGCTCCTATTTGGCACAACACAGTTTTAAACTAATTCTAATTATCCATTCACTTAAATTTCTTAACAAAGGGGAAGGATGCTTGCATATATATTAAACCTCACTTTATTAGGAGAAGTAGTTAATTATTAGTAGAACTAGTTTATTAAAATTTCATTATATTTATGATTGCTTATTAGTGACAGATAGGCAATTCGATTTACAAGTTGTGATTATGAATTAGGTTCTATAATCCTAGTCCGTAGCCTCTGAAATATCCCCGTGGGATTAACATCCAAGACTCCACTAGTGCCTTGTATTACTTAAATGATCGTATACTTGCGTTGATAAATGTAACTCTGCAATTATTGAATATATTATATACTTTTTAGTATGTTAAGATTACGCTAAGTACGCGGAAGCCGGTTCAAGCTTTTAGCGCCTTTACGGGGATATATAATATAATTAGAGTAATAGATAATTTAGGACTATTAGAAAACTTTTTTATAGAATTTGCAAATTATTATTATATTTAGTGAACTATTTTTCTGTGAACTAATTTTGATTGTATGCGTAAATTTGGACATGAAAATCTTATACCCTACGATTCAGAATTAGAACGCACCGCTAGGAGAATTAGAAAATTGAGAAAACAACTTAGAAATTTTGAAACAATGGAAAACAATGTAAACAACCAAAGAATAGTAAATGAATATCAATCTAGACCTTAAAGAGATTACACTAACCCTACATTTGATGAAATTTACTTAACTATCAAAAATTCAGATGAAGCTGCTAATTCATTTGAGCTTAAACCTGCAATTATCCAAATGGTTCAAAAAAAATCAATTTGGCAGAACTTCAAATGAAGATCCTAATTGTGAGTTTTCTAGAACTTTGTGCTACTTTTAAATATGACAGAGTGTCTAATGATTTTTTCAGACTTATACTTTTTCCTTTTTCACTAAGGGATAAGGCTAAGGCTTGGTTAAATTCGTTAGCACCTGGATCTATTAAAACTTAGGGAGAACTTTCACAAAAATTCTTCTCGAAAGATTTTCCACTAAGACTGCTAAACTTAGAAACGATATCACATCATTCAGTCAAAATGAGGGAGAATTGAATATGAATCTTGGGAAAGATTTATAGATCTTCTTAAGAGATGCCCACAACATGCTTTACCAGATTGGTTAATTATTCAAACTTTTATAATGGATTAGTAGGATCTCTTAGATCCATCATTGACGCTGCTGCTGGTGGATCACTAATGGCTAAACCTTTTGAAGAAGCTTATGCTTTAATCGAAGAAATGGCTACCAATAATTTTCAATGGCCCGCTGAAAGGGTAAATCCTAAGAAAGTAGCCAGTATTCATGATTCAGATGCTTTAACTATGAAATTTTCTCAAATTGCTGCTCTTTCAAAGAAAAAAGATCAATACGGAATGAATCGTTCTCAAACACCTCCAGTGTTACAAGAAAATTCATTAGGACAAATTGTAGATGCTCAATCTTCATATGAAACTTTAAATTTGATAAATAATATACAAAATAACCCTTATTCAAACTATTATAATCTAGGTTAGAAGAATCATCCAAACTTTAATTAGAATAACCAAGGTAATGCTATTCCTGTTAATTTTCAGTGGGAGAACAATCCTGTAAACCCATTAAGAAATGTAATCAATCAAGGTAATTCCAATGATAGACCTTCTAATCCACCAAGTTTTTATAATAATTCATAATTTAAGGAGAAGAATTTATTTATGGAAGAACTAGTTTTGAATATGGTAAATCAATTACAAAATCAAGGAGGTATTATTAAAAAACATACAAAACCAATTTGGGCATATTGCTACTGCACTGAGCCATAGACCTGTTGGAACTTTACCTAGCAATGTTGAAGTAAATCTTAAAGATCAAGGAAAAGAACAAATCAAGGCAAATCAATTAAGAAGTGGAAAAGAGTTGGTAACAACGGTTCAAAAAGAAACCATAGTTGAAAAGGAAAAAGTAGAAACTGAAGGGGAAAATGAAAGTTTATATCCTGATTTTTCTCTGAAACCTATAAAAATTACTGTTGAAAGACCACCACCACCATTTCCTCAAAGACTAAAGCAACAAGACAAGGGAAAAAAATTTGCTAAATTCTTAGACATTTTAAAAAATTGTCAATAAATATTACTTTTATTGAAGCTTTGAAACAAATGCCTGATTATGTTACATTTATGAAGGATATACTCAACAAAAAGAGGAAGTTACTAGATCATGAGACTGTTGCACTCAGTGAAGAGTGTAGTGCTATATATCAGAAAAAGCTTCCTAAAAAACTTAAAGATACTGGTAGTTTTACTATCTCGTGTGCTATTGGTGAAAAGTTTTATGGACAAGCATTATGTGATTGAGGAGCTATTATAAATCGGATGCCTCTATCAACTTTTAAAAGGTTAGGAATAAGAGAGATTGTATCAACTTCTGTAACTCTACAGTTAGTTGATCGATCTATTACATATCCTAAAGGAGTTATAGAAGATGTTCTGGTTAAGGTTGATAAATTTATCTTTCTCGTGGACTTTATCATTTTTGATATGGAAGAAGATATGGAAATACCTATCATTTTAGGAAGACCATTCCCAGCTACAGGAAGAGCCATGATAGATGTTCAAAAAGGAGAGTTGACTATGAGAGTAAATGACCAGGAACTGCCTTTAACATCTCAAAGTCAATGAAATATCCTTCAATAGAAAAAGATGTTGAATGTTTTAGAATGGATATATGCGATTGTTTGAGAAAAGAATATTTCAAAGAAAAATTTGAAGAAAATGAAGATATGGAAAAATATTATTATGATTAAATTGAGAACAAAGAAGCTGATTATATTCAGGAACAATTTGAAACGCTCGATTCAACAGCACCAGAAAATGAAATCTTAATTCCATCTATTGTAAAACTTCCTGAACTTGAATTAAGGACCCTTCCAAATCATTTGAAGTATGTATTTTTAGGAGAGTTTTCAACATTACCAGTAATTGTATCCTCAGACTTAAATGAAATTCAAGAACAAAAATTAATGGATACATTAAAAAAGTACAAAAAAAGCTTTTGGTTGGACTTTGGCTGATATAAATGGAATTAGTCCTTTGACTTGTATGCACAGAATTTTATTAAACAATGAACATAAACCATGAATTGATCCACAAAGGAGACTGAACCCAATTATGAAAGAAGTAGTTAAAAAATAGATTTCAATATGGTTAAATGTTGGAATTATATATACTATTTCAGACAGAACTTGGGTAAGCCCAATTCATTGTGTTCCTAAGAATGGAGGAGTGACTGTTGAAGCAAATGAGAATAATGAATTAATACCTATCAAGAAAGTTACTGGATGGCATACTTGTGTCGATTATAGAAAATTAAATGCTATCACTAGAAAAGATCATTTTCCTCTTCCTTTTCTAGACCAAATGTTGGATAGACTTGCTGGACACAAGTACTACTGATTTCTGGATGGATATACCGGTTACCATCAAATTCCTATTGCTCCTGAGGATCATGAGAAAACTACATTTACTAGTCCTTATGAAACTTTTTCTTTTCGAAGAATGCATTTTAGATTATGTAATGCACCTGCGACACTCCAGAGATGTATGATTTCTATATTTAGTAAGTTAATTGATGAAGTAATAGAAGTATTTTTTGATGATTTCTCTATATTTGGAACATCATTTGACGCATGCTTAAATCATCTTGAAAAATTTTTAGAGCTATGCTAAAGAACTAATTTCGTTCTAAATTGGGAGAAATGTTAATTTATGGTTGCAAGAGGATTTGTATTAGGGCATAAAATTTTGGAAAATGACATGAAAGTAGACCCTGTAAAAATTCAAGTTATAGTTAAACTACCACCTCCTACTACAGTGAGAGGGGTAAGAAGTTTTTTTGGACAGGCTGGTTTTTACAGGCGTTATATTAAAGATTTTTAAAAAATTACCAAACCTCTATGCCAACTTTTAGAAAAGGACAAGAAATTTGAATTTACCGAAGACTGCTCGAATGCCTTTGAGTTATTAAAGGAAAAACTAATCACAACTCTTATAATAGTTTCACCTGACTGGGAGAAACCATTCAAATTTATGTATGATTCTAGTGATTATGATGCTAGTGATTATTCTATTGGAGCTGTTCTTGGACGAAGATATTATAAAATTTTTAAAGTTATATACTACGCTAGTAGAACACTTAACGATGTAACAAATTAACTATACGGTTACTGGAAAAGTGTTACTGGCTATTATGTATGCTTTTGACAAATTCAGATCTTATTTAATTGAGAGTAAATGTGTAGTGCATACTGATTACTCTGCTATTAAATATCTAATTGAAAAGAAGGATACTAAACCAAGATTAATCCGAAGGGTACTTTTGATGCAAAAATTTGATTTTGTGGTAATTGATAGAAAGAGAAATGATAATCAAATTTCTGATCATTTGTCGAGACTAGAATATCACGAATTATCTGACACCGACAATGAAATTACAGACAGTTTCCCTGACGAACAACTTTATAATATTATTGAGTGGAAAATACCTTCGTATGTTGATATAGTTAATTATATAGTAAGTGATATTTTGCCACCTATGCTAACACTGCTGCAACAGAAAAAATTCATTCATGATGCGAAAGCATGATTTTGGGATGAACCATATTTATATAAGCAATGTAACGATCTTATTATTAGGAGATGTGTGCCTTATTTAGAAACTGAATTGATTATTCAAAAATGCCATGATTCTAAATTTGGAGGACATTTTGGTGTTGACACAACTGCACACAAAATTTTGCAAGTTGGATTTTATTGGCCTACTCTCTTTAGAGATGTTTACAAATATATCAAAACTTATGATAGATGCCAACGAGTAGGTAATATATTAAGAAGAAATGAAATACCTTTAAATTTCATGTTAGAAGTTGAGATTTTTGATGTTTAGATTTCATGGGACCATTTATTCTTTCATTTAGAAACTTATATATTTTAATTGCAGTTTATTATGTATTAAAGTGGATTGAAGCACAAGTTTTACCTCGTTATGATGATAAAAGTGTTTCAAGGTTCTTAAGGAAAAACATTTTCACAAGATACGGTATGCCGAGAGTGATTATCACTGACGGAGGATCCCATTTTAGAATAAATATATTTAAAGATTGGTAGAAAATTTTAATATTAGTCATAGAATCTCTATTGCATATCATCCTCAGACCAGTGGTTTAGCTGAAGTTTCTAATTGAGAGATTAAACAAATTCTAGAAAAGACTGTAAATCATAATAGATTAGATTGGTCTTCGAGATTGGATACTGCATTATGGGCATACAGAATTTCTTATAAAACTCCTATTGGAATGACTCCTTACAGACTCATTTTTGGAAAGACTTGTCACTTACCAGTAGAATTAGAGCATAAAGCATATTGGGCGATTAAAGAATTTAATTATAATTTGAAAAATGCTGGTCAGAAGAGAATGTTACAAAAGAATTAATTGAAAAAATTAAGAAATGAATCTTATGATAACGACATAATTTATAAGGAAAAACTAAAGTTAAGACATGATCGGAAGATTAACCAGAAGAACTTTGAACCAAGACAAGAAGTTTTGCTTTACAATACAAGGCTGAAGTTATTTCCTGAGAAATTGAAGTCTCGTTAGTTAAGACCCTTTAATGTGACTCAGGTTTATACTTACGGAGTTGTTGAAATTGAAGATCCAAAGATTGAGAATAGATTTAAAGTAAATGGACATAGATTAAAATCATATTTTGAGGGTAAAAGACCAAACTTTAAAGAGGTTTTATTGCTCAGTCAACTTGAATAACACCTGAATAGGTCAGGCTGACGACGTTAAAACAAGCACTTTATGGGAGGCAACCCATAGTTATCTTTATTTGTTGTGTATTTGTTTAAATTTATCATTAGTATGAGGTAGTATTGAACTCTACTACTTGTATTTACCCTTTGATCATCATAGAATTTGGAACCATAGAAAAAATTTGGAACGTATTCAGACCACGGCATTTTTGTGCAAATTTTACCTTGGGCGCCGACGACGCTATTGACGCTGCCGACGACGGGATTTTCTTAAGGGCCCTAACATTTAATTACACAAAGCTCGCCGAAGGTGCCATCGAAGCCGCCGACAGGGAGATAGACTAGTGGACAGTTTTTTAAGATTAAAATGGCAGTTTTTGGAGGTTTTAGGAAAATTCTTTCCCTATAAACTTTAATTGACGGTTCCAAAACTCTTCATTTCTAAAAAATGAATGGAAACTCCCTTGAATTCTTCTCTAATGGCTTCTAATTCAATAGATTACCCTAGACTTCAAGTGTTCAACCGGAGAAAGTTCATCAGTGTCGAGGGACAACAACTCATCAACAAGGTGTTGTTAAAAAGGATGCTAATTAAAGAAAGAGGTTTTGTGAGTCGAGGATCAAAAAATCCTTCGACAGCAATTGAAGAAATGATTGTATGGCGACGATGATAAGTATTTTGCTACACTACTGCCGCAATAGTCGTTCCTGTGGTGAAGGAGTTTTACGCCAATTTGGATGGAATCAACCAAGGAAGCATCAATGTGCGAGGTAGGTGGATGACGTTTAATTCTAGACGTATTAATGAATTGTATATGCTCGAGAATGTTCCTGTCTACAATTATTTCAATTTCATCCCAACGAGAAATCTAGTGAATGAGATCTATCAATATTTGACGGATGAAACTAAAGACTGGGAAGTTAGAGAAAACGGGTATGTTAGTTTTTTTGGTACACTTTTAAATCCCGTATCGAAACATTGGAACTTTTTTATTCCTGTGAAGTTATTACTGATGATGAAGGTTGGTAAATGTACCAAAGAAAGTGCTATATTGAATTATTGCATTCAAATGGGATGGCCAATTGATATTGGATCAATAATGGTGAAGTCTATTATGGGCCTGATCATTCAAGTATCATCTCAAGGGCTTGAACATCCTTCAACAATTTTCTCATTATTCAGTCTGTTCCAAGTTTCATACGAGATTTGGGAAAAGGTACTGCTACCTTGGAAACCTTTAGACCCAACCATAATGTTCACAACAAATGAAGAGGAGAAAGAGATGGGAACTATTATAGATCAATCATCACAAAACTCAATTCCAATTCAACCTCTAGTAACAGACAAGAAAATGACGATCTTGCACAAAATCAAGAAACTGGAGAAAGAGGTACAAAATTTAATGAATATAATAAAAAATATCTCTGATTTCTTTGATCAACTTGATTACAGGATTAAAGAACATTCTGATCATACTGGACATTTTGAAGGTAGTTTGATATGATTAATGAGAAAAATGGGATGGATAGAAGAAGATTCAACTGAAGAATTCTCATTCCAACCCTTCTATAGACTGTTTGTGCATGTTCAAGTGATGGGTGATATCAGAGGAGAAACTAGCACTGAATCATAGTAGTAGTAGTAGAATTGCTTTACTTTGTATGTTTCGTTATGTTGGACTTGATTTAAACTATATTTGTTTGTTTGCTTTCTATGTTTGCTTCTATGTTTTCTTTTTGATCTCAGTATAGTTGAGATTATGCTTGAATAGTTTGTTTTCAGCGTTTAGAGTGTTGTGGCTTAGATTGCAACACTGATTTGATGAATGTAGGTTGAGAAAATACCTAACTTATGTCTGTTAGGTAATGTGTATTGTAACGCTTGGATTTTATATATAATTGTGATGTTTTGTGTTGTGAATGTTAATTTGTGTTAATACATCACTTATTCACTTAAAATTTATGTTTAACATGATTGAATGGATGTTGACGAGACTTGAAATTGATCAAAATCGTAATAATTAGAAAAATGATCAAAATTTAAGAATCTCGCCGACGACGCACTAAAGGCCGCTGACAACATATTTTTTACGAGACTATGGAAATTTAATTTTATTGAGCTCGCTAATAGTACGAATGACTACGACCACGGAGAGATCCCAAAAATTACCTTTTAACTGTTATTTTGACCAGTTAACTGCCACTATTCGTCGCCTTCTTCCCTTATTTACCGAAAATTTCAACCTAGGGCTTGAGAGATCTTGGATTTGGGGTGATTTCAACACATTTTGATACAGAATTTGATCATCACTTGGTAAGATCTTCCCTTCTTTGTAAATATTTTTTATTTTCACCATGAATTTCTTCCACATTTAGGAATTCCGAGAAAATTGAAATTATAGAGAAAAGTCTTGGAAGAAATTCATGGAACTTAATTTAGAACTCTTAAACTTACCTTTGGAAGCCATTTTATTATTATTTTGGAGTTTAATTTAATTTTTGTAAATTTGATAGATCGAAAATGGCTCCCCGACAAAAG
This sequence comes from Papilionanthe hookeriana x Papilionanthe teres, assembly GCA_022702705.1. Taxonomy (NCBI): domain Eukaryota; kingdom Viridiplantae; phylum Streptophyta; class Magnoliopsida; order Asparagales; family Orchidaceae; genus Papilionanthe; species Papilionanthe hookeriana x Papilionanthe teres. The sequence continues at coordinate 89,965,302 of CM040430.1, read as the reverse complement.
AGGTGACATGAGTTTGATGAGGCTCGATTTATTAAAGCAAAAGCCCAGTCAAGATACAATTAAATCTTTCAAGGAAAGAGATGTATTCAAGATCGAGTTTTTGATAATTCTAGAGGAGAAGTAGAACAAGTTATTGGAGAAAGAAATTGGGAGAACTTTTGCTACACTACAAACAAAGCTGCTGTAGAAGTTGTAAAAGAGTTCTATTCCAATCTGACTCAGCTTGAAGACGAGCCTGTAAAAGCAAGAGGTTTTTCTATTGATTTTAATGATGCTCGCATTAATTCCTTTTACGAACTTAACAATTTTTACTTTAGCGAGTTTGAAATATTTGGAACTATGGAAGGTCCATTAGACGATGTCATTGACTTTCTCACTGATGGGAATGGGGCATGGAAAATTAAACAACGTGAACGAATAAACTTCCCTCTTTACATGATAAATGCCACAACTAAAGCATGACATTATTTCATATGTTCAACTTTTCTACCTACATACCATCATAGTGAAGTATCGAGAGATAGAGCAGTTCTGAATTTCTGTATTAAAAAAAGTATAAGTATAAATGTGGGTAATATAAGTTATAAGAATATTTTGGCCACGACAAAGAGTGAATCAAGTGGAGGTCTAGGACATCATGGTCTCATTTATGCACTTTGCCAATTATCTGGAGTGGAAGCTAGAGATAATGAAGAAAGGGTGTACCCTATGAAACACATTAGTAAAGCTAATTTGAAGAAATACGAATCCCATGAAGAATGGAGATCTCGGAGTAGGAGCAAAGCACCTTCTACTAGTAGAGATATCACCTCTACGAGTTATGACGCTTCTGCCTCAAGCTCCCCTACACTTTATGATTTGATGAATGAGATGACCTACGCAGCGGAAAAATTTTAAAAATTTTGATGAAAGACTCGAGAGATTAGATCAAAGGATTGAGGGATTAGTGTGGAGACACGATCATGATAGTGAGTATCTTCAGCAACATTCTGATTTCGAGATTGCTTATTATGATGCCAGGCTAGACACTACAGAGGTGAGCCCGATGTTACTTTCTTGAATGCCCCCAATATACTTGTTATCAACCCAATCCACCTACTGACCAGGGAGATGAAGACATAGTATGGGATTTTGATGTCTGATCTTAAAATTTGTGATTGTGATGTATAAGTGTTTTGTTATAGTATTTTTATTATATTGTTTGTAATCTGTGAACTGTATTAGTTTCTGAGATATGTATTTTGTTTGTAGTTTCTATTTTATTTTTGGATGAATTGTGATGCATAGATTGTAATTGTAATTGTGAACTCAAGTTAAAATAGTAGACTGTGTGTTATTGTGTTTTGAAATGCAAATGCTACTTGGTATTGTACTGTGTAGTATAATTGTTGTTGTTAAATGCTGTGTTTTATGTACTTATTTTAAAATTTCATTACCCCAGCAAATTCTTTAATCTGTTATATGTGTAGAAAAGTTCCTATTATTACAGGCCAGTTGAAGTTAAAAATTTTCGAGAAAAACCTACAAAATTTCAGAAAGACGAAAATGCCTAAAGTGTAAAGGTATGATTTATATTTAGAATTATTCTTTCCACCCCGTATTATTTCTATTTATTGAAAACTTTAAGTTTGGGGGGGGGGGAGAAAAATATTAACTGTTATGTGTTCTCAATTAAAATATTTTCAAAATTTATAAATATGATTTTTGTGATAAAATTTAATTTAGTTAACTATATTTAGAATTTATTTAAATATTGTATAAGAATCAAGGAAATATTTTTTGGTAATGAAAATTAATTTTGTAAGTTAAGATATTTAGTATAAGTGGATAAGACTATAGTTAACTATTTAAAGTAAAGAAAACTATATTTTGAAATATTAAGAATCTTTGAAATTTAGTTGAGAAAGAAAAGATTGTGGCTCAATGAGTAAAGACTATGAATTACATATAAGGTAAAGAAATGCTTTAAGATTCAAATTTAGGAAAAGAAGAGTTAAATTCAACATTATTAACAGTCTATCCATATATAGTAATCCTCACTTGAAAAAGAAGAAAAAGAAAAAGAAAGGATTGAAAAGCAATCCAAAAAGAAAAGAAAAGAAAAAAAGTAAGTGAGGAGAAGCTTGAGGAGATGCCTTATCAAAAATTGGATTCACTTGGATTAACCTAAAGGGAAAACGAAATACATGTCTGAATTTATATTGATGAAGTAGTATTTTTACTAGTAGTGTTCTTATGAATTTCCTATCATTTGAATATTATAAGTGAATTGATACTGCAACATATAGTCATTCTTGAAATGAATAGAAGACTAGAACTCTTAGACTTGATGACTACATAGCCCTACATATACAGAGTTAATCTAATTACTTGAAAATCTTTCTAAGAAATCTTACAATGATATTTATTTAAACCAAAATTATAGTATTTTTTAATTAGAACTTTACCGCAATGAATTATAACTTTTATGTAGTACTAAAAATTACTTAAGGACAAGTAATAGTTAAGTTTAGGGGATTTTGACCTACTGACAATATGTTAAGATTTTCATGCCTATTTTATATTGATTTTGATGATATTGCACTTTAAAGAAAGATAATTCTGATGTTTTGTTGCAGGTATGTAGATTTATGGACATTGGAGCGAAAAGATGCAAAAAAGAGAAAATTTGGAGCAAAAAAGACCAAAATATGAAGATTTAATCTAGGGAGCCGACGGCGAGATCGAAGGCGATAACGGTGGATTTTTCCCAAGAGTTCAGAAATATATTACCAGGAAGGTCGCTGATGGCGAGATCGAGGCTGCCGTCAGCGGGCCTTAAGAGAGAGAGTCCAAAGCCATGTATTCTAGAAGCCCGCCGCAATGAGTAAGTTGGTTCTCTGACAAGGTGCATTGAATGTGGACGATTTTTGAAAGGATGCTTGGGTAACTCTTGGAAACTCTTCAACTACTTTAAAAGAAGCTTATGGAGGCTGAAAAAAAAGGTCCACCACATGTTCACCAGGTGTTTAAGGAGTCTAGGAGTGTGTACGCTGTGTGTCCACTACGTGTCTACCAGATATCTAAGGAGTTTAGGAGTGTGTTAAAGTGTGCTCACTGTTTCTATTAGTGTTGGTTGTGCCATTAGAGTATTGGAGAGTGAGTTTATTTAGTGTCATTTGTGAGGAATTCTTCAAGAGATTGTAAGAGTGGAAGGAAAGTGAGAGATTTCTTCCTCCTTGCCGCTTCGAAGGAGAATTCTATGTGTTGTAAAGAAAGGAAGAGATTCAGAGGAACTTCAAGGAGTTTGCTTTGGGAGGAATTCGTGATAAGTAGTATTTACTTATTATAGTTTGTATAACTTTACTTTTTTATATGAAATCCAAGTTTTGTCGTACCTTCTCCATGAAATCTGAGTAGTTTCTCTGTCTTTCTCCTTGTTTTGAGATTATTGTGAAATGGTGATTTGAATTGGTTGTGCCAAGAGAATGTTAAAGAAGTTGTGATAATCTTTTCACTTCAATCTTAATTTACTTTCAATATGGCTAATTGATTTGTTAAAATATGTTAAGTTTAACAACTAAAGTGAAGATTACATCTAAGATTCAGGGAGGTCAAAGTCCTTGAAAGTAGGTTTCAAATAAATAGAGAAATATTATTTATCGGGCGTAGAATTGGAGATTTTAGAGTGACAGACTAAAATCCTCAATTTGGTCCTATCATTTGGGTGCTGAAGTGTAGATGTTAGCCCTCAGGTGAGGGGAATGTGGGAGCTTCGAAGTGAGAGCCGGTACCCTCCCTGCCTAGCAGCAGATTCAGTAACCAAGCTTAAAATTAGTCAGTGTTCTTTATGCGTAGACCAAAGGGTAAAGAATAGGTATGCTCCTATTTAGCACAACACAATTTTAAACTAATTCTAATTATCCTTTCACTTAAATTTCTTAACAAAGGAGAAGGATGCTTGCATATATATTAAACCTCACTTTATTAGTAGAAGTAGTTATATGTTAGTAGAATTACTTTATTAAAATTCCATCTTATTTACGATTGGATTTACTAGTTGTGATTCTGAATTGGGTTCTATAATCCTAGTCCGTATCCTTTAAAATAACCTTGTGGGATCGATATCCAGGACTCCAATAGAGCCTTGTATTACTTGAGTGAGACGTATACTTGTGTTGATAAAGGTAACTCAACAATTATTGAATATATTATATACTTTTTTACAATATTAGGATTACGCTAAGTACGCGGAGGCCGGTTCAATCGGTCGCTAAAAGCGAAAATTTTCAAAGTTAGATTCAGTTTAGTTTCACAATAAGATCAATTTAATAATTAAGCATCCACCCATATACACAAGTATATGTATCGTTCAAGTAATACAAAGCTCTAGTGGAGTCCTGGTTATCAATTCCACGAGGAAGGTTGGACATACTCAAAGTATAGTATAAGAATGAAATCCAATACTTAATTTACTATGTAAGTTTAGGAAATATTAAAGTTCCTAGTGTAACGATAACTAAATGCTAAGTTAACTAAAGTTATTTTCTAAATTTTTTAAACAAAATTAACTAACACAGACAAATTTTTTTAATGAAAGGTTCAAATATGGAAAATGCATCTTTCCCCTGACAATGATACTGTGATGAGTGAATGATATAGATTGATAAAATTTTTTATTGTCCCAAATAGAATAATTCATATTCTTTACCCTCTTTAGAGTACCCCCTCTTCAAAGTTATGTAAAGAACATTGAAAAATCATAGGCTTAGTCCCTAAATTTATGGTTAGGATGGGAGGATACTGGGTCTCACTTCAAAGCTCGCACTTCCCTTTACCTGAAGCTAACCCTAAATTTAGTTATAAAATCACATTTCTCTTTTTATTTGTACTCACCACCATGAACTACATAACTCATCCATGGAAATTTATTGAATTCTCCACTTTTTGTTGTAGAACACTTAGTCCTCTCAGATTGAATGTTTCATAAGTTTTAACAATTCATTTGGCCAGATCGAAAAGTAAATGAAGTACAAAGTGAAAATCATTACAATTTCTTAACATTTAAATGACACATTAAATCTATATCATCACTTTACCACATCTCATTGCAAGGAGAAGGACAAAGTAATCTACTCAAAATTAGTGAGGAAGATATGACAAAACAAGGATTATATATATAAAAGCAAAGTCATAAAAACCACAAAAAGTGAATACAACTTATCTTAATTTCTTCCTCAAGCAAATCCTTTGAAGTTCCTTTGAATCCTTTTCTCACTTGAGAACAACACTCAGTGCCCTCTTTAGAATAGTAAGGAAGAAGTAAACTCTCATTTTCCTTCTTATTCTACACTCCTTAGAGAAGAATCTCTCACAAAGCAAGAATTCTACACACTTGAACACACTCACACACTCACTCTCCAAAACCTTAACACACTTTACTCACACTCGAAAGACTCCTCTCCCTCTCTTTTCTTTTTTTCTTGACGTCCAAAACTATTTGAAATAGTTTAGAAACAAATTCCCCAAGTATTTCCTCAAGCAACCCTTCAAAAATTTTCCAAATACTTTAAATTTGGCCTCCACCGACTTTGGGCACTGCTGACGCCCTATTACCTATTTAATTCTGAACTCTCTGGATTTAGGCGCCGGCGACGCCAGTAGGCTGATTTCTTCATTTTGCATCTTTTTTCTTCAAATTTGTTTATTTTTGCTTCCTTTTGCTCCAAACACCTAAAATCATCATACCTGCAATGAAACATGAAAATAACTTTTTTTAAAGTGCAATATCAAAAAAAATGAGTACAATTTTTATATATATAAAACTAACATTCTTTTGGTGCATCAAAATTCCCCAAACTTAATCATTACTTGTCCTCAAGTAATCTTTTACTACTTACAAATATAACTCATAGTAGTGAACTTTCACCTAAAGAATACTATATTTTTTGATTTAAATGAATATAATAGTAAGATTCTTAGAAAGATATTCAGTAACTCAGGTCAAAACTACATGTATAAGAACATTTAGTAGTCAAGTCTAAGAGTTCTAGTTTCCTATTCATTTCAAGAATAACCATAATTTATCACATTAAGGGTACTTTGAAGGAAATTTTGAAAAAGAAGCTTAAGAAAACTCTATTGAAAAGTAGGCTAAAACTTTAAATACAAATTAATAAATGTAACTAAGTTTTTCATTTAAGTTGATTCAAGTAAGGCAAATTTTTTATTAGGCATCTCCTCAAGCTTCTCCTCACATGTATATATATATATATATATATATATTTGGGAAGAGAGCTATTCTTGGCCCCCTACATGTTAATAAAAAAGTATGCGAGTTGCAAAAGAGAGATCCCCTAGGGAAGAAGATCCCGTACAACTCCACACCGAAAAGGAAAAGAGACTAAGTAAATGAAATAAACTAGTGAGTAGCGGCCATTCCCGGTAAAAGAGGAGAACAACCACGAAGAAAATACCCAGAAAAGCAAATAACCAAGTAAAAAACCAAGTAAAACAAAAAGACACAAAAATGCTCCTACGGTAACTATAAACGGCTTTAACCGAGGTGCGGGGAGAGTAACAAATCTTTGGGACATCACTCCAAAATTACGAAGTGAGGGGCTTGGAAAGAGTCGGCCTGGATGAAATGAAGAAGGCTGAGGGATGTAGAGTAGAGGAGACCTTTATCTCTTATGAAGATAAAGCTTTTTAGCAATCTAATTAGCGAGTCACGTTACCTTCTGCGAAAATAAAGTTAAATTGAACGATGGGCGAGGCGACAAAGATCGATTTTGTAAACCCGAGTGGAATGGTGCCGAGGAGGAAGAAGGTCATTCGAAAGTCTTGTAATAGAGTAGAAGAGTCTCCCTCCACAATGATGAAAGACCATTGAAAGAGTGTAGCAATGTGAAGAGCCCAAAAAACGGCGACCGATTCGGCTTCCAATGGATCGGCGAGCGATGAGTGGGAGCTGGAAGAAAAGCAAACCTTTCCCGGTATGGTCTACTGAAAATGCCTCCGAGTGCCAACAAATTGATCATTGAAAGCACCATCGGTATTGACTTTAATATAAGGAGGGCTAGGGGCTTTCCAAAAGATCTTAATAACTTTGTGAAGCATAGGTCCATTTGCGGACAAGGAAGCTCGAAGAAAGTTTGGAAAATTTTTAACGAGAGATTAATTTAGAGATAAAAGTGAGGCGATGGGTAACAACCACAGTCAGCTTTATGAAGCACCCCATCATATTTAACCCCATTTCTATGCATCCGAATGAACCAAGCCACTATACGAGGGATCTCCCGAGCTTTAACTTTACGCAGGGAATGCCGGGAATCATTAAAATCTTGCCAATCTAACAACGAGTGATTAATTTTCAATTCTGCGATCGGACACGACCAAACCTCTTGGGAGAAGGGGCATTTAAAGAAAAGATGATTCGGAGTTTCGAATTAACGGCACGAGAGAAGGCATTTAGAAGGGCCTCTCGAGACCTTTGAGTTTTAGAATATCATCGGTTGGGAGGAGCCCATGGAAGATTCTCCGAATGAGGAAGGACATGGAGGAGTAAGATATTTGTTCCATATGCTTATTGCTTGGTGACTGATTCGAAGTTGATAGTGGAATAAATGTGCTTGGTAATCTTCGCTATTCTTACAATTTATCCATACGAGTTTATCGGGTTGATACTATCGAAAGGGGATAAGAGCCACACGATCGACGAGCGAGAATCGGCAAGTAATAGTTTCGGTTTAGGAATGGACCAATTCATGTTGTCCCAACGACGCGGGAAATAGGGAAGTGGTCTTTGTTAATATTAGGTAGGGGAACCAAAAGTTCCTTTTGACACCAATTATCTTGCCAAAACAGGATGTCACCCTTACCTGACTCCGGTAAATAAGAGATTCGAGTTGTTTCCTTGTTAATGAGCATATGTTTCCAGTTCTAGAAATACTGTTTTGATTTGAGAGGCTAAGGGATGAGTGGTTCTACAATATTTCCCATTCATGAAATGAGCCAGAAAGTGTACGCTCACTGAAATGAATCCATAGCTTCGAGAAATTAACTTTCTTTAGGTGTTTCGAAGCCTTTAAAACCTAAACCACCAGCAACTTTAGGCAAGGCTACTCTTTGCCGGCTAGCCATAATAAGTTGTTTTCTATGACCGGACCATAGAAATCGTTAAATATTCTTTCGATACGAATCCTGGAACTTTTCTTTAAGCAAGCCATCTGGAGGATATAAGCGGGAAAAGAGGTTAATATGTTATTTAGGAGTGTGAATTACGCACCGGATGAGAGGAAGGAATTGGACCAATTTGAGAGTTGATTATTCGACTTGGCGATGATCTCCTCGAAAATGAGTTTGTTTAGATGCTGCCTTTGATAAGAAGAACCCCCGAAGCACTTTATGGGAAGGTTGGTTTTGACAAAGCCGGTGAATTCGGTGGTCCGATGGATAATGTTAGGGTGGATGTGGTTGGGGAATAGCAATTCACACTTGTTTTTGTTGAAATGAAGGCCGGATATCATGTTGAAACTTGTTGAGACGGTACATCACCTTATTGACGGCAACTTTAGAAGCTACGGAAAATATCATTAAGTCATCGGCATATAAAAGGTGAGAGATGTTAATATCGACTGTGGTGGAATTGAGCATAAGGGTGGGAGGAGACACGAGTATCCATCGGCCTTGAGAGATGATCCATAACAATGATGAAAATGGTGGGAGAGAGTGGATCACCTTGTTTAAGCCCTCTAGTAGCTCTGAAATCACCTCAGCATTTGCCATTAATGAGGATCAAATGGTTATTATTCTGAAGCCATCTCTTAATGAGTAAACAAAAGTTATTGGAAAAACCTCTAGCATGCAGCACCTGAAGAATAAAGTTCCAATCAATAGTATCATAAGCCTTTTTGATGTCAAGTTTATAAATCAAGTTACCACCCCTACAAGGTCTGTCCAAATCCAACAAAAGTTCTTGAGCAAGGAGGGCATTATCGGCAATGGATCTGCCTTTAACAAAGTCGATTGGTTGGGGCTGATAATATGAGCAAGATGAGGTTGCAATGCTGCCAACCAAGATTTTGCGATAACCTTGCGATAACGGTGGTTAGGCTAATTGGTACATAGTGGTTCCGGCACTTGGGGGCATTGGTCTTAGGCACAAGCACAATAGTAGATGCATGGAAGTATTGGGGAATGTCCCTTCCGGAAAGAAGCTTTGGATAGCGGTGGTGACCTCGGCTTTGCAAGTGTTCCGGGTTTTTATAGAAGTCGGCCATTGCCCATCGGGACCAGTGATTTAGAGCCGTCGATAGAGTTAAGTGCCACCCAATTTCCTCGAGTAAGGGAATATCAGCTAATTGTAGAGACTGGTGTAATTATACTCTTTATTAAACAGGCTATCATCAATAGGAGATCTGCTGCCAGGCTTAAAAGTCAGAAGTTCCTGGTAATACTTGACAGCATCATTGGCAATAGCAGCTTCCTCATTGAGTAGAAGACCTTGGTCATTTAAGATGGAATGTATATCATTACATTTCCTTTTGAATTTAATCCATGCATGAAAGAATCTAGTGTTCCTATCTCCATCTTTGAATTTAGTAGTAGCGACTTTATGTCTAAGGAATTGAGTCTGCCCGATCGATAAGAGTAAGTAGATGTTCTTGAGCGGTGACCATCGCGGTATTTAGTATCATCGGTGAGGGCGGCAACTTCCCGAAGAGAGTCCTTCTCGGCATGTTACAATGTTTTGAGTGATGTCACCGATAGTCTCCCAACTCCGATGAGAAAGGACGGCGAGCCAATTTCGATTGAAGATTACGAAGTACGAAAAAGTATTGGAGTGGGGACAAACAGGTCCTTTGCTTAGAGATAATAGATTGAAATTGGGGGTGGGAAGACTAGAAAGTCGGGAATGCGAAATGGGGAAGCTTGGTTTGGTTGGGGGAGTAGAAATGGAAATAAGTAATGGTACGTGATCGGACCAGGCAAAATTTAGATGTGAAATTGTAGTATGAAGAAAAGTATGGTGCCAAGAATTATTTGCCAGGGAATCTATCAAGTCTCTCCCAGATTTTACCCCTCCTCAAGTAAAAGGGTTCCCTTGAAACCCCGAATCAAAAAGATTTGCTCTGCGGATATTATCATTAAACTCGGTAACTTGGTTGAGATTAGGAGGCTGCACACAGATTTTTCTATAGTAGAAGAAATGTTGTTGAAATCTCCACCCATGATCCGGCTAGAGACTCCCTAAGAGCTAATAAGATGGATTTCTTGCCAGAGTTCTCTTCTAGCAGTTTTAGTGCAGCCTGCATAAACAAAAGTTGTAGCGAAAGAAATACCATTAACTGTACAATGTAAATGAATCAATTGAGGATTGTCCACAATAACTTTGCATTGGAGTTCCTGCCTGCTGAGAACCCAGATTTTATTGGAGGAGTTAGTAAAAATGGAACAACCAGCAAACTTGGAAAATAGTTTGGATTTGTGTTTGTGTACCAATGGTTCAAGAAGCAGAATACCCCAGAGTTGTTGTTTCTTAAAGAGATGCAATAGCCTTTTAAGAGATGAGGGGTGGGCCACACCCCTAATATTCCAACATAAAAAGTTAAACATCTGGGGGTTTAGGCTAGGGAGGGGAGTGAGCTGGGGCTGATCTGGATCTAGATCTAGTTCTGCCACTTCTAATATCAGGTGGGGTGGTGATACTTTCCCCACCTTGGGTTAGTTTTTGAAGTTCAGATAACACCTTTTTCTTCTTTTTTGCCTTTTGTTCCTGCCAGGCAGCTTGAATATTGATACAGGATGTAGATATAATATACATGGAGGGTATAATGACCTGCTCGATGATATCACGTTTGTGTGAGTCTTTTAGAGCTTTAATTGGGAGTTCGGGGGGTAATGTAGAGGTGTCTTCTTGAGCGGGATTTATCGGATCTCTGGGATAATCTGCTGGGTTCACAACTACATGATATATATATATATATATATATATATATATATATTACTTTTTGGGATTTATTTTCAATCCTTTTTCTTTTTCTCTTCTTTCTTCTTTCTTTTATTTTTTTTTCTTGTGAGGATTACTTTATTTGATAGCCTTAATAATTATTAACTTCACTCTCCTCTTCCTAGAGTTGGAACTTGACACATCTCTTTACTTTATAAATATATATTAGCTTTATGATTCATCATAGAGTCACAATCCCTTCTTCTCACATAAATCTCTAAGTCCCATAACATTTCAAAGATACAGTTTCCATTACTTTCAGTAGTCAACTATAATTCAATCCTCTTATACTAAAATATCTTAACCTCATAAAGTTAACCTTTATCATTAAAAACTTTCATTCAAATCCACTATGATATTTAAATGAAATCAAAATTTAGTTATCTAAAGTTAGGTTCAACTACTAAAAGTTATGTTAATAATTTCTGAAAATATATTAAATGAGAATAGTAAGAGTTAATATTCTACTTCCCCCAAATTAAGTATTCATTACATATAAATTTGTAAAGGTAAGTAGTAAAAAAAAAAGAAAACTAACCTTTTTGTGCTGGGATTCTGAAATCTTCTAAAGCTATGCTCGTATTAATAAAAATTAAGCTACCAAGCATTAAACAGTTAAAAGAATTGTTATATATATAATATTTGAAAATTTGCAAGGTGAAGAAACATTAAAGACTTAAACTTTAAACATTCAACATAGTATTACAGTCTTAATCTAAATAACTAAATAAACAACACAACGTTCATTACATTCACATTACTAACACAATTAAAATTACGGTTTACAACGACATAGAGAAAAAATCAACTAACACATCAAAGTAATACACAACACAAATAAAAACAGAAATCACATAACTACCAATCATCCTCAGTAGCATCTTCAACCTCATCTACATAATCAGGTCGGTAAGAAACATAGTTGTGGCACGTAAGAAATATCACTCCAATGTCTCCCCTCATGAATCTTACCTGAGCATCATGGTAGGCTATGTCATAATCAATTCTCCTCCTCTGATAATCATCATTAACATTATTCTGGGTTTCTAATTCATCAACTCTGCCATGGAGTCTCTCAATACTAGCACTCTGAATCCTTAACTACTCCATAACATCAGATAAGGTAGGTGCCCTCAAAAGTAGTAGGTATGTCATGGCTAGCAGAAGGAATATCAATACTCCTACTTCCTCCTCTCCATCCCACATGAGCCTCATAAGTATGAATATTAGCCTTGGTAATAGACCTCAATGAATGAACTAGCTCATCATTGCTATCAAATTCTACTCCAGACTATAGACATAATGCATGAATCAAGGCAGGATGTCCTAATCCACCAGTGGTTTCTCCACTTGCAATAGTCTAGATACTCTTATAGATAATAGCTCCAATATCTATCTTTTTAATGTTCTGAATTTAGTAGTTCAAAATAGCTCTGTCTCTAGTAACTCTATTATGATGGTAAGAAGGTAATAATCTTGCTGAGGTGAAATAATGTGAGGCCTTAGATGCTACATTCAACATGGAAGCAGAGAAGTTAATCCTTTGTCTTCGCTTTATCTTCCATTCCCCTTTTCCATCAGTAAGAAAAGAAATCACTTCATTTAGTCTAGCATCCATAGTACCAAAATTCTCATAGTCACAGTATGACGCTCTTCCTAACTGGTAAAAATCATTAAGAGGATCAAAGGTAAATTCTACCATTTTCGCTCACACAAGCACATATTCACTTTCAGTCCATGACAGATTTTCATAAAACTCTTGAACTATACTCATGATCACTTCAGTAGCACAATGACAAAATATCTCCTATTTTCTATCAACAATTAACTATTCTACCAATCCGCTTGAATTTTCAAAAGCTCGATCTTGAATACTCTTGTTATTTTGAAGGGTTGAATTAAAATGAAATTGTGCTTTAACATTCACAATTCTATCCTCATCAAAATCCAATTTCCTCTACCCTTTACTAGTCTTTGGAGCCATATCAAGATTTTCTAAAAATATGCAAGAAAAATCTAATAAATTTCAAATCACAATGTTGAAGAATCAAAAAGCAAATCTCAATAAGTAAGAACTTTTGTCACTATGGATAATCTCAAAGAATCATAAAAAATTCAAAATTTTGGATCTACATAATGTGGGAGATTTCCATGGCAAAAATAAAAAATATTTAGTTTAGGTTAATGCTCATACCAAGAGAGGACAAGATCTACACTTTATAAGCCTTTAAATTGCTTCAAATTCACAATCTAGCAAGCCCTACATCTCAATTCGGCTTTGGCTTGAGGTTGAAGATGATGGAACGGGCAAAAATGGTGGGGTCCCAGGGCAAAAATCACGATTTTAAGTGAAACAGGGCAGTTTATGGGTTTGGGCACCGTTGACGCTGGATTGGGTTCCATCAACACTCTATTTAAATAAAATGCCCAAATTCTGTATTTGGTCGCCGTCAGCACCAGTTCAAATTCTGGGTCCATATTTTTTTGCGATTTCGATCATTTCTAAGTTACACCATCATATAATTAACCTTTTTAAGCATCTTTTTCATCAATTAAGCATGTAACTAACATTAATTTCATACAAAAAACACAAAACATCACTTTAATAGATATAATCCACATTACAACATATATATTTAAGCACTCACTAAATAAGTTCTTCAAGCCATATAACATAAATATTCAGCATCACAAACATGCTACAATACTTTAACACTAAAAATTAAATGTAGACACAAATTGCAAGAATAATAAATCCAAACATAAGTTACATAGTCAATCAAACCAACTACTAAAAAAACCAAAGCATAATAAAATATAAACACCAAATACTAAATATATAGTAGAGTCACTACACATCATCAGTCTCTGAACTATCATCTCCTTTGATATCTCTCATGGATTGATGAAGCACGAACAAATTAAAAAGTGACGATAAGGGAACTCATCAGTTGGATCCTCTACAATCACAGCTTTCTTCTTCATCAAATTTACCAAACTATCTTCAATTCGCCCGTTGTGATCAAATTGCACTTTCATCCTCCAATCCAAGTGATTAAATAAATCAGAAATATTGTTTATAACATTCATCAAATTTTGTACCTCTTTCGCTAATTTCTTAATCTTCTTCAAAATCACCTGCAAACATTCAGGAAAATAGGGTTGAATATGTTGTGAACTCTTAGATGATTGATTTGTAATAATGCTCATATCATTCTTATCTCCAATTTCCTGACAGTCAAATAGGTTAGTTAGGTTTAGAGGCTTCCATGGAAGATGCACTTTTTCCCAGCTTTAATATGACACTTGTGACTAGCTGCAAAGAAGAAATATGGTGGAAAGATGTTCAAGCCCATATTTATATCCATGAACAATCAATCCCAATACATATTTCACAATTATAGTGCCAATATCGATAGGCCTTCCCTTTTGAAGACAAAAATTCAATATTGCACTTTCATGTGTCACTTTACTTATTTTGATAGTTGGGAGTAACTTTGCAGATATAAAAAAATGCCATTACTTCGACACTGGATTTAAAAATTTATTAGAGAAACTTACATATCCGTTGTTTCTTATCTCTCAATCATCACTGTGTTGACCTCAATTTTTTGAGGATCATTTCAAAGTCAGTTTAATATAAGAATTATACCAATATTTACTTCCTAAATCCCACTGATAGTCACCAAACCCTAGTGACTAGGATAAAACACTATGATGACGATGAATTATTGCGTATCGTCGCCATCAATTCCCATATCATGTCAACGTTAAGGAGTCACCAGTCTATTTATACTGCCCAATCTTTAATCCCCTTTTGAAAAAGAGTGAGAGGAAGGGAACAAAATAGACAATCAAAGGAAAGGTAGTGTGATATCTTTATAGGGAGAACTTTAGAATGATCTTATCCTATTAGGAAAATCACAAGTCTGGTAACCAGAGATTTTTAGATATTTAACCTATTCTGGGTTCTTTTTACTTTTTCTATAGAAGCAAGCTTCTATATTTAATTACATCCTAGAAAATTCTAGTTTTGCCTAAAAAAACTCTTAATTAATGTTAAAAACTCATTTTTATGAATAATTTTTAGGAAAATAAACATACAAATGTTTTAGTCCTAATGTTTATCCCATTTTGTCATGAGATATTATATTAGTCATTTATGTCATGGGGTATCTTCTATATAAATTATTTTTTTGTTATTTTGTTTATGATTTTTATTTTATCATGTTGTTGACCTCATTTTTGATGAGGTCTTCTCTTCTTCTCTTTAGTACTTAGGATCTAGCCTTAGGCTTTTCCTTTGACTATCTTAGAGGATTAGAACTGGGACCCACCACTTAGAAGTTCAAACCACTTCTTAACTCCCTGCAAACTCCACAAACTTGACTGTAGACCCCTAATAACCTAGAGGGTTGAAATCAAATGTGGAAGTTTAAAGGATGAGTTCTATAGGACTCTTTGGCCTTAGGACTACCACAGGTGGCACAGTGCAGTGAGGGGCTGACTTACACATACACTACATTTATACACTACACTTTCACACACCTCCTAAAACCACACCCATACCCGACTTGACCTCCGACTCATGTAGGTGATTCACATGGATGGTCCTTAACCCACTAAGCCCTTGGCTAAGAGGGTTAGGAACAACATATTGGATGCCTCGAAATGAGTCCCTTCATGGCTCATGTGGGCTTGATATGGCTTCATGGCTCAACCAAAATAATTTTATTCCACTTACATTCACCCGATCTTCAATTTTCCAAATTTTCGATTTTTGACCCAGGGACCCTACACACTTCAGCTACCCAAAACCGCTGAAATTACCCAAATTTTTGCAAAATTTCCAAATCACCCAAAATTCCTCAAAACCATTCCTAAACATTTCCACATCACTCAAATTGATCATCCATAGCCAAAAATACCAAAAATTCCAAGAATACCTCCCAATACCCTCCAAATACCCAAAATACCCTCCTTGACCCAAAAATCCAAAAAATTCCGAAAATTCCCAGAAAATTCCACAAAATCCCAAATATTCCCAATTTAATTTTGTTCAACTACACCATGGGCCAATTTCGTCAATTTACCCTACTTTTATCAAAACCCCCAATTGGACCCATTTTAACCCTAAGTGAACCTAATGTCAAACCAAACCTACCTAATTGACCCAAATTCTGGTCCAATTCAATTATAAAATTCAATTCAGCATTCCTAACACCAATCTAGACAAAATCCAAGTCCAATTTGATTGACATTTGGATCCAATTTCACTTTTGGCCTTAAAGCCCAATTTGGACCCATGACCCAAACCTAACCCAAACTCACCCAATTCAACTCCAATTAACCCCAAATCTTTTCCAAATCTTCCTTAAAATTCCCACAAACAAAACACTAACATCATTTGTCCAACATTTAGACCCAAACCTCACTCAAATTCAACCCAAAGCTAAAAGGCCCAATTTTGACCTAAACCCAAACCTAACCCAAATGAGCCCAAACCCCAAAATCAAAGCCCAACCAAAGTCAAAACCTCTTTAAAACACTCCCATAAACATTTCCCAACATTAATTTTACATCAGTTTCAACCCTAGCTCAACATTGGCCCAAGTTAGCCCAATTTGACTTATATTGGCCCATTCACGAAAGAGCTCAAATTCAACCCAATTCGAACCCAAATCACTCCCAATTTGCTCCAAGTCACTCATGACACATCTATGAGCTAAACCTAACAATTATTTGGCCCAAGCCTTTGCCAAAATTTTAATCCTAAAATCCATTTTAAAATCCAAAAGCCACTTCCCTAAACCATTTTAAAAGCCATTTCCACCAAATACAAAAGCCCGAAATTGGCCCTAAAGCCCACATGGCAATTTCTTTTCATCATACCTTTAATTGATATCACCCCTAAGTTTCAAAATCATCATTAAACCATTCCAAATCAAGCTTCATACAAATTCCCATCAAATTACCAAAAATTTCTAAAATCCATTTTCATGAAATTGACGAAGCTTTTCCCCAAGCCAAAGACAAGCCATGCAAGCCATGGACAAGCCACATGAAGCCATGGAAGGTTTGACATGTGATCAAGCCATTAATGGCAAAAGGAGGAGCCTCTTTTAAGCCCCCTTAAAAGGTTTTAACCCTTTTATGCTTCACCTTAATCCATGATTAATCAAAATATTCATGGATGGTGACTTCTCCACCCTTTACTAGCTGATCCATCGATCCTCCCTCGGCCCAAATCGGCCATGGGGAGGTGAACCAAGCCCAAAAGGTGGGTTGACCCATTTGGACCCAAAATGAGCTCCTCCCCATTCCATTTCAAATCGACTCCTCTACACATGTCGATGGCCAATTAGCTGCACTAAGCCCCAGCCACGACCTCCACGACCTTAAGGGTGACTGACCACAGCCGGCCGGCCACCACGGCCGCCGGAAACCACCGGGCCGAGAGCTCGCATGTGAGCCCGAGCTTGGAATTCTCACTCTGATGAGTTGCCCCATCCCCGGTGGCCATTGCGGCTGTTCTTCTCTTGCCAAGAGCAGGCTGATCCCAAGCCCTAACTCTCCACGGGAGGCCCTCCACCCTCTCCTGATTCAAACACCACCCCTCTCGGCCATGAGAGGTCTTGAACCAGACCTTCCGAAACCACTGCCAAAATTGTTCCGAACACTCTCCATACTTAGAGCGGTTGATCCCAGGTGACAATTTGCCTAATCCACTCGACGAGCCCGATTTCTCGGCCGAAATTCCACCCAAAACCGGGACACTTCTCCACGAGTGGATCAATCCTCAAATTGATTGGTCCTACACCTTCACCGGACCCGGGGAAGGAGTCCACCGGCAAAAGCCCCCTCTCCGGGCCACCCCGGTTGCTCCGGCCTCCAAGCTTTGTGATCGGGCGTGGTCGAAATCATACCTAGGCGATTCATCGGACCGGGAGACTTCATGCGGAGCTTGCTTGGGATCCAATCGAAGGTGACACAACCCTCGGATTGAAGCCACACTTCTGCGAGCAAAGGTATGAGCTAATTCTTCATCCGGAGCTACGGAGATTCTCTATTTCAAATGCTTTAATTTCGATACATGATCACCAGTATAGATGTATTCGTCTCTTCAAGATGAATCCATAGAGCATAAGAACACGAAAATCCATTGAGTATTGAGTGAGATATTAGGGATTTAGTGTGGACGGCTCTCGGGTGAGGACGCTTGGGGACGATGAACGGATGCCGTTCATTTAATACACGCGCGGACGGACGGCCGGGATCGCGTCGGATCGGGAGATGGAACGACACGGCGGGGCCCGGAGCGCGAGTCGGATGGCGGCGTCGAACCGGAACGCGCCGCGTGGCCTTTCGGAGCTGCGAGGTTGACGCTAGCGCCGCGTGGATAAATAGAAAATTAGGGTATTTTTGATTTATTTAATTCCCCTAAACTTGAAAATGCATAACTTTGTGTAGGAAAATCAGAAAAATAAAATAAAAATACCCTCTTGCTCGAGTGAACGAGAGGAGAATAATGTGGAAAAGAAATTATTTAATTTCATCAAGTATTTTATTTTTAATGATTTATTTCCGTTCTGCATTGTTTTAATTCTCCATGCATATAGGAAATTCACCATGGCATGAGACCATAGGGCTTTTGAAGCCTGCTGAATTTGGGAACATTCCCTGAATTTTCCAAAGTCGGAGGCCATCCTATGAGAAGTTATTGATTTTTCAAATTCATGTTGCTGTTTTAAGTATTTTAATTCCAATAATTAGCATGTTGTGAAATAAATTCTAGGAAAATTTGGTGATGTCTCTTATGACCGAGAGGACACTAGGAAAAATAGGTTTTGGATTAATTTATTTAAAATAACCCTAATTGGCTTAAACACTCAAAATAGCTCCTTAATTAATTAGAGTTAACCATATATCAAATTGACTTGAAATCAATTCTCCACTGACCTTTAGGATCAGAGGAACCCACCATAAAAATTTGAAGTCAATTGGACTTGGTTAGCCCTACTAAATGGGTTGATTAAGTCATTTAGTCAATTTGAACTTTAAAAATTCATAACTTTCAAAATACTTTTTAAAAATTCTCCAAATTGGTTTTGGAGCCTCTCTGATATCAGGGGAATTTAAGAAAATTAAAATTTCAATTTTCTAAAAAATTTGATTTTTTGATATTATTTTAATATTTTAATAATTAAAAAATAATAAAAATCACAAAAATAATAAAATTCACCAAAATGTCACATTTTGAATTTTAATCACTTAGGAACAAACCCCATATTTTTCTTAGGTCTATTTAATGAGATATTAAATTTTAAAGCCCTAGGGTAATTTTAAAATTAAAAAAATGTATTTTCTAGCATTTTCACTAAAATAATTATAATAAATCAAAGAAAAATCAGAAAATTGCAAATATTGATTCTCTGATTTCCTTTATATCAGAGAGATTTTTGAAAAATATAAATTTCATTTTTCAACCTTTATTTTATTTTTAAATTAATTAATACTCCAAAACTTAAAATAATTATAATAAAAATGATATAATTCAAAAAATCACCAAAATTGGTCCAAGTGATCCTCTGGTCATTAGGAATGTCTCATGATTTTCTTAAGGACAGAAACTTTCCCTTGGTCATATTATTAAATTTTCCTTGGAAATCCCTATTTTCCACCAAAAATAATTACATAAATAAATTAAATACAGAAAAATCACATTTTCCCCTCTCATGTCTTAATTGGCATATAAGTGAAGTCACATAAAAATTTCAAGTTCATTTAAGCTCAATTTAGTGAGTTATGAAATTATTAAGCTTGAAGGGCAAAATGGTAATTAAAATTTTAACCCTAAATTAAAACTTTAGGTTTAATAAAATTAACAAATAAAATATTTGATCTTAATCTGATTTGGATGATTGAAATTTAAATAATTAAAGGGTAGAAACCTATTAAACAATTTTAAAATAATTGAAATAAACCTTAATTAAATAATTGATTAAATTGGGAAGAATAATAAAATTGGAATTATTAAAATAGGGATATTATTAGGAAGAGATTTGTTCCTTAATTTAAAAATCCCTAAATTAATCATCTCATTAATATTTAATTCTTAATTAAAATGATAATTCAAACTTAAATTTTAAAATGTTAAAGGACTTAATCATTAAATTAAATAAAAAAAAAGTTAAATTATTAAACTCTTTTTAAATTTTCAATTAAATAAAAATTAAAAATAAAATTAAATTAAAGATTAAATTAAATTAAATCAAACAAATTAAGTAAATTAAATTAAATTAAACTAAATTAAATTAAAAAAATGTTAAATTAAATTAAATTAAATTAAATTAAAACATATTAAATTAAATTAAATTAAATTAAATTAAATTAGATTAAATTAAATTAAATTAAAATTAAATCAAATTAAATTAAATTAAAGGAAATTAAATTAAATTAAATTAAATCGAAGTTAAATTAAATTAAATTAATTCATATCAAAATCGAAACTAAATTGAATTAAATTAAATTAAATAATAGAATCAAGTTAAAATTAAAATCAAGTTAAATTGAATCAAAATTGAAACTAAACTAAATTAAATTAAATTAAAGTTAAATTAAATTAAATAACATCACCTAAGTTAAATATAAATCAACTTGAACACTATTCCAAATTTAAACCCTTTAACTGAAGTTAAATTAAATCACAAATCATTTGAACACCAATTTGCCCTCGAAAGCTTTGGTTATCATAACTCCTAAACAGAACGTTAAATGAAATGTTACTCCACTTATAGGATATTCAAATGTCCTAGTTCACTGAGTAAGATAATAACAAAACTTGAATTCCCTGACGATTAATTCATTTGTATGATTAAATTCATTTGGACTTAAAACAATTCTAGCAATATTGAAAAGATGTTTGAGATTCTTCTTAAACACTTTCTCAATATGATAGGATGTTTATAAGAACAACTGAACTTAATTATTCTTTGATGAAGAAAATCGTCCTCAAACCGAAACACAAGAACCTAGACGTCATAGGAAATGACTAGCTATAGGATTAGGAATTTGGTAGAAAACCATAACCCTTCCCTTAGCTTTACCTAGGAACTTGCTTAAATATTCTAATTGTGTTTTAAGTGCAGCTTGGGATGACGGGAAGAGCCTCCAGGTACGCTTTTATTTTATTGCAATTTACATTATTGCAATTTCTTTAATCGCATCGTACTTACTTTTTCTTGCATGATAAACAACTATTGCATGAAAACCCACACCTTTAGGATAGTCCGTAAAACTGAAACCAAAACTAAGTAAAAATTCATTGCAAGATAAAATTCACCGACACAACATTTCAAAATATAAAACAACTCAAAATTTAATCACAAACAGAACACAAAACTACAATTACAACTAAATTAAAACGTCCTGTTGGATGATCGGGAATACCTCGGATGATGTAACCTACGTGTTGCTAACGGGATTTCCACGGTCTAAATGAAAGTATGGAACTCATTTAGTTGAGTTTAGCAAATTCATACGGACTAAGTGAATCGATAAAAATAACGATGCCGGAAGGATGGAACCAGTGGGATCATAACCGGTGTCGTTATAATCAACTTTAAGATTTGTTTTAATTAAAACACAAAAGCACTTGGAAATTAAGATTTTCTCTAAACCAAAACACTTTTCTCATCTCTTGATTTATGACTTCTAAAACTAAACCTCTGCAACAACAAGGAGCTCGGAGCATAGTGGGCAGCACGGCCATCGTCATCAGCAAAACCTGAGTCTACTTCAGCAAAACCATCTCAGAATTAAATAACTAAGCCATAGGATTTCGAGGTAGTTTGCCTAGTGCAACATAAATCCTCAACCTTTTGTTAGGCATTTGCATTGCAAATTAAGCCCTAACCGGTCTTAGGATTCTGAGGTAGTCGTCCGATACGACATAAATCCTCACATCTTCAAGGCTATTTGTATGATTTTATCATACAAACATAAGTCCAAATTAATTAAAATTGGCAAGATCAAAACATTAAATAGATATTAGGATCTTCCTAAATTCAAGCCAAACAATAGGATAGCCGGGAAATTACCGAAGTTCGCTTCGAATCCGTAATTTCTCCTACCTTTCTTCCTTTGAATTCCCAAAACAAAATGTTCCAAATTTGATCCATTCCCTATTGAAATTCCAAAATTCAATCCCTTGAAAACTTAAACTTTGAAATTCTTGAGAGCAGAATTATTGATTATTATCGAGAGTTTTCTTAGGTGATTCCCGTCACTTAAGATGTAATTAACTATAGGGGCTTGCCCTTATAGGGAATTTTAAAGAACCTAGGTAATATAAACCCTGTTTAATGCTTTCATATTAAGCAGGATAATTTGTCGGCTTATAAAATTGGTTCGCAGACAAAACGGATGTCACAAATCTTCTAGTTTATTTAACTGAGTCTCACCATCAAGCAACGGGTTTATCCTTAGGGATAGATACACGGTTTGTGGTGCGGTGCTCGTTTATATAAACTATTTGGGATGTGAAATCAGCTTGATTTCATATCTTAAAATTTTCAAACTTAAAATTATTTTCAAAAATCAAATACTACTTTTTAAATTATTTATTTAAATTAAATTAAAAATTCGCCGCACAATTTTTGTAGGCGACCCCTTTTCAAAATACAACACTCAACCTAAAAATATGCCGACAATTTTTGGCGACTCCGCTGGGGATAATTCCTCTCTCCATTTTAATCAGACAATTCTGCTTTCAATCGGTAGTGTATCCATGTCCCTTGTAGATCAAACTACCCTTCTTTCCGTTGGAATACTATGTTCATTTCTACCTTGAGCAAGTATAGCCAACATTCTCTCGGATTTAGGAGCCACTGTTTAGACACCCCTAAATAGAGAGGTTCCGAGATCCTTTTACCTCATTTTCGAGGTGGGGTGGACCCCCAATAGGTGTTAGTTTAGGAATGATCCTCCGAGTCGAGAAGTCTTGCATAAGACTTTCTTTTCCTTTCCAACTCTGAATCGGATTCCTTACTTTCTCTACACCTTTGAACATTCCGTTCTAAATAAACAAACCCTCCAATGAATGACTCTTTTAACAAATAACTCCTTCTTATAAATACATGAACAAGAATGTGTTCGGACTCTCTTCGATTCCTTTCTTTTCGTCCTGATGAGAAGAAGCATAACTTAGGACTGACAATCAGAATCTACCTTGCAGAAATGGAAGCCCCGAAGTTGATTTTCTCCTTCACCAATGGACTCGACTTCGCTGTTTACAAGGATGAGCTGCCTGATAATGGGATCATACGGTTTGGACAAGGATTCGAGAACACAAATGTCAAGATCATCGATGTTTCCCTTTTCGCGCTGACAAACAAAGTATCTGAAACTAAGAAGCCGCTGATCGAGTTCAACCTTAGGTCAACTCGAGAGTTTCCTCCCCTGCAAAAGATTCCAACTGAGGGGAATACTGCTGTCCGCAGGAGGACTGTTGTTGCTACCCCCACTGGTCTGGTTGTCTCTGCACCTACCCCGGCTTCTGCCAAATTAAAGGGGAAGGAAATCTAGAACTATGGCGAACCTGCTACCTTGGAGGGTACAGACTTTCCTGTGAGACCTTCTATTTTTGAAATCGGGTCCAGCTCAAGAATTCCATCACTAACACGGACCCAAAGAAGGAACGAACGTGGAAGATTGCCGGGAAGGCCGGAGCTCGCCGAAGTTCCTTTCTGGAGGAGATCCCGAAATCCACGAGTACACACCCATACTGAATACATACCATTGCTCGATGATATACCCTTTTTGGAAGGAAGTAGATTCCACCCCTTTCCGCCGCAGGTGACGAGGAAAATGTCCGCGAGGATTGTTTCTACATTACCTCGACCGGCGATACTACAACGACGAGCGAAAGAAAA
This sequence comes from Papilionanthe hookeriana x Papilionanthe teres, assembly GCA_022702705.1. Classification (NCBI taxonomy): domain Eukaryota; kingdom Viridiplantae; phylum Streptophyta; class Magnoliopsida; order Asparagales; family Orchidaceae; genus Papilionanthe; species Papilionanthe hookeriana x Papilionanthe teres. Next base: position 89,941,380 of record CM040430.1, on the reverse strand, counting down.
GGGCTAGGATCACACCATTTGCCGGACTACGGATCGTGATCGAGAAGCTAGCAAAGAAAGAGAAATGCCCCGTATCGGAGATTCTAAAAAGGATAGGGCGGGTGCCAGATAAATCCCGTCTTGGGCCACGAGTAGAACCTGCCATCGTTACGAAAAGCCGAATAAAAGGATGAAGGCTAGTCCGCCTATCGTTGTTTCGAGGTTGCGGATTAGGGAGGATACCACCTTCCGGCATTTGGGCGACGGACCATCCGGTCCCGGACCTTCTGGCGCTAGAAGGATGGTATGGCGTCCCACCATTGGACAGTTAAGATTGAAAGAACAGCCAGAGAAGGAAAGTCTCGTCAGGAGACTTGAATCCGAAGAAAGTGCTACTGCAGTAAAGGGGACTCGTGAGAAGGGAACCCGACAACCATCACATGACAACTGCAAGGATGCACAGAAAGGACCGCTTGAGGACGCTATGGAAAAGTTGAGGACTGATATTCGACGACTAGAAAAAGAAAGAGAAGAGAAATTCGAAGACGAGATTGATTCATCGGAATTCATGGACGATGAGTATGCAGAAATCAACATGGTCGAAACACGAGCTTCGTCAGCTTCACAAGGTGCTCCTGCGGCCGCGAGAAGAGAGGAGCCGGAAGTGATGAGAAGACAGCTTCAAGAGAAAGACAATACGATCGCCCAAATGGCGAAAAGAATGGAAGAGATGGTTGTTGCCCTAGCCACTCTCCAGAGTCAAGTGCAACCCCAAAGAGAGACGCCCCCAGAGGTCATTCACATTGTGGATGGAGGAAAGGAGATTACATCCGTCAAAGGGGATGATCAGTTAAAGAAAGATACAACACAAAGTATGATTCCAGAAAAAGATATCAAGAGCTTGGTGGAACAGCAGGTGCGAGAAGCCTTAGCACAATCGAAGAGCGGGACATCCATTCGGACGGGTAGACCTTACCCGGAAGAATTCGACGCTGTCCAGTACCCAAAAGGCTTCGTACCACCTCTGTTCAAGACCTTCGATGGAACCGGGAACCCCCGACAGCATGTTGCACACTTTCGTGCCAGTTGTTGCAATGCCGGCGAGAGCGATGCATTACTCTTCCGACAGTTCGTCAGCAGCCTGTCAAGGATCGCCTTTGATTGGTATGCAGAATTACCAAATGGTTCAGTGAAGACGTTCTCAGAACTAGAAAACCTCTTCATCAAGCGATTCGCCTGAGCTCAGCACCACATCACTATAGGTGATTTAGTGGTAGAGAAACAGAAGCCGAACGAGACTTTGGTGGATTACATACTTCGATGGAGAAATCTAAGTATGAAGTGTGAACCACAATTACAAGAACAACATGCAGTCGGCATCTTACTTAAAAGCATTCATGGCCTGATAGCACTTCTCTTCAAGGGATTTACCATTAAGACTTTCGAGAAGTTGTTAAGCAAGGCCGGAAGCTTGCAAGAGGAGGCGAAGCAATTAAGTTTCGCCGACAAGACAGACAAGCAAAATCCTGTGAAGACTTTTGAAAAGAAATCTGGGATCATTGCAGCAGTCGACAAAGGCAAGCAACCGATACAAATATCGTCCAAACGGCCGCAGCAACCTTAACAAAATTATCAACAACCTCGACCCAGCTATCAGTCATCTCCACAATATGAACAACCGCCTCGTCCGCAACGTACATTAAGGGAGTTTCTGTGCAGGGAATATCCATTCAAAAATGATGCAGTACTAAAAACGTTCCGTAGTCTGATGAAGACTCCAGATTTCTAGCTGCCAGAGCCTAAGAGACCAGAAGAAGTTAACAAGAAAGGTGATCCCAACTTTTGCCCTTACCACCAGATGCTTGGGCACAAGATAGAAGATTGCATTACCTTCAAAAGTTGGCTCAATGACAACCTTCGGAAAGGGAATATAACAATCCCGAAGGAGTACATGAAGGAATCCCAGAAAGGAGGTTCCGTCAATGTTGTCTCGACTGATCTCATCGTTCCGATAAATCCCTATACAACTGATGATGGGTGGACTACCGCTTGGACAAGGTCTTCAAAAAAGATTTTAGACGGCATCCAAGCCACTTCGGTGCGAGCTTCAATTCAGAGTTCGAAACCTGTCAAGTCGGCACTATCACTTGAGATAGAAGAACCACCTCAACAGGAGACGATTGAAGAGAAGAAGAAAATCGACGAAGAAGAGAGGACCGAGGCTCCTAAGGCTAGACTAGGGGCTGCTTATCCTAGGATAGTTGTTTTCAATTCGGGGGAGAAATTCCTCGAACCTCTGACTCTGTATGATTATCTGCTCACTTCGGTGGGAACTTATAATGATAAGGGTGATGGCGTTGGCTACGTTTTGACTGTTTCTAACGATTACGTAACTAGCGACAATCCGGAGATGAGAGAAGCTCTGATCAAGGCCTTACTTGATCTGGAAATTTGCTTAGCTCAAATGGCCGGAGATTCCTTAGATGAGGTTTGCTCGTTAAAGGAACAACGAGGTGTTACCTTCATGGACAATGACCTATTACTTGGAACAGCAGACCTCAACCGACCGTTGTACATTTCGGTTACAATTGGGAAGTTTACACTCTCCAGGGTATTGGTGGATCCAGGAGCATCAATTAATATAATGAGTCTTCGAACACTAGCATATTTGGAAATTGATGCTCGCGAGCTCGAAGCCTACAAAATGTTATTAAGAGGATTCAACCAGAAAGGAGAAAGAGCCCTCAGATCGATAACATTACTAATGAAGACAGGTGACTTAGCAAAGGCAACCGCAAAATTTCACATAATTGATTCAGAAACGTCGTTCAACGCTCTACTGGGCCGACCATGGATACATGAAAACCGGATGGTACCATCATCTTTACATCAGTGCATCAAATACTACGATGGAGGAGAACAATGCATCAAAGGTGACTTACAACCATTCTCCGTACACGAAATTGGAATCCATGAAGATGCAGCTTATTATGCACCTCCGAAGAAAACAATCTTCTCCAGAGATACCATAACAAATGAAGCAAAGAAAGTTCGGGACAACGGAGAACCCGAGGTTCTAGTCCAACAGTCACTCACCACTCCCTTACGGCGAGATGGTGAAGGTTTCTCCACAACTCGCATCCGAGGTCGAGGCCGGGGACGAGGTCGTGGCGGAGACGTTAGGACGAGTTGGACGAGAGGAAGCCGGCCATCAATGTTGATTGGGAAGATAGTTCCGAAGAAGAAAAGAGATCAAACAAGAAGCAGCGACAATAAATCGGAAGAAGCCCCAATTCAAGATCTCTCTCGAAGATGAGAAGAACGAAGAATACAAATCAATGTACGAGAAGATTAACCACTATGTACATACTATGACCTTGACCCCGATCCATTCTAATAAGATCGAGTGTACGGTGGTCAAAGAGGTACGTAGCGGTGGTGCAAAGCCAATCAAATTCTACCGTGGCGCTACTTCCTCCAAAACTGAGAATAATGTACAATTTGAAGAAGTCACTTCATGAGAATTAATGGAATTACCTTTTGAGTGGTACTCTCCTTGTGTTCAAAATTTAATTCAGCGTGGTTTCTTACCTTGACAATGGACAAAAGGCCAATCACAACATTTTGAAAAACTATGGAATAACTCCGGTCGCCCGCCCAATTCAAAGCATGGTCTCAGATTCGGCACAGTAGGATCAGTTGACGATACTGAATTTTGCCTGGTTGTCACTTGCGAGTCTAATGAAAACTGCATGGAAACCACAGAAGAATTTGAAGATTTACAAATTAGAGACGCTCCACCAGAATTCGAAGAAGAAATTAAATCTACAATAGATGAGTTAACGGAAGTTAACTTAGGTACTAGCGAAGAGCCTAGACCTACCTTTGTTAGCTCCTTACTCAATAAAGAAGACTCCGAAGAAATAATCAAGTTATTAATGGAATTTAAAGACTGTTTTTCTTGGAACTACGATGAGATGCCAGGTTTAGCTCCAGAGGTCGCAGTCCATAAGCTAGGAGTGGATCCTACTTCTGTCCCAGTCAGACAAGGTCCCGGAAGAATGTGTCTAGAAATCGAACAACAAGTCATACGCGAAGTTAAAAAGTTAATAGACGCTAAATTTGTCCGTGAAGAACAATACCCGACTTGGTTAGCCAATGTGGTGCCGGTCGAGAAGAAGAATGGTCGGATCGGAATTTGTGTGGACTTCGGAGATTTCAACAAGGCATGTCCAAAAGATGAATTCCCTTTACCGATCCTGCATTAATGATCGACATTGCTTCGACACATGAAATATTCTCATTCATGGATGGATCTTCGGGATACAACCGGATAAAGATGGCTCCGGAAGATGAAAAGCTTACGGCATTCGGAATGCCGATCGGAGTATATTGCTACACGGTGATGCCATTCGGACCGAAGAACACAGGAGCAACATACCAGAGAGCGATGACAAGAATTTTTGATGATCTCATCCACAATCAAGTCGAATGCTATGTGGATGATGTGGTCATCAAAATCAAAGTAAAGGAAAACCACATGTATGATTTGAGAATTGTTTTCGAACGTTTAAGACAATTTAACCTTAAGATGAATCCCTTAAAATGCGCCTTCGGCGTCACCTCCGGGAAATTCTTAAGATTCGTTGTCCGACATCGTGGAATTGAAATCGACCTGGAAAAGATTAAAGCTATCTTAGAAATGCCGCCTCCCAAAACCTTAAAACAACTATGATCTTTTCAAGGGAAGTTGGCATATCTTCGACGCTTTATCTCAAACTTGTCAGGTAGGTGTCGACCTTTCTCGACACTAGTTAAAAAGGACGCCAAATTTATTTGGGAAGAGAAATGCCGAGAGGCCTTCGAGGACATTAAATAATAATTAATGACACCTCCGTCTTAGCAGCCCCGAGTCTCGAGTAGACCGCGATACTTTATACCGCGGCTTTAGACGACTCTCTCGGAGCCCTGTTAGCCCAGGTTAATGATGAGGGTAAAGAAAATGCTCTTTACTATTTAAGTCGTCGTTTACTTCCGACGGAAATAAGGTATCCCATAATAGAAAAGCATTGTTTGGCCCTGATCTTCGCAGCTCAAAAGCTCAGGCACTACATGCTTTCTCATAAGGTCAACCCGATCTCGAAGTTTAATCCATTGCAATACTTGATGACTCGTCCGACACTTTCCGTGAGACTTGCCGGAAGGTCGATGATATTATTGCGATTTGATATAACTTTCATGCCTCTTCGTGCCGTAAAGGGACAAGTCTTAGCAGACTTCCTCACGACACACCCTTTGCCGGCGAATCTCCTCTCAATGACGATCCGCCGGATGAACAAATAATGAGCCTAGAAGACCCCGATGATCGATGTTGGGAATTATATTTCGACGGAGCATCTTCAGCGAACAAAGACGAAGAATCGCAAGTGATAGTGCCGGTAAGGCGGGAATCGAACTAATCTTTATAACACCGGAGCGGGGGATGTTAAGATACTCCTACCACTTGACGAGCCGTGTACAAACAACGAAGCGTAATACGAAGCCCTCATAACAGGACCGGAATTAACCATTCAAATGGGGATAACGGACATCAACATCTACGGGGATTCACAGTTAATCATTCAACGGATCGCCGGACAAGTACAAAATTTTAAAGCCAAGACTCGAGCAATACTTCCGAGTATGCCATACGGTTGTTGGAACAGATTCCGAATGTGACGATCTACAAAATTCCCGAAAAGAAAATGCTCCAGCAGATGCGTTAGCTCGCCTTGCAAAAGAATTTGCACGTTTGCAAGATGAGTCGAGTAGAAGTGTCGGTTCGCGGACGTCGAGTCCTATCACGACTCGACATAGACACAATACACAAATCGGAAAAAGAAGAAGAATCAGTTGCAATAGTGACGGAAAACACGAGAAGATTGGCGACGACCATTAATAGACTACACCGCAAACGAGAAAACTACCAGATGATAGGTCGCTAGCCCATCAGATCAAGAAAAGAACTCTGTCCTACGCATTAATAAACTACACCTTGTATAGAAGGTCTTTCGATCAAATGTGGCTAAGATGCTTAAGCGGGTCTGAGGCCCGTGAAATCGTTAAAGAGGTGCATTCGGGACTCGTGGCGCTCACCGACTGGGTCCGAAGATGAAAATGAAAATTAAAAGACTATGGTACTACTGGCCCTCGATGATGACCGACTGCATGAAAATCGCCAAGAGTTGTCACCAATGCCAAGTACACAGAGTGGTTCTACACCAACCTCCAAATGTGCTACATCCGACAATCGTGTCGTGGCCATTGTTGGGGCACAGATATAGTGGGTCCGATAGAACCACCATCTTCAAAAGGACATCGCTTCATTCTTGCGGCTACAGATTACTTTTCCAAGTGGGCAGAGGCAGTTCCACTCAGAGAAGTTAAAGCACACCACGTGCTACAGTTCTTCAAGAACCAAGTTGTCTACCATTTCAGAGTGCCGCGCGAGATCATCTCGGATAATGGGTCGGCATTCGAAGCACACAAATCAACAATTTTGTCGGGAGACACGGAATCGATCGGCGATATTCAACAATTTACTACCCAAGAGAAAACAGCCTCGCTGAGGCTTTTAATAAAACTCTCGTTCAAATCTTAAAGAAAACCTTGGATGATAATAAGTGAAATTGGCATGAGAAGTTATTAGAAGCCTTATGGGCCTACCGGACAACCTTCAGAACTCCTAATCAAGCTACACCTTACGCTCTGGTGTATGGGTCCGAGGCAGTATTACCTTTAGATTCAGCTTCCTTCACTCAGAATTGCGATTGCAAATAAGATCACGACGAAGAGATCGCCAAATTACGACTAGAGGAATTAGAAAGCCCGGAAGGAAAAGACTTGCAGGCAGCGACGAATTTAGAATTATATCAAGCTAAGATGGTTCAAGCCCATGACAGACTGGTCCGCCCGAGAACCTTCAAAGTTGGTGACTTAGTTCTCATTCTCAAAAGACCTATCCTTGCACACCCCAAGATAGGAGGAAAATTTGAACCCACTTGGGAAGGGCCGTTCGTGGTTGAAGCAGTATGCTCAGGAGGTTCCTACCAGCTAGTGAATTGCCAGGGAGAACGACATATGCTTCTGATCAACGGACGATACTTGAAAAAGTATTACGCTACCTGATGTTTCGAAGGAATGAATTCTTCATCCTTAGAAGCACGGGCGAAGTAATTACTTATGACTGGGTCCGAATCCAAAATAATAATAAAATGTGCTAAAATAATAAAATCATGATAATAAAGTTTTCCTTGTTGTCTTTTCCAAATCAAAATCTCTTTCCTAATCTTATCCCACTTCATTCCTGTTAAATTTAAAAATATAAAAAGTAATAATAAAAAAAAAACTGTCTTTAATAAACTTTTTCTTAATGTTCTTGTTCTTAGTACAGCCCCTGATCCTTTTCCTTGTCTTTTCACAGGGAAATGTCGAACGGGCGGTTGGTCCTGAACTTTAGAAATGGCGTAAGCCTTGCACTCGACGAAAAGAGGGTGAAAGATGGAGTGATAATCGAGATTGACTCGGACATCGCACCAGCAGGCCTACAGTACGAGGAAAGTGATTGGATCCCAGTTGACCGAGAGGAATTGCTCAGTCAGACAGTAATGAAAGTGGGTGGCCCAAGCCACCAATCCAAAGAACAAGAAAAGGAAAACAAGCACCAAAGAAGACAAGAAAATCAAGTCTGTAGTCGCTACAGCAGAGGGCAGGCTTGTCAGCGCCGCGCCCACAGGAACTCAAGAAGTTCGAAGAGCTACTCTCACAGCAACTCAGCGAAGAAATAAAAATCGTCGTATCCGCAAGATGTTAACCAAACTAGCTGCGGACCAGCGCGACAAGGCAGGTTCTACTTCCAGTACATACACTTCAAGGACGCCAGTTCATCAGGTACCGGAAGAAAGGAGTCCAGCTCCTAGGATAACTGAAGGGACCAGGGAAATCTCACGAAGATCAGAAGAAAGAAGGCTACCACGCTACCAAATAGAACCACCAGTAATGCATGACCTTGTTGCAGAAGCAACCCTGGAGGATGTCCCGACGGACATCATCCCCGAGGAGCCGAGGTATGCGGGAGAACGTGAAGGGATTGAGCCGTATATCCCACAATACGTCACCAGGCCTCGCCATATGTAGATTATTCCGAATACGAGCCGGAAAGAATGCGAATGTCGAAAAGAAAACTTTTGAATACTTCGAGAGAATTAGAGGCGAAGGATCAATATACTAGAAGGCCTCGAGCTACATACAGACGTATTCTCGGAATATGAACAACAACAAATTGTGGATTGCATCCGGGATTTGAAAAGAATGGGCCGAGCGGGCCGCCTAAGAGAAAACACCTACTCAAAACCCCGGAGATGGATGCCAGGGAAAGGAAGAATCACAATACAATGTGGATGCTGTTACAACTTTGCGGAAGATAGGAAGGGAAACCCTCCGGAATACTCCGTCATGGCCAAGTGGATCCAATGCCATTAGTCATCAAGAGAATGGTAAAGAGATTGATAACATGGAGGGTACTGCCAGCGGATTGCATACCCAATAGCCGCATTATTAACATCTACAAGCGAGGTGACCGCATACCCCCGCACATAGATCACCACGACTTTGTCGGACCTTCGCACGAGCCTCTTTCCCGAATGAGTGTAACATCATGTTCGGATCCGACCTCCGGATAGCGAGCCCGTGTGAGTTCCGAGGGCCGGTGAAGATACCATTACCGGTAGGTTCCGTCATGATACCGAAGGGCAACGGAGCGGATATCGCTAAGCATTGCATACCACGAGTACCGGTGAAGCGGATCTCGGCTACTTTCGAAGGATGGACGACAGGAAGACACCTTACCATTTCCAACCAGACCCGGAGCTAGAGAGCCTCCGGCCTTACGAGCTATGAGCTACATGGAAAATATCACACCTCCAATGTACATCCATACAACATCCTTGCCAAGGATGGCTTGGAAGGTGATGTTATTGACCATGTACCCCACTATTCAGACATGGATTTTTGACAGATGCTCCTTTGGATGGATCGACAAAGATCATACATAATCCGTTTTGAGTATACATGGATTGTATGAGATGTATTCCAGATCGAGTTGTATGATGTATCTTCGACATGATTGGAATGAAAGTGACCATGTCACATTTTTGGCCTTCACCTCTTTTGTGCAAATTGACTGGGAAACGCCATTAAAAGTTAAATGAACTTCGAACAAAGAACATAAAAGAAATAAAAAAAAGAGAATAAAAGAAAAAACTTTCCTTAAAAATCTAAAAAATGATGAACACCAAATTCACATGGACATTAAATAAATAAAATAAATTCGAACCGTTAAAGACAAACAAAATGAACATAAATTTCAAATCAAATTTAAATCAAAATTCAAATTCAATCTTTCCAAATTTCAAATCCAATATCAATCAAATTCAAAATCAACCTTCCAAATCTGAAATCTAATCCGTTCTATTCTCTTCCTTGTCTGGGATGGAAGCGGTTGATTCCATTGACGCGGATCGAATCTGATGGCTAGGGATTATATCCAATCCAATCCAGTGATTTCCGATCAACTCTTTTGAACGGGGTATGTAACATCTACATATTCCCTCCTAATCCATTTCCTTCCATGAAAGTCTTTTACAACTTTCATGTGTCGGCATATTTTAGGGTTGTGTTTTATTTTGAAGAGGGGTCGCCTAACAGAAATCTGTCGGCGAATTTTTAATTTAATTAAAATAGATAATTTGAAAAGTAGTATTTAATTTTGAAAATAATTTCAAATTTGAAGGTTTTAAGATATGAGATTAAACCGATCTCACATCCCAAATAGTTTATATAAACGAGTACCGCACCACAAACCGTGTATCTATCCCTAAGGATAGACACACTGCTTGACGGTGGGGCTCGATTAAATAAACTAGAAGATTTGTGACATCCGTTTGGTCTGCGAACCAATTTTATAAGCCGACAAAGTTCCCCTGCTTAATATGAAAACATTAAACAGGGTTTATATTACCTGGGTTCTTCAAAATTCCCTATAAGGGCAAGCCCCTATAGTTAATTACATCTTAAGTGACGGGAATCACCTAAGAAAACTCTCGATAATAATCAATAATTCTGCTCTCAAGGATTTCAAAGTTTAAGTTTTCAAGGGATTGAATTTTGGAATTTCCATAGGGAATGGATCAAATTTGGAACATTTTGTTTTGGGAATCCAAAGGGAGAAAGGTAGGAGAAATCACAGATTCGAAGTGAACTTCGGTAATTTCCCGACTATCCTATTGTTTGGCTTAAATTTAGGAAAATCCTAATGTTTATTTAAATGTTTTGATCTTGTCAATTTTAATTAATTAGGACTTATATTTATATGATAGAATCATACAAATAGCCTTGAAGATGTGAGGGTTTATGTCGTATCGAACGACTACCTCGGAATCCTAAAGCCTAGTTAGGGCTTAATTTACATGACCCGATCATGCAAATGCCTAACAAAAGGTTGAGGATTTATGTTGCACTAGGCAAACTACCTCGAAATCCTATGGCTTGGTTATTTAATTCTAGGAAAGTTTTGCTGAAGTAGGTTCAAGTTTTGCTGACGACGATGGCCGTGCTGCCCACCATGCTCCAAGCTCCTTGTTGTTGCAGAGGTTTAGTTTTAGAAATTATAAGTCAGGGGATGAGAAAAGTGTTTTGGTTTAGAGAAAATCTTAATTTCCAAGTGTTTCTTATGTTTTAATTAAAACAAATCTTAAAGTTGATTATAACGACACCGGTTAAGATCCCACGGTTCCATCCTTCCGGCATCATTATTTTTATCGGATTCACTTAGTCCGGATGAATTTGCTAAACTCAACCGAATGAGTTCCACACTTTCATTTAGACCGTGGAAATCCCGTTAGCAACACGTAGGTTACATCATCCGAGGTATTCCCGATCATCCAACAGGATGTTTTAATTTAGTTGCAATTGTAGTTTTGTGTTCGTTTGTGATTAAATTTTGAGTTGTTTTATATTTTGAAATGTTGTGGCGGTGAATTTTATCTTGCCATGACTTTTAACTTAGTTTTGGTTTCAGTTTTAGGGGCTATCCGAAAGGTGTGGGTTTTCATGCAACGATTGTCTTATCATGCAAGAAAAGTAAAGTGCATTTGCAATAAAGTAAATTGCAATAATGTAAATTGCAAGAAAGTAAATTGCAATAAAATAAAAGCGTACTCGGAGGGTCTTCCCGTCATCCCAAGCTACACTTAAAACACAATTAGAATATTTAAGCAAGTTCCTAGGTAAAGCTAAGGGAAAGGTTATGGTTTTCTACCAAATTCCTAATCCTATAGCTAGTCATCTCCTATGACGTCTAGGTTCTTTGTGTTTTGGTTTAAGGACGATTTTCTTCATCAAAGAATAATTAAGTTCAATTGTTCTTATGAACATCCTATCATATCGAGGAAGTGCTTAAGATAAATCTTAAACATCTTTTCAATATTTCTAGGATTGTTTTAAGTCCAAATGGATTTAATTATATAAATGAATTAATCGTCCGAGAATTCAAGTTTTGTTAAATTGCTCAGCGAACTAGGACATTTGAATATCCTATGAGTGAAGTAACATTTCATTTAATGTTCTATTTAGGAGTTATGATGACTAAAGCATTCGAGGGTAAATTAGTATTCAAATGATTTGGTTTAAGTTAAAGAGTTTAAATTTGGAATAGTGTTCAACTTGCTTTATATTTAATTTCTTTTTTTGTTTTAGGTGATGTTATATTTAATTCAATTTGATTTAATTTAATTGAGTTTTAATTTAATTTAATTCAATATAGTTCAATTTAATTTGATTTGATGTTTAATTAATTTGATTTGATTTAATTTTAATTTAATTTAATTTAATTTAATTTAATTTAATTTAATTTGATTTAATTTGATTTAATTTAATTTAATTTAATTTAATTTAATTTAATTTAGTTTTTTTAATTTAATTTAATTTATTTAATTTAATTTAATTTGATTTAATTTAATTTAATTTGATTTAATTTAATTTAATTTAATTTAATTTAATTTAATTTAATTTAATTTAATTGGTTTAATTTGATTTAATTTGATTTAATTTAATTTAATTTGATTTATTTTAATTTAATTTAATTTAATTTGATTTAATTTAATTTTTAATTTATTTTAATTTAATTTAATTTAATTTATTTAATTTAATTTAATCTTAATTTAATTTTATTTTTAATTTTAATTGAATTTTTTTTTAAAAGAGTTTAATAATTTAATTTTAGTTTAATGATTAAGTCTTTTAATATTTTAAATTTGAGTTATCATTTTAATTAAGAATTGAATATTAATGAGATAATTAATTTAGGGATTTTTAAATTAAAGAATAAGTCTCTTCCTAATAATATCCCTATTTTAATAATTCCAATTTTATTATTCTTCCAAATTTAATCCATTATTTAATTAAAGTTTAATCATTTTAAAATTACTTAATGGGTTTCTACCCTTTAATTATTTAAATTTCAATCATCCAAATCATATTAGGATCAAATATTTTACTTGTTAATTTTTATTAAACCTAAAGTTTTAATTAAGGGTTAAAATTTTAATTACCATTTTACCCTTTAAGCTTAATAATTTCATAACTCACTAAATTGAACTCAAATGAACTTGAAATTTTTATGTGACTTCACTCATATGCCAATAAAGACATGAGAGGAGAAAATGTGATTTTTTTGTATTTAATTTATTTATATAATTATTTTTGGTGGAAAATAGAGATTTTCAAGAAAAATTTAATAACATGACCAAGGGAAAGTTTCTGTCCTTAAGAAAATTAGGGGACAGTCCTAATGACTAGAGAACCACTTGGACCAATTTTGGTGATTTTTTGAATTATATTATTTTTATTATAATTATTTTAAGTTTTGGAGTGTTAATTAATTTAAAAATAAAATAAATGTTGAAAAATGAATTTTATAATTTTCAAAAATCTCTCTGATATCAAGAAAATCAGAGAAGCAAATTTTGCAATTTTCTGATTTTTCTATGATTTATTATAATTATTTTAGTGAAAATGCTAGAAAATACATTTTTTTAATTTTAAAATTACCTTAAAGCTTTAAAATTTAATATCTCACAAAATAGACCTAAGAAAAATGTGGGATTTGTTCCTGTGTGATTAAAATTTAAAATGTGACATTTTGGTGAATTTTATTATTTTTGTGACTTTTATTATTTTTTAATTATTAAAAATATTAAAATATTATTAAAAATCAACTTTTTTAGAAAATTGAAATTTTAATTTTCTTAGGTTCCCCTGATATCAGAGAGGCTCCAAAACCAATTTGGTGAATTTTTGAAAGGTATTTTAAAAGTTATGAATTTTTAAAGTTTAAAATGGCTAAGTGGCTTAATCAACCCAATTAGTGGGGCTAACCAAGTCCAATTGACCTCAAATTTTTATGGTGGATTCCTCTGATCCTAAAGGTCAGTGGAGAATTGATTTCAAGTCAATTTGATGCATGGTTATCTTTAATTAATTAAAGACCTATTTTAGGTTTTTAAGCCAATTAGGGTTGTTTTAAATGAACTAAGTCAAAACCTATTTTTCCTAGGGTTCTCTGGTCATAAGGAACATCACCAAATTTTCCTAGAATTTATTTCACAACATGCTATTTATTGGAATTAAAACACTCAAAACAGTAACATGAACTTGAAAAATCAATAACTCTTCATAGGGATGGCCTCTGACTTTGGAAAATTCAGGGAATGTTCCCAAATTCAGAGGCTTCAAAAGCCCTATGGTCTCATGCCATGGTGAATTGTATGCATGCATGGAGAACTAAAATAATGCAGATAGTAAATAAATTATAAAAAATAAAATACTTGATGAAATTAAATGATTTCTTTTCCACATTATTCTCCTCTCGTTCACCGAGCAAGAGGGTATTTTTATTTTATTTTTCTCGATTTTTCTACACGGAGATATGAATTTTTGAAGTTTAGGGAATTAAAAAAATAGAAAAATACCCTAATTTTCTATTTATCCACGCGGCGCCGCGTCAACCTCGGCAGCTCCGAAACGCCGCGTGTCGCGCTCCCATTCGACGCCGCCACCTGAGTCAGCAGCCTGGGCCCCGCGGTTCTCGCACCGTCTCCTAGTCCGACGCCATCTGAGCCGTTCGTCTGCGCGTGTATTGAATGGACGGCATCCGTTCATCGTCCCCGAGCGTCCTAACCCGAGAACCGTCCACACTAAATCCCTAAGATCTCATTCGATACTTAATGGATTTTTATGTTCTTATGCTCTATGGATTCGTCTTGAAGAGACGAACACATCTATACGGCTATCATGCATTGAAACTAAGGCATTTGAAATGGAGAATCTACAGAAGCTCGGGATGAAGAATTAGCTCATACCTTTGCTCGGAGAAGTGTGGCTTCAATCCGAGAATTGTTGCACCTTCGATTGGATCCCGCAAGCTCCAGCATGAAGTCTCCCGGTCTCGGTGAATTGTCCGGATGTGATTTCGACCAAGCCCGATCACAAAGCTTGGAGGCCGGAGCAACTAGGTGGCCCGGAGATGGGGCTTTGCTTGGTGGACACCTTCCCTTGGTCCGGTGAAGGTGTAGAACCAATCAATTTGGGAATTGGCTCACTGTGGAAAAGTGTCCTAGTTTTGGGTGGAATTTCAACTCTGAAATTAAGCTCACAGAGGAGAAATGGCAGGGGGATCTCACTGGGGATCAAGTGCTCTAAGGGTGGAGAAGGGTCTGGAACAATTTTGGCAGAGTTTTGGCAAGGTTTGTGCTTAGCTTCTTTCATGGCCGAGAGGGGTGGAGTTTAAATAGGAGAGGGTGGAGGGCCTCCTGGGGGAGTCGAGGCATGGGATCAGGCCGCTCCGGTGAGGAGAAGAACAGCCATGGTAGCCATCAGGGCATGGGGCAACTCAGCAGGTGAGAATTCCAAGCTTGGGCTCACATGATGCTCTCGGGTGTGGTGTTTTCCGACGATCCAGGTGGCTGGCCGGCAGGCATGGGTCGCCATCTTGACCAGGGAGGTCAGAGCTTGGCAATGGTGAAGTCAATTGGGCTTGGACATGTGTAAAGTGTTTGAATTAAAATGGAATGGAGAGGGGGTCATTTTGGCCTTAATTTGGTCAACCCATTGATTTGGGTTGGGTGCACCTCCCCATGGCCTCGATTTTGGGCCGAGAGGATCAGTTGGGTCGCCCAAGAGAGAATGGTGTGGTCTCTATCCGTGATGAGGTGGCTAAACATGGTTTAGAGTGTGTCATGGATAAGGTTAAAAAGGCTTAATGAAAGATTAAGAAAGGAGCCCCTCCTTTTACCATTAATGGCATGGTCACATGCCAAACTTTCATGGCTTCATATGGCTTGTGAATGGCTCATCCTTGGCTCCATTTGGCTTGGGAAAAGCTTCGGGTCAATTTCATAAAAAGGGATTTAAGAAAATTTTGATATTTTGATGGGAATTTGTATGGGGCTTGATTTGGAATTGTTTAATTGATGACTTTGAAACTTAGGGGCAATTTTGATTAAATGGATGATGAGGGGAAGTGCCATGTGGGCTTTGGATGAATTTGGGCTTTTGAATTTGAAGGAAGTGGGCTTTTAGGAAAGTTTAAGGGAAATGGGCTTTTTGATTTTAGGATGGGCATTTGGGTAAAAATTTTGTGAAGAATTTTTTCAAATAAATGTCATAATTGGTTTAGGGATGTTCTATGAAGGGCTTGGAATCAATTTGATGTGATTTGGAGTTGAATTGGTTTGAATTTGGGCTTATTTGGTAAGTGGGCCTATGTAGGTCCAAGTGGGCCAAGTTGGGCTAATGTTGGGCTAGAGTTGAAATTGATGTAAAACCAATGTTGAGAAATGTTTGTGGGAGTGTTTGAAAGAGGTTTTGGCTTTGGTTGAGTTTTGATTTTTGGGGTTTGGGCTCATTTGGGTTAGGTTTGGGTTTAGGTCAAAAATGGGCCTTTTAGCTTTGGATTGAATTTGAGTGGGGTTTGGGTCTAAATTTTGGGGAAATCATGTTAGTGTTTTGTTTGTGGGAATGTTAAGGAAAATTTAGAAAAGGTTTGGGGTTAATTGGAGTTGAATTGGGTGAGTTTGGGTTAGGTTTGGGTCATGGGTCCAAATTGGGCTTTAAGGCCAAAAGTGAGATCAGATCCAAATGTCAATCAAATTGGGCTTGGATTTGGTCTAGATTGGTATTGGGGATGTTGAATTGAAGTTTAGAATTGAATTGGACCAAAATTGGGGTCAATTGGGTAGGTTTGGTTTGACATTGAGTTCACTTTGGGTTAAAATGGGTCAAATTGGGGGTTTTGACAAAAGTAGGGTAAATTGACAAAATTGGCCCATGGTGTAGTTGGACAAAATGAAATTGGGAATATTTGGGATTTTTTGGAATTTTCTGGGAATTTTCTGAATTTTTGGATTTTTGGGTCAAGAGGGGTATTTTGGGTATTTGGAGGGTATTGGGAGGTTTTCTTGGAATTTTTGGTATCTTTGGGTATGGATGATCAGTTTAAGTGATGTGGAAATGTTTGGGATTGATTTTGGAGAATTTTGGGTAATTTGGAAATTTTTGAGAAATTTGGGTAATTTCACGGGTTTTGGGTAGGCTAAGCGGGTGTAGGGTCCCGGGGGTCAAAAATTGAAAATTTGGAAAATTGAAGATTGGGTGAATGTAAGTGGAAAGAAGTCATTTTGGTTGAGCCATGAAGCCATATCAAGCCCATATGAGCCATGAAGGGACTCATTTGAGGCATTCACTATGTTGTTCCTAACCCTCTTAGCCAAGGGCTCAGGGGTTAAGGTCCATCCATGTGAATCACCTACATGAGTCAGGAGGTCAAGTTAGGTATGGGTGTGGTTTTAGGAAGTGTGTGAAAGTGTAGTGTATGTGTAAGTGTGTGTGTAAGTCAGCCCCTTCACCAGACCAGGCCACCCAGGGCAGTCCTAAGGCCAAAGAGTCTTATAGGAACTCATCCTTTAAACTTCCACATTTGATTTCAACCCTCTATGTGATTAGGGGTCTACAGTCAAGTTTGTGGAGTTTTCAGGGAGTTAAGAAGTGGTTTGAATTTCTAAAAGGTGGGTCCCAATTCTAGTCCTCTAAGACAGTCAAAGGAAAAGCCTAAGGCTAGATCCTAAGTACTAAAGAGAAGAAGAGAAGACCTCATCAAAAATGAGGTCAACATCATGAAATTCTCGAAACACCAAAATTCCACACTTTTTAAATCAACACTACGAATCTTTGCAAAGTCAATGACTATTCACATCGAAATTAAACTTTTGGGGTTGAGGATTTTACATCCGAGACTGCATTGCTTTAGGATCATTTCCCTATCGCAATGAAATACATCAAAATTAAACTTTTGGGGTTGAGGATTTTACATCCGAGACTGCATTGCTTTAGGATCCTTTCCCTATCGCAATGAAATACATCGAAATTAAACTTTTGGGGTTAAGGATTTTACATCCGAGACTGCATTGCTTTAGGATCCTTTCCCTATCGCAATGAAATACATCAAAATTAAACTTTTGGGGTTGAGGATTTTACATCCGAGACTGCATTGCTTTAGGATCCTTTCCCTATTGCAATGAAATACATCAAAATTAAACTTTTGGGGTTGAGGATTTTACATCCGAGATCGCATTGCTTTAGGATCCTTTCCCTTTCGCAATGAAATACATCAAAATTAAACTTTTGGGGTTGAGGATTTTACATCCGAGACTGCATTGCTTTAGGATCCTTTCCCTATCGCAATGAAATACATCAAAATCAAACTTTTGGGGTTGAGGATTTTACATCCGAGACTGCATTGCTTTAGGATCATTTCCCTATCGCAATGAAATACATCAAAATTAAACTTTTGGGGTTGAGGATTTTACATCCGAGACTGCATTGCTTTAGGATTCTTTCCCTATCGCAATGAAATACATCAAAATTAAACTTTTGTGGTTGATGATTTTACATCCGAGACTGCATTGCTTTAGGATCCTTTCCCTATCGCAATGAAATACATCAAAATTAAACTTTTGGGGTTGAGAATTTTACATCCGAGATTGCATTGCTTTAGGATCCTTTCCCTATCGCAATGAAATACATCAAAATCAAACTTTTGGGGTTGAGGATTTTACATCCGAGACTGCATTGCTTTAGGATCCTTTCCCTATCGTAATGAAATACATCAAAATCAAACTTTTGGGGTTGAGGATTTTACATCCGAGACTGCATTGCTTTAGGATTCTTTCCCTATTGCAATGAAATACATCAAAATAAAACTTTTGGGGTTGAGGATTTTACATCCGAGACTGCATTGCTTTAGGATCCTTTCCTTATCGCAATGAAATACATCAAAATCAAACTTTTGGGGTTGAGGATTTTACATCCGAGACTGCATTGCTTTAGGATCCTTTTCCTTATCGCAATGAAATACATCAAAATCAAACTTTTGGGGTTGAGGATTTTACATCCGAGACTGCATTGCTTTAGGATCCTTTCCTTATCGCAATGAAATACATCAAAATCAAACTTTTGGGGTGGAGGATTTTACATCCGAGACTGCATTGCTTTAGGATTCTTTCCCTATTGCAATGAAATACATCAAAATCAAACTTTTGGGGTTAAGGATTTTACATCCGAGACTGCATTGCTTTAGGATTCTTTCCTTATCGCAATGAAATACATCAAAATCAAAACTTTTGGGGTTGAGGATTTTACATCCGAGACTGCATTGCTTTAGGATTCTTTCCCTATTGCAATGAAATACATCAAAATCAAACTTTTGGGGTTGAGAATTTTACATCCGAGACTGCATTGCTTTAGGATCCTTTCCTTATCACAATGAAATACATCAAAATTAAACTTTTGGGGTTGAGGATTTTACATCCAAGACTGCATTGCTTTAGGATTCTTTCCCTATTGCAATGAAGTACATCAAAGATCAAACTCTCGAGGTTAAGGATTTTACATCCAATACCGCATTGCTCTGAGATCTCTCCTCATTGTAATGATTCAATCCAATTAATTCAATTTTCTTTTGAGGTTGAAGATGTTACATCTAAAACCACAAAATTCCAATCTTCATTTCAAGTCTAAATCCCTTCAAATTAATCTTGACAAAACTTCAATCTAAATTGAAACTCAAACTAAAATCTAAGCTCACACATCAAAACTTAAAAAGAAACAAAATAAAATCTAAATTGAAATTCCCCCAGGTCATGTGATTTGGGATTCACCTCCTTTTCCTTTCCCCAGCGAGAGTTCAGGAATCTCCAGTCTCAGAGATATACTTGACACTCCCCAGCGGAAATTCTTCTACTTCGTCCTGAGTTTGTCACTTGGACATCTGTGTTGGTTTTGTTGATCTCTTCAGTCAACGCCAATATGCGCGGTGTGCTTTGTTAGCTCACCACACCTATTGGGGGTCCATTTGTTGACCTCATTTTTGATGATGTCTTCTCTTCTTCTCTTTAGTACTTAGGATCTAGCCTTAGGCTTTTCCTTTGACTATCTTAGAGGATTAGAATTGGGACCCACCACTTAGAAGTTCAAACCACTTCTTAACTCCCTGCAAACTCCACAAACTTGACTGTAGACCCCTAATCACCTAAAGGGTTGAAATCAAATGCGGAAGTTTAAAGGATGAGTTCCTGTAGGACTCTTTGGCCTTAGGACTACCCTGGGTGGCCTGGTCTGGTAAGGGGCTGACTTACACATACACTACATTTATACACTACACTTTCACACACCTCCTAAAACCACACCCATACCCAACTTGACCTCCTGACTCATGTAGGTTATTGTTGACCTCATTTTTGATGAGGTCTTCTCTTCTTCTTTTTAGTACTTAGGATCTAGCCTTAGGCTTTTCCTTTGACTATCTTAGAGGATTAGAACTGGGACCCACCACTTAAAAGTTCAAACCACTTCTTAACTCCCTTCAAACTCCACATACTTGACTGTAGACCCCTAATCACCTAGAGGGTTGAAATCAAATGTGGAAGTTTAAAGGATGAGTTCCTTTAGGACTCTTTGGCCTTAGGACTACCCTGGGTGGCCTGGTCTGGTAAGGGGATGACTTACACATACACTACATTTATACACTACACCTTCACACACCTCCTAAAACCACACCCATACCCAACTTGACCTCCTGACTCATGTATGTGATTCACATGGATGGTCCTTAACCCCTAAGCCCTTAGCTAAGAGGTTAGGAACAACATATCGGATGCCTCGAAATGAGTCCCTTCATGGCTCATGTGGGCTTGATATGGCTTCATGGCTCAACCAAAATAATTTTATTCCACTTACATTCACCCAATCTTCAATTTTCCAAATTTTCAATTTTTGACCCCCGGGACCCTACACCCGCTTAGCCTACCCAAAACCCTTGAAATTACCCAAATTTTTGCAAAATTTCCAAATCACCCAAAATTCCTCAAAACCATTCCTAAACATTTCCACATCACTCAAATTGATCATTCATAGCCAAAAATACCAAAAATTCCAAGAATACCTCCCAATACCCTCCAAATACCCAAAATACCCTCCTTGACCCAAAAATCCAAAAAATTCAGAAAATTCCTAGAAAATTCCAGAAAATCCCAAATATTCTTAATTTCATTTTGTTCAACTATACCATGGGCCAATTTTGTCAATTTACCCTACTTTTGTTAAAACCCCCAATTGGACCCATTTTAACCCTAAGTGAACCCAATGTCAAACCAAACCTACCCAATTGACCCAAATTCTGGTCCAATTTAATTCTAAACTTCAATTCAACATTCCCAACACCAATCTAGACAAAATCCAAGTCCAATTTGATTGACATTTGGATCCAATTTCACTTTTGGCCTTAAAGCCCAATTTGGACCCATGACCCAAACCTAACCCAATCTCACCCAATTCAACTCCAATTAACCCCAAATCTTTTCCAAATCTTCCTTAACATTCCCACAAACAAAACACTAACATGAGTTGCCCAACATTTAGACCCAAACCTCACTCAAATTCAACCCAAAGCTAAAAGGCCCAATTTTGACCTAAACCCAAACCTAACCCAAATGAGCCCAAACCCCAAAATCAAAGCCCAACTAAAGTTAAAACCTCTTTGAAACACTCCCATAAACATTTCCCAACATTAATTTTACATCCATTTCAACCCTAGCCCAACATTGGCCCAAGTTAGCCCAATTTGACCTATATTGGCCCATTCACCAAAGAAGCCCAAATTCAACCCAATTCAAACCCAAATCACTCCCAATTTGCTCCAAGTCACTCATGACACATCTATGAGCTAAACCCAACAATTATTTGCCCCAATCCTTTGCCAAAATTTCATCCTAAAATCCATTTTAAAATCCAAAAGCCCACTTCCCTAAACCATTTTAAAAGCCCATTTCCACCAAATACAAAAGCCCAAAATTGGCCCTAAAGCCCACATGGCAATTTCTTTTCATCATACCTTTAATTGATATCACCCCTAAGTTTCAAAATCATCATTAAACCATTCCAAATCAAGCTTCATACAAATTCCCATCAAATTACCAAAAATTTCTAAAAAACCATTTTCATGAAACCAAGCCAACTTTTTCCAAAGCCAAATGGAGCCATGAAGCCACTCTTAAGCCACATGTAAGCCATGTGAGTTGCTCACATGTGACCTTACCACATTTGGCAAAAGGAGGGCCCCTTTCCTAATCCTTCTTAAACCCTTTTTTACCTTAAGCATGTCACACACTAAACCATGCTTAGCCACCTCATCATGGATGGAGACCACACCATTTTCTCTTGGCTTACCCAAGTGATCCTTTTCAGCCCAAAACCAGGCCTTGGGTGGTGAACCTAGCCCAAAATCATGGGTTGACTCATTTGGACCCAAAATAAGCTTCTCCCCATACCCTTTTGATTCAAACCCTTTACACATGTCCATGGCCAATTGACTGCACAAACCTCCAGCCCTGACCCACCTGGACCTGACGGTGACCTGACCCTGGCCGGCCAGCCACCACAGCTGCCGGAAACTGTTGACCTCATTTTTGATGAGGTCTTCTCTTCTTCTTTTTAGTACTTAGGATCTAGCCTTATGCTTTTCCTTTGACTATCTTAGAGGACTAGAATTGGGATCCACCATCTAGAATTTCAAACCACTTCTTAACTCCCTGCAAACTCTACAAACTTGACTGTAGACCCCTAATCACCTAGAGGGTTGAAATCAAATGTGGAAGTTTAAAGGATGAGTTCCTATAGGACTCTTTGGCCTTAGGACCGCCTCCAGGTGGCACGGTCGCAGTGAAGGGGCTGACTTACACACACACTACACTTATACACTACACTCTCACACACCTCCTAAAACCACACCCATACCTAGCCTGACCTCCTGACTCATGTAGGTGATTCACATGGATGGTCCTTAACCCCCAAGCCCTTGGCTAAGAGGGTTAGGAACAACATAGTGAATGCCTCAAATGAGTCCCTTCATGGCTCATGTGGGCTTGATGTGGCTTCATGGCTCAACCAAAATGATTTCATTCCACTCAAATTTACCCAATCTTCAATTTTCCAAATTTTCAATTTTGACCCCCGGGACCCTACACCCGCCTAACCTACCCAAAACCCTTGAAACTACCCAAATTTCTCAAAAATTTCCAAATCACCCAAAATTCTCCAAAATCATTCCTAAAAATTTCTCTCCACTCAAATTGATCATCCATACCCAAAAATACCAAAAATTCCAAGAAAACCTCCCAATACCCTCCAAATACCCAAAATACCCCTCTTGACCCAAAAATCCAAAAATTCAGAAAATTTCCAGAAAATTCCAAAAAATCCCAATTATTCCCAAATTCATTTTGTTCAACTACACCATGGGCCAATATTGTCAAGTTACCCTACTTTTGTCAAAACCCCCAATTTGACCCATTTTAACCCTAAATGAACCCAATGTCAAACCAAACCTACCCAATTGACCCAAATTCTGGTCCAATTCAATTCTAAACTTCAATTCAACATTCCCAACACCAATCTAGACCAAATCAAAGTCCAATTTGATTTGGATCCAATTTCACTTTTGGCCTTAAAACCTAATTTGGACCCATGACCCAAACCTAACCCAAACTCACCCAATTCAACTCCAATTAACCCCAAATCTTTTCTAAATCCTCCTTAGCACCCCCACAAGCAAAACACTAACATGATTTGCCCAAAATTTGGACCCAAACCCCACTCAAATTCAACCCAAAGCTAAAAGGCCCAATTTTGACCTAAACCCAAACCTAACCCGAATGAGCCCAAACCCCAAAATCAAAGCCCAACCAAAGCCAAAACCTCTTTGAAACACTCCCATAAACATTTATCAACATTAATTTTACATCAATTTCAACCCTAGCCCAACTTGGCCCACTTGGACCTATATTGGCCCATTCACCAAAAGAGCCCAAATTCAACCCAATTCAAACCCAAATCACCCCCAATTTGCTTCAAGTCACTCATGACACATCCATGAGCTAAACCCAACAATTATTTGGCCCAACCTCTTTAAAAAATTCCCATCCATAAATTTATTTTTAAACTTAAAGGCCCATTCCTTAAAACATTCTAAAAGCCCATCTTTTACCACATCCAAAGGCCCAAAATTGGTCCCAAAGCCCATATGACATTTCCCCTCATCATACTTTCAATTAAAATCATCCCTAAGTCCTAAACCAATGATCAAATAATTCTAAATGAAGCTTCATCCAAATTTCCACCAAATTATCCAAAATCCTTAAAATCCATTTTTATGAAATTGACCAAACTTTTTCCAATCCAAAGGTGAGCCATGAAGCCATGCATGAGCCACATGTGAGCCATGAGAGCCTTGGACACTCCACCATGCCATATTGGGTAAGAAGAGGGAAGGCTTTCCTTAATCCCTAAAGCTCATTAGCCTTAATCATGTTTCACCTAAAATTAAATTTAATCCAAATATATTTGGATGGAGACTTCTCCATGCCAAACCAGCTGATCCCTTTGATCCCCCACAGACATCCAAAGCCACCTTGAAGGGTGCACCAAGCCCAAATGGGTGGATTGACCCATTTAGACTCAAAATTAGCCATGCCCCATTCTACTTTGAATCAAAGCCTTTACACATGGAAATTGCTAATTGCTTAAGCCAAGTCCCAGCCCTGACCCACCTGACCTTGAGGGTGACCCATGCCTGGCCGGCCGGCCACCAGGCCGCCGGAAAACACCATGGCCGAGAGCTCACATGTGAGCCAACTTTGGAATTCTCCCTTGCTGAGCTGCCCCATCCCCAGTGGCCATTGTAGCTGTTCTTCTCTTGCCAAGAGAAGCTGATCCCAAGCCCTAACTCTCCCTGGGAGGCCCTCCACCCTCTCCTATTTAAACACCATGCCTCTCGGCCATGGGAGGTGCTGAAACAAGCCTTAAGGAAACTCTGCCAAAATTGCTCCAGACTACTCCCCATACATAGAGCATTTGATCCCCACTGAAATCCCCCTGCCATTTCCTCTCTGTGAGCTCAATTTCAGAGTTGAAATCCAAGCCCAAAACTAGGACACTTCTCCACAGTGAGCCAATCCCCAAATTGATTGGTCCTACACCTTCACCAGACCAAGAGAAGGTGTCCACCAGCAAAAGCCCCATCTCTAGGCCACCCAGTTGCTCCGACCTCCAAGCTTTGTGATCGGCTGTGGTCGAAATCTTACCTAGGCAATTCACCAGACCAGGAGACTTCATCTGGAGCTTGCTGGGATCCAATCGAAGGTGAAACAACCCTCAGATCGAAGCCACACTTCTCTGATCAAAGGTATGTCCTCACTCTTCTTCCCAAGCTTCTGAACTTTCCCCATTTTTATTGCATAAATTTTATCCCACATAAATCGTATGGATGTGTTTGTCTTCTCGAGACGAATCCATAGAGCATAAGAACGTTAAATTTGGTCAAGTATAGAGTGAGATCTTAGGCCTAGAAGATGGAGGGTTCTCGGGTTAGGAGGCTTGGGGACGATGAACGGATGTCGTTCATTCAATACACGCGCGGACGAACAGCTCAGATGGCGTCGAACCAGGAGATGGTATGTGAACCGCGGGGCCCGGGCTGCTGACTCAAGCGGCGGCGTAAATGAGAGCGCGCCGCGTGGCTGTTCGGAGATGCCGAGGATGACGCGGCGCCGACTCGGATAAATAGAAAATTAGGGTTTTTTCCTATTTATTTAATTCCCTGAACTTGGAAAATTCATAACATTGTGTAGGAAAATCATAAAAATAAAATAAAAATATCCTCTTGCTCAGTGAACAGAGGAGAATAATGTGGAAAAGAAATCATTTAATTTCATCAAGTATTTTATTTTTAATAATTTATTTACTGTTTGCATTCTTTTAATTCTCCATGCATATAGGAAATTCACCATGGCATGAGACCATAGTGCTTTTGAAGCCTCCGAATTTGGGAACATTCCCTGAATTTTCCAAAGTCGAGGCCATCCCTATGAGAAGTTATTGATTTTTCAAATTCATGTTACCGTTTTGAGTATTTTAATTCCAATAATTAGCATGTTGTGAAATAAATTCTAGGAAAATTTGGTGATGTCCCTTATGACCAGAGGACCCTAGGAAAAATAGGTTTTGAGTTAGTTCATTTAAAATAACCCTAATTGGCTTAAACACCCAAAATAGATCCCTATTTAATTATAGCTAACCATATATCAAATTTACTTGAAATCAATTCTCCACCGACCTTTAGGATCGAGAGGAACCCACCATAAAAATTTGAAGTCAATTGGACTTGGTTAGCCCTACTAAATGGGTTGATTAAGCCATTTAGCCATTTTAAACTTTAAAAATTCATAACTTTCAAAATACCTTTAAAAAATTCACCAAATTGGTTTTGGAGCCTTTCTGATATCAGGGGAATTTAAGAAAATTAAAATTTCAATTTTCTAAAAAAGTTGATTTTTAATATTATTTTAATATTTTAATAAATAAAAAATAATAAAAATCACAAAAATAATAAAATTCACCAAAATGTCACATTTTGAATTTTAATCACTTAGGAACAAATTCCATATTTTTCTTAGGTCTATTTGATGAGATATTAAATTTTAAAGCCCTAGGGTAATTTTAAAATTAAAAAAAATGTATTTTCACTAAAATAATTATAATAAATCAAAGAAAAATCAGAAAATTGCAAAAATTGATTCTCTGATTTCCTTGATATCAGAGAGATTTTTGAAAAATATAAATTTCATTTTTCAACCTTTGTTTTATTTTTAAATTAATTAACACTCTAAAACTTAAAATAATTATAATAAAATAATATAATTCAAAAAATCACCAAAATTTGTCCAAATGGTCCTCTGGTCATTAGGAATGTCCCCTAATTTTCTTAAGGACAGAAACTTTCCTTTGGATATGTTATTAAATTTTCCTTGGAAATCTCTATTTTCCACTAAAAATAATTATATAAATAAATTAAATACAGAAAAATCACATTTTCTCCTCTCATGTCTTTATTGACATATGAGTGAAGTCACATAAAAATTTCAAGTTCATTTGAGCTCAATTTAGCGAGTTATGAAATTATTAAGCTTAAAGGGCAAAGTCGTAATTAAAATTTTAACCCTTAATTAAAACTTTAGGTTTAATAAAATTAACAAGTAAAATATTTGATCTTAATCTGATTTGGATGATTGAAATTTAAATAATTAAAGGGTAGAAACCCATTAAACAATTTAAAATAATTAAACCTTAATTAAATAATTGATTAAATTTGGGAAGAATAATAAAATTGGAATTATTAAAATAGGGATATTGTTGGGAAGAGATTTATCCTTTAATTTAAAAATCCCTAAATTAATCATCTCATTAATATTCAATTCTTAATTAAAATGATAACTCAAAATTAAAATATTAAAAGACTTAATCATTAAACTAAAGTTAAATTATTAAACTCTTTTAAAATTTTAATTAAAGTTAAAAATAAAATTAAATTAAAAATTAAATTAAATTAAGTAAATTAAATTGAATTAAATTAAATCAAATTAAATTAAATTAAAGATTAATTAAAAAAAATTAAATTAAATTAAATTAAATTAAATTAAAATTAAAAGTAAAATTAAATTAAAGATTAAATTAAATTAAATTAAATAAACAAATTAAATTAAATTAAATGAATAAATTAAATTAAATTAAATTAAATAAATAAAATCAAATTTAAATTAAATTAAGTTAAAACAAATTAAATTAAATAAAATAAAATTAAATTAAATTAAATTAAAATTAAATCAAATTAAATTAAATTAATGGAAATTAAATCAAATCAAATTAAATTAATTTAACATCAAATCAAACTAAATTGAATTAAATTGAATTAAATTAAATTAAAATTAAATTAAATTAAATTGAATTAAATAACATCACCTAAAAACGAAGGAAATTAAATATAAAGCAAATTGAACACTATTCCAAATTTAAACCCATTAATTGAATTTAAACTAAATCACAAATTTACCCTCGAAAGCTTTAGTTGTCATAACTCCTAAACGGAATATTAAATGAAATGTTACTTCACTTATAGGACATTCAAACATCCTAGTTCATCGAGTAAGATAATAACAAAACTTAACTAAACCTCGGACGATTAATTCATTTGTGTAATTGAATTCATTTGGACTTAAAACAATCCTAGAAATATTGAAAAGATGTTTAAGATTTGCCTTAAGCACTTCCTCGATATGATAGGATGTTCATAAGAACAATTGAACTTAATTGTTCTTTGATGAAGAAAATCGTCTTCAAACAAAAACACAAGGAACCTAGACGTCATAGGAAATGACTAGCTATAGGATTAGGAATTTGGTAGAAAACCATAACCCTTCCCTTAGCTTTACCTAGGAACTTTCTTAAATATTCTAATTGTGTCTTAAGTGCAGCTTGGGATGACGGGAAGACCCTCCAGGTACGCTTTTATTTTATTGCAATTTACTTTCTTACAATTTACATTATTGCAATTTATTTAATCGCATCGCACTTACTTTTATTGCATGATAAACAATCTGTTGCATGAAAACCCACACCTTTAGGATAGTCCCTAAAGCTGAAACCAAAACTAAGTTAAAAGTTATTGCAAGATAAAATTCACCGCCACGACATTTCAAAATATAAAACAACTCAAAATTTAATCACAAAAAGAACACAAAACTACAATTACAACTAAATTAAAATGTCATGTTGGATGATCGGGAATACCTCGGATGATGTAACCTACGTGTTGCTAACGGGAATTCCCACGGTCTAAATGAAAGTGTGGAACTCATTCAGTTGAGTTTAGCAAATTCATCTGGACTAATTGAATCCGATATAAATAATGATGCCGGAAGGATGGAACCGTGGGATCTTAACTGGTGTCGTTATAATCAACTTTAAGATTTGTTTTAATTAAAATAATGAAAACACTTGGAAATTAAGATTTTCTCTAAACCAAAACACTTTTCTCATCCCCTGATTTATGATTTCTAAAACTAAACCTCTGCAACAACAAGGAGCTCGGAGCATGGTGGGCGACACGACCATCGTCATCAGCAAAACCCGAGTCTACTTCAGCAAAACTTTCCTAGAATTAAATAACAAAGCCATAGGACTTCGAGGTAGTTTGCACTAGTGCAACATAAATACTCAACTTTTTGTTAGGCATTTGCATTGCAAATTAAGCCCTAACGAGTCTTAGGATTTCGAGGTAGTCGTCGATACGACGTAAACCCTCATATCTTCGAGGCTATTTGTATGATTCTATCATATAAATATAAGCCCTAATTAATTAAAATTGACAAAATCAAAACATTAAATAAACATTAGGACTTTCCTAAATTCGAAGCCAAACAATAGGATAGTCGGGAAATTACCGAAGTTCACTTCGAATCCGTAATTTCTCCTACCTTTCTTCCTTTGAATTCTCAAAACAAAATGTTCTAAACTTGATCCATTCCCTATTGAAATTCCAAAATTCAATCCTTTGAAAACTTAAACTTTGAAATTCTTGAGAGCGGAATTATTGATTATTATCGAGAGTTTTCTTAGGTGATTCCCGTCACTTAAGATGTAATTAACTATAGGGGCTTGCCCTTATAGAGAATTTTAAAGAACCCGAGTAATATAAACCCTGTTTAATACTTTCATATTAAGCGGGGAATTTGTCGGCTTATAAAATTGGTTCGCGGACCAAACGGATGTCACAAATCTTTTAGTTTGTTTAATCGAGCCCCACCCTCGAGCGGTGTGTCTATCCTTAGGGATAGATACACGGTTTGTGGTGCGGTGCTCGTTTATGTAAACTATTTGGGATGTGAGATCGGTTTGATTTCATATCTTAAAATCTTCAAATTTAAAATTATTTTCAAAAAAATCAAATACTACTTTTCAAATTATTTATTTAAATTAAATTAAAAATTCGCCGACAACTTCTGTTAGGCGACTCCTTTCAAAATACCACATAACCTAAAAATAGTGCCGACGAAACCACCGGACCGAGAGCTCGCATGTGAGCCCAAACTTGGAATTCTCACTGCTGAGCTGCCCCATCCCCGAGTGGCCATTGCAGTTGTTCTTCTCTTGCCAAGAGCGGTGATCCCAAGCCCCAACTCTCCACGGGAGGCCCTCCACCCTCTCCTATTTAAACACCACCTCCTCTCGTCCATGACGAGTCTTGGAACCGAGACCTTACTAAAACCACCTTTAAAATTTTTCCGAGAACACTCTCCATACTTAGAGCGGTTGATCGCCGGTGATAATTTGCCCTAATCCCCACCAACGAGCCCAATTTCTCGGCCAAAATTCCACCCAAAACCAGGACACTTCTCCACGGTGGATCAATCCTCAAATTGATTAGTCCTACACCTTCACCGGACCGAGGGAAGGAGTCCACCGACAAAAGCCCCCACTCCGAGGCCACCTAGTTGCTCCAGCCTCCGAAGCTTTGTGATCGGCTGTGGTTGAAATCATACCTAGGCGATTCATCAGACCAGGAGACTTCATCTAGAGCTTGTTGGGATCCAATCGAAGGTGACACAACCCTCAGATTGAAGCCACACTTCTCTGAGCAAAGGTATGAGCTAATTCTTCATCCCGAGCTTCTGGAGATTCTCTATTTCAAATGCTTTAATTTCAATGCATGATCACCGTATAGATGTATTCGTCTCTTCAAGACGAATCCATAGAGCATAAGAACACGAAAATCGATTGAGTATTGAGTGAGATATTAGGGATTTAGTGTGGACGGCTCTCGGGTGAGGACGCTTGGGGACGATGAACGGATGTCGTTCATTTAATACACGCGCGGACGGACGGCCGAGGATCGCGTCGGATCAGGAGATGGAACGACACAGCGGGGCCCCGGAGCGCTGAGTCAGATGGCGGCGTCGAACCAGAACACGCCGCGTGGCCTTTCGGAGCTGCCGAGGTTGACGCGGCGCCGCATGGATAAATAGAAAATTAGGGTATTTTTGATTTATTTAATTCCCCTAAACTTCAAAAATGCATAACTTTGTGTAGGAAAATCAGAAAAATAAAATAAAAATACCCTCTTACTCGAGTGAACGAGAGGAGAATAATGTGGAAAAGAAATTATTTAATTTCATCAAGTATTTTATTTTTAATGATTTATTTCCCTTCTGCATTGTTTTTGTTCTCCATTCATATAGGAAATTCACCATGGTATGAGACCATAGGGTTTTTGAAGCCTGCGAATTTGGGAACATTCCCTGAATTTTCCAAAGTCGAAGGCCATCCCTATAAGAAGTTATTGATTTTTCAAATTCATGTTGCTGTTTTAAGTATTTTAATTCCAATAATTAACATGTTGTGAAATAAATTCTAGGAAAATTTGGTGATGTCTCTTATGACCGAGAGGACCCTAGGAAAAATAGGTTTTGGATTAATTTATTTAAAATAACCCTAATTGGCTTAAACACCCAAAATAGCTCCTTAATTAATTAGAGTTAACCATATATCAAATTGACTTGAAATCAATTCTCCACTAACCTTTAGGATTAGAGGAACCCACCATAAAATTTGAAGTCGATTAGACTTGGTTAGCCTCTACTAAATGGGTTGATTAAGCCATTTAGCCATTTTAAACTTTAAAAATTCATAACTTTCAAAATACCTTTCAAAAATTCACCAAATTGGTTTTGGAGCCTCTTTGATATCAGGGAATTTAAGAAAATTAAAATTTTAATTTTCTAAAAAAGTTGATTTTTTGATATTATTTTAATATTTTAATAATTAAAAAATAATAAAAATTACAAAAATAATAAAATTCACCAAAATGTCACATTTTGAATTTTAATCACTTAGGAATAAACCCCATATTTTTCTTAGGTCTATTTAATGAGATATTAAATTTTAAAGCCACTAGGGTAATTTTAAAATTTAAAAAAATGTATTTTCTAGCATTTTCACTAAAATAATTATAATAAATCAAAGAAAAATCATAAAGTTACAAAAATTGATTCTCTAATTTCCTTGATATCAGAGAGATTTTTGAAAAATATAAATTTCATTTTTCAACCTTTATTTTATTTTTAAATTAATTAATACTCCAAAATTTAAAATAATTATAATAAAAATAATATAATTCAACAAATCACCAAAATTGGTCCAAGTGATCCTCTGGTCATTAGGAATGTCCCATAATTTTCTTAAGGATAGAAACTTTCCCTTGGTCATATTATTAAATTTTCCTTGGAAATACCTATTTTCCAACAAAAATAATTACATAAATAAATTAAATACAGAAAAATCACATTTTCTCCTCTCATGTCTTTACTAGCATATGAGTGAAGTCACATAAAAATTTCAAGTTCATTTAAGCTCAATTTAGTGAGTTATGAAATTATTAAGCTTGAAGGGCAAAATGGTAATTAAAATTTTAACCCTTAATTAAAACTTTAGGTTTAATAAAAAATTAACAAGTAAAATATTTGATCCTAATCTGATTTGGATGATTGAAACCTAAATAATTAAAGGGTAGAAACCTACTAAACAATTTAAAATAATTGAAATAAACCTTAATTAAATAATTGATTAAATTTGGAAGAATAATAAAATTGGAATTATTAAAATAGGGATATTATTAGGAAGAGATTTGTTCTTTAATTTAAAAATCCCTAAATTAATCATCTCAATAATATTTAATTCTTAATTAAAATGATAATTCAAATTTAAGTTTTAAAATGTTAAAGGACTTAATCATTAAATTTAAATTAAAAAAAAGAGTTAAATTATTAAACTCTTTTTAAATTTTCAATTAAATTAAAATTAAAAATAAAATTAAATTAAAGATTAAATTAAATTAAATCAAACAAATTAAGTAAATTAAATTAAATTAAACTAAATTAAATTAAAAAATGTTAAATTAAATTAAATTAAATTAAATTAAAACATATTAAATTAAATTAAGTTAAATTAAATTAAATTTAAATTAAATCAAATTAAATTAAATTAAAAGAAATTAAATTAAATTAAATTAAATCAAGTTAAATTAAATTAAATTAATTCATATCAAATCAAACTAAATTGAATTAAATTAAATTAAATAATAGAATCAAGTTAAAATTAAAATCAAGTTAAATTGAATCAAAATTGAAACTAAACTAAATTAAATTAAATTAAAGTTAAATTAAATTGAATTAAATAACATCACCTAAGACATAAAGAAATTAAATATAAAGCAACTTGAACACTATTCCAAATTTAAACCCTTTAATCGAAGTTAAACTAAATCACAAACCATTTGAACATCAATTTGCCCTCGAAAGCTTTGGTTATCATAACTCCTAAACGAACGTTAAATGAAATGATACTTCACTTATAGGATATTCAGATGTCCTAGTTCACTGAGCAAGATAACAAAACCTGAATTCCTGGACGATTAATTCATTTGTATAATTAAATTCATTTGGACTTAAAACAATTCTAGCAATATTGAAAAGATGTTTAAGATTCTTCTTTAAGCACTTCCTCAATATGATAGGATACTTATAAGAACAATTGAACTTAATTGTTCTTTGATGAAGAAAATCGTCCTCAAACCGAAACACAAGAACCTAGACGTCATAGGAAATGACTAGCTATAGGATTAGGAATTTGGTAGAAAACCATAACCCTTCCCTTAGCTTTACCTAGGAACTTGCTTAAATATTCTAATTGTGTTTTAAGTGTAGCTTGGGATGACGGGAAGACCCTCCAGGTACGCTTTTATTTTATTGCAATTTACATTATTGCAATCTCTTTAATTGCACCGCACTTACTTTTTCTTGCGTGATAAACAACTGTTGCATGAAAACCCACACCTTTAGGATAGTCCCTAAAACTGAAACCAAAACTAAGTAAAAAGTCATTGCAAGATAAAATTCACCGCCACAACATTTCAAAATATAAAACAACTCAAAATTTAATAACAAACAGTAACACAAAACTACAATTACAACTAAATTAAAACGTCCCGTTGGATGATCGGGAATACCTCGGATGAAGCAACCTACATGTTGCTAACGGGATTTCCCATGGTCTAAATGAAAGTGTGGAACTCATTTAGTTGAGTTTAGCAAATTCATCTGGACTAAGTGAATCCGATAAAATAACGATGCCGGAAGGATGGAACCGTGGGATCTTAACCGGTGTCGTTATAATCAACTTTAAGATTTGTCTTAATTAAAACACAAAAACACTTGGAAATTAAGATTTTCTCTAAACCAAAACACTTTTCTCATCTCCTGATTTATGACTTCTAAAACTAAACCTCTGCAACAATAAGGAGCTTGGAGCATGGTGGGCAGCACGGCCATCGTCGTCAGCAAAACCTGAGTCTACTTCAACAAAACCTTCTTAGAATTAAATAACTAAGCCATAGGATTTCGAGGTAGTTTGCCTAGTGCAACATAAATCCTCAACCTTTTGTTAGGCATTTGCATTGCAAATTAAGCCCTAACCGGTCTTAGGATTCCGAGGTAGTCGTCCGATACGACATAAACCCTCATAACTTCAAGGCTATTTATGTGATTCTATCATATAAATATAAGTCCTAATTAATTAAAATTGGCAAGATCAAAACATTAAATAGATATTAGGATCTTCCTAAATTCAAGCCAAACAATAGGATAGCCAGGAAATTACCGAAGTTCGCTTTGAATCCGTAATTTCTCCTACCTTTCTTCCTTTGAATTCCCAAAACAAAATGTTCCAAATTTGATCCATTTCCTATTGAAATTCCAAAATTCAATCCCTTGAAAACTTAAACTTTGAAATTCTTGAGAGCAAAATTATTGATTATTATCGAGAGTTTTCTTAGGTGATTCCCGTCACTTAAGATGTAATTAACTATAGGGGTTTGCCCTTATAGGGAATTTTAAAGAACCCGAGTAATATAAACCCTGTTTAATGCTTTCATATTAAGCAGGGGAATTTGTCGGCTTATAAAATTGGTTCGCAGACCAAACGGATGTCACAAATCTTCTAGTTTATTTAACCGAGCCTCACCATCAAGCAACGTGTTTATCCTTAGGGATAGATACACGGTTTGTAGTGCGGTGCTCGTTTATATAAACTATTTGGGATGTGAAATCAGTTTGATTTCATATCTTAAAATTTTCAAACTTAAAATTATTTTCAAAAATCAAATACTACTTTTCAAATTATTTATTTAAATTAAATTAAAAATTCGCCGCACAATTTTTGTAGGCGACCCCTTTTCAAAATACAACACAACCTAAAAATATGCCGACAACTTCGGCGACTCCGTTGAGGATGATTCCTCTCTCCATTTTAATCGGACAATTACGCTTTCGATCGGTAGTGTATCCATGTCCCTTGTGGATCAAGCTACCCTTCTTTCCGTTGGAATACTTTGTTCATTTCTACCTTGAATAAGTATAGCCGGTATTCTCTCGGATTTAGGAGCCATCGTTTAGACACCCCTAAACGAGAGAGGTTCCGAGATCCTTTTACCTCATTTTTGAGGTGGGGTGGACCCCCAATAGCTGTTAGTTTAGGAGTGATCCTTCGAGTCGAGAAGTCTTGCATAAGGCTTTCTTTTCCTTTCCAACTCTGAATCAGATTCCTTACCCTCTCTACACCTTTGAACATTCCGTTCTAAATAAACAAACCCTCCAATGAATGACTCTTTTAACAAATAACTCCTTCTTATAAATACATGAACAAGAATGTGTTCGGACTCTTTTCGATTCCTCTCTTTTCGTCCTAATGAGAAGAAGCGTAACTTGAGACTGACAATCAGGATCTGCCCTGCACAAATGGAGGCCCCAAAGCTGATTTTCTCCTTCACCAATGGACTCGACTTCGCTGTTTACAAGGATGAGCTGCCCGACAATGGGATCATCCGGTTTGGACAAGGATTCGAGAACACAAATGTCAAAATCACCGACGTTTCCCTTTTCGCGCTGACAAACAAAGTATCTGAGCCGAGAAGCCGTTGATCGAGTTCGACCTTAGGTCGACTCGAAAGTTTCCTCCCCGCAAAAGATTCCAGCTGAGGGGAATCATCGTCGTCCGCAGGAGGATCCATTGTTGCTACCCCCACCGGTCCAGTTGTCTCGCACCTACCCCGGCATCGCCAAATTAAAGGGGAAGGAAATCCGGAACTATGGCGAACTCAGCTACCGTGGAGGGTACGGACTTTCTTGTGAGACCTTCTGTTTTTGAAATCGGGTCTAGCTCAAGAATTCCATCACTAACACGGACCCAAAGAAGGAACAGAAGTAGGAAAATTGCCAGGAAGGCCAGAGCTGCCGAAGTTGCTTTCCTGGAGGAAATCCCAGAAATCCCTGAATACACACCACTACCTGAATACATACCATTGCCTCAAGATACACCTTATTTTGGAAGGAAGTAGATTCCACCCCCTTTCCGCCGCGGCTGACGAGGAAAATGTCCGCAGGATTGTTTCTACATTACCTCAACCAGCATACTACAACGACAGCAGAAAGAAAAGGGCTAGGATCACGCCATTTGCCCGACTACAGACTGTGATCGAGAAGCTAGCAGAGAAATAGAAATGCCCCGTATCAGAGATTCTAAGAAGGATAGGGTGGGTGTCAGTCAAATCCCGTCTTGGACCATGAGTAGAACCTGCCATCGTTACAGAAAAGCCAAATAAAAGGATGAAGGCTAGTCCGCCTATCGTTGTTTCAGGGTTGCAGATTAGGGAGGATACCACCTTCCGACATTTGGGCGACAGGCCATCCGGTCCTGGACACCTTCGCTGCTAGAAGGATGGTATGGCGTCCCACCACCGGACAGATTAAGATTGAAACAACGGCCGAGAGGGAATGTCTAGTCAGGAGACTTGAATCTGAAGAAAGCGCCACCGCAGTAAAGGGGACTCGTGAGAAGGGAACCCGACAGCCATCACACGACAACTGCAAGGATGCACAGAAAGGACCGCTAGAGGACGCTATGGAAAAGTTGAGGACTGATATCCGACGACTAGCAAAAGAAAGAGAAGAGAAATTCGGAGACGAGATTGATTCATTGGAATTCATGGACGATGAGTATGCAGAAATCAACATGGTCGAAACACGAGCTTCGTCATCTTCAAAGGTGCTTCGCGGCCGCGAGAAAGAGAGGAGCCGGAAGTGATGAGAAGACGACTTCAAGAGAAAGACGATACGATCGCCCAAATGGCAAAAAGAATGGAAGAGATGGGCAGCAGCCCTAGCCACTCTCCGGAGTCAAGTGCAGCCCCAAAGAGAGACGCCCCAGAGGTCATTCACATTGTGGACGTAGGAATGGAGATTAAATCCGTCAACGGGGATGATCGGCTAAAGAAAGATACAACACAAAGTATGATTCCGGAAAAAGATATCAAGAGCTTGGTGGAACAACGAGTGCGAGAAGCCTTAGCACAATCAAAGAGCGGGACATCCATTCGGACGGGTAGACCTTACCCGGAAGAATTCGACGCTGTCCGATACCCAAAGGCTTCGTACCACCTCTGTTCAAGACCTTTGATGGAACCGGGAACCCCGACAGGCATGTTGCACACTTTCGTGCCGCGTTGTTCCAATGCGGCGGGAGCGATGCATTACTCTTCCGACGAGTTCGTCGCCGACCTCGTCGGGGATCGCCTTTGATTTGTATGCGAAGTACCAAATGGTTCGATGAAGACGTTCTCGGAACTAAAAAACTTCTTCATCAAGCGATTCGCCGGAGCTCGGCACCACATCACTATAGGTGATTTAGTGGTAGAGAAGCGTAAGCCGAACGAAACTTTGGTGGATTACATACTTCGATGGAGAAATCTAAGTATGAAGTGTGAACCACAATTACAAGAACAACATGCAATAGACATCTTACTTAAAAGCATTCATGGCCCGATAGCACTTCTCCTCAAGGGATTTACCATTAAGACTTTCGAGAAGTTGTTAAGCAAGGCCGGAAGCCTGCAGGAGGAGGCGAAGCAATTAAGTTTCGCCGACAAGACAGACAAGCAAAAGCCTGTGAAGACTTTTGAAAAGAAATTCAGGATCATTGCAGTAGTCGACAAAGGCAAGCAACCGATACAAATATCGTCCGAACGGCCGCAGCAACCTCAACAAAATTATCAACAACCTCGACCCAGCTATCAGTCATCTCCACAATATGAACAACCGCCTCGTCCGCAACGTACATTAAGGGAGTTTCTGAGCAGGGAATATCCATTCAAAAATGAGGCAGTACCAAAAATGTTCCGTAGTCTGATGAAGACTCCAGATTTCCAGCTGCCAGAGCCTAACAGACCAGAAGAAGTTAACAAGAAAGGTGATCCCAACTTTTGCCCTTACCACCGGATGCTTGGGCACAAAATAGAAGATTGTATTACCTTCAAAAGTTGGCTCAATGACAACCTTTAGAAAGGAAATATAACAATCCCGAAGGAGTACATGAAGGAACCCCAGAAAGGAGGTTCCGTCAATGTTGTCTCGACTGATCTCATCGTTCCGATAGATCCCTATACAACTGATGATGGATGGACTACCGCTTGGACGAGGTCTTCAAAAAAGATTTTAGATCACATCCAAACCGCTTCGGTGCGAGCTTCAATTCAGAGTTCGAAACCTGTCAAGTCGGCACTATCACTTGCGATAGAAGAACCACCTCAACAGGAGACGATTGAAGAGAAGAAGAAAATCGATGAAGAAGAGAGGACCAAGGTTCCAAAGGCTAGACTAGGGGCTGCTTATCCTAGGATAGTTGTTTCCGATTCGGGGGAGAAATCCCTCGAACCTCCGACTCGTATGATTATCTGCTCACTTCGTTGGGATCTTATAATGATAAGGGTGATGGCGTTGGCTACGTTTTGACTGTTTCTAACGATTACGTAACTAGCGACAATCCGGACATCGATTTCGATACAAAGGGCAATTCTCAAATCATACACAATCTCGACGATCACAATGATGAAGAAGACATCCATCAAGGAGGCTACGAGAGTTCAACAGGCAACGAATCTATTTGCGAGTTTCGAGGCGCTCTAGTCACAATAGAGTTAGAGCCTTCAGACTCCGAAGCTAATCCAGAAGAACCTATCATTCCGATTCAGGAAGAAACACTAGCAAACTCAATGCTGGATTCAGGAGAAATTACAGAAGTCAACTTAAGAAGTGGAAGAGTTCTACCTCCGAGAATGGGTCCAAAGGACAAAGGAAAGCAGGTGGTTGTTCAGGAAGAACCAACCCCGACAGAAGAAATACCCATCCGAGAAGAAGTCGAGACACATGGAAATAAAGTGTACTACAACATGCTAGCCCATCTTAGGAAACTACCGGCCAAACTGAGAATCTACGACGCTCTCATCTTATCAAAGGAGATGAGAGAAGCTCTGATCAAGGCCTTACTTGATCCGAAAATTTGCTTAGCTCAAATGGCCGGAGATTCTTTAGATGAGGTTTGCTTGTTAAAGGAACAGCGAGGTGTTACCTTCACAGACAATGACCTATTACTTGGGACAGCAGACCACAACCGACCGTTGTACATTTCAGTTACAATAGGGAAGTTTACACTCTCCAGAGTATTGGTGGATCCAGGAGCATCAATCAATATAATGAGTATTCGAACACTAGCATATTTGGAAATTGATGCTCGCGAGCTCTAAGCCGACAAAATGTTATTAAGAGGATTCAACCAGAAAGGAGAAAGAGCCCTCAGATCAATAACACTACTAATGAAGACCGGTGACTTAGCAAAGACAACTGCGAAATTTCACATAATTGATTTAGAAATGTCATTCAACGCTCTACTGGGTCGACCATGGATACATGAAAACAGGATGGTACCATCATCTCTACATCAGTGCATCAAATACTATGATGGAGGAGAACAGTGCATCAAAGGTGACTTACAACCATTCTCCGTACATGAAATTGGAATCCATGAAGATGCATCTTATTATGCACCTCGGAAGAAAAAATCTTCTCCGGAGATACCATAACGAATGAAGCAAAGAAAGTTCGGGTCAACGAAGAACCTGAAGTTCTAGTTCAACAGTCACTCACCACTCCCTTACGGCGAGATGGTGAAGGTTTCTCCACAACTCGCATCCGAGGTCGAGGCCGGGGACGAGGTCGTGGTAGAGACGTTAGGACAGTTGGACGAGATGAAACCAGTCATCAATGTTGATTGGGAAGACAGTTCTGAAGAAGAAAAAGAGATCAAACAAGAAGCAGCGACAATAATTCAGAAGAAGCCGCAATTCAAAATCTCTCTCGAAGATGAGAAGAACGAAGAATACAAAACAATGTATGAGAAGATTAACCACTATGTACATACTATGACCCTGAGCCCGATTCATTTTAATAAGATCGAGGGTATGGTGGTCAAAGAGGTACGTAGCAACGGTGCAAAGCCAATCAAATTCTACCGTGGTGCTCCTTCCTCCAAAACTGAAAATAATGTACAATTTGAAGATGTCACTTCATCAGAATTAATGGAATTACCTTTTGAGTGGTACTCTCCCTGTGTTCAAAATTTAATTCAGCGTGGTTTCTTACCTCGACAATGGATAAAAGGTCAATCACAACATTTTGAAAATTTATGGAATAACTCCGGTCGTCCACCCAATTCAAAGCATGGTCTCGGATTCGGCACAGTAGGATCAGTTGACGATGCCGAATTTTGCTTGGTTGTCACTTGCGAGTCTAATGAAAACTGCATGGAAACTACGAAGAATTTGAAGATTTACAAATTGGAGACGCTCCGCCGAATTCGAAGAAGAGATTAAATCTACGATAGATGAATTAACGGAAGTTAACTTAGGTACTAGCGAAGAGCCTAGACCTACCTTTTTTAGCTCCTTACTCAATAAAGAAGACTCGAAGAAATAATCATGTTATTAGTGGAATTTAAAGACCTGTTTTGCTTGGAACTATGATGAGATGCCGGGTTTAGCTCCGGAGGTCGCAGTCCATAAGCTAGGAGTGGATCCTACTTCGTCCCGGTCGGACAAGGTCCCGGAAGAATGCGTCTAGAGATCGAACAACAAGTCATAGGCTGAAGTTAAAAAGCTAATAGACGCTAAATTTGTCCGTGAAGAACAATACCCGACTTGGTTAGCCAATGTAGTACCGATCGAAAGAAGAATGGTCGGATCGGAATTTGTGTGGATTTCGAGAGATTTAAACAAGGCATGTCCAAAAGATGAATTCCCTCTACCGATCCCAGAACTAATGATCGACATCGCTTCGACACATGAAATATTCTCATTCATGGATGGATCTTTAGGATACAACCAGATAAAAATGGCTCCAGAAGATGAAAAGCTTACGGCATTCGAACGCCGATCGGAGTATATTGCTACCACAGTGATGCCATTCGGATCCGAAGAACACGAGAGCAACCTACCGGAGAGCGATGACAAGAATTTTTGATGATCTCATCCACAGTCAAGTCGAATGCTACATGGACGATGTGGTCATCAAGAGCAAAGTAAAAGACAACCACTTGTATGATTTGAGAATTGTTTTCGAACGATTAAGGCAATTTAACCTTAAGATGAATCCCTTAAAATGCGCCTTCGGCGTCACCTCCGGGAAATTCTTAGGATTCGTTGTCCGACATCGTGGAATTGAAATCGACCGGAAAAGATTAAAGCTATCTTAGAAATGCCGCCTCCCAAAACCTTAAAACAACTACGATCTTTTCAAGGAAGTTGGCATATCCGATCTTTTCGAGGAAGTTTATCTTAAGTTTGATTCAAGTTTCATTTGAGTTTAACTTAAGTTTGGTTTAATTTTACCTTAAATTTAATATAATTTTATTTTAAGTTTAGTTTATTTTAAAATTTTAATTAAAGTTAAAAATAAAATTAAATTAAAAATTAAATTAAATTAAGTAAATTAAATTGAATTAAATTAAATCAAATTAAATTAAATTAAAGATTAATTAAAAAAAATTAAATTAAATTAAATTAAATTAAATTAAAATTAAAAGTAAAATTAAATTAAAGATTAAATTAAATTAAATTAAATAAACAAATTAAATTAAATTAAATGAATAAATTAAATTAAATTAAATTAAATAAATAAAATCAAATTTAAATTAAATTAAGTTAAAACAAATTAAATTAAATAAAATAAAATTAAATTAAATTAAATTAAAATTAAATCAAATTAAATTAAATTAATGGAAATTAAATCAAATCAAATTAAATTAATTTAACATCAAATCAAACTAAATTGAATTAAATTGAATTAAATTAAATTAAAATTAAATTAAATTAAATTGAATTAAATAACATCACCTAAAACAGAAGGAAATTAAATATAAAGCAAATTGAACACTATTCCAAATTTAAACCCATTAATTGAATTTAAACTAAATCACAAATTTACCCTCGAAAGCTTTAGTTGTCATAACTCCTAAACGAATATTAAATGAAATGTTACTTCACTTATAGGACATTCAAACATCCTAGTTCACTCGAGTAAGATAATAACAAAACTTAACTAAACCTCGGACGATTAATTCATTTGTGTAATTGAATTCATTTGGACTTAAAACAATCCTAGAAATATTGAAAAGATGTTTAAGATTTGCCTTAAGCACTTCCCCGATATGATAGGATGTTCATAAGAACAATTGAACTTAATTGTTCTTTGATGAAGAAAATCGTCTTCAAACAAAAACACAAGGAACCCTAGACGTCATAGGAAATGACTAGCTATAGGATTAGGAATTTGGTAGAAAACCATAACCCTTCCCTTAGCTTTACCAGGAACTTTCTTAAATATTCTAATTGTGTCTTAAGTGCAGCTTGGGATGACGGGAAGACCCTCCAGGTACGCTTTTATTTTATTGCAATTTACTTTCTTACAATTTACATTATTGCAATTTATTTAATCGCATCGCACTTACTTTTATTGCATGATAAACAACTGTTGCATGAAAACCCACACCTTTAGGATAGTCCCTAAAACTGAAACCAAAACTAAGTTAAAAGTTATTGCAAGATAAAATTCACCGCCACAGCATTTCAAAATATAAAACAACTCAAAATTTAATCACAAAAAGAACACAAAACTACAATTACAACTAAATTAAAATGTCATGTTGGATGATCGGGAATACCTCGGATGATGTAACCTACGTGTTGCTAACGGGAATTCCACGGTCTAAATGAAAGTGTGGAACTCATTCGGTTGAGTTTAGCAAATTCATCCGGACTAATTGAATCCGATATAAATAATGATGCCGGAAGGATGGAACCGTGGGATCTTAAGCGGGTGTCGTTATAATCAACTTTAAGATTTGTTTTAATTAAAATAATGAAAACACTTGGAAATTAAGATTTTCTCTAAACCAAAACACTTTTCTCATCCCACGATTTATGATTTCTAAAACTAAACCTCGCGACAACAAGGAGCTCGGAGCATGGTGGGCAGCACGACCATCGTCATCAGCAAAACCTGAGTCTACTTCAGCAAAACTTTCCTAGAATTAAATAACAAAGCCATAGGACTTCGAGGTAGTTTGCCTAGTGCAACATAAATACTCAACTTTTTGTTAGGCATTTGCATTGCAAATTAAGCCCTAACAGGTCTTAGGATTTCGAGGTAGTCGTCTGATACGACGTAAACCCT
The DNA here is from genome assembly GCA_022702705.1 of Papilionanthe hookeriana x Papilionanthe teres. Taxonomy (NCBI): domain Eukaryota; kingdom Viridiplantae; phylum Streptophyta; class Magnoliopsida; order Asparagales; family Orchidaceae; genus Papilionanthe; species Papilionanthe hookeriana x Papilionanthe teres. The sequence continues at coordinate 89,898,193 of CM040430.1, read as the reverse complement.
CATATCTTCGAGGCTATTTGTATGATTCTATCATATAAATATAAGCCCTAATTAATTAAAATTGACAAAATCAAAACATTAAATAAACATTAGGACTTTCCTAAATTCAAGCCAAACAATAGGATAGTCGGGAAATTACCGAAGTTCACTTCGAATCCGTAATTTCTCCTACCTTTCTTCCTTTGAATTCTCAAAACAAAATGTTCTAAACTTGATCCATTCCCTATTGAAATTCCAAAATTCAATCCTTTGAAAACTTAAACTTTGAAATTCTTGAGAGCGAGAATTATTGATTATTATCGAGAGTTTTCTTAGGTGATTCCCGTCACTTAAGATGTAATTAACTATAGGGGCTTGCCCTTATAGGGAATTTTAAAGAACCCAAGTAATATAAACCCTGTTTAATACTTTCATATTAAGCAGGGGAATTTGTCGGCTTATAAAATTGGTTCGCAGACCAAACGGATGTCACAAATCTTTTAGTTTGTTTAATCGAGCCCCACCCTCAAGCAGTGTGTCTATCCTTAGGGATAGATACACGGTTTGTGGTGCGGTGCTCGTTTATGTAAACTATTTGGGATGTGAGATCGGTTTGATTTCATATCTTAAAATCTTCAAATTTAAAATTATTTTCAAAAAAAATCAAATACTACTTTTCAAATTATTTATTTAAATTAAATTAAAAATTCGCCGACAACTTCTGTTAGGCGACTCCTTTTCAAAATACCACATAACCTAAAAATAGTGCCGACAGAAACCACCAGACCGAGAGCTCACATGTGAGCCCAAACTTGGAATTCTCACCTGCTGAGCTGCCCCATCCCCAGTGGCCATTGCAGCTGTTCTTCTCTTGCCAAGAGCAGCTGATCCCAAGCCCTAACTCTCCCTGGGAGGCCCTCCACCCTCTCCTATTTAAACACCACCTCCTCTCGTCCATGACAGGTGCTGAACCAGACCTTACTAAAACCCTGCTAAAATTTTTCCAGAACACTCTCCATACTTAGAGCAGTTGATCGCCAGTGATAATTTGCCCTAATCCCCACCAACAGAGCCCAATTTCTCAGCCAAAATTCCACCCAAAACCAGGACACTTCTCCACAGTGGATCAATCCTCAAATTGATTAGTCCTACACCTTCACCAGACCAAGGGAAGGAGTCCACCAGCAAAAGCCCCCACTCCAGGCCACCTAGTTGCTCCAGCCTCCAAGCTTTGTGATCGGCTGTGGTTGAAATCATACCTAGGCGATTCATCAGACCAGGAGACTTCATCTAGAGCTTGTTGGGATCCAATCGAAGGTGACACAACCCTCAGATTGAAGCCACACTTCTCTGAGCAAAGGTATGAGCTAATTCTTCATCCCGAGCTTCTGGAGATTCTCTATTTCAAATGCTTTAATTTCGATGCATGATCACCGTATAGATGTATTCGTCTCTTCGAGACGAATCCATGGAGCATAAGAACACGAAAATCAATTGAGTATTGAGTGAGATATTAGGGATTTAGTGTGGACGGCTCTCGGGTGAGGACGCTTGGGGACGATGAACGGATGCCGTTCATTTAATACACGCGCGGACGGACGGCCAGGATCGCGTTGGATCAGGAGATGGAACGACACAGCGGGGCCACGGAGCGCTGAGTCAGATGGCGGCGTCGAACCAGAACACGCCGCGTGGCCTTTCGGAGCTGCCGAGGTTGACGCGGCGCCGCATGGATAAATAGAAAATTAGGGTATTTTTGATTTATTTAATTCCCCTAAACTTCAAAAATGCATAACTTTGTGTAGGAAAATCAGAAAAATAAAATAAAAATACCCTCTTACTCAGTGAACAGAGGAGAATAATGTGGAAAAGAAATTATTTAATTTCATCAAGTATTTTATTTTTAATGATTTATTTCCCTTCTGCATTGTTTTTGTTCTCCATTCATATAGGAAATTCACCATGGTATGAGACCATAGGGTTTTTGAAGCCTCTGAATTTGGGAACATTCCCTGAATTTTCCAAAGTCAGAGGCCATCCCTATAAGAAGTTATTGATTTTTCAAATTCATGTTGCTGTTTTAAGTATTTTAATTCCAATAATTAACATGTTGTGAAATAAATTCTAGGAAAATTTGGTGATGTCTCTTATGACCAGAGGACCCTAGGAAAAATAGGTTTTGGATTAATTTATTTAAAATAACCCTAATTGGCTTAAACACCCAAAATAGCTCCTTAATTAATTAGAGTTAACCATATATCAAATTGACTTGAAATCAATTCTCCACTAACCTTTACGATTAGAGGAACCCACCATAAAAATTTGAAGTCAATTAGACTTGGTTAGCCCTACTAAATGGGTTGATTAAGCCATTTAGCCATTTTAAACTTTAAAAATTCATAACTTTCAAAATACCTTTCAAAAATTCACCAAATTGGTTTTGGAGCCTCTTTGATATCAGGGAATTTAAGAAAATTAAAATTTTAATTTTCTAAAAAAGTTGATTTTTTGATATTATTTTAATATTTTAATAATTAAAAAATAATAAAAATTACAAAAATAATAAAATTCACCAAAATGTCACATTTTGAATTTTAATCACTTAGGAATAAACCCCATATTTTTCTTAGGTCTATTTAATGAGATATTAAATTTTAAAGCCCTAGGGTAATTTTAAAATTTAAAAAAATGTATTTTCTAGCATTTTCACTAAAATAATTATAATAAATCAAAGAAAAATCATAAAGTTACAAAAATTGATTCTCTAATTTCCTTGATATCAGAGAGATTTTTGAAAAATATAAATTTCATTTTTCAACCTTTATTTTATTTTTAAATTAATTAATACTCCAAAATTTAAAATAATTATAATAAAAATAATATAATTCAACAAATCACCAAAATTGGTCCAAGTGATCCTCTGGTCATTAGGAATGTCCCATAATTTTCTTAAGGATAGAAACTTTCCCTTGGTCATATTATTAAATTTTCCTTGGAAATACCTATTTTCCAGCAAAAATAATTACATAAATAAATTAAATACAGAAAAATCACATTTTCTCCTCTCATGTCTTTACTAGCATATGAGTGAAGTCACATAAAAATTTCAAGTTCATTTAAGCTCAATTTAGTGAGTTATGAAATTATTAAGCTTGAAGGGCAAAATGGTAATTAAAATTTTAACCCTTAATTAAAACTTTAGGTTTAATAAAAAATTAACAAGTAAAATATTTGATCCTAATCTGATTTGGATGATTGAAACCTAAATAATTAAAGGGTAGAAACCTACTAAACAATTTAAAATAATTGAAATAAACCTTAATTAAATAATTGATTAAATTTGGAAGAATAATAAAATTGGAATTATTAAAATAGGGATATTATTAGGAAGAGATTTGTTCTTTAATTTAAAAATCCCTAAATTAATCATCTCAATAATATTTAATTCTTAATTAAAATGATAATTCAAATTTAAGTTTTAAAATGTTAAAGGACTTAATCATTAAATTTAAATTAAAAAAAGAGTTAAATTATTAAACTCTTTTTAAATTTTCAATTAAATTAAAATTAAAAATAAAATTAAATTAAAGATTAAATTAAATTAAATCAAACAAATTAAGTAAATTAAATTAAATTAAACTAAATTAAATTAAAAAATGTTAAATTAAATTAAATTAAATTAAATTAAAACATATTAAATTAAATTAAGTTAAATTAAATTAAATTTAAATTAAATCAAATTAAATTAAATTAAAAGAAATTAAATTAAATTAAATTAAATCAAGTTAAATTAAATTAAATTAATTCATATCAAATCAAACTAAATTGAATTAAATTAAATTAAATAATAGAATCAAGTTAAAATTAAAATCAAGTTAAATTGAATCAAAATTGAAACTAAACTAAATTAAATTAAATTAAAGTTAAATTAAATTGAATTAAATAACATCACCTAAGACATAAAGAAATTAAATATAAAGCAACTTGAACACTATTCCAAATTTAAACCCTTTAAGCGAAGTTAAACTAAATCACGAAACCATTTGAACATCAATTTGCCCTCGAAAGCTTTGGTTATCATAACTCCTAAACGAACGTTAAATGAAATGATACTTCACTTATAGGATATTCGGATGTCCTAGTTCAACTGAGCAAGATAACAAAACACTGAATTCTGGACGATTAATTCATTTGTATAATTAAATTCATTTGGACTTAAAACAATTCTAGCAATATTGAAAAGATGTTTAAGATTCTTCTTTAAGCACTTCCTCAATATGATAGGATACTTATAAGAACAATTGAACTTAATTGTTCTTTGATGAAGAAAATCGTCCTCAAACCGAAACACAAGAACCTAGACGTCATAGGAAATGACTAGCTATAGGATTAGGAATTTGGTAGAAAACCATAACCCTTCCCTTAGCTTTACCTAGGAACTTGCTTAAATATTCTAATTGTGTTTTAAGTGTAGCTTGGGATGACGGGAAGACCCTCCGGGTACGCTTTTATTTTATTGCAATTTACATTATTGCAATCTCTTTAATTGCACCGCACTTACTTTTTCTTGCGTGATAAACAACTGTTGCATGAAAACCCACACCTTTAGGATAGTCCCTAAAACTGAAACCAAAACTAAGTAAAAAGTCATTGCAAGATAAAATTCACCGCCACAACATTTCAAAATATAAAACAACTCAAAATTTAATAACAAACAGAACACAAAACTACAATTACAACTAAATTAAAACGTCCTGTTGGATGATCGGGAATACCTCGGATGAAGTAACCTACATGTTGCTAACGGGATTTCCCATGGTCTAAATGAAAGTGTGGAACTCATTTAGTTGAGTTTAGCAAATTCATCTGGACTAAGTGAATCCGATAAAATAACGATGCCGGAAGGATGGAACCGTGGGATCTTAACCGGTGTCGTTATAATCAACTTTAAGATTTGTCTTAATTAAAACACAAAAACACTTGGAAATTAAGATTTTCTCTAAACCAAAACACTTTTCTCATCTCCTGATTTATGACTTCTAAAACTAAACCTCTGCAACAATAAGGAGCTTGGAGCATGGTGGGCAGCACGGCCATCGTCGTCGACGAAACACGAGTCTACTTCAACAAAACCTTCTTAGAATTAAATAACTAAGCCATAGGATTTCGAGGTAGTTTGCACTAGTGCAACATAAATCCTCGACCTTTTGTTAGGCATTTGCATTGCAAATTAAGCCCTAACCGGTCTTAGGATTCCGAGGTAGTCGTCCGATACGACATAAACCCTCATAACTTCAAGGTTATTTATGTGATTCTATCATATAAATATAAGTCCTAATTAATTAAAATTGGCAAGATCAAAACATTAAATAGATATTAGGATCTTCCTAAATTCAAGCCAAACAATAGGATAGCCAGGAAATTACCGAAGTTCGCTTTGAATCCGTAATTTCTCCTACCTTTCTTCCTTTGAATTCCCAAAACAAAATGTTCCAAATTTGATCCATTTCCTATTGAAATTCCAAAATTCAATCCCTTGAAAACTTAAACTTTGAAATTCTTGAGAGCAAAATTATTGATTATTATCGAGAGTTTTCTTAGGTGATTCCCGTCACTTAAGATGTAATTAACTATAGGGGTTTGCCCTTATAGGGAATTTTAAAGAACCAGGTAATATAAACCCTGTTTAATGCTTTCATATTAAGCGGGGAATTTGTCGGCTTATAAAATTGGTTCGCGGACCAAACGGATGTCACAAATCTTCTAGTTTATTTAACCGAGCCTCACCATCGAAGCAACGTGTTTATCCTTAGGGATAGATACACGGTTTGTAGTGCGGTGCTCGTTTATATAAACTATTTGGGATGTGAAATCAGTTTGATTTCATATCTTAAAATTTTCGAACTTAAAATTATTTTCAAAAATCAAATACTACTTTTCAAATTATTTATTTAAATTAAATTAAAAATTCGCCGCACAATTTTTGTAGGCGACCCCTTTTCAAAATACAACACAACCTAAAAATATGCCGACAACTTCTGGCGACTCCGCTGGGGATGATTCCTCTCTCCATTTTAATCAGACAATTCTGCTTTCAATCGGTAGTGTATCCATGTCCCTTGTGGATCAAGCTACCCTTCTTTCCGTTGGAATACTTTGTTCATTTCTACCTTGAATAAGTATAGCCAGTATTCTCTCGGATTTAGGAGCCACTGTTTAGACACCCCTAAACAGAGAGGTTCCGAGATCCTTTTACCTCATTTTTGAGGTGGGGTGGACCCCCAATAGCTGTTAGTTTAGGAGTGATCCTTCGAGTCGAGAAGTCTTGCATAAGGCTTTCTTTTCCTTTCCAACTACGAATCAGATTCCTTACCCTCTCTACACCTTTGAACATTCCGTTCTAAATAAACAAACCCTCCAATGAATGACTCTTTTAACAAATAACTCCTTCTTATAAATACATGAACAAGAATGTGTTCGGACTCTTTTCGATTCCTCTCTTTTCGTCCTAATGAGAAGAAGCGTAACTTGAGGACCGACAATCGGGATGCGCACCTGCACAAATGGAGGCCCCAAAGCTGATTTTCTCCTTCACCGATGGACTCGACTTCGCTGTTTACAAGGATGAGGCTGCCAGACAATGGGATCATCCGGTTTGGACAAGGATTCGAGAACACAAATGTCAAAATCACCGACGTTTCCCTTTTCGCGCTGACAAACAAAGTATACGAGCGAGAAGCCGTTGATCGAGTTCGACCTTAGGTCGACTCGAAAGTTTCCTCCCCGCAAAGATTCCAGGCGGGGAATACTGCTCGTCCACGGGAGGAGTCGTTGTTGCTACCCCACTGAGTGCAGTTGTCTCTGCACCTACCCCGGCTACGCCAAATTAAAGGGGAAGGAAATCCGGAACTATGGCGAACACTGCTACCGTGGAGGGTACGGACTTTCTTGTGAGACCTTCGTTTTTGAAATCGGGTCTAGCTCGAGAATTCCATCACTAACACGGACCCGAAGAAGGAACGAAGTAGGAAAATTGCCGGGAAGGCCGGAGCTGCCGAAGTTGCTTTCTGGAGGAAATCCCGAAATCACGAATACACACCACTACCGAATACATACCATTGCCTCAAGATACACCTTATTTTGGAAGGAAGTAGATTCCACCCCCTTCCGCCGCTGGCGACGAGGAAAATGTCCGCGAGGATTGTTTCTACATTACCTCAGCCGGCATACTACAACGACGAGCGGAAAGAAAAGGGCTAGGATCACGCCATTTGCCCGACTACGGATCGTGATCGAGAAGCTAGCGAGAGAAATAGAAATGCCCCGTATCGAGAGATTCTAAGAAGGATAGGGTGGGTGTCGATCAAATCCCGTCTTGGACCATGAGTAGAACCTGCCATCGTTACGGAAAAGCCGAATAAAAGGATGAAGGCTAGTCCGCCTATCGTTGTTTCGGGGTTGCGGATTAGGGAGGATACCACCTTCCGGCATTTGGGCGACGAGGCCATCCGGTCTGGACAGCCTGCGCTGCTAGAAGGATGGTATGGCGTCCCACCACTGGACAGTTAAGATTGAAACAACAGCCCGAGAGGGAATGTCTAGTCAGGAGACTTGAATCTGAAGAAAGCGCCACCGCAGTAAAGGGGACTCGTGAGAAGGGAACCCGACAGCCATCACACGACAACTGCAAGGATGCACAGAAAGGACCGCTAGAGGACGCTATGGAAAAGTTGAGGAGCGATATCCGACGACTAGCAAAAGAAAGAGAGAGAAATTCGGAGACGAGATTGATTCATTGGAATTCATGGACGATGAGTATGCGAGAAATCAACATGGTCGAAACACGAGCTTCGTCATCTTCGAAAGGTGCTTCGCGGCCGCGAAGAGAGGAGCCGGAAGTGATGAGAAGACGGCTTCAAGAGAAAGACGATACGATCGCCCAAATGGCAAAAAGAATGGAAGAGATGGCTGTAGCCCTAGCCACTCTCCAGAGTCAAGTGCAACCCCAAAGAGAGACGCCCCCAGAGGTCATTCACATTGTGGACGTAGGAATGGAGATTAAATCCGTCAACGGGGATGATCAGCTAAAGAAAGATACAACACAAAGTATGATTCCAGAAAAAGATATCAAGAGCTTGGTGGAACAACAGGTGCGAGAAGCCTTAGCACAATCAAAGAGCGGGACATCCATTCGGACGGGTAGACCTTACCCGGAAGAATTCGACGCTGTCCAGTACCCAAAAGGCTTCGTACCACCTCGCGTTCAAGACCTTTGATGGAACCGGGAACCCCCGACAGCATGTTGCACACTTTCGTGCCAGTTGTTCCAATGCCGGCGGGAGCGATGCATTACTCTTCCGACAGTTCGTCAGCAGCCTATCAGGGATCGCCTTTGATTTGTATGCAGAATTACCAAATGGTTCAGTGAAGACGTTCTCAGAACTAAAAAACTTCTTCATCAAGCAATTCGCCGGAGCTCAGCACCACATCACTATAGGTGATTTAGTGGTAGAGAAGCAGAAGCCGAACGAAACTTTGGTGGATTACATACTTCGATGGAGAAATCTAAGTATGAAGTGTGAACCACAATTACAAGAACAACATGCAATAGACATCTTACTTAAAAGCATTCATGGCCCGATAGCACTTCTCCTCAAGGGATTTACCATTAAGACTTTCGAGAAGTTGTTAAGCGAGGCCGGAAGCTGCAGGAGGAGGCGAAGCAATTAAGTTTCGCCGACAAGACGGACAAGCAAAAGCCTGTGAAGACTTTTGAAAAGAAATTCAGGATCATTGCGATAGTCGACAAAGGCGAGCAACCGATACAAATATCGTCCGAACGGCCGCAGACAACCTCGACAAAATTATCAACAACCTCGACCCGGCTATCGGTCATCTCCACGATATGAACAACCGCCTCGTCCGCAACGTACATTAAGGGAGTTTCGAGCGGGGAATATCCATTCAAAAATGAGGCGATACCAAAAATGTTCCGTAGTCGATGAAGACTACGGATTTCCAGTTGCCAGAGCCTAACAGACCAGAAGAAGTTAACAAGAAAGGTGATCCCAACTTTTGCCCTTACCACCGGATGCTTGGGCACAAAATAGAAGATTGTATTACCTTCAAAAGTTGGCTCAATGACAACCTTTAGAAAGGAAATATAACAATCCCGAAGGAGTACATGAAGGAACCCCAAAAAAAGGTTACGTCGATGTTGTCTCGGCCGATCTCATCGTTCCGATAGATCCCTATACAAGCCGATGATGGATGGACTACCGCTTGGACGAGGTCTTCAAAAAGATTTTAGATCACATCCAAACCGCTTCGGTGCGAGCTTCGATTCGGAGTTCGAAACCTGTCAAGTCGGCACTATCACTTGCGATAGAAGAACCACCTCAACAGGAGACGATTGAAGAGAAGAAGAAAATCGATGAAGAAGAGAGGACCAAGGTTCCAAAGGCTAGACTAGGGGCTGCTTATCCTAGGATAGTTGTTTCCAATTCGGGGGAGAAATCCCTCAAACCTCTGACTCTGTATGATTATCTGCTCACTTCGTTGGGATCTTATAATGATAAGGGTGATGGCGTTGGCTACGTTTTGACTGTTTCTAACGATTACGTAACTAGCGACAATCCGGACATCGATTTCGATACAAAGGGCAATTCTCAAATCATACACAATCTCGACGATCACAATGATGAAGAAGACATCCATCGAGGAGGCTACGAGAGTTCAACGAGCAACGAATCTATTTGCGAGTTTCGAGGCGCTCCAGTCACAATAGAGTTAGAGCCTTCAGACTCCGAAGCTAATCCAGAAGAACCTATCATTCCGATTCAGGAAGAAACACTAGCAAACTCAATGCTGGATTCAGGAGAAATTACGAAGTCAACTTAAGAAGTGGAAGAGTTCTACCTCCGAGAATGGGTCCGAAGGACGAAGGAAAGCGTGTGGTTGTTCGGGAAGAACCAACCCGACGGAAGAAATACCCATCCGAGAAGAAGTCGAGACACATGGAAATAAAGTGTACTACAACATGCTAGCCCATCTTAGGAAACTACCGACCAAGGCGAGAATCTACGACGCTCTCATCTTATCGAAGGAGATGAGAGAAGCTCTGATCAAGGCCTTACTTGATCCGAAAATTTGCTTAGCTCAAATGGCCGGAGATTCTTTAGATGAGGTTTGCTTGTTAAAGGAACAGCAAGGTGTTACCTTCACAGACAATGACCTATTACTTGGGACAGCAGACCACAACCAACCGTTGTACATTTCAGTTACAATAGGGAAGTTTACACTCTCCAGAGTATTGGTGGATCCAGGAGCATCAATCAATATAATGAGTATTCGAACACTAGCATATTTGGAAATTGATGCTCGCGAGCTCTAAGCCGACAAAATGTTATTAAGAGGATTCAACCGAGAAAGGAGAAAGAGCCCTCGGATCAATAACACTACTAATGAAGACCGGTGACTTAGCAAAGACAAGCTGCGAAATTTCACATAATTGATTTAGAAATGTCATTCAACGCTCTCTTGGGTCGACCATGGATACATGAAAACAGGATGGTACCATCATCTCTACATCAGTGCATCAAATACTATGATGGAGGAGAACAGTGCATCAAAGGTGACTTACAACCATTCTCCGTACATGAAATTGGAATCCATGAAGATGCATCTTATTATGCACCTCAGAAGAAAAAAATCTTCTCCAGAGATACCATAACGAATGAAGCAAAGAAAGTTCGGGTCAACGAAGAACCTGAAGTTCTAGTTCAACAGTCACTCACCACTCCCTTACGGCGAGATGGTGAAGGTTTCTCCACAACTCGCATCCGAGGTCGAGGCCGGGGACGAGGTCGTGGTAGAGACGTTAGGACGATTGGACGGATGAAACCGATCATCAATGTTGATTGGGAAGACGAGTTCGAAGAAGAAAAAGAGATCGAACAAGAAGCTGGCGACAATAATTCGGAAGAAGCCGCAATTCAAAATCTCTCTCGAAGATGAGAAGAACGAAGAATACAAAACAATGTATGAGAAGATTAACCACTATGTACATACTATGACCACGAGCCCGATTCATTTTAATAAGATCGAGGGTATGGTGGTCAAAGAGGTACGTAGCAACGGTGCAAAGCCAATCAAATTCTACCGTGGTGCTCCTTCCTCCAAAGCTGAAAATAATGTACAATTTGAAGATGTCACTTCATCGAAATTAATGGAATTACCTTTTGAGTGGTACTCTCCCTGTGTTCAAAATTTAATTCGGCGTGGTTTCTTACCTCGACAATGGATAAAAGGTCAATCACAACATTTTGAAAATTTATGGAATAACTCCGGTCGTCCACCCAATTCAAAGCATGGTCTCGGATTCGGCACAGTAGGATCAGTTGACGATACTGAATTTTGCTTGGTTGTCACTTGCGAGTCCAATGAAAACTGCATGGAAACTACAGAAGAATTTGAAGATTTACAAATTGGAGACGCTCCGCCAGAATTCGAAGAAGAGATTAAATCTACAATAGATGAATTAACGGAAGTTAACTTAGGTACTAGCAAAGAGCCTAGACCTACCTTTTTTAGCTCCTTACTCAATAAAGAAGACTCCGAAGAAATAATCATGTTATTAGTGGAATTTAAAGACTGTTTTGCTTGGAACTATGATGAGATGCCAGGTTTAGCTCCAGAGGTCGCAGTCCATAAGCTAGGAGTGGATCCTACTTCGTCCCAGTCAGACAAGGTCCCAGAAGAATGCGTCTAGAGATCGAACAACAAGTCATAGCTGAAGTTAAAAAGCTAATAGACGCTAAATTTGTCCGTGAAGAACAATACCCGACTTGGTTAGCCAATGTAGTACCAGTCAGAAAGAAGAATGGTCAGATCAGAATTTGTGTGGATTTCAGAGATTTAAACAAGGCATGTCCAAAAGATGAATTCCCTTTACCGATCCCAGAATTAATGATCGACATCGCTTCGACACATGAAATATTCTCATTCATGGATGGATCTTCAGGATACAACCAGATAAAAATGGCTCCAGAAGATGAAAAGCTTACAGCATTCAGAACGCCGATCGGAGTATATTGCTACACAGTGATGCCATTCGGACTGAAGAACACAGGAGCAACCTACCAGAGAGCGATGACAAGAATTTTTGATGATCTCATCCACAGTCAAGTCGAATGCTACATGGACGATGTGGTCATCAAGAGCAAAGTAAAAGACAACCACTTGTATGATTTGAGAATTGTTTTCGAACGATTAAGGCAATTTAACCTTAAGATGAATCCCTTAAAATGCGCCTTCGGCGTCACCTCCGGGAAATTCTTAGGATTCGTTGTCCGACATCGTGGAATTGAAATCGACCCGGAAAAGATTAAAGCTATCTTAGAAATGCCGCCTCCCAAAACCTTAAAACAACTACGATCTTTTCAAGGGAAGTTGGCATATCCGATCTTTTCAAGGGAAGTTTATCTTAAGTTTGATTCAAGTTTCATTTGAGTTTAACTTAAGTTTGGTTTAATTTTACCTTAAATTTAATATAATTTTATTTTAAGTTTAGTTTGATTTGAGTTTGGTTTAAGTTTGATTTAAATTTAGTTTAAGTTTGATTTAAATTTAACTTAGGTTTGATTTAAGTTTAACTTAAGTTTGGTTTAAGTTTAACTTAAATTTGGTTTAAATTTAGCTTAAATTTGATTTAAGTTTAACTTTAGTTTGGTTTAAGTTTAACTTAAATTTAGTTTAAGTTTAGCTTACATTTGATTTAAGTTAAACTTAAGTTTGGTTTAAGTTAAACTTTAATTTATGTTTAGCTTAACTCTGATTTAAATTTAACATAAATTTAGTTTAAGTATAGTTTAAGTTTAACTTAAGTATGGTTTAAGTTTAACTTAATTTTTTTTTAAATTTAATTTAAGTTTTATTTAAGTTTACTTAAATTTAACTTAAGTTTAGCTTATGTTTAACTTAAGTTTGATTTCAAATTTAACTTAGTTTGGTTTAAGTTTGTTTAAAGTTGATTAAGCCTAATGTAGTTAAGGCTTAATGATTTAATTAGGTCTAATTTGGGGTTAGACCTAATTAAAGTTTAGGATTAATTAAACCAAATATAAGTAAGGTTTAATTAAATTAATTAGGTCTAATTAGGGGTTAGACCTAATTAAGGTTTAGGATTAATTAAACTTAATGTAAGTAAGGTTTAATTGAATTAATTTGGTCTAATTAAGGGTTAGACCTAATTAAGGTTTAGGATTAATTAAACCTAATGTAAGTAAGGTTTAATTGAATTAATTAGGTCTAATTAGGGGTTAGACCTAATTAAGGTTTAAGATTAATTAAACCTAATGTAAGTAAGGTTTAATTGAATTAATTAGGTCTAATTATGGGTTAGACGTAATTAAGGTTTAATTAGGTCGGTTAGGTCAAATTGGTGTATCAGACCTATGTTAGGTTCAATATGTCTTTTAAACTTAATTTGATTTTGATTTTATAGTGAATTCAATAATTGATGTTTATTAATTAACCTTAATTTATCTTTAAACTTAATTATGGTTTATTTAACTGTAGTTTTATATCTTTAGACTCAGTTAAGACTTGTCTTGAGTCCACTATGAGATAGACTCAGTTTAACTTGGCTCATTATGGGATGAGCTAAAGATTTAAAAGGTTACTAATTAAGTTTAATTTTGTCATTTTAAACCTACTTAAGGCTTAATTAAGTTTGATTTGATGTCTTTAGGTCTAATTAGGATTGCATTTGAGTCTAAGTGAGAAATAGATTCATCTGAACTTAATTCAATATGGGATGAACTAAGTTTAAATAACAGGATAATTTTTATAATTTAAATGAATTAATTTACTATTTAATTAATTCTTATTCCTATTAAATATTATTTAAAATTGTTTAATGTCGTATGGTTTGTCATTTCAAGGTTATTATGTGTTATATCAATTTCCTTACTCATTTTACAATTTTATTTTTCTTAATTTTCCTTTTTAATTATTATTAAAAATAATTATATCATGTCTTGAAAATTAGAAAAAGATGTCTTAGAGAGCTTTTCTAGCCTAAGAAAAATCAGTAAATATTCCTAAGGGCATGGAAATACTCCTATGAGAAGTTCAGATTTTTCTAATTTATATTTAATTTTTAATAATTAAAATACTCTAGGGAGTATTTAATTATTTAAAAATTAAATATTTAGAATAAAATTATAATTTTTCTCTTATAATTTTTTTCTCTTCAAGAGAAATCCACAGGTATTTTTAGTTAATTTTTATCATTTTTATTTAAAAAGATATTGAATTTTGAAGTTTTTAAGGTAAAACTGAATTTCAGTTTTAACTTTGAAAACTCAGGTGAGGACGTGTGTCCTTTTACAAGTCGAAGATGCGCTCGATCACCTGCGGGGATCTAAATGGTGGAGCACAGTGTATTAAATCAGGATCGTCCGATTTTTGAATAGAAAATTGGATGGTCTTTAGCCATCTCCTTCCTTCAGGCAAGCCCGAGCACCCTCCATCTTCTAGGGTTAAAATCTCACTCAAATCTCAATGGATTTGAGTGAAATTTGTTTCAATAGAATTGTCTGAAGCAGGAGATCAAGTCCATCAATTTTTTATGGTTTTGAGAATTATTTCTTCACAATAGTTGAAATCGGAACGCCATTAATGGGGGAAAACCATACCTTGGCCACTGTGGTTCATGCTTTGAATTGATTGCTTTGGATTGGTTGTCTAGGTCCAAGAAAGCTTCCCGACACTTCAATTTGACTCCAAATACGGTCTATATAGGATATTGAATTTGATGGGCTCGGTTTGAAGAGAAATGGTCAAGACAGGGTTAGGGACTATGGGGAAGCTTGATTTAAGTTGGGCTCTTCTTCTTTTGACCCCTAAATGGTTTTAGAAAGGTTAATTTTGGGTTTTGTGGAGTTTGGCTTTACAATTTGACTTTGTCCTGGCTTTGGGCTGGCTCGGGTTAACCCAAATTGGGCTAAACTAGTGGGTCAAATGGTCAAATCTTGATGGGGATCAAATACTTAGATCCTAGGAAACAATTTGGGTGTTCATGGTCAGAGGTTTTGAGCAGCCTATATGGACTTAAATTTTCTACCTCTCTTCTCCTCAGGCTTGAGTTTGAACCCTAATCATGGCTATGGTTAGGTTTGGCTAAGATTAGGCTTTATAATTTATCTAGAGGAGCTGCTAAGGTCCTAATGAAGAGTTTTTAAGTTAGGGATATTTGGATTTGAGTGTTGTATAGGGTTTTCCAATGTCTCTCCTCTCTTTTTAAAGTGCTTGAGCTAGGCTCTATTTATAGCCATGGTGATGGCTTGGCTGAATTTTTAAATGGCTTAGGATCATTTGGGGAAGCTCTTAACTATTCCATAAATGATTTGGATAAGATGGTGGCCTTCAATTGAGTGGATTTTAGAATTTTAAAATAGATAACTCATGTAGGGTCACTCATGGTTACACTTAAGTTTAAATTTAAAATTCCTCTCATTTATTCATTTTTGGGGTGGATAATGTATGTCTAATTTTGCTGAAATTGCCTCCCATAGGTAATTCCTAAATTTATTTAATGGATTTGAAGGAATAGTGACACCTTGCCCTCTTACTCATTCCTTGCGTGGGTTAATTATGATTTCCTTTAACCATGGTGAGTAGTGTAATTCATGTGATGTTTGTCTCCTATTGGTGGGGTTTTTTAGATACTTGAGATGTCTGAAGGGTTAGGTAGCCACCTCATTTCAAGGGAGTGAGTGACTCAAGGCTTAAGTTGAAGAGAAGGTCACACTTAATTCCCTTCTCCTTTTATTTTCAAAATTTGACATATATGAGATCATCCCATGATGTAGGGATGATCTAAATCATATTCCTCGCCATTGGGTGGCTTGTGAGGTGAATGATGACTCAACCATTTCATCTCTTAAACACGGTGGAGGGAATGACACTGCATTAATTTTTATGATGAAGGCATGAGGAATTTAAGGTTTATTATAAATGGTTTGGGTGGAGTGTTATTTTTTTCATGATGAAATTTGAAGTTTTTAAGGTTAAACTGAATTCTATAAATTCAGTTTTAACTTTCAAAACTTAGGTGAGGACGCGTATCCTCGTAGGAGTCGAAGACGCACTCAATCCCTTGCGTGGATCGAAACTGCGGAGTGCGCTACATTAAATCAGGACCGTCCGATTTTTGAATAGAAAATCGGACGGTCTCTGGTCATCTCCTTCCTTCAGGCAGGCCCGAGCACCCTCCATCTTCTAGGGTTAAAATCTCACTCAAATCTCAATGGATTTGAGTGAAATTTGTTTCTTCAGGATTGTTTTTAGATACGAGATCAAATCCATACAGATTTGTTATAGTTTTGAAAAACATTTATTCACAAAAGTTGAAACCGAAATGCCATTAATGGAGGAAAACCATACCTCAGCCACAGTGGTTCAAGCTTTGAATTGATTGCTTTGGATTGGTCATCTAGGTTCAAGAAAGATTTCAGGCACTTCAATTTGACTCCAAATATGGTCTATAGAGGATTTTGAATTTGATGGGCTTGGTTTGAAGAGAAATGGTCAAGACAGGGTGAGGGACTATGGGGAAGCTTGATTTAAGTTGGGCTCTTCTTCTTTTGACCCCTAAATGGATTTAGAAAGGTTAATTTTGTGTTTTGTGGAGTTTGACTTTACATTTTGACTTTGTCCAGATTTTGGGGTGGCTCGGGTTAACCCAAATTGGACTCAACCAGTGGGTCAAATGGTCAGATCTTGACGGGGATCAATTGCTTTGATCCTAGGGAACATTTTTGGTGGTCATGGTCAGAGGTTTTAAGCAGCCTATATGGATCTTAAATTTTCTTCCTCTCTTCTCCTTAGACATGGGTTTGAACCCTAATCATGGCTATGGTTAGGTTTGGCTAAGGTTAGGGTGGCTAGAATTTATCTAGTGGAGCCTCTAAGGTACTAATGAAGAGGTTTTAAGTTGGGGATATTTGGATTTGAGTTGTGTATGGGGTTTTCCAATGTCTCTCCTTTCATTTTCATGTGCTTGAGCAAGGTTCTATATGTAGCCATGGGGATGGCTTGGCTAAATTTTTAAATGGCTTAGGATCATTTGGATAAGATGGCGGCCTTCAATAAAATGGATTTTAGAATTTTAAAATAGTTAGCTCATGTAGGGTCACTCATGGTTTCACTTAAGTTTAAATTTAAAATTCCTCTCATTTATTCTTTTTTGGGGTGGTTAATGTATGTCTAATTTTGTCGAAATTGCCTCCCATAGGTAATTCAAAAATTTATTTAATGGATTTGAAGGAATAGTTACACCTTGCCCTCTTACTCGTTCCATACATGGGTTAGTTATGATTACCTTTAACCATGGTGAGAAGCGTAATTCGTGTGATGTTTGTCTCCTATTGGTGAGTTTTTTTAGATGCTTGATATGTCTCAAGGGCTGGCTAGCCACCTTATTTCAAGGGATTGAGTGACTCATGGCTTAAGTTGAAGAGAAGGTGACACTTTATTCCCTTCTCCTTTTATTTTCAAAATTTAACATAGATGAGGTCATCCTATGATGTAGGGATGATCTAAATCATATTTGTCACCATTGGGTGGCTTGTGAGGTGAAATTTCACTCTTAATGATGGAGGAGGGAATGACACTTCATTAATTTTTATGATGAAGGCATGATGAATTTAAACCATAGTTAAGGTTTATTATAAATGGGTTGGGTGGAGTGTTATTTTTGTCATGAAGAATCTAATGGGTCATGGGTGACCCATTTTTGACCTCCCATAATTTAGATTTAATTTTAAAAATTAATATGGGATTTTGATGTCATGTATGATGTCATGTATCCAAATGGCTTTGTTGAATAAAATTTCATTTTTAATTAATATGCCATTAATTAAAAATATTTAAAATTGTATTATTGATTAATGAATTAATTAAAATAATTTAAAAATAAATTGTTTGATTAATTTACATTATTTTTAGTTCAATATTTTATGTGATTCTTTTCATGGCTTTTAATTGTATTTCCAAATTTTTAATTAATTATTAATTACCCAATAATATTGGAAATTATAATTTTAGTCAATAAATTAATCAAAATAACTTTGAAATTAATTATTTGACTAATTTTATTATTTTTGGTTCAAAGTTGGGTATTTTGACCTAATTTAATAAATATTGGTTAGGGTTGAGCAATGTTGACCCAGGTTGACCAATCTTAGTCCAAAAATGTCCAATATGACTTCCTTAATCTTATCATGACTAATTTGGTCATGAAGCTTACAAAGTTTGTCATTTAAAGGTTTAATTTGGTCATATTGGTCATGTTGACCAATTTTAGGATTTAGGTCAATCCAATGGTCAAAGTAGTGATATTTGGATTAATTTTTGGTAATTTTGAACAATGTCAAGTTGGTTAGGTCAATGTCTATTTATGTGGTCAATTTTTATGGTCAAAGGGGCATAAGTTAGTCATTTTGATCCATTTTAACCCTTTTAGGTCAAAATTGACCAATAGGGTTAGTGTAGTTGTCTTTTATATTATGTATGGATTGTTTATGATTAATTTTTGATTATTTAATAAAAAATTGACTAATAAAGACAATTCAATATTCTTTGGGTCATGAATTGATCATTTTAACTAATTTATTATTTTAGGTTATGAGATCAATATAGTGGTGTATAGGTCATAAATTGACCATCTTTGTCTTGTTTATGTCAAAGGTTGATCATTTTGATTATTATTGATTAAAATTGATCATTATTGATCAATTTTAGGTGCAGGGGTAACCTAAATGATTTATTTAACCTTGTCATGGTTACATTAATCAAATGGTTGATGATTTTCATAACCATACCTAGATTTGACTAGGGTTGGTAATATTGGGTAAATTTGGTGTTGTCAATTAATCAAGTTAATTATATTTGATTAACTTGATACCTTAGATGTCTTAATGGGCAATGTGGTGAATACTGAGTCAGTAAGGAGGTCATGGATTGACTTCTATTCTTATTTTATTTGGTGAATGACCCTCACAAAACTGAGGTCAACATGCTATAAATCCATCTTTAACCCAAAATGATTAAATCAGTAACGATAGACCCTGATTTAATCAATTATTGGCCCAGTATGTAAACTTTTGACCAAAAAGTCAACTTTGGTCAAAATGGTCAATTTCTGACCTAATGACCACCCCATTGACCCAATAAGTCAATTTTTGACCAAAAAAATAACTTTGGTCAAAATGGTCAATTTTTAACCTAATGACCACCCCCATTAACCCAATAAGTCAATTTTTTACCAAAAAAAAACAACTTTGGTCAAAATAGTCAGTTTCAGACCCAATGACCAACCCATTGTCCTAATAGGTCAAATTTTAACCAAAAAGTCAACTTTGGTCAAATAGTTAATTTCTGACCCATTGACCACTCCACTGACCCAAATAGTCAACTTTTAACCCAAAAAGTCAAAATTGACCAAAATAATCAACCCATTACCTAAAAACTACCATTTGGTCACCTTTGACCTAAAAAGATAGCTTAGGTCAAAATGATCAAACCATGACCCAAAGACCATTACATTGACCTTATTGGTCATTCTTTGACATAAATGGTTAAAATTTGATCATAACAATTCATGCATGACACAAAGACAACCACCCAAGCCCCATTTGTCAACTATTGACCTAAAAAAGGAAAAAAATGGTCGAAATGGCTATTCCATGCCCATTTGATCACAAAATTAACTTCAAAGACAAACATTGACATGATCAACATAACATTGATCAAAATGACCAAAATTTAATTCGAAAGTTACCACATTTACCTTTGGATGGACCTAAATTTTAAAATTGGTCAACATGACCAAAGTAAACCCTTAGACTTTATGACTAATCAAACCATGACAAGGTTAGAAAAGTCAAAATAGGTCACCCTTGGACCAAAATTGATTAACCTAGGTCAACTTGGGTCAACATTGGTCAACACCAGTCAACTTGTATCAAATTTGGTCAAAATACCTAATTTTGGACTAAAAATGATAAGATTAATCAAATAATTAATCCCAAAATTATTTTGTTTAATTTATTGGCTAATAATATAATTTCCAACATTTTTGATTAATTACATAAGTAATTAAAAATGGAATTATAATTAAAAAGCCATAAAATAAAATTTGGACACATGACATCACCCATGACACAATAAATGGTTTTTAAAATTCCAAACCCTTTTATACATCATGATTGACCTAATATGGGTTATAAACAACCCATATGACCCATTATAAACAAAATCAACCCACGCAACATCATATTAACCAGGGTTAAACCTCATCATACTGAGAAAAGTGAAGTGGCATCCTCCCCCCATTTTAAAGCATGACATATCCTCCTCCTTAAGGTGAGGTGGTTGGCCATCCTAATGGCTTATCACACACCTCCTAAGCCACCCAATGGAGAAGAAACAAAGTTTGGATCAATCCCTTACCATGGTAAAATGTAAGGATGACCCATCCATGTATAAGGTGAGTAATGAGCTTATATGTCATGCCATCCTTAAACCCATGAAATTGGATAGTGAAAACATGTGGGGAAGGCTGATCTAAGGCATGCTAATCAATCTACAAACCTCCCAAATCATTCAATAAGAGCAAGACAAGATTGGAGTCTAATCCTCATCGTGGTTAATGTCATTGATGGCTATGCTTAGAAAATCCACATTCACTATTTCCACAGCCAAAATTCTATCCTAAAACCATCATGAGGAAGTTAACAACTCCCTCAAATCAACCCTAGCCAAGCCAAGCTTTTCCATGGCTATAAATAAGCCCAAACCCGAGCACATGAAGAGGAGAGGAAAATTTGGTAACCCCCAAACACTGCTCAAATCCTTAGACCCTCAACACCAAAATTTTCCCTTAGGACCCAAGAAATTGATTCCTCATGCATCCAAGCTCTTAAACCCACTTAATTCTTCCAATTAAGCCAACTCGAAAACCCCAAAATAGGACAAATTTTGGGGTTAAAAAGAAGTTATCCAAAACTTCAAATTAACCATCTCTGAAGCTTCCTAGGACCCTATGAAGACAAGCCCAATAAAAATTGGCCATACTCATAGCCTCTAAGCCATTGATTGATAAAGCCCATTCAAGCCGAGACACTTCGAGGAAAAATTCATATACAGACTCGATTTCACCTCAAATTGACTTGGGGAAATGCTTCCTGAGGTTGAAACGAAGCTTCTAAGCCATCTGATTAGAGTCTACACTCACTGAAGCAAAGGTATGGTTTTTCACACCCAACCCGAGCTCGGGCTTGGTCTAGAGTAGGGTTAGCCAATTCAAAAGCCATACAAATCCGTATGGATATGTTCATCTCCTCCAAATGTTTCCAAAGAAATAAATTTCACTCGATTTCATCAAGAATCGGGTGAGATCTTGCTTTGAGATCATGAACGGTCTGCGCGATTTGAGGGTATGAAGACGATGAACCAAAACCGTCCGTTCCCGTGTTTTGGAAATGAACGGTCCTGATTAAATCATGGCCGCTCCTGTGTTTGGATCCCCATAGGGGATCAAATGGGTTTCGACCCGTCCAAGGCATGCAGCGTTTCAAGATTTATTTGGATTTATTAAAATCCAGATAAACCTTTAAATCTTAAAAAATACATATCTTTGCACACAAAAATCACAACAATATAATAAAAATACCTCTGAAATCAGGGTAGTGAGGAGAACAATGTGGAGTTGAAATTTTTAATTTTTGATTTATATTTGATTTTTAATTAATTAAAAACTTGTTGAAGTATTTTAATTATTAAAAATTAATTGTAAGTCAGAAAAATATGAAAATTTGAGGGATCAATCTTTACGTCCTTAGGAACAATCTCCAATTTTTTGAAGGCTAGGAAAATTCTCGAGGATAATAATTTCTAATTTTCATGAGATTGGACAATCATTTTCAACAATAATTTAAAAAATCAAAAAATAGGAAAATTAAATTGGAACTTGGTTAGAAATATAGGGGGACACATCTAAACCTTAAAATGACAGACTCTAACCTTTGGAAAATTTAAAATGACATTTTCTTATTAGGTTTAAAATTTTAAAATTTTAAAATATAAAAACCTTAAAATATGTTCAAAATTTGAAACATTTTATCAACTCATGCCACCATGAGTGAAGATTGAGTTCAAACACTCAATGGACTCAAACTAAAACTTGATTAGGATTAATCCAATATTAACCCTAATTAACTCAATTAATTCTTAATTAAATTAGGATTAATGACAGAAATAAAATCTAATTAGGTTTAACCATACATTATACTTAACTAATTCCAATTTAGCTTTCATTACAATAGGCATAATACAAAATCAAACTTTACTTAAGTTTAAGACAACACCATGCTTAATTAAACCAATTAAACCTTAACTAAATTAAGTTTTATACAAAATCAAACTTTAATTAAGCTTAAGACATTATTAGGCTTAACTAAACTTATTAAAATTTAATTAAATTAGGTTTAATACAAAATCAAGGTCTAATTAAGCTTAAGACATCACTAAGCTTTATTAAAACCATTAAACCTTAATTAAATTAGGTTTAATACAAAATCAACATCTAATTAAAGCTTAAGACATCATTAAGTTTAGTTAAACCTATTAAACCTTAATTAATTCAAACATAATACAAAATCAAACCCTAATTAGGTTTAATCCATTAGACCTAATTAAACTAATAAGTCTTAACTAAATTAGGTTTAATTAACCTCTAAACCAATTAGACTTTAACCTAATTAGTCTAATTAATCAATTAAAACTTACCCAAATTAGGTTTAATTAACCTTTAAACCAATTAGACTTAAACCTAATTAAGTATAATTAACTAGTTAACGTACTCAAATTAAGTTTAATTAATCTTTAAACCAATTAGACTTAACCCAAATAAAGTTTAATTAAACAACTAAATCTTAACTAAATCTTTAGTCCTGTTTTTTGGGTGGATTTTCAACTCAGAAATTGAGCTCCGTTAATGGGGATTAGGGCAAAGGAACATTGGGGATCAACTGCTCTGGGTTAGGAGAAGGTCCTGGAGTAATTTTGGCGAGTTTCCTTAAGGTCCGGTTCTTCTCCTCCTTTGGTCGAGAGGTGAGTGGGTTTAAATAAAGGTGGTCGGAGGGCCCCCTGGGGGGTTTAATGGCTTGGATCCACTGCTCAGGGCAAGGGAAGAACAGCTACAATGGCCATTGGGCAGGGGACAGCTCAGCTAATTCAAATTGAATTTTTGATTCAAATTAAGACTCTCAGTGTGGTGGCTTCCGAAGGCTGTGGTGGCTGGCCGGCCAGGGTCAAGTCACCATCCTGATCAGGAGGGTCAGGGCTTGAACTTGGTGAAGTCAATTGGAGTTGGCCAAGTGTAAAGGGGCTGAATTGAAATGGAATGGGGAGAGGCTCATTTTGGGTTCAATTTGGTCAAGCCATGGTTTTAGGCTTGGTGCACTACCCAAGGCCTGGTTTTGGGCTGAAAAGAATCATTTAGGTCAGCTTGGAAGGGGTGGTGAAGTCTCCATCCAAGGTGAGGTGGCTAAGCATGGTTTAGAGTGTAAAATGGATGAGGTTAAAAATGCTTAATGAAGGTTTAAGAAAGACCCCCCTCTTCTTGCCATTAATGGCTTGGTGAGGTGGAAAGTGGCTCCCATGGCTTGCATATGGCTTATGCATGGCTTCATGGCTCCATGCGGCTTGGGGCAAGCTTGGTTAATTTCATTGAAGTAGAATTTAGGAATTGTGGTATTTTGGTGGAGAATTTTCATGAAGCTTGATTTGGAATGGTGTAATGATGATTTTGAAACTTAGGGGTGATTTTGATTAAATGGATGATGTAGAGAAATGTAATGTGGGCTTTGTATTGAAAACTTGGGCTTTTGAAATGGTCTTTGGTGGGCTTTTAAAGTGATTTAAGGAAGTGGGCTTTTGGATTTTAAAATGGGCTTTTGGATGAAAATTTTGTGAAGGACCATGTCAAATAAATGTTACAATTGGTTTAGGCATGTGTCATGAGTGGTTTGGAACAAGTTTGAAGTGATTTTGAATTGAATTGGGTTGAATGTGGGCCTTTTTGGTAAAGGGGGCCAATGTGGGCCAAATTGGGCTAACTTGGGTTAAGGTTGGGCTAAAGTTGGATTTGATGTAAAATTAATGTTGAGAAATTTTCATGGGAGTGTCACAAAGAGTTTCCAACTTTGGTTGGGCTCTAATTTTGGGATGTGGGCCCATTTGGGTTAGGTTTGGGCTTAGGTCAATTTAAGGGATTTTGGTTTTGGGTTAGATTTTGGTGGAATTTAGGTTCAAATTTTGGGCAAATCAAGTTAGTGTTTTGTTTATGGGGCTGTTAGGAAGGCTTTGGAAAAGAATTGTGGCCAATTGGAGTTGAATTGGATGGGTTTGAGCTAGGTTTAGGTCATGGGCCAAACTTGGGCCTTAGGCTTCAAATTGAAATTGGGCTCAAATTTCAATCAAATTGGACTTGGATTTGGTCTAAATTGATATTAGGGATGTTGATTTGAAGTTTAGAATTGAATTGAACCAAAATTGAGGTCAATTGGGGTGGTTTGACATTGGGTTCACTTGGGTTAAAAATGGGTCAAATTGGGGGTTTTGGTAAAAGTGGGGTAAGTTGGCAATATTGGTCCATGGTGTAGTTGAACAAAATGAAATTGGGAATATTTGGGATTTTCTAGAAGTTTTTGGGAATTTTCTGAATTTTTAGATTTTTGGGCTAAGGAGAGCATTTTGGGTATTTGGAGGGTATTGGGGGGGTACTTTTGGAATTTTTGGTATTTTTTGGCTATGGATGATCAATTTGAGTGGGGGGAAATGTTTAAGATTGATTTTGAGGAATTTTGGGTAATTTAGGAGATTTTGTAAATTTTGGGTAGCTTCAAGGGCATTTGGTAGGTTTAGTAGGTGTAGGGCCCCGGGGGTCAAAAATTGAAATTTTGAAAAAATGTAGACTGATCAAATTTAAGTAAAATGGAATCACTTTGGTTGAGCCATGAAGCCATATTAAGCCCATATGAGCCATGAGAGGACTCATTTGAGGCATTCAATATGTTGTTCCTAACCCTCTTAGCCAGAGGCTTAGGGGTTAAGGACCATCCATATGAATTACCTACATGAGTCAGGAAGTCAAGTTGGATGAGAGTGTGGTTTTAGGAATTGGAATGTGTGTGAGAGTGTAGTGTATGTGCAAGTCAACCTTCACCAGACCAGGCCACCCAGGGTATTCCTAAGGCAAAAAAAAAAGTCCTATAGGGAACTCATCCTTCAAACCTCCACATTTGACTTCAACCCTCTAGGTGATTAGGGGTCTACAATCAAGCTTGTGGGGTTTGCAGGGAGTCAAGAGGTGTTTGAACTTCTAAAGGGTAGGTTCCACTTCTAGTCCTCTAGGATTAGTCAAAGGAAAAGCCTAAGGCTAGATCCTAAGTACTAAAGAGAGAAGAAGAAGACCTCATAAAAAATGAGGTCAACAACTTATTATACTTAATTAACAATTAAGCCTTACTTAAATTATGCTTAAATAACTTTAAATTCTAGTGAAGTCAAACTTTAACTAGACTTAGTTAAACCTTAAGTTTTACTTAAGTAAGACTTGGATGGTATTTAAATTCTAATTAAGTATAATCTAACTAGACTTAATTAACCTTTAAGTATTATTTAAATAGGACTTAAACCTTAATTAATTCTATTTTAGCTAGACTTAAACCTTAGGGTCAACCTACATTGAACCTAACTCAACATATCTAACTTAGGTTTAACCTAAATTGAACCCAAGTTAACTCAAACCTTATGTTCAACCCACATTGAACCTGACAATATATCTATGTTCAACCTAAATTGAACCCAAATTAACTTAAACCATAGGTTCAACCCACAATGAACCTAATTCAACATATCTAACTTTGGTTCAACCTAGATTGAACCCAAGTTAACTTAAACCTTAGGTTCAACTCACAATTAATCTAACTTAACATTTCTAACTTAGGTTCAAATCAAATTGAACTTAAGTTAACTTAAAATTAGATTCAATCAACATTAAATCTAATTTAACTTAAGTTCAAACAAACATGAAATCAATTCAACTTTAGATTCAATCTACATTGAATTTAACTCAACACTTCTAACATAAGTTCAAATAGACACGAACTCAAGTTTATTCAACTTTAGATTCAACCTACATTGGATCTAACTTCACACTATTAACTTATGACATGAAATCAATTTTAGATTCAATCTACATTGAATCTAAATCAACACTTCTAACTTAAGTTCAAATAGACATAAACTTAAGTTAACTCAATTCCAGATTCAATCTACATTGAATCTAACATAAGAACTCAAGATTAACTCCATATTTCTGACTTAGGATAAACCTAAATTCAACTCAGGTTAAATGAAAACTTTATCGAACTGAAATCAAATTTTTGTCTTAAAATCAATTTAAGTCAAAATTTCTTAAAGTTTATACTACTTTAAAAATCAAATCAAAGATTTTAGATTCAAACAACAATGAATCTACTTATTAAAAGATTTTATCTAAGTCTAATCCATATTAGACTTAACACTTCTTCTATATGCAAATGGCATTGAATCTAGAGTTCTAAGATCTAACTTACGTTAGATTTTACCCGAGTCTAACATAATTAGACGTTGAATATATGATTCTAATGTCTAACTTATGTTAGATTCTAAGTGTAATTTATACTTAATCGAAGTTATTAGATTCAAATGACATTGAATCTAATTTCCAAATATCATAAAAATATTTTATCTAAATCTTTAATTTCAAAATAAATTGAATCTAAATTTCTAGATCTAATCTGATCTTAAACATGATTTCTCAAATCCAATCAAAATTTTAGATTCAATCGATAATGAAATTAAATTCCTAAAAATCAAACGACATCAAATCTAAATTTTCAAAACTTGAATCTTTGGGCTCAAAGGACATTGAACCTAAGATTTAACATGAAATAAAAATCTTTAAAAAATCATAAAAAACCTAAAATTTTCCAAGCTAAAATTGGAAAAAGACATTAAAACTTAAATGAAACCCTAATGAACAAACATCATCGAATGCAATCTGAACGCCAGTGTTCTTATTCTACGATGATTTCTTGGACGATGCAATCCTGGTTGTTGACAAAAATCATCCTGTCCTGGTTTAAACACCTTTCGGACTAAGTAGATTAAGACTCCTAATGACCCTGGGATGACAGAGCCAGTGCCAACTTGACCAGGAAATCCAAAATAGAACCAAATAAAAAAAAATTAAAAAAAAATTAACATTATTTCTTTTAAATATGACATCATTTTCATTTGCAGGATGAAAATAAATTTCACTTTAGATTTCCTTTGCATATTTTAGGGTGCGCTAACTCTGTTTTGCAGGATGATTAAAATGCAACGACGACATTAATTTCATTTTAGATTTCCTTTGTATGTTATAAGGTGTGCTAGCTCTGCTTCGTAGGACGACATTCCAATGACGGGACTAATGACAATAAAAAAAAATCAAAATGACATTAAAACATCAACAAAATAATATAAACAACATTTAAATGACAAAACCAAGACAAAACAAAACCAAAACATTAGGATAGTGAAAATACCAAAACTTTTATGATAGCCATTAAAAAAATGACATATACGAAAATAACACGACAAACATAAAGAATAAAAAAAAATTAACATAATAAATGACATTGACAAAATAATTAAAAATGACAAACAACAAAAAAAAATTGACTAAATCAAACTTTTAGGGTAATATGACATATTACCCTTTAGATTGAAAATTGATATTTCTTTCCTTAAAACTTCTCCAGAAATAAGAAATTAACATTAATCAGAAGTTTTCTTAGATAATCATAATTGTCTAAGATGTAATTAACTATAGGAACTTGCTCCTATAGAAGATTTAAAGGAGTCATAATAGATATTTCATCTAAATCTCTGGTTACCAAAATCTCATCCTTATAAAAAGACTCCTAGGAATTCTAGAATCTTTTCATAAGGATTATCAATGACATCTTTCTTTCTACTACTTTCTATCTTTTTAGCCATTATTTTCTTAAAAATTTATTATTATCTAAGGATCCTTTTATAGGATCTAAAGAAATGAGAATTATTTAAGATTATAAAAATATTATAGATAAATAGAGTGAAGACTCTAAAATGATATCGACATCGACTTCGAGAAAGTCTCCGACACGGCCCCAAATGCCAACACACTTTCATCCGTCAGATAACGATAAATCTCATTCATTTTATCTTTCGTCGCATCAAAATTTGTATAATGGCAAATATGCACGTTTTTAATCACAAACAAGTCATTAATCTTTAAAGGAGTGAATGTCTCAAACCTGCCTCACACATAGACAAATCTTGGCTGATCCTACAAAGATTTACATAAAACTCTTTCACAATAGGAACGATTACAGCGGCGGAAGTATAGCATAACACTTCCCAACACATTTGCACAATAATCACTTCTACTCAAGTACTAGGAGAATTCAATCCTTAATTTACAAAGACGCTTTCCTTGATAATCCTCCTCTTCATCAACACTTTGTTGAATAATCACTGCACCTCAAAACCGATGAACTTTCGTCGGTTGAAAACTCTAAATCTCAGAGTTTCTACGCAGTTAGAATCTATTGGAAGAAAATTGGAATGAATCATTTCATTTTTCTGGAGTTTAGGGGTTCAAAAATGAGTTTGGGAAGTTTAATGGACAAAAATCTCGCCTAAAACCGTCAAATACAGCAATTTAAAACTGCAAAAATGATCATCTATTCATCGGCGTCGTCGGTGCTTAATAAGGTGTCGTCGGCACCCAAAACCCTAAAATTTGGCAATGCTCTCTGGAATTGGGCGCCGGCAGTGCCCATTATGGCGCCGTCAGTGACAAAGTTCAAAAATGCACCAAACTTCATTTTGGTCCAAAATATTCCAAAATTTTGAAACGAACCATTAATATTCATTCTTTATGATATTAATGAGTGAGTAGGACTCAAATATGATTAACTAAAAGTAAAATTATCAAAATTAACACAAATAAACTAATACAATAAAAATAAATATGGGTTGCCTCCCACAAAGCGCTTGGTTTAGCATTGTAAGCTCGACGAACATTCAGTTATTCTAGATGACTTAACATTCAAATCTCTTTAAAAATAGGTTGATACCAATCAAAATATGGTTTTAATCTATGCCCATTAACTTTAATTTTTTTTCTAGTTTTATGATGCTCAATATCAACAGTTCCAAATGGATAAACTTTTATAAAAGTTAGAGGTCCTATCCACCTAGACTTTAGTTTCCCAGGAGATAAATTTAATCTTGTATTGTATAACAAAACTTTCTGTCCAGGTTCAAATTATTTTCTTATAATCTTTCGATCATGCCACATATTCATTTCAAATTTCTTCTAATTCATTCAATTGAACCAATCTTTTCTTACCTACTTTCATTAAATTGAAATTTAACTCTTTTATCGCCCAATATGCATTATGCTCCAATTCTACATTTAAATGGCAAGTCTTTCCAAATATTAGTGGATAAGGAGACATTCTTATAACATTCTTGTATGCAGTCCTATATGCCCATAGTGCAGTATCTAATCTAACAGACCAGTTTAATTTATGAAGATTCACAGCTTTATCTAAAATTCGTTTAATTTCATGATTAAACACTTTTGCTAAAACATTAATTTTGGGATGATAAGCAGCAAAGATTATATAAATAATATTATATTTTTCCACCAATCTCTGAATCAAATTATTCCTAAAATGAGATCAACCATCAGAAATGATCACTCTCAACATTCCATACCATGCAAAAATATTTTTCACTAAAAATTTTGAAACACTTCGAGCATCACATCTTGGTAAAGCAATTGCTTTGATCCATTTTGAGACATAGTCAATAGAAACCAATATATATAAATTTCTAAATGAAGGAGTAAATGGTCCCATAAAATCCAATCCCCAAACATCAAAGATCTCAACTTCTAATGTAAAATTTAGAGGCATTTCATTACTTCTAGAAATATTTCATACTCTCTAACATCGATCACATGATATAATATATCTTTAAACATCCCTAAATAGATTAGTCCAATAAAATCTTGATTGCAAAATCTTATGTGCAGTTTTATCAGTTCCAAAATGTCCTCCAAATTCTGAATTATGACATCTCTAAATCATTGGTTCAACCTTTTTTATGGCACACATCTTTTATTAATAAGATCTTTACATTAATTATATAGGTATGGTTCATCCCAAAAATAAAAATTAGCATCATATATAAATTTCTTTTGTTGTTGCAAAGTTAAATCTGGTGGAAAATTATCACTCACAAGATACTTCACAATATCAGCCTACGAAGGTAAATTTCTGTCGTTAATGTTATAAAGTTGCTCATCAGGGAAAGTATTTATAATTTCCTTCTCAAATTCAGAAAATTTATATTGTTTCATTCTAGACAAATTATTAGCTATTTCATTATCAGTTCCTTTTCTATCAACTATCACAAAATAAAATTTTTGCATTAAACGTATCCCTCTGATTAATCATGGTTTAGCTTCCTTCTATCTACTATGATATATGAGTATGAAGTCATGCTTCCACTTGAAGTATAATAGCCTTCACTCGGAATGGCCCTAGCAATCATAATAATTGAAAAATGTGAAATAGTGACATGAAGAACTCGAAAGTTTATAAAATAAACACTTACAATCTCAACAATAATTGAAATTTTACCAGACAATAATGGTGGGGGCCCACAAAAAATTAGTTCTTCCGAGAACGTTTCAAATTTGAAAATCTAGTCTTGGTATTCTAAAAACATAACCTTACTCATAAAAAAATAGACCGAAAATTTGAACCAATATGGGAATTCCTGTATGTTATTGAAAAGACATATTCTAGGGATTCTTACTTGTTGGCAGATTACCAAGGAAAAAGAGAATAATACCCTCAATCAATGGGCTTATGCGACATAAACAAAAATGAATAACTTTTTTGTTAACTAGGGAACAAACGACAAAAACAAACATGACATCAGCCCAAACTCATGAAGGACCTAAAATTGACTCTCAATCCTCTCATAAACAAAAATGACAAACATTAGCAAAAAGTAATTTTCTTTGAGAGACTTAAGCCTAACAGACAATAAGAATTCAAAACATTTCAGTTAACTCTATGTTTTTTTCTACACATCATTCTTTGCTAATGGATATAAGACCTTCCTGACACAGAATTAATGCATTCTTTTAGCACTTAATTGGAGAAAAATATCAGCCTCCTAGCATTCCATTCCAAAACTGATAATTCAAACCTTCGACATTTTTGAGAGATTGTATGACACCCACTCTCCCTCCAGTTATTGGATATAAGACCTTTCCTGACATTAAAATATGGCATTCCTATAGCTCTTTCTTTGAGAAAGGATATACGTTGCATAACATTCCTTCTCAAAATCGACATATCTACATCTGACATTTCTGAGAGATGGTATGAGAACCACTCTCTCTCAAGTTATTGGATATAAGACCTTTCCTGACACGGAAATATGGCATTCCTTTTGCTCTTTCTTTGATAAAGGTTATAAGTCACATAACATTCCATCTCAAAATCGATGTATCGACATCTGACATTTCTGAGAGATGGTATGACACCCACTTTCTCTCCAGTTATTAGATATAAGACTTTTTCAGGACATGGAAATATAGCATTCCTTTAGCTCATTCTTTGAGAAAGGATATAAGTCGCATAACATTTCTTCTAAAAATCGACGATCGTCATTTGACTTTTCTGAGAGATGGTATGACACCCACTCTCTCTCCAGTTATTAGATATAAAACCTTTCCTGACATGGAAATATGACATTCCTTTAGCTCAATCTTTAAAATAGGATATACGTCTCATAAAATTCCTTCTCATGGCGAACATATCAACATTTGAAATTTTTTGAAGAATTAGTATAAGACATCCTTTGAATACAACGTCTACTCTCTTCCTTTTAAGATAGGATGTAAGTCTCATGGCATTCCTTCTTAATAATGACATTTGACATCTACCCTCTATCTTTTGTGTTAAAATGTAAGACTCATAGCATTACTTCTCAATATCGACATACTGACATTGACATCCTTGAGAGATGATATAAGACCTCCTTTAATGGAATATGGTATCCATCTTTCTTTTGGATGTTGAATGCAAGACTTTCCTGATATAAGATCATGGCTTACTTATAGTCTTATCATCCCCTTATCCAACACTCATAAAGATGATATAAGACCTCCTTTAATGGAATATGGCATACATCTTTCTTTTGGCTGTTTGTTGTAACATGTTTCTGATATGGGATCATATCTTCCCTCTATCCAGTAATCATAAAGATGATATAAGACCCCCTTTAATGGAATATTGCATCCATCTTTCTTCAAGCTATTAAAATATGCCCTTTTTGACATGGAATCATACATTTCCTATAGTCATATCACCCCTTTATATAATAAATTTAAAGAACAAATACCTAACATGGAATAACCATATCCTATTCATAAACACCAACAAATTAACAATTTCAATAGATTATCTAGACCATTTTGGTCAACGCCAATATGCACAACAAACTTATTCATTATCCCACATATATTGAGGGCCCATTTGTTGACCTCACTTTTATGAGGACCCAAGTTGACACTTTTATGAGGACATAAGTTGACACTCATAGACAAGACATGTCTTAAGCCAAATTCACTGGATCATGATCCACAGACACCTCTTTAGAGTCAAAATGATCACTATGGTCATTAAATTTATTCCAGAAGGAGGTCTACCAATATTAAACCCTTTAAACTCTCTAGGGATTTCGTAAAACCCTAAAAATAAGATTGACCTCAATATACCCTTTTTTGGATCAAACCAACATGTTATCCTAAAATAATCAGATCAGTAATGAAAAACCCCAATCTAGTCAACCCTTAAGCTAAATCAGTCAAACTTGGTCAAAATGGTCAATTTTGGACCCAATGACCATCACATTGTCCACTAGGTCAACCCTTGACCTAATTGGTCAAACATTGGTTAAAATAACTTAATAGTTACCACAATAATCATTTGATCAATACAGACATCCAATTGACCTGGTCAACCCTAGTCAACTTTGGTCAACTCGGATTAACCTTGGTCAACTTTGGTCAAAATACTTAATTTTAGACCAAATTGATAAAATCAATCAAATAGTCAACACCCAAAATAATTTTTTGATTAATCCTAAAATAAAATGAATGACATCACATATGACATCACACATGACATCACTTATGATATCTAAAACCCATAAATGATTTTCAAAATCAAATTAAACACATGTAGGGTTGCCCATGGGTCACCCATGACCCATGAGACCTATTATATCCCATGACACATCATCCTTGACAAAAGAAAAAAAATCGTCATGACACCATCATGAAGGGAAGCACAATGTATCATTCTTTCATAAAATATGAAATGAAGATGTGGTGAGATCATAACTCACCTCCATCATTATTCAATGAGAGAAAACCCTATCTAAACCCTTCTCCAATATATTATTTTGGTCATTGTCAGCATATTTTTAGGTTGTGTTGTATTTTAAAAAGGGGTCGTCTACAAAAGTTGTCAACGTATTTAAATTTAATTTAAATATATATATATGATTTGGAAAGTAGCATTTTATTTTTGAAAATAATTTTAAATTTAAAAATTTTAAGATATGAAATCAAACTGATCTCACATCCTAAATAGTTTATATAAACGAGCATCACACCACAAACTGTGTATCTATCCCGAATAATAGACACACTACATGATGATGGGGCCCGATTAAATAAACTAGAAGATTTGTGACATCCATTTGGTCTGTGAACCAATTTTATAAGCTGACAAGTTCCCTTGCTTAATATAAATGAATTAAGCATGGTTTATATTACCTGGGTTCTTAAAGTTTCCTATAAGGGTAAGCCCCTATAGTTAATTACATCTTAGAAGTCTAAAAACACTTAAGAAAACTCTTGGTAATGATTAGTGGTTTTGCTCTCAAGAATTTTAAAGTTTAAGGTTTTCAAACAATTGGATTTTGGAAATTTCAATTGGTAATAGATCAAATTTGGAACAGTTATTTTAGGAATCCAATGGAGGAGAAGTAGGGGATGTCACGGATTCGAGACAAGTCTTGGAGACTTCCCAACTATCCTATTTTTTTGGCTTCCATTTGAGAGTTTATTTAATGTTGTAATCTTGCAAATTTTAATTAACTAGGACTTATGCTTGTATGATATGATCACACAAACAACCTCGAAGAAGTGAGGGCTTATGTCGTACCAAACAACTACCTCAGAATCCTATGACCGGTTAAGGCTTAATTTACATAATATGATTATGCAAATGCCTAACAAAAAGCTGAGGATTTATGTTGCACTAGGAAAAATACTTCGAAGTCCTATGGCTTGGTTATTTAATCCTAAGAAAAGTTTTGTTGAAGTAGACTCAGGTTTTCCTGATGACGATGGCCGTGCTGCCTACTATGTTCCAAGCTACTTGTTGTCGCAGAGGTTTAGTTTTAGAAGGTGAAAATTAGGGGATGAGAAAAGTGTCTTAGTTTTGAGAAATCTTAAAGTCCAAATGTCTTTAGTGTTTTAATTAAAACAAATCTTAAAGTTGAATAAATAGAACCGATTAAGATCCCACGGTTCCATCATCCCGACACCGTTATTTTCATCGAATTCACATAGTCCAGATGAATTTGCTAAACTCTACTAAATGAGATCCACACTTTCATTTAGACCATGAGAAATCCCGTTAGCAACATGTAGGTTACATCATCCGAGGTATTCTCGATCATTCAATGAGACATTTTAATTTAGTTAAAGTTGTGGTTTTGTTGTTCTGTTTGTGATTAAATTTTGAGTTGTTCTATATTTTAGATGTTGTGATGGTGAATTTTATCTTGTGTGACTTTTAATTTTGTTTTGGTTTTAGTTTTTTGGCTATCGTAAAGGTTTCAGTTTTCATGCAACAATCTTGTTTATCATGCAAGAAAAGTAAAGCACAGTGCAGGTAAATAAGTTGCAATAAAGTAAGTTGCAATAAAGTAAAAGCGTACCTGGAGGGTCTTCTCGTCATTCCAAGCTGCACTTAAAACACATGTTAGAACATTTAAATATTTGCAACAAGTACCTAGGTAAAGCTAATGGAAAGGTTTTGGTTGTCTACCAAGATCTTAATTCTACTGCTAGTCAGTTCCTATGACGTTTTGGTTCTTTGTATTTGGTGGATGATTTTCTTCACCAAATAACAATTAAGTTCAATTATTCTTCTTAAAACACCTCATTGTATTGAGGAAGTGCTTATAACAGGTTCTGAACATCTTTTCAATACTTCTGAGATTATTTCGAGTCTAAATGAACTTTTATTGTAGAGATGAATCAATCATCCATAAATTTTTTCTTAAGTTTTAACTCTTGCTCAATGAACTTAAGACATTTGATTATCCCATGAAAGAAGTGATACCTCACTTGATGCTCCATTTAAGAGTTATAATGATAAAAGTCTTTAGGGGCAAATAAATTTATTAAGAAATTCAACGATTTAAAATTAGAATTAATGTTTTATGGTGATTTAATTTAGTTATAAAATTTTAATAAATTTAAGTTTGGAATAGTGTTCAAGTTATTTTATTCTTAAGTGTTTTAAACTATTTGAATTGAAAGAGGAGTTTAAATTATTTAATTTAGATTTTAATGATTTAATTTTAATTTAATTCTAATATTCTAGATTAACTTTTAATTGGTTTGATTTTGTAATTAAGAATTATTTTTTTGAAATTCATTTTGATGTTTCAAGTTTGTTTTAAATTTGCTCTTAAGTGATTTTTGAAATTAATTTTTTTTTAATGTTTTAAAAATATTTCAATTTAATTATCAAGTTATTTAACGTTTTAAGTTTTAATTTAATTAAGGGTTACCTTTTCTTTATTATTAATTTATTAATTTCAATTATCATCTTAAGTTTAACTAAGAATTAAATATAATTAAAGTGATTCATTTGGGGATTTTAGTTTAAGTGATTATAGTCTCTCTAAATTATATCCCCATTTTAATAATCCAAATTTTTTAATTATTCTTCCAAAATTCAAATTATTTAATTAAATAAGGTTTCATTTTTTTTGGTTTATTAAAAGTGATCAATGAGTTCCTACCCATTTATTTTCCACAGTTTCCATCATCTAAGAAAGAATTAAGATCAAATATTTTACCCCCCATTTTGATAAAACCTAAAGTTTTAATTAGGGGTTAAAATTCTTAATTATTAATATGCCCTTTTAAGCTTAATTATTTCATAACTTATCAAATTGAGCTCAAATGAGCTTGAAATCTTTTATGTCACTTCACTCATATGTCAATTAAGACAGTAGAGGAGAAAATGTGATTTTTTCTGTTTTTAATTTAATTTATAGATTTATTTTAATAGAAAATAAGGATTTTCAATGGAAATTCAACAACATAACAAAGGTAAGGTTTCTGTCCTTAAGATGATTATGGAATGTTTCTAATGACCAAAGGACCACTTGGACCAATTTTGGTGATTTCTTGAATTATATTTTATTTATTATAATTATTTTGAGTTTTGGAGTATTAATCAATTATAAAATGAAATTAAAGTTGAAAAATGGATTTTTTATTTTTCATAAATCTCTCTGACCTCAAGGAGTTTAGAGAAACAAATTTTATAATTTTATAATTTTCTTTTATTTATTAGAATTAATTTAGTGAAAATGTTTAAAAATCCATTTTTAATATAAAAAATTGTGTTAAGGTTTTAAAATTAAAAATCTTTACTTTGAGGCTTAGGAAAAATATTTGGTTTGTTCCTATGTGATTAGGAGGTGAAATATGATATTTTTATGATTTTAGTATTTTGGTTATTTTTATTATTTTTTTAATTATTAAAATACTAAAGTAAGGTGGAAAATAAAGATTTTTTAAAAATTACAATTTTAATTTTTTTAGACTCCTCTGATATTAGAGAGCCCACAAAACCAATTTGGTGAATTTTTGAAATGTATTTTTAGAGTTATGAATTTTTAAAGTTTAATTTTACTCATGTGACCTAATTAATCCATTTAGTGGGGTTAAACATTTCCAATTGATTCCAAATTTTTATGTGAGGTCCCTCTAATCCTAAAGATCAGTGGAGAATTGTTTTCAAGTTCTTTTGATGTGTGGTTAACCCTAATTAATTAAAGTTCCTTTTTGAGTAATTAGGCTAATTAGGGTTTTTCTTAATGAATTAACTCAAAACATAATTATCCTATGGTACTCTGGTACTAAGAAACTTCCCTAAATTGTCTAAGCAAAACTCTAATTAATGGAATTAAAATACCAAAAACAGTGACATAAACTTGAAAAATATATAACTTGCCATAGAGATAGCCTCTGACCTTGAAAAATTCAGGGAATGTTCCAAAGGTTAAAGGCTTCAAAACCCCTATGGTCTCATGCCATGGTGAATTGTCTATACAAATGGAGAATTAAAATACTAAAATGAGTAAATAATTAATTAAAAATAAAATACTCATCAAATTAACTCAGTTCTTTTCAACATTATTCTCCTCTGTTCGTTGTGCAATAAGGTATTTTTATTTTATTTTTGTGATTTTTCTACACAAAGCTATGGATTTTCTAAGATTCGGGCATTTAATTAAATCATAAATTCCATATTTTCCTACTTATCTGACTTAGCGCCACGGCAACCTTATCGTCTCTGAAGCTCCACGCGGTGCGCTCCCATTCACCGCTGCCATCTGACTCAGTGCCACGTGGCCCGCGGTTCACGTACCCTTCCCTGGTCCGACGTAATCTGAGTCGTCCAATCGATACACGCTCGATCCAACGGTGGCTGGTCGTCATCTCCGACTAGTGTGCACCCGTGACCGTCCACACAAAAACCCTAATATCTCCCTCGTTTCTCAATTGATATTCGTGTTCTTATACTCTATGGATTCGTCTTGAAGAGACCAACACATCCATACAGTTTACATGCTATAAAATTAACTTAAATGAAAAGGAGAATCGCTGGAAGATCGGGTTAAAGAGAAGTCTTCATACCTTGGTTCAGGACGTGAGGCCTCAACTAAATGTGCTGGGCACGTTCATTGGAGTTGGAAGAGCCTAGGGATTAAGCCTCTGGCCCTGGTGAAAGATCTAAGTATGAAAGTGACCTGGCCTGATTTCAGACTTTGGAGGCTAGAGCAATTGGGTGGCCTGTAGAGGGGGCTTTCACTGGGGAACTCCTTCTCTTAGTCCTGTATAGGTGTGGGTGAGTTTATTTTGATTTTAGTGGAGGTTTGAGAGATGTCTTATTCTGGCCTGAGAATTGAGCTCCAAAATTGAGCTCAATCAATGGGATTTAGGGCAGGAGAACAGTGGGGATGGATTCCTCTTGGCTAGGGGAAGCTCTGTAAGGTGTTTGGAGGGATTCTATGAAGGTTGATTTCAGCCAACCTTTTGGCTGAGAGGGGGTGTCTGGTTTAAATAGCCATGGCCAGGGCTTCCCAGGGGCAATTGATGGCTGGGATCAGCTGCCTAGGTGAGGAGATGAAGAGCTGTGGTGGCCAATTGGGGTGGGGAAGCTCAGCAGGCGAGAATTTGAAATTTGGCTCATTCCAAGCTCCTCGGCCATGCGTTTTCTGGCGGCTTCGTGGCTGGCCTGCCAGAGTCAGGTTACCATCTGACTCAGGGAGTCAGGGCTGGGGTTTAGTGCAGTCAATTGCCTTTGGTCATTTGTAAAGGATTGTATTTAAGTGGCATGGGGAGAGGGGTGATTTTGGGTCTAAATGGGTTATCCTATGGATTTGGGATGGGTCCACCCCCCCCCCATGACCTGATTTGGGCTGAAGGGGATCAGTTGGGTCAGACTCACATGTGTGGTGAAGTGCCCATCAAGGATTATTTGGATTAAATTTAGGTTAAGGGGAATCATGTGGGTTAATGACTTT
Organism: Papilionanthe hookeriana x Papilionanthe teres; assembly: GCA_022702705.1. Taxonomy (NCBI): domain Eukaryota; kingdom Viridiplantae; phylum Streptophyta; class Magnoliopsida; order Asparagales; family Orchidaceae; genus Papilionanthe; species Papilionanthe hookeriana x Papilionanthe teres. Next base: position 89,859,073 of record CM040430.1, on the reverse strand, counting down.
TAGGGAGTGCTTAAAGTATCTCCTCCTTTTGCCATTTAGGGAGTGATGACAAGTCTTTGGCTCCTCATGGCTTACATATGGCTTGGGCATGGCTCCATGGCTTGACTCATGGCTTGGCTCATTTACATGAAAGTGGGTTAGTTGGAGTTTTGAAAACATTGGATTCTTTTGATGGGATTTGTCATGATGCTACAAATGTTTTGATTTCATGATGATTTAAGACTTTGGTCAAATAGTATTATCAAAGGAATGATGAAGAAAAGGTTTCATGTGGGCTTGGGAATGGATTTTTGGGCTTTTAGATTTGGTGAAATTGGGCTTTTAGAATGGTTTAAGAAAGTGGGCCTTTAGGTTTGAAAACAAATTGGTGGATGGAATTTTTGTTAAGGATTGGGCCAAACAAATGTTGGGTTTAGTGTAGGGATGTGTCATGAGTGATTTGAAATAAATTTGAGGTGATTTGGAGTGAAATTGGGTTTGATTTGGGACTTTTTTGGTAAAGGGGCCAAAGTGGGTCAAATTGGGCTAACTTGGGCTAATGTTGGACTAATGTTAGATTTGATGTAAAATTAATTTTGATAAATTTTTATGGGAGTGTTACAAAGAGTTTTGAACTTTGGTTGGGCTTTGATTTTGGTATTTGGGCCCATTGGGGTTCATGGTGGGTTTAGGCCAAAATTTGGGATTTTTGGTTTGGATTAGGTTTAGGCGGAGTTTAGGTTCAAATTTGGGGCAAATAAAGTTATTGTTTTTTTTTAGGATGTTAGGGAAGTTTTAGAAAAGGTTTGGGGCTAGTTTGGATTGAGTTGGGTAGTTTGGGTTAAGTTTAGGTTATGAGCAAAATTGGGTTTTAAGCTTCAAATTGAAATTGAATCCAAATGTCAATCAAATTGGACTTCGATTTGGTCTAGATTGATATTGGGGATATTGAATTGAAGTTTAAGACTGAATTGGATCAAAATTAGGATCAATTCGGTTGATTTGGTTTGATATTGTGTCCATTTAGGTTAAAAATGGGTCAAATTGGGGGTTTGACAATAGTGCACTAAATTGACAAAATTGGCTTATGGTGTAGTTGAACAAAATGAAATTGGGAATATTTGAGATTTTTTGGATTTTTTTGCGAATTTTCTGAATTTTTGAAATTTTAGGGTTAAAAGGGTATTTTGGGTATTTGGAGGTTACTTTTGGAAATTTTGGTATATTTGGCTAAGGATGATCAATTTGAATGGTGAGAAATATTTAGGATTGGTTTTTAAGATTTTTGGGTAATTTAGGTGATTTTTGCAAATTTTGGGCATCTTGAAGTGCATTTGGTAGGTTTGGTGGATGTAGGGCCCCGGGGGTCAAAAATTGAAATTTGGGAAAAATGAAGATTGATTGAGTTTGAGTATAATAGAATCACTTTGGTTGAGCCATGAAGCCATATCAAGCCCATAAGAGCCATGAGAGGACTCATTTGAGGCATTCACTGTGTTGTTCCTAACTCTCTTAGCCAAGGGCCTAGGGGTTAAGGTCCATCCAGAAGAATTACCTTCATGAGTCAGGAAGTCAAGCTAGGTATGAATGGTTTTAGGATTGGGAATGTGTGTGAAAGTGTAATGTGTGCAGGTCAACCCTCACCAGACTAAGCCACCCAGGGTAGTCCTGAGGCCAAAAAGTCCTATAGGCAACTCATCCTTTAAACCTCCACATTTAATCTTAACCCTCTAAGTGACTTAGGGGTATACAATCAAAATTATGGGGTTTGGAGGGAGTTAAGAGGTGTTTGAATTTCTAAGTGGTGGGTTCCATTTCTAGTCCTCTAAGATAGTCAAAGGGAAAGCCTAAGGCTAGATCTTAAGTACTAAGGAGAGAGAAGAGAAAAGACCTCATCAAAAATGAGGTCAACAAATGGACCCCCGATAGGTGTGGTGTGGTAACCAAGCACACCACACGTATTGGCTTTGACCGAAGAGATCAACAAAACCAACACAGACGTCTAAGTGACACACTTAGAACAGAGTAGAAACAAATTTCCGCTGGGGAGTATCGAGTATATCTCCAAGACTGGAGATCCCTGAACTCTCACTGGGGAAAAGAAAAGGAGGTGAATTCCAGATCATAAGATCTGGGGAAATTTGATTTAAATTTCATTTCATTTTCTATTCCAAGTTTTTTAATGTGTGAGTTTATATTTCAATTTGTTCTGAGTTTCAATTTCGGTTGAGGTTTAATTTAAAATCAATTCAAGGAAATCTGGATTTGAAATGAGAATTAGAACCTTGGTTCCAACCTCAGGATTGCGAAGAGAACTGGAATTTAGGTACCAACCTCGGAGTGAGAATCAGAGTTTAAGTATCGATTGAAAAGGATGACAATTTAGGTACTGATCTCGAAATAAAATCTAGAATTTGGTACCAGCCTTGGAAGGAGAGAGTTGAAATTTGGTATCAATCTCGGGAAGAGAGTCAGAATTTTAGACCTACCTCGAAAGGAGAGAACTAGATTTTGGTACCAGTCTCGAAGGTTTAAAGAGAACTGGAATATGGTTCCAGTCTCGAAAGTTTTTTAGGTTGAAATTTGCTGTGGAGATTTGAGTTTAGCGGAAGATTTAGATTGAGATGTGAAAGAGTTTCACGTCCCACGAGCATCGATTAAAGTCTGATTATTTGGTGAAGGATATGAATCCATGCAATCAGAACCAAATCAAAAATTTTCGTGGTTCTGTGTCAGTAGATTCTGTCGTCTTTCTCAAAAAGGGAAGAAACTATGGAAAGTCAAAAAGAGATTTGAGAATAGCCGAAGGCTGGGGATTTCAGATTTAGGAATCTATCTTAGTCGCTTGTTGTGATTTAATTTTAGCTTGATTTTCAATTTAGGGTTCACATTTATTTGGGGTTCGTTTTGACATTCAGATTTTTTAAAAGAGTTCTCATTTATTTTAATTTTCCCTCTGTTCTTTATTCGAAGTTCATTTAACTTAATGGCGTTTCCCAATCAATTTTCACAAAAAGAGGTGAAGGCAAAACATGACATGGCCGTTTTCATTCCAATCTCGTCGAAAATACATCATACATCTTGCTCCAAAACATGATGATATTTTCCTTGAGAATTCAATATCTCATACAATCCATATAAATCCAACACGGATTGTGTAAGATTCTTCAAGTTTCTTTTAAAAGCAGCTGTCAAAATCCATGTCTGAATAGTGAGATACATGGACAATAACATCACCTTCCAAGTCATCGTTGGCAGGAATGCCATATGGATGTGCATCGGAGGTGTGATATTTCCCATGTAAATCACAACTCATAGGGCCGGAGACTCTCTATGTCTGGATCTGGCTGAAAGTGGAAAGGCATTTTTCTGTCATCCATTCTCCCGAAGGTGACGAAGATTCATTCCAGAGGCACTCCTGGAATGCAATGTTTTGCGATGTCTGCTCCGTTTCCCTTCAACACCAAGACGGAACCTACCGGTAGTGGTATCTCCATCGGCCCTCAGACTCACCGGGGCCTGCAATCCGGAGGTCAGATCCAAACATCATGTTACATTGGTTGACAAAAGACACTGTGCAGAAAGGTCTAAAGAAGTCATGATGATCTATGTTTGGAGGTATGCAGTCGCCCTCCTTGTAGATGTTAATGATGCAGCTATTGGGTATGCAATCTACAGGCAATACCCTCTATGTTATCATCCTTTTTACCATTCTCTTGATAATTCTTGGCATCAGATCCATCTCACTGCGACGGAGTATTCCTTGTGGATTCCCTTTTCTGTCTACCGCTAAGTTGTAGCAACATCCGCATTGGATTGTAATTCTTCCTTTTCCTGGCATCCATCTTCGGGGTTCTGAATAGGTCTTTTTCCCTCAGGCAGCTGGCTCTGCCCATTTTCTGAAGTTCAACGACACAATCTACAATTTGTTCCTGCTCGTAATCTGTGAATACATCTGTATGCAGCTCGAGGTCTTCTAAGATATTGATCCTCTTGCCTCCAATTCTCTTAAAGTATTCAAATATTTTCTTTTCAACATTCTTCATTCTTTCCAACTCATATTCCGAAATTATCTGCAATCGACGAGGTCTAGTAACGTACTGGAGAATGTATGGTTCAACCTCGGCATGCTCTTCTGCATGTCTTGGCTCCTCGGGGATAGTCTCTGTTGGGACATCCTCTGGAGTTGCTTTTGCAACATAACTCTTCAGAACTGGTGCATCTGCTTGGCGTCAAGGCGCTGATTCTATTTCTGCTCTTCTTAGAATTTCCTTTATCTGTTCTACTTTCCTTGGAGTTGATCTCCTCCTTTCCGGTTCCTGACGAACCAATTTCTTCGAAGTATTTGTATTGACGGTAGCAACTGTCTGTTCATGTTGATTTGTCACTAACTTGGTTAACATCTTGCAAATGCGGTGATTCTTGTTCCTCCGCTGGATGGCAATGAGAGTAGCTCTCCTTACCCCTTGGACTTCTGCGGGCATGGTGCTGACAAGCCTGGCCTCTGTTGTAGCAACAACAGACTTAACTTTCTTATCTTCTCCTGTTGCATGAGCGGTGTTCGCTTTTCTCTTCTTGTAGGCGAATTGCTGACTTGGGCCACCCACTTTCATCAGTGTCTGGCTATTGAACTCTTCCCGATCAATCTGTGTCCAATCATTTTCTTCATATTGTAGCCCGGCTGGTGTGAAGTCAGAGTCAATCTCGATCACGGCTCCATCCCTCACCCCCTTTTCATCAAGTGCTAGACTCACGCCATTTATAAAGTTCAGAACCAACCGCTCGTTTGACATTTCCCTGCAAAAAAAACAAGGAAAGGATCAGGGGATGTACTAATAATAAGAACAATAAGAAAAGCATTTATTAATGAAAAATTCTTATATATCTCTTTTAATTTTTAAAGAAAGTAGGAAGAGATGAGGGAAAGATCAGGAATGAATTGATTTAAAAGGAAAGATTGACATTTTATTATTACAATTTCACAAGTTTTTTTATTTTTTTCTTTTTAACACATTTTTTGTTAATGATTTTCTTTTTTATCATCCATTTTTTTTAATGTTTTGGGTTCAGACTTAGTCGCAAATGATTACTCGACCCGTGCTTCTAGGACTGAGACCTCATTTTTAAAGTTCATCCTTCGAAACATCAAGTTGCGTAATACTTCTTCAAATATCGTCCATTGATTGGAAGCATAGGTCATTCTCCACGGCAATTCACCAGCTGGTAGGAACCTCCTGAGTAGACTATCTCGACCACGAATGGCCCTTCCCATGTTGGTTCAAATTTACCTCCTATCTTGCGGTGTGCAAGAATAGTTCTTCTGAGAATTAGAACCATGTCACCGACTTTAAATGTCCTTGGATGGACTAGTTTATCGTGGGCCTGGATCATCTTGGCTTGATACAGTTCCAAATTCTACTGTGCTGAAAGTCTATTTCCTTCCAAGCTTTACAATTCCTCCAATCGTAATTTGGCATTTTCTTCTGTAGTGATCTTTTCTGCAACTCCAATTCCGAGTGACGGAAGCTGTACTTCCAAGGGTAAGATTGCCTCAGACCCGTACACTAAAGCGTAAGGCGTATACTCAGTAGGAGTTTTAAAAGTCATCCTGTAGGCCCATAAGTCTCTAACAACTTCTCGTGCCAACTTCTTTTGTTTTCATCCAAGGTTTTCTTTAGGAATTGGACGAGAGTTTTATTAAAAGCCTCGGTCAAGCCGTTTGCTCTTGGGTAATAGATCGTCGAATAACGCCAATCAATCCCGTGTCTTCTGACAAAATTGTTGATCTTTGTACTTCTAAACGCGGACCCATTGTTCGAAATGATTCTGCGCGGTACCCCGAAATGGTAAACTACCTGATTCTTGAAAAACTACAACACATGGTGCGCTTTCACTTCTCTGAGTGGTATAGCTTCTGCCTAGTTGGAAAAGTAATCTGTAGCTGGAAGGATAAAGCGATGTCCCCTTGAAGAAGGCGGTTCTATCGAACCCACAATATATGTGCCCAAATATTCAAATGGCCACGACGCAATTGTCGGATGTAAAACATTTGGAGGTTGATGTAGAACCACTCCATGTACTTGGCACTGGTGACAACTCTTGGCAACATTCATGTAGTCGGTTATCATCGAGGGCTAGTAATACCCTAGTCTTTTAATCTTCATTTTCATCTTTGGACCTGATTGATGAGCGCCACAAAGTCCTGACTGTACTTCTTTGACAATTTCACAAGCCTCGGACCCGCTCAGGCATCTTAGCCACATCTGATCAAAAGACCTTCTATATAACCTGTTGTTTATTAATGCATAAGACAGAGTTCTTTTCTTAATTTGATGGGTTATCGACTTATCGTCTGGTAGGTTTCCTGTTTGCAAGTAGTCTATTAGTGGCTTCCGCCAATCTTATGTATTTTCTATCACTGTTGTAATTATTTCTTCTGCTTTTTCTGATTTGTGTATTGTATCCATGTCGAGCTGTGAGAGAACCTGCCATCCTTGAACTGACATTTCAACTGACTCATCCTGTAAGCAGGCAAATTCTTTTGCAAGGTGGGCTAACGCATCTGAAAGAGTATTTTCTCTCTTGGGAATCTTGTAGATTGTTACATTTGGAATCTGCTCCAACAATTTCATGGCATACTGAAAGTACTGCTTGAGTCTTGACTTCAGAATTATGTACTGTCCCGCGACCTGTTTAATTATCAACTGAGAATCCCCATAGATGTTGATATATGTTATCCCCATCTGCATGGTTAATTCTAATCCGGTTATAAGGGCTTCGTATTCTGCTTCGTTGTTTGTACACGGTTCTGTTAAGTGGTAGAAATACCTTAACATCCCCCGCTCTGGTGTTATAAAGATTAGTCTGATTCCTGCTTACCCGTCACTATCATTTGTGATTCTTTATCTTTCTGTACCGAGGATGCTCCGTCGAAGTACAATTCCTAACGTTGATCATAGGGGTCTTCTAGGCTCATTATCTGCTCATCTAGCAAGTCATCATTGAGAGGCAATTCTGCAGGTAAAGGGTGTGCTACAAGGAAGTCTACCAGAACTTGTCCCTTTACAACACGAAGAGGAACTTAAGTTATGTAGAATTGCAATAGTGTCATTGACCACCTAGCAAGTCTACCGGAAAATGTTGGTCAGGTCATCAAATATTGCAACGGATTAAACTTCGAAATAAGGTTGACCTTATGAGAAAGCATGTAGTGCTGAGCTTTTGTGCGGCGAAGATCAAGGAAAAACAATGCTTCTCAATAAGAGGATACATTACTTCCGTCAGAATTAGACGGCAGCTTAGGTAATAGAGCACGTTTTCTTTTCCCTCATCATTGACCTGGGCTAACAGGGCTCCGAGAGAGTCATCTAAAGCGGTGGTATAAAGTATCAACGGTCCTCCCGAGACTGGGGCTGCTAAGACAGGAGGTGCCATTAGGTATTGTTTAATGTCATCGAAGGCATGTTGACATTTGGAGTCCCAAGTAAACTTGGAATCCTTCTTAACTAAAGCAGAAAACGACTGACACCTTCCAGACAAATTTGAGATAAAGCATCGAAGATATGCCAATTTCTCTTGAAAAGACCGTAGTTGTGTCAAGGTTTTAGGATGTGGCATTTCTAAGATAGCTTTAATCTTCTCCGGATCGATTTCAATTCCACGATGTAAGACAATAAATCCTAAGAACTTCCCAGAGGTGACGCCGAAGGTGCATTTCAGGGGATTTATCTTAAGGTTAAATTGTCTTAATCACTCAAAAATAATTCTCAAATCATACAAGTGATCTTCCTTTAATTTGCTCTTGATGGCCACATCATCCACGTAACACTCGACTTGGTTGTGAATGAGATCATCAAAAATCCTCGTCATTGCTCTTTAGTAGGTTGCTCCTGCGTTCTTCAATCCAAATGGCATCACTATGTACCAGTATATTCCGATTGGCATTCTGAAGGCTGTGAGCTTTTCATCTTCTGGTGTCATCTTTATCTGGTTGTATCCTGATGATCCATCCATGAATGAGAAGATTTCATGTGTCGAAGAGATGTCGATCATCAGTTCTGGAATTGGTAGCGGGAATTCATCCTTTGGGCATGCTTTGTTCAAATCTCTGAATTCCACGCAGATTCTGATCCGACCATTCTTCTTTCTGACTGGTACCACATTGGCTAACCAAGTGGGTTATTGCTCTTCACGGACAAATTTAGCATCTATTATCTTCTTAACTTCAGTTTTTACTTGTTGCTTAATCTCTAGACACATTCTTCTTGGAGCTTGTCTGACTGGAACAACAGTGTGATCCACTCCTAGCCTGTGAACTGCAACTTCTGGAGCTAATCCTGGCATTTCATCGTAACTCCAAGCAAAACAGTCATTAAATTTCATTAGTAGCTTGATCATTTCTTCAGAGTCTTCTTTATTGAGTAAGGAGCTAACAAAGGTCGGCCTAGGCTCTTCGCTAGTACCTAAGTTTACTTCCATTAACTCGTCTATTGTAGATTTAATTTCTTCTTCGAATTCTGGCGGAGCATCTCCAATTAGTAGATCTTCTGGATCATCTGAGGCTTCCAAGCAGTCTTTACCGGGCTCACAGGTGACAACCAAGCAAAATCCCGTATCGTCAACTAATCCTATCGTGCCGAATCCAAGACCATGTTTTGAATTGGGAGGTCGGCTGACATTATTCCATACGTTTTCAAAATGTTGTGATTAACCTTTTTTCCATCATCTAGTTAAGACACTACGTTGAATTAAATTTTGAACACAAGGAGAGTACCACTCAAAAGGCAGTTCCATTAGTTCAGATGAAGCAACATCTTCAAATTGTACATCATTTTCAGATTTGGAAGAAGAAGCACCACTGTAAAAGTTGATTGGTTTAGTACCACCACCATGCACTTCCTTGACCATCATACCCTCGACCTTATTAGGGTGGATCAGGGTTAGGGTCATAGAATGTACATAGTGGTTAATCTACTCGTACATTGATTTATATTCTTCATTCTTTTCATCTTTGAGAGAGATCTTGAACTGGGGTTTCTTCTGACTTATCGACGCTGCTTCTTTTATGATTTCTTGTTCTTCGGAACTATCCTCCCAATCAACGTCGATGACTGGTTTCTTCTATCCAATTGTTACAAAATCTCATCCTCAATCTCGTCCCCGGCCTCGACCTGGGGTGCGAGTTCTAGAGAAACCTTAACCATCTCGCCGTAAGGGAGTGGTGAGTAACTATTGGACTAGAATTTCAGGCTCTTCGTCATCTTGCACTTCTTTTGCTTCATTTGGTATGACATTTCTGTAGAAGATTATTTTCTTCGGAGGCTCATAATAGGCTGCATCTTCATGAATTCCAATCTCGTGTACGGAGAATGGTTGCAAGTCACCTTTGATACATTATTCTCCTCCTACGTAATACTTTATGCACTGGTGCAGAGATGACGGTACCATTCGGTTTTCATGAACGATGTCTCGTAATTGATTATGTGAAATTTTGCGGTTGTCTTTGCTAAGTCACTGGTTTTCATTAACAGTGTAATCGATCAGAGAGCTCTCTCACCTTTTTGATTGAAGCCTCTCAATAACATCTTGTCTGCTTCTAGCTCACAAGCATCAATTTCCAAATATGCTAGCGTCCGAAGATTCATTATGTTGCTCCAGGATCAACCAACACTCTAGAGAGCGTAAACTTTCCAATAGTGACTGAAATGAACAACGGTCGGTTGTGACCAGCTGTTACCAATAATAGATCATTGTCCATGAAGGTAACACCTCGTCGTTCTTTTAACGAGCAAACCTCGTCAAAGGAATTACCTGCCATTTGAGCTAAACAAATCTCTGGATCAAGTAGAGCCTTGATCAGAGCTTCCCTCATCTCCTTTGACAAGATCCGAGCGTCGTATATGATTAGTTTGGCTGGTAGCTTCCTAAGATGGGCTAGCACGTTATAGTCCACTTTATTACCATGTTCTTCGGTTTCTTCCCTAATGGGCAATTCCTTTACTGGGGTTGGCTCCTCCTAAGCAACCACTTGCTTTCCTTTATCCTTTGGACTCATTCTCGGAGGTAGAACTTTTCCGCTTCTTAGGTTGACTTCAGTTACTTGTTCTGAGTTTGATGTTGGATCTGCCGATGTTTCCCCTTGAATCGAAATGACTGGCTCTTCTGGAGTTGCTTCAGAATCCGATAAATCTAATACTATCGCTATTGGAGCTCCTCGAAATTCACATATAGACTAGTTGCTTGTTGATCTTTCGTAGCCTCCTTTATGAACATCTTCTTCGTCGTGGTCATCGAGGTTGTGTATGATTTGAGAATCGTTATCTTTATTGGAATCGAGATCCAGATTAAGTCGGTTGTCGCTAGTTATGTAATCATTAGGAACAGTTAAAACGTAGCCAATGCCATAACTCTTATCATTATATGATCCTGCCGGGACGAGCAAATAATTATACAGAGTCAGAAGTTCGAGGGATTTCTCCCTCGATTCGAAAATAACCATCCTAGGATAACCAACCCCTAGTCTACCCTTCGGAGCCTTGGTTTTCTTCTCTTCTACTATCTTCTCCTCCTTCTGGGGTAGTTCTTCAATCGCAAGCGAATGTACCGGCTCGGCAGGTTTCAAACTTTGAGTTGAAGCGTGCACCAAAGCGGTCTGGATGTGATCCAAAATTTTCTTTGAAGACTTTGTCTAGACGGTACTCCATCCATCATCGGTCGTATACGGGTTTATCGGAACAATATGATCCATCGAGATAACATTGACGGAACCTCCTTTTTGGTGTTCCTTCATGTATTCTTTCGGGATCGTTATATTCCATTTCCGGAGATTGTCATCAAGCCAACTCTTGAAAGTGATGCAATCCTCTATCTTGTGTCCGAGCATTCGGTGGTAAGGGCAATAGTTCGGATGATCTTTCTTGTTGACTTCTTCTGGCCTCTTGGGCTCTGGTAGCTGAAAATCTGGTGTCTTCATTAAACTGCGGAACATCTTCGCTACTGCTTCAGTTTTGAATGGATATTCCTTATTCAGAAAATCTTTCAGGGTACGCTGTGGACGAGGCGGTTGTTCATAATGCTGAGGCGATTGATAGCTCACTTGAGGCTGTTGATAAACCTGCTGAGGTTGCTGATAGATCTGTTGCTGTTGTTGGTATGTCTGTTGCGGTGGTTGATAACTAGGCTGTGGCCGCTCTAGCTGTATCTGAACCGGCTTCTTGCACTTATCTACTGCCGCGATGATTCCGAATTTCTTTTTAAATTGTTTTATGAGCTTCTGCTTATCATTCTTGTCCATGAAACTTAACTGCTTTGCCTCTTCTTGCAAGCTCCCATCCTTGCTAAGCAACTTCTCGAAGGTCTTGATTGTAAATCCTTTAAGGAGAAGTACTATCAGGCAATGGATACTCTTAAGCAAGATGACGACTGTGTTCTGTTCTTGAAGCTATGGTTCACACTTCATGCTTAAGTTCCTTCATCAAAGTATGTAATCCACTAAAGCTCATTCGGTTTTTGGTGCTCCACCACTAGATCACCAATGGTGATGTGGTGTCGAGCCCCAGCAAACCGCTTAACAAAGAGGTTTTCTAATTCTGCAAAGGTCTTAACTGAACCATTTGACAATTCTGCATACCAGTCGAAGGCGATCCCTGACAAACTGCTGAGAAACTGACGGAAGAGTAAAGCGTCACTCCCACTGGCACTACAACAACTAGTACGAAAATGTGCGGCATGTTGCCGGGGGTTTCCCGTTCCATCAGAAGTCTTAAACAGAGGTGGTATGAAGCCTTTCAGGTACTGGACAGCATCGAACTCTTCGGGGTAAGGTCTACTGTTGACCTCATTTTTGATGAGGTCATCTCTTCTTCTTTTTAGTACTTAGGATCTAGTCTTAGGCTTTTCCTTTGACTATCTTAGAGGATTAGAATTGGGACCCACCACTTAGAAATTCAAACCACTTCATAACTCCCTGCAGACTCCACAAACTTGACTATAGACCCCTAATCAGCTGGAGGGTTGAAATCAAATGTGGAAGTTTAAAGGATGAGTTCCTATAGGACTCTTTGGCCTTAGGATTACCCTGGGTGGCCTGGTCTGGTGAAGGGATGACTTACACACACACACTACACCTATACACTACACTTTCACACACATCCTAGAAACACACCCATACCTAACTAGATCTCCTGACTCATGAAGGTGATCCACATGGATGGTCCTTAACCCCTAAGCCCTTGGTTAAGAGGGTTAGGAACAACATAGTGGATGCCTCAAATGAGTCCCCTCATGGCTCATGTGGGCTTGATATTGCTTCATGGCTCGAACAAAATGATTTTATTCCAATTACATTCACCTAATCTTCAATTTTCCAAATCTTCAAATTTCCAAATTTTCAAATTTCCAAATTTTCAATTTTCCAAATTTTCAATTTTCCAAATTTTCAATTTTTGACCCCCGGGACCCTACACCCGCCTAGCCTACCCAAAACCTTTGAAACTACCAAAAATTTGCAAAATCACCTAAATTACCCAAAATTTGCAAAATCACCTAAATTACCCAAAATTCCTCAAAATCAATCCCAAACATTCCCACATTACTCAAATTGATCATCCATACCCAAAAATACCAAAAATTCCAAAAATACCTCCCAATACCCTCCAAATACCCAAAATACCCCTCTTGACCCAAAAATCGAAAAAATTCAGAAAATTCCCACAAAATTCCAGAAAATCCAAACTCTTCCCAATTTCATTTTGTTCAAATACACCATGGGCCAATTTTGTCAATTTACCCTACTTTTGTCAAAACCCCCAATTTGACCCACTTTAACCCTAAGTGAACCCAATGTCAAACCAAACCTACCCAATTGACCCAAATTCTGGTGCAATTCAATTCTAATCTTCAATTCAACATTCCCAACACCAATCTAGACCAAATACAAGTCCAATTTGATTGACATTTGGATCCAATTTCACTTTTGGCCTTAAAGCCCAATTTGGACCCATGACGCAAACCTAACCCAAACTCACCCAATTCAACTCCAATTAACCCCAAACCTTTTCTAAACCTTCCTTAGCATCCCCATAAACAGAACATTAACATGATTGGCCCAAAATTTAGACCCAAACCCCACTCAAATTCAACCCAAAGCTAAAAGGCCCAATTTTGACCTAAACCCAAACCTAACCCAAATAAGCCCAAACCTCAAAATCAAAACCCAACCAAAGTCAAAACCCCTTTGAAACACTCCCATAAACATTTCCTAACATTTATTTTACATCAATTTCAACCCTAGGCCAACATTGGCCCAAGTTAACCCAATTTGACCCATATTGGCCCATCCACCAAGGAAGCCCAAATTCAACCCAATTCAAACCCAAATCACTCCCAACTTGCTTCAAATCACTCATGACACATCTATGAACTAAACACAACATTTGTTTGGCCCAATCCTTCACAAAATTCCCATCCATAAATTTATTTTTTAAACCAAAAGCCCACTTTCTTAAACCTTCCTAAAAGCCCAAATTTCATGCTAAAGTCCATATGACAAATTCTTCTCATCATACCCTTAATTAAAATCATCCCTAAGTTCAAATCAACCATCAAATGATTACAAATCAAGCCATGTGCCAAATCCCATCAAATCACTCCTAAATTACCAAAATTCCTAAAAACCTCTTTCATGAAAGTTGACTTAGCTTTTTCCAAGCCAAAGGTATGCCATGAAGCCATGCATGAGCCACATGGGAGCCATGAGAGCCATGGAATCTACTTTCCACCTCACCATACCCAAGATGGAAAGAGGAGGAGGCACTTTCCATATTCTCTTAAGGGGGATTAGCCTCTTCCATGACTCCACTAAACCATGCTTAAACTTAATTGTACTTGGATGGTGACCCTTCCCCACTAATTAAGCTCACCTAAAACACTTTATCTTCAGCCCAAACTAGCCATGGGAAGGTGCACATAGCCCAATCCATGCATTTGACCAATTTGAGCCAAAATATACCCTTACCACATTCTACTTTGATTCAAACACTTTACACATGTCCAAGCCCAATTGCCTTCACCAACTTCGAGCCCTAGACCTCCCGACCACGAGGGTGACCCATGCTGCCTGGCCAGCCACACAGGTCGCCGGAAAACACCATGTCCAAGACATGGGAAGGAGCCAAGCATTGAAATTCCACCTTGCTGAGTTGCCCCATGCCCAGTGGCCATTGTAGCTGTTCTTCCCTTGACCTAAGCAGCTGATCCCAACCCTTGGCCATCCCTGTGAGGTCCTCCAGCCACCTCTATTTAAACCCGACCCCCTCACGGCCATGGAGGACAGTTGCACAAACCATGCCGAAACTCTGCCAAAATTGTTCCAAACCCTACTCCATACTTAGAGCAGTTGATACCCAGTGTCAATTTGCCCTAATCCCCACCAACAGAATCCAATTTCCCAACTGAAATTTCACCCAAAAACCAGGACACTTTGCCACAGTGAGCCAATCTTCAAATTAACTGGCCCTACTCCTTCACTAGACCAAGAGGAGAAGTTTCCCATTGAAAGCCCCATCTCCAGGCCACCCAGTTGTTCCAGACTCCAAGCTTTCTGATCGGGCTTGGTCGAAATCATACCTAGACAATTCCCCTGGCCAAGGGACTTCATCTGGAGCTTTCTTGGACCCAATCGAAGGTGACACAACCCTCAGATTGAAGCCACACTTCTCTGAGCAAAGGTAAGAGCTAACTCTTTATCCTGAGCTTCTGGAGATTCTTCATTTCAAATGCCTTAATTTCAATGCATGATCACTGTATAGATGTATTCGTCTCTTCAAGATGAATCCATAGAGCACAAGAACACGAAAATCCGTTAAGTATTGAGTGAGATATTAGGGATTTAGTGTGGACGGTTCTCGGGCTAGGAGGCTTGGGGACGATGAACGGATGCCGTTCATTTAATACACGCACGGACGGAAGGCCAGGATCGCGCCGGATGAGGAGACAGAACGATACAGCGGGCCCCCGGAGCGCTGAGTTGGATGGCGGCGCCGAATCAGAAGGCGACACGCGGCGTTTCGGAGCTGCCGAGGTTGACGCGGTGCCGCGTGGATAAATAGAAAATTAGGGTATTTTTCTATTTATTTAATTCCCTAAACTTCAAAAAATCCATAACTTTGTGTAGAAAAATCAGAAAAATAAAATAAAAATATACTCTTGCTCAGTGAACAGAGGAGAATAATGTGGAAAAGAAATCATTTAATTTCATCAAGTATTTTATTTTTAATGATTTATTTACCCTTTGCATTGTTTTAATTCTCCATGCATATAGGAAATTCACCATCGCATGAGACCATAGGGCTTTTGAAGCCTCTGAATTTGGGAACATTCCCTGAATTTTCCAAAGTCAGAAGCCATCCCTATGAGAAGTTATTGATTTTTCAAATTCATGTTATTGTTTTGAGTATTTTAAATCTAATAATTAGCATGTTGTGAAATAAATTCTAGGAAAATTTGGTGATGTTTCTTATGACCGAGAGGACCCTAGGAAAAATAGGTTATGAATTAGTTCATTTAAAATAACCCTAATTGGCTTAAACACCCAAAATAGGTCCCTAATTAATTAGAGTTAACCATACATCAAATTGACTTGAAATCAATTCTCCACTGACCTTTAGGATCAGAGGAACCCACCATAAAAATTTGAAGTCAATTGGACTTGGTTAGCCCTACTAAATGGGTTGATTAAGCCATTTAGTCAATTTGAACTTTAAAAATTCATAACTTTCAAAATACTTTTCAAAAATTCACCAATTTAGTTTTGGAGCCTCTCTGATATCAGGGGGGTCAAAGAAAATTAAAATTTCAATTTTCTAAAAAAGTAGATTTTTTGTATTATTTTAATATTTTAATAATTAAAAAAAATAATAAAAATCACAAAAATAATAAAATTCACTAAAATGTCATATTTTGAATTCTAATCACTTAGGAACAAACCCCATATTTGTCTTAGGTTTATTTGATGAGATATTAAATTTTAAAGCCCTAAGGTAATTTTAAAATTAAAAAAAATGTATTTTTTAGCATTTCCACTAAAATAATTCTAATAAATCAAAGAAAAATCAGAAAATTGTAAAAATTGATTCTCTGTTTTCCTTGATATCAGAGAGATTTTTGAGAAATATAAAATTTATTTTTCAACCTTTATTTTATTTTTAAATTAATTAATACTCCAAAACTTAAAATAATTATAATAAAAATAATATAATTCAAAAAATCACCAAAATTGGTCCAAGTAGTCCTCTGGTCATTAGGAATGTCCCATAATTTTCTTAAAGAGAGAAACTTTCCCATGGTCATATTATTAAATTTTCCTTGGAAATCCCTATTTTCTACCAAAAATAATTAGATAAATAAATTAAATACAGAAAAATCACATTTTCTCCTCTCATGTCCTTATTGACATATGAGTAAAGTCACATAAAAATTTCAAGTCCATTTAAGCTCAATTTAGTGAGTTATGAAATTATTAAGCTTGAAGGGGCAAAATGGTAATTAAAATTTTAACCTTTAATTAAAACTTTAGGCTTAATAAAATTAAAGAGTAAAATATTTGATCTTAATCTGATTTGGATGATTGAAAATTAAATAATTAAAGGGTAGAAACCTACTAAACAATTTAAAAATATTTGAAATGAACTTTAATTAAATAATTGACTAAATTTGGAAGAATAATAAAGTTGGAATTATTAAATAGGGATATTATTAAGAAGAGATTTGTTCTTTAATCTAAGGATCCCTAAATTAATCATCGCAATAATATTTAATCCCCAATTAAAATGATAATTTAAATTTAAGTTTTAAAATGTTCGAGGACTTAACCATTAAATTAAATTAAAGTTAAATTATTAAACTTTTTTTAAATTTTCAATTAAATTAAAATTAAAAATAAAATTAAATTAAAGATTAAATTAAATTAAATCAAACAAATTAAATTAATCTAAATTAAATTAAATTGAATAAATTAAATTGAATTAAATTGAATTAAATTGAATTAAAATTAAATTAAATTAATTAAATAAAATTAAATTAAAACATATTAGATTAAATTAAACAGACTTTTATTGTCATAACTCCTAAACGGAATTTTAAATGAAGTGTTACTTCACTTATAGGATATTCAAATGTCCTATTTCACTGAAGCAAGATAACAACAAAACTTGAAATTCTCGGACGATTAATTCATTCGTATAATTAAATTCGTTTGGACTTAAAACAATTCTAGCAATATTGAAAAGATGTTTAAGATTCTTCTTAAGCACTTCCTCAATATGATAGGATGTTTATAAGAACAACTAAATTTAATTGTTCTTTGATCAAGAAAATCTTCCTCAAACCAAAACATAAGAACCTAGATGTCATAGGAAATGACTAGCTATAGGATTAGGAATTTGGTAGAAAACCATAACCCTTCCCTTAGCTTTACCTAGGAATTGGCTTAAGTATTCTAAATTGTGTTTAAGTGCAGCTTGGGAAGACGGGAAGACCCTCCAGGTACGCTTTTATTTTATTGCAATTTACTTTTCTTGCAATTTACTTTATTGCAAATGCACTTTACTTTCTTGCATGATAAACAACTGTTGCATGAAAACCCACACCTCTAGGGTAGTCCCTAAAACTGAAACCAAAACTAAATTAAAAGTCATTGCAAGATAAAATTCACCGCCACAACATTTCAAAATATAAAACAACTCAAAATTTAATCACAAACAGAACACAAAACTAAAATTATAACTAAATTAAAGCGTCTTGTTGGATGAGCGGGAATACCTTGGATGATGTAACCTACGTGTTGCTAACGGGATTTCCCACGGTCTAAATGAAAGTGTGGAACTCATTCAGTTGAGTTTAGCAAATTCATCTGGACTAAGTGAATCCGATAAAAATAACAATGCCGGAAGGATGGAACCGTGGGATCTTAACCGGTGTTGTTATAATCAACTTTAAGATTTGTTATAATTAAAACATAAAAAAAATACTTGGAAATTAAGATTTTCTCTAAACTAAAACACTTTTCTCATTTCCTGATTTATGACTTCTAAAACTAAGCCCCTGCAACAACAAGGAGCTCGGAGCATGGTGGGCAGCACGGCCATCGTCATCAGCAAAACTAAAATCTAAATCAGCAAAACCATTCTTAGAATTAAACAACAATCCATAGGATTTCGAGGTAGTTTGCCTAGTGAAACATAAATCCTCAATTCTTTGTTAGGCATTTGCATAGCAAATTAAGCCCTAACCGATCTTAGGATTCCGAGGTAGTCATCCGATACGACATAAACCCTCATATCTTCGAGGCTATTTGTATGATCATGTCATACGAATATAAGTCCTAATTAATTAAAATTGGCAAGATCAAAACATTAAAGAAACATTAGGACTTTCCTAAATCCAAGCTAAACAGTAGGATAGTCGGGAAATTACCAAAGTTTGCTTCGAATCTGTAATTTCTCCTACTTTTCTTCCCTTGAATTCCAAAAACAAAATGTTCCAAATTTGATCCATTCCCTATTGAAATTCCAAAATTCAATCCTTTGAAAACTTAAACTTTGAAATTCTTGAGAGCAGAATTATTGATTATTATCGAGAGTTTTCTTAGGTGATTCCCGTCACTTAAGATGTAATTAACTATAGGGGCTTGCCCTTATAGGGAATTTTAAGAACTCAGGTAATATAAACCCTGTTTAATGCTTTCATTTTAAGCAGGGGACTTTGTCGGCTTATAAAATTGGTTCGCAGACCAAACAGATGTCACAAATCTTCTAGTTTATTTAATCGAGCCCCACCATCAAGCAGCGTGTCTATCCTTAGGGATAGATACACGGTTTGTGGTGCGGTGCTCATTTATATAAACTATTTGGGATGTGAAATCAGTTTGATTTCATATCTTAAAATTTTCGAACTTAAAATTATTTTCAAAATTGAATGCTACTTTCTAAATTATATATATATATTTAAATTAAATTTAAAATATAAAATACACCGACAATTTCTGGCGACTCCGCTGGGGAAAATTCCTCTCTCCATTTTTAATCAAATAGTTCTGCTTTCAAAAATCGGTAGTGTATCCATATCCCTAGTGGATCAAACTACCCTTCTTTCCGTTGGAATACTATGTTCATTTCTACCTTGAACAAGTATAGCCAACATTCTCTCGGATTTAGGAGCCACTGTTTAGACACCCCTAAACAGAGAGGTTCCGAGATCCTTTTACCTCATTTCTAAGGTGGGGTGGACCCCCAATAGGTATTAGTTTAGGAGCGGTCTTGCGGGTCGAGAAGTTTCTACAAGACTTTCTCTTCCTTTTCCAGTTCCTAATCAATTCCTTTTATTAATTCTCCCTCCTAACGAACGAATCTTTTTGAAAAGACAATTTTCTTTTAATACCACAAATACACTAAGATAAACAGAAATGTGTTCGGACTCTTTCTTTTCGTCATAAGTTGTACGACAAGAAGAAGCACGATTCGGGGACTAACACTCGGAATCTGCCTTGCAGAAATGGAAGCCCCAAAGCTGATCTTCTCCTTCGTCAACGGACTCGACCTGGCCGTGTTCAAGGACGAACTCCCTGATAATGGAATCATTCGATTTGGACAAGGATTCGGGGACACCGACATCAAAATCCCCGACGTCACTCTCTTTTCACTCACAAATAAAGTACAAGAAACTGAGAAGCCGTTGATTGAGTTCAACCTCAAGTCAACTCACGAATTCCCTCCTCTGCGAAAGATTCCAACTGAGAGGAGTACTGCTGTCCGCAGAAGGACTGTTGTTGCTATCCCCACTCGGTCTAGTTGTCTCCGCACCTACCCCGGCTTACGCCAAATTAAAGGGGAAGGAAACCCAGAACTATGGTGAACCTGTTACCGTGGAGGGTACGGACCTTCCTGTGGGACCTTCTGTTTTTGAAATCGGATCCAGCTCGAGAATTCCATCACTAACACGGACCCAAAGAAGGAACAGAAGTAGAAGGATCGCTAGAGAAGCCAGAGCTGCTGAAGGTGCTTTCCTGGAGGAAATCCCAGAACTGTCTGAATATACACCGCTGCCTGAATACATACCACTTTTGGGAGGAAGCAGGTTCCATCCCCTCTCTGCCGCGGAGGATGAAGAAAATGTTCGTAAGATTGCTGCCGCATTGCCTCAGCCCGTATATTACAACGATAGCCGCAAGAAAAGGACTAGAACTACTCCATTTGCTCGACTGCAAACTTTGATAGAGAATTTAGCAAAGAAGGAAAAGTGCCTCGTATCGAAATTTTAAGAAGGATAGGGCGGGTGCCAGTCAAATCCTGTCTTGGGCCGCGAGTAGAACCTACTATCGTTGCAGAAAAGCCAAATAAGAGGATGAAAGCTAGTCCGCCTGTCGTTGTTTCAGGATGACAGATTAGGGAGGATACCACCTTCCAGCATTTGGCTGACAGACCATCTAGTCCTAGAACTTCTGCTGCTAGAAGGATGGTATGGCGTCCCACTACTGGACAATTAAGATTGAAATAACAGCCTGAGAAGGAAAGTCTCGTCAGGAGACTTGAATCCGAAGAAAGTGCTACTGCAGTATAGGGGACTCATGAGAAGGGAACCCGACAGCTATCACATGACAACTGCAAGGATGCGCAGAAAGGACCACTAGAGGATGCTATGGAAAAGTTGAGGACTGATATTCGACGATTAGCAAAGGAAAGAGAAGAGAAATTCGGAGATGAGATTGATTCGTCAGAGTTCATGGATGATGAGTATGCAGAAATTAACATGGTCAAAACACGAGCTTCGTCTGCTTCGCAAGGTGCTCCTGCAGCCGTAGAAAGAGAGAAGCCAGAAGTAATGAGGAGGCAGCTTCAAGAGAAAGATGATATGATCGCCCAAATGACAAAAAGGATGGAAGAGATGGTTGTAGCCCTAGCCACTCTCCAGAGTCAAGTGCAACCCCAAAGAGAGACACCCCCAGAGGTCATTCACATTGTCGACGGAGGAAAGGAGATTACGTCCGTCAACGGGGATGATCAGTTAAAGAAGGATGCAACACAAAGCATGATTCCGGAAAAGGATATCAATAGCTTGGTGGAACAGTAGGTGCGAGAGGCCTTGGCACAATAAAAGAGCGGGAAATCCATTCGGACGGGTAGACCTTATCCTGAAGAATTCGACACTGTCCAATACCCGAAAGGCTTCGTACCACCTCTGTTCAAGACCTTTGATGGAACCGGGAACCCCCGGCAGCATGTTGCACATTTTCGTGCCAGTTGTTGCAATGCCAACGGAAGTGATGCATTACTCTTCAGACAATTTGTCAGCAGCCTGTCAGGGATCGCCTTTGATTGGTATGTAGAATTACCGAATGGTTCGGTGAAGACATTTTCAGAACTAGAGAACCTCTTCATCAAGCGATTTGTTGGAGCTCAGCACCACATCACTATAGGTGATTTAGTGGTAGAAAAGCAGAAGCCGAACGAAACTTTGGTGGATTACATACTTCGATGGAGGAACCTAAGTATGAAGTGTGAGCCACAACTACAAGAACAGCATGCAGTCGGCATCTTACTTAAAAGCATTCACGGCCCGATAGCACTTCTCCTCAAGGGATTCACTATTAAGACTTTTGAGAAGTTTTTAAGCATGGCCGGGAGCTTGCAAGAGGAGGCGAAGCAATTAAGTTTCACCGACAAAACAGACAAACAGAAGCCCGTGAAGACTTTTGAAAAGAAGTCCGGGATTGTTGCAGCAGTCGACAAAGGCAAGCAGTCGATACAAATATCGTCAGAACGGCCGCAGCAACCTCAACAGAATTATCAACAACCCCGACCTAGCTATCAGTCATCTTAATAATATGAACAACCGCCTCGTCCACAACGTACGTTAAGGGAGCTTCTGAGCAGTGAGTACCCGTTCAAGAATGAGGCAGTGCCGAAAATGTTCCGCAGTCTGATGAAGACTCCAGATTTCCAACTGCCAGAACCTAAGAGACCAGAAGATGTCGACAAGAAAGGTGATCCCAACTTTTGCCCTTACCACCGGATGCTTGGGCATAAGATAGAAGATTGTATTACCTTCAAAAGTTGGCTCAACGACAATCTTCGGAAAGGGAATATAACGATCCCGAAGGAATACATGAAGGAACCCCAGAAAGGAGGTTCCGTCAATGTTGTCTCGACTGATCTCATTGTTCCGATAGATCCCTATGCGACTGATGATGGATGGACTACCGCTTGGACAAAGTCTTCGAAGAAGATTTTGGATCACATCCAAACCGCTTCGGTGCGAGCCTCAATTCAGAATATGAAACCTGTTAAGTCGACACTATCACTTGCGATAGAAGAACCACCTCAACAAGAGACAATTGAAGAGAAGAAGAAAGTCGACGAAGAAGAGAAGACCCAGGCTCCTAAGGCTAGACTAGGGGCTGCTTATCCTAGGATAGTTGTTTCGGATTCGGGGGAGAGATCCCTCGAACCTCTGACTCTGTATGATTATCTGCTCACTCCGGTGGGATCTTATAATGATAATGGTTATGGCGTTGGCTACGTTTTGACTGTTTCTAACGATTACGTAACTAGCGACAATCCGGACATTGATTTCGATACAAATGACAATTCTCAAATCATATACAATCTCGATGATCACAATGATGAAGAAGACATCCATCAAGGAGGCTACGAGAGTTCAACAAGCAACGAATCTATTTGCGAGTTTCGAGGCGCTCCAGTCACAATAGAGTTAGAGCCTTCAGACTCCGAAGCTAATCCAGAAGAACCTGTCATTCTGATTCAGGAGGAAACACCAGCAAACTCAATACTAGAGTTAGAAGAAATTACAGAAGTCAACTTAAGAAGTGGAAGAGTTCTACCTCTGAGAATGGGTCCAAAGGACAAAGGAAAACAGGTGGTTGTTCAGGAAGAACCAACCCCGACAGAAGAAGTACCCATTCGAGAAGAAATCGAGACACATGAAAACAAAGAGGACTACAACGTGATAGCCCATCTTAGAAAACTACCAGCCAAACTGAGCATCTACGACGCTCTCATCTTATCAAAGGAGATGAGAGAAGCTCGATCAAGGCCTTACTTGATCCGAGAAATTTGCTTAGCTCAAATGGTCGGAGATTCCTTAGATGAGGTTTGCTCGTTAAAGGAACGAGCGAGGTGTCACCTTCACGGACAATGACCTACTACTTGGGACGCTGAGATCACAACCGACCGTTGTACATTTCGATTACAATTGGGAAATTTACACTCTCCGAGTATTGGTGGATCCGGGAGCATCAATTAATATAATGAGTCTTCGAACACTAGCATATTTGGAAATTGATGCTCGCGAGCTCGAAGCCGACAAAATGTTATTAAGAGGATTCAACCAGAAAGGAGAAAGAGCCCTCGGATCAATAAAACTGCTAATGAAGACCGGTGTCTTGGCAAAGACAACCGCAAAATTTCACATAATTGATTCAAAAACGTAGTTCAATGCTCTACTGGGCCGACCATGGATACATGAAAACCGGATGGTACCATCATCTCTACATCAGTGCAACAAATACTACGATGGAGGGGAACAGTGCATCAAAGGTGACTTACAACCATTCTACGTACATGAGATTGGAATCCATGAAGATGCAGCTTATAATGCACCTCCGAAGAAAACAATCTTCTCCAGAGATACCATAACAAATGAAGCAAAGAGAATTCGGGATGATGAAGAACCTGAAGTTCTAGTCCAACAGTCACTCACCACTCCCTTACGGCGAGATGGTGAAGGTTTCTCCACAACTCGCATCCGAGGAAGAGGTCGGGGACTAGGTCGTGGCAGAGACGTTAGGACAGTTGAATAGAGGAAACCAGCCATCAATGTTGATAGGGAAGATAGTTCTGAAGAAGAAAAAGAGATCAAACAAGAAGCAGCGACAATAAGTCGGAAGAAGACGCAATTCAAGATCTCTCTCGAAGATGAGAAGAACGAAGAATACAAATAGATGTACGAGAAGATTAACCACTATGTACATACTATGACCCTGACCCCGATTCATTCTAATAAGATTGAGGGTATGGTGGTCAACGAGGTACGTAGCGGCGGTACAAAGCCAATCAAATTCTACCGTGGTGCTCCTTCCTCCAAAACTGAAAATAATGTACAATTTGAAGATGTCACTTCATCAGAATTAATGGAATTGCCTTTTGAGTGGTACTCTCCCTGTGTTCAAAATTTAATTCAGCGTGGTTTCTTACCTCGACAATGGACAAAACGTCAATCACAACATTTTGAGAAATTATGGAATAACTCTGGTCGTCCACCTAATTCAAAGCATGGTCTCGGATTCGGCACAGTAGGATCAGTTGACGATTCTGAATTTTGCTTGGTTGTCACTTGCGAGTCTAATGAAAACTGCATGGAAGCTACAAAAGAACTTGAAGATTTACAAATTGGAGACGCTCCACCAGAATTCGAAGAAGAGATTAAATCTACAATAGATGAGTTAACGGAAGTTAACTTAGGTACTAGCGAAGAGCCTAGACCTACCTTTGTTAGCTCC
Source organism: Papilionanthe hookeriana x Papilionanthe teres (assembly GCA_022702705.1). Taxonomy (NCBI): domain Eukaryota; kingdom Viridiplantae; phylum Streptophyta; class Magnoliopsida; order Asparagales; family Orchidaceae; genus Papilionanthe; species Papilionanthe hookeriana x Papilionanthe teres. Next base: position 89,834,523 of record CM040430.1, on the reverse strand, counting down.
TTACTCAATAAAGAAGACTCTGAAGAAATAATCAAGTTATTAATGGAATTTAAAGACTGTTTTGCTTGGAACTATGACGAGATGCCAGGATTAGCTCCAGAGGTCGCAGTCCATAAGCTAGGAGTGGATCCTACTTCTGTCCCAGTCAGGCAAGGTCCCAAAAGAATGCGTCTAGAAATCGAACAACAAGTCATAGCTGAAGTTAAAAAGCTAATAGAAGCTAAATTTGTCCGTGAAGTGCAATACCCGACTTGGTTAGCCAATGTGGTGCCAGTCAGAAAGAAGAATGGTCAGATCAGAATTTGTGTGGATTTCAGAGATTTAAACAAGGCATGTCCAAAAGATGAATTCCCTCTACCGATCCCAGAATTAATGATCGACATCGCTTTGACACATGAAATATTCTCATTCATGGATGGAACTTCTGGATACAACCAGATAAAAATGGCTTCAGAAGATGAAAAGCTTACAGCATTCAGAACTCCGATCGGAGTATATTGCTACACTATGATGCCATTCGGACTGAAGAACGCAGGAGCAACATACCAGAGAGCGATGACAAGAATTTTTGATGATCTCATCCACAATCAAGTCGAATGCTATGTGGACGATGTGGTCATCAAAAGCAAAGTAAAGGACAACCACCTGTATGATTTGAGAATTGTTTTCGAACGATTAAGATAATTTAACCTTAAGATGAATCCCTTAAAATGGGCCTTCGGCGTCACCTCCGGGAAATTCTTTGGATTCGTTGTCCGACATCGTGGAATTGAAATCGACCCGGAAAAGATTAAAGCCATCTTAGAAATGCTGCCTCCCAAAACCTTAAAGCAACTACGATCTTTTCAAGGGAAGCTGGCATATCTTCGACTGTTTATCTCAAACTTGTCAGGTAGGTGTCAGCCTTTCTCGGCATTAGTTAAAAAGGACGCCAAATTTATTTGGGGAGAGAAATGCCAGAGGGCCTTCGAGGACATTAAACAATATTTAATGACACCTCCCGTCTTAGCAGCCCCGGTCTCGGTGTAGACCGGCGATACTTTATACCACGGCTTTAGACGACTCTCTCGGAGCCCCGTTAGCCTGTGTCAATGATGAGGGTAAAGAAAATGCTCTTTACTACCTAAGCCGTCGTTTACTTCCGACGGAAATAAGGTATCCCGCAATTGAAAAGCATTGTTTGGCCCTGATCTTCGCCGCTCAAAAGCTTAGGCACTACATGCTTTCTCATAAGGTCAACCTGATCTCGAAATTTAATCCATTGCAATACTTGATGACCCGTCCAACGCTTTCTGGCAGACTTTCCAGATAGTCAATGATATTATTGCAATTCGATATAACTTTCGTGCCTCTTCGTGCCGTAAAGGGACAAGTCTTAACAGATTTCCTCGCAGCACACCCTCTGTCGGCAGAATCTCCTCTCAATGACGACTTGCCAGATGAACAAATAATGAGCCTAGAAGACCTTGATGATCGACGTTGGGAATTATATTTTGACGGAGCATCTTTAGCACACAAAGACGAAGAATCGCAAGTGATAGTGCCCGGTAAGGCAGGGATCGGATTAATCTTTATAACACCGGAGCGGGGATGTTAAGATACTCCTACCACTTGACAGAGCCGTGTACAAACAATGAAGCGTAATCACGAAGCCCTCATAACAGGACTCGGAATTAACTATTCAAATGGGGATAACGTACATCAACATCTACGGGGATTCACAGTTAATCATTCAACAGATTGCCGGACAGTACAGAATTTTAAAACCAAGACTCGAGCAATACTTCCAGTATGCCATACAGTTGTTAGAACAGATTCCGAATGTGACGATCTACAAAATTGCCAGAAAATAAAATGTTTTAGCAGATGCATTAGCTCTCCTCGCAAAAGAATTTTCCTGCTTGCAAGATGAATCAGTGGAAGTGTCAGTTCACGGATGTCGAGTCCTATCACAGCTCGACATAGTACACAATACACAAATCGGAAAAATAAAAAGAATTAGTTGCAAGCAGTGACGTAAAACACGAGAAGATTGGCGACATCCATTAATAGACTACCCGCAAACAGGAAAACTACCGGACGATAGGTCGTTAGCCATCGAGATTAAGAAAAGAACTCCGTCCTACGCATTAATAAACAACACGTTATACGGAAGGTCTTTTGATCAAATGTGGCTAAGGTGCCTAAGCGGGTCCGAGGCCCGTGAAATTGTTAAAGAGGTGCATTCGGGACTCTGTGGCGCTCACCAGTCGGGTCCGAAGATGAAAATGAAAATTAAAAGACTAGGGTACTACTGGCCCTCGATGATGACGGACTGCATGAAATTCGCTAAGAGCTGTCACCAATTCCAAGTGCGCGGAGTGGTTCTACACCAACCTCCAAATGTGCTACATCCGACAATTGCGTCGTGGCCATTTGAATGTTGGGGCACGGATATAGTGAGTACAATAGAACCACCATCTTCAAAAGGACATCGCTTCATTCTTGCGACTACATATTACTTTTCCAAGTGGGCAGAGGCAGTTCCACTCAGAAAAGTTAAAGCACACCACGTGCTACAGTTTTTCAAGAACCAAGTTGTCTACTGTTTCGGAGTGCCGCGCAGGATCATCTCAGATAATGGGTCGGCATTCAGAAGCACGCAAATCAACAATTTTGTCAGGAGACACGGAATCGACTGGTGATATTCAACAATTTACTACCCAAGAGCAAACGGCATGGCTGAGGCTTTTAATAAAACTCTCGTTCAAATCTTAAAGAAAACCATGGACGATAATAAGAGAAATTGGCACGAGAAGTTATTAGAAGCCTTATGGGCCTACCGGACAACCTTCAGAACTCCTACTAAAGCTACACCTTACGCTCTGGTGTATGGGTCCGAGGCGAGTGTTACCCTTAGAGGTCCGAGCTTCCTTCACTCGGAATTGCGAGTTGCAAACAAAATCACGACGAAGAGAATGCCAAATTACGACTAGAAGAATTGGAAAGCCTGGAAGGGAAAAGACTTGCAACGCAGCAGAATTTAGAACTATACCAAGCTAAGATGGTTCAAGCCCATGACAGAATGGTCCGCCCAAGAACCTTCAAAGTTGGTGACTTAGTTCTCGTTCTCAAAAGACCTATTCTTGCACACCGCAAGATAGGAGGAAAATTTGAACCCACCTGGGAAGGACCGTTTGTGGTTGAAGCAGTATACTCAAGAGGCTCCTACCAGCTAGTGAATTGCCAAGGAGAACGACATATGCTTCTGATCAATGGACGATACTTGAAAAAGTATTACGCTACCTGATGTTTCGAAGGAATGGATTTTTATTTTTCATCCCTAGAAGCACGGGTGAAGTAATTACTTATGACTGGGTCCGAACCCAAAAATAATAAAAAATGTGCTAAAATAAATAAAATCATGATAATAAAATTTTCCTTCCATATCAAAATGTCTTTCCTGATCTTATCACACTTCATTCCTGTTAAATTTAAAAAATATAAAAGTAATAAAAAACTGTCTATAATAAACATTTTCTTAATGTTCTTGTTCTTAGTACAGCCCCTGATCCTTTTCCTTTTCTTTTCGCAGGGAAATGTCGAACGGGCGGTTAGTCCTGAACTTTAGAAATGGCGTAAGCCTTGCACTCAACGAAAAGAGGGTGAAAGATGGAGCGATAATAGAGATTGACTCAGACTTCGCACCAGCGAGCCTGCAATACGAGGAAAGTGACTGGGTCCCGCTGACCGAGAGGAACCGCCCGATCGGACAAGTAATGAAAGTGGGTGGCCCAAGCCACCAATCCAAGCAAGAAGAAAAGGAAAACAAGCACCGAAGAAGACAAGAAAATCAAGTCCGTAGTCGCTACGGCGGAGGGCGGAGCTTGTCAGCGGCGCCCACAGATATTCAGGAAGTACGAAGAGCTACTCTCACAGCAACTCAACGAAGAAATAAAAATCGCCGTATCCGCAAGATGTTAACTAAATTAGCAGCGGACCAGCGCGACGAGGTTGTTGCTACTGCCAGTACATACACTTCAAGGACACCGGTTCACCAGGAACCTGAAGAAAGGAAGCCAGCTCCCAGGATGACAGAAGAAACCAGGGAAATCTTAAGAAGAACAGAAGAAAGAAGGCTACAACGCCACCAGACGAAGTCAACAATGATGCATAACCTTGTTGCTGAAGCAACCCCGGAGGATGTCCCAACGGACACCATCCCTGAGGAGCCGAGGTATGCAGGAGAACATGAAGGGATTGAGCCGTATATCCCACAGTATGTCACCAGGCCTCACCATATGCAGATTATTCCAGAATACTACCTAGAAAGAATGCAAAATGTCGAGAAGAAAATTTTTGAATACTTCGAGAGAATCAGAGGCAGGAGGATCAATATACTAGAAGTCCTCGAGCTACATACAGACGTGTTCTCAGAATACGAACAACAACAAATCGTGGACTGCATCCGGGATTTGAAAAGAATGGGCCGAGCGGGCCGCCTAAGAGAAAACACTTACTCGGAACCCCGGAGATGGATGCCAGTGAAAGGGAGAATTACAATACAATGTGGATGCTGCTACAACTTTGCGAGAAGATAGGAAGGAAACCCACCAGGAATACTCCGTCATGGCCAGGTGGATCCAATGCCATTGGTCATTAAAAGGATGGTAAAGAGAATGATAACATGGAGGGTACTGCCGACAGATTGCATACCCAACAGCTGCATTATTAACATTTACAAGAAGGGTGACTGCATACCCCCGCACATAGATCACCACGACTATGTTAGACCTTTCTGCACGGTTTCTTTTCTGAACGAGTGTAATATCATATTTGGATCTGACCTCTGGATAGCGAGGCCCGAGTGAGTTCCGAGGGCCGATAAAGATACCATTATCGGTAGGTTCCGTCATGATATCGAAGGGCAACGGAGCGGATGTCGCTAAACATTGCATACCAGGAGTACCGATGAAGCGGATCTCGGTTACTTTCGAAGGATGGACGACGAGAAGACACCTTACCATTTCCGACCGGACCCGGAGCTAGAGAGCCTCCGGCCTTACGAGTTGTGAGTTACATGGAAAATATCACACCTCCAACGTACATCCATACGACTTCCTTGCCAAGGATGTCTTGGAAGGTGATGTTATTGACCATGTACCTCGCTATTCAGACATAGATTTCTAACATATACCTTTTTTTGGATGGATCGACAAAGATCATACATAGTCCGTTTTGAGTCTATATGGATTGTATGAGATGTATTCCAGATCGAGTTGTATGATGTATCTTCAACATGATTGGAATGAAAGTGACCATGTCACATTTTTGGCCTTCACCTCTTTTGTGCAAGTTGACTGGAAAACGCCACTAAAGTTAAATGAACTTCGAACAAAGAACAGAAAAGAAACAAAAAGAATAAAAGAAAACTTTCCTTAAAAAAATCTAAAAATGTTGAACACCAAATTCACATGAACATTAAATAAACGATAAAATAAATTTGAATCGTTAAAGGATAAACAAAATGAACACAAATTTCAAATCAAATCTCAATCAAATTTCAAATTCAATTTTTTCAAATTTCAAATCAAATCTCAATCAAATTCAAACTCAATCATCCAAATCTGAAATCCAATCCATTCTACTCTCTCCCTTGTCTCGGATGGAAGCGGTTGATTCCATTGACACGGATCAAATCTGATGGCGAGGAATTGTATCCAACCCAAACCAGCGACTTTTGATCAATTCTTTTGAATGTGATATGTAACATTTACATATTCCCTCCTAATCTATTTCTTTCCACAAAAAAAAATCTTTTACAACTTTCATGAAATTCTCAAAACACCAAAATCCCACACTACAAATCTTTGCAAAATCAATTACCTTTCAAATTCAAATTCTTGGGGTTGAGGATTTTACATCCGAGACTGCATTGCTTTAGGATCCTTCCCCTATCGCAATGAAATACATCAAATTCAAACTTTTGGGATTGAGGATTTTACATCCGAGACTGCATTGCTTTAGGATACTTTCCCTATAGCAATGAAATACATCAAAATCAAATTCTTGGGGTTGAGGATTTTACATCCGAGACTGCATTGCTTTAGGATCCTTTCCCTATAGCAATGAAATACATCAAATTCAAACTTTTGGGGTTGAGGATTTTACATCCGAGGCTGCATTGCTTTAGGATCCTTTCCCTATCGCAATGAAATACATCAAATTCAAAATTTTTGGGGTTGAGGATTTTACATCCGAGACTGCATTGCTTTAGGATCCTTTCCCTATCGCAATGAAATACATCAAATTCAAGCTTTTGAGGTTGAGGATTTTACATCCGAGACTGCATTGCTTTAGGATCCTTTCCCTATAGCAATGAAATACATCAAAATCAAATTCTTGGGGTTGAGGATTTTACATCCGAGACTGCATTGCTTTAGGATCCTTTCCCTATCGCAATGAAATACATCAAAATCAAATTCTTGGGGTTGAGGATTTTACATCCGAGACTGCATTGCTTTAGGATCCTTTCCCTATCGCAATGAAATACATCAAATTCAAACTTTTGGGGTTGAGGATTTTACATCCGAGACTGCATTGCTTTAGGATCCTTTCCCTATCGCAAAGAAATACATCAAATTCAAACTTTTGGGGTTGAGGATTTTACATCCGACACTGCATTGCTTTAGGATCCTTTCCCTATTGCAATGAAATACATCAAATTTAAAATTCTTGGGGTTGAGGATTTTCCATCCGAGAATGCATTGCTTTAGGATTCTTTCCCAATTGCAATGAAATACATCAAAAAAAAAATAATACTCTTGAGGTTAAGGATTTTACATCCAATACCGCATTGCTCTGAGATCTCTCCTCATTGTAATGATTTAATCCAATCAATTCAATTTTCTTTTGAGGTTGAAGATGTTACATCTAAAACCACAAAATTCTAATTTTCATTTCAAGTTCGAATTCCTTCAAATTAATCTTAACAAAACTTCAATCTAAATTAAAACTCAAACTAAAATCTAAGCTCACACATCAAAACTTAAAATTGAAAAAAAATAAAATCTAAGTTGAAATTGCCCTGTGTCATGTGATTTGGGATTCACCTCCTTTTCCTTTCCTCGACGAGAGTTCGAGAATCTCCGATCTCGGAGATATACTTGACACTCCCTAGCGAAAACTTTTCTACTTTGTCCTAATTTTGTCACTTGGACGTTTGTGTTGGTTTTGTTGATCGCTTCGGTCAACACCAATACGCGCGGTGTGCTCCGTCAGCTCACCACACCTATTGGGGGTCAATTTGTTGACCTCATTTTTGATGAGGTCATCTCTTCTTCTTTTAGTACTTAGGATCTAGCCTTAGGCTTTTCCTTTGACTATCTTAGAGGATTAGAATTGGGACCCACCACTTAGAAATTCAAACCACTTCTTAACTCCCCGCAAACTCCACAAACTCGACTATAGACCCCTAATCACCCTGGAGGGTTGAAATCAAATGTGGAAGTTTAAAGGATGAGTTCCTATAGGACTCTTTGGCCTTAGGACTACCCTGGGTGGCCTGGTCTGGTGAAGGGATGACTTACACACACACACTACACCTATACACTACACTTTCACACACATCCTAGAAAGACACCCATACCAAACATGATCTCCTGACTCATGAAGGTGATCCACATGGATGGTCCTTAACCCCTAAGCCCTTGGTTAAGAGGGTTAGGAACAACATAGTGGATGCCTCAAATGAGTCCCCTCATGGCTCATGTGGGCTTGATATGGCTTCATGGCTCAACCAAAATGATTTTATTCCACTTACATTCACCCAATCTTCAATTTTCCAAATTTTCAATTTTTCAAATTTTCAATTTTTGACCGCTGGGACCCTACACCCGCCTAGCCTACCCAAAACCTTTCGAAACTACCCAAAATTTGCAAAATCACCTAAATTACCCAAAATTCCTCAAAATCAATCCCAAACATTCCCACATTACTCAAATTGATCATCCATACCCAAAAATACCAAAAATTCCAAAAATACCTCCCAATACCCTCCAGATACCCAAAATACCCCTTGACCCAAAAATCGAAAAAATTCAGAAAATTCCCAGAAAATTCCAGAAAATCCAAACTATTCCTAATTTCATTTTTTTCAACTACACCATGGGCCAATTTTGTCAATTTACGCTACTTTTGTCAAAACCCCCAATTTGACCCATTTTAACCCTAAGTTAACCCAATGTCAAACCAAACCTACCCAATTGAACCAAATTCTGGTCCAATTCAATTCTAATCTTCAATTCAACATTCCCAACACCATTCTAGACCAAATCCAAGTCCAATTTGATTGACATTTGGATCCAATTTCACTTTTGGCCTTAAAGCCCAATTTGGACCCATGACCCAAACCTAACCCAAACTCACCCAATTCAACTCCAATTAACCCCAAACCTTTTCTAAACCTTCCTTAGCATCCCCATAAACAAAACATTAACATGATTGGCCCAAAATTTAGACCCAAACACCACTCAAATTCAACCCAAAGCTAAAAGGCCCAATTTTGACCTAAACCCAAACCTAACCCAAATAAGCCCAAACCTCAAAATCAAAACCCAACCAAAGTCAAAACCTCTTTTAAACACTCCCATAAACATTTCCCAACATTTATTTTACATCAATTTCAACCCTAGCCCAACATTGGCCCAAGTTAACCCAATTTGACCCATATTGGCCCATTCACCAAGGAAGCCCAAATTCAACCCAATTCAAACCCAAATCACTCCCAACTTGCTTCAAATCAATCATGACACATCTATGAACTAAACACAACATTTGTTTGGCCCAATCCTTCACAAAATTCGCATCCATAAATTTATTTTTTTAAACCAAAAGCCCACTTTCTTAAACCTTCTTAAAAGCCCAAATTTCATGCTAAAGCCCATATGACAAATTCTTCTCATCATACCCTTAATTAAAATCATCCCTAAGTTCAAATCAACCATCAAATGATTCCAAATCAAGATATGTGCCAAATCCCATCAAATCACTCCTAAATTACCAAAATTCCTAAAAACCTCTTTCATGAAAGTTGACTTAGCTTTTTCCAAGCCAAAGGTAAGTCATGAAGCCATGCATGAGCCACATGGGAGCCATGAGAGCCATGGAATCTACTTTCCACCTCACCATACCCAAGATGGCAAGAGGAGGAGGCCCTTTCCATATTCTCTTAAGGGGGATTAGCCGCTTCCATGACTCCACTAAACCATGCTTAAACTTAATTGTACTTGGATGGTGACCCTTCCCCACTAATTAAGCTCAGCTAAAACACTTTATCTTCAGCCCAAACTAGCCATGGGAAGGTGCACATAGCCCAATCCATGCATTTGACCAATTTGAGCCAAAATATACCCTTACCACATTCTACTTTGATTCAAACACTTTACACATGTCCAAGCCCAATTGCCTTCACCAACTTCAAGCCCTGGACCTCCTGACCCTGAGGGTGACCCATGCCTGCCGGCCAGCCACCTGGGTCGCCGGAAAACACCATGGCCGAGACATGGGAAGGAGCCAAGCATTGAAATTCCACCTTGCTGAGTTGCCCCATGCCCAGTGGCCATTGTAGCTGTTCTTCCCTTGACCTAAGCAACTGATACCCACCCTCGGCCATCCCCGTGAGGCCCTCCGACCACCTCTATTTAAACCCGACCCCCTCACGGCCATGGAGGACAGCTTGCACAAACCTTGCCGAAACTCGCCAAAATTGTTCCAAACCCTACTCCATACTTAGAGCGAATTGATCCCCGAGTGTGAATTTGCCCTAATCCCCACCAACAGAATCCAATTTCCCAACTGAAATTTCACCCAAAAACCAGGACACTTTGCCACAGTGAGCCAATCTTCAAATTGACTGGCCCTACACCTTCACTAGACCAAGAGGAGAAGTTTCCCATTGAAAGCCCCATCTCCAGGCCACCCAGTTGTTCCAGACTCCAAGCTTTGTGATCGGGCTTGGTCGAAATCATACCTAGACAATTCACCAGGCCAAGGGACTTCATCTGGAGCTTGCTTGGACCTAATCGAAGGTGACACAACCCTCAGATTGAAGCCACACTTCTCTGAGCAAATGTAAGAGCTAACTCTTTATCCTGAGCTTCTGGAGATTCTCCATTTCAAATGCCTTAATTTCAATGCATGATCATCGTATATATGTATTCGTCTCTTCAAGATGAATCCATAGAGCACAAGAACACGAAAATCCGTTAAGTATTGAGTGAGATATTAGGGATTTAGTGTGGACAGTTCTCAGGCTAAGAGGCTTGGGGACAATGAACGGATGCCGTTCATTTAATACACGCGCGGACGGACGGCCAGGATCGCGCCGGATGAGGAGACGGAACGATACAACGGGCCCCCGGAGCGCTGAGTTGGATGGCGGCGCCGAATCAGAAGGTGACACGCGGCGTTTCGGAGCTGCCGAGGTTGACGCGGCACCGCGTGGATAAATAGAAAATTAGGGTATTTTTCTATTTATTTAATTCTCTAAACTTCAAAAAATCCATAACTTTGTGTAGAAAAATCAGAAAAAAAAATAAAAATACACTCTAGCTCAGTGAACAGAGGAGAATAATGTGGAAAAGAAATCATTTAATTTCATCAAGTATTTTATTTTTAATGATTTATTTACCCTCTGCATTGTTTTAATTCTCCATGCATATAGGAAATTCACCATGGCATGAGACCATAGGAGCTTTTGAAGCCTCCGAATTTGCGAACATTCCCTGAATTTTCCAAAGTCGAGGCAATCCCTATGCGAAGTTATTGATTTTTCAAATTCATGTTACTCGTTTTGAGTATTTTAAATCTAATAATTAGCATGTTGTGAAATAAATTCTAGGAAAATTTGGTGATGTTTCTTATGACCAGAGGACCCTAGGAAAAATAGGTTTTGAATTAGTTCATTTAAAATAACCCTAATTGGCTTAAACATCCAAAATAGGTCCCTAATTAATTAGAGTTAACCATACATCAAATTGACTTGAAATCAATTCTCCACTGACCTTTAGGATCAGAGGAACCCACCATAAAAATTTGAAGTCAATTGGACTTGGTTAGCCCTACTAAATGGGTTGATTAAGCCATTTAGTCAATTTGAACTTTAAAATTTCATAACTTTCAAAATACTTTTCAAAAATTCACCAATTTAGTTTTGGAGCCACTCTGATATCAGGGGAGTCTAAGAAAATTAAAATTTCAATTTTCTAAAAAAGTTGATTTTTTGTATTATTTTAATATTTTAATAATTAAAAAAAAATAATAAAAATCACAAAAATAATAAAATTTACGAAAATGTCATATTTTGAATTCTAATCACTTAGGAACAAACCCCATATTTTTCTTAGGTCTATTTGATGAGATATTAAATTTTAAAGCCCTAAGGTAATTTTAAAAATAAAAAAAATGTATTTTTTAGCATTTCCACTAAAATAATTTTAATAAATCAAAGAAAAATCAGAAAATTGTAAAAATTGATTCTCTGATTTCCTTGATATCATAGAGATTTTTGAAAAATATAAAATTTATTTTTCAACCTTTATTTTATTTTAAAATTAATTAATACTCCAAAATTTAAAATAATTATAATAAAAATAATATAATTAAAAAAATCACCAAAATTGGTCCAAGTGGTCCTCTGGTCATTAGGAATGTCCCATAATTTTCTTAAAAACAGAAACTTTCCCTTGGTCATATTATTAAATTTTCCTTGGAAATCCCTATTTTCTACCAAAAATAATTACATAGATAAATTAAATACAGAAAAATCACATTTTCTCCTCTCATGTCCTTATTGGCATATGAGTGAAGTCACATAAAAATTTCAAGTTCATTTAAGCTCAATTTAGTGAGTAATGAAATTATTAAGCTTGAAGGGGCAAAATGGTAATTAAAATTTTAACCTTTAATTAAAACTTTAGGCTTAATAAAATTAAAGAGTAAAATATTTGATCTTAATCGATTTGGATGATTGAAATTTAAATAATTAAAGGGTAGAAACCTACTAAACAATTTAAAAATATTTGAAATGAACTTTAATTAAATAATTGACTAAATTTGGAAGAATAATAAAGTTGGAATTATTAAATAGGGATATTATTAAGAAGAGATTTGTTCTTTAATCTAAGGATCCCTAAATTAATCTTCTCAATAATATTTAATCCCCAATTAAAATGATAATTTAAATTTAAGTTTTAAAATGTTCAAGGACTTAACCATTAAATTAAATTAAAGTTAAATTATTAAACTTTTTTTTAAATTTTCAATTAAATTAAAATTAAAAATAAAATTAAATTAAAGATTAAATTAAATTAAATCAAACAAATTAAATTAATCTAAATTAAATTAAATTGAACAAATTAGATTGAATTAAATTGAATTAAATTTAATTAAACTTAAATTAAATTAATTAAATAAAATTAAATTAAAAAATATTAGATTAAATTAATTAACATCAAATTAAATTAAAATTAAATTAAAATCAAATTAAATTAAATTAAATTAAAATTAAAAATAAAATTAAATTAAAATTTAAACTAAATTAAAATTAAATTAAGTTAAATTAAATCAAATTAAATTAAAGGAAATTAAATCAAATTAAATTAAAACAAATTAAATTAAATTAAATCATATCAAATCAAACTAAAATTGAATTAAATTAAATAATGGAATCAAGTTAAAATTAAACTAAAATAAATTAAAATTAAAATTAAACCAGATTAAATTAAATTAAAGTTAAATTAAATTAAAAATAACATCACCTAAGACATAAAGAAATTCAAAAATAAAGATAAAGCAACTTGAACACTATTCCAAATTTAAACCCGATAACTGAAATTAAATTAAATCACAAATCATTTGAACACTAATTTGCCCTCGAAGAATTTTATTGTCATAACTCCTAAACAGAATGTTAAATGAAGTGTTACTTCACTTATAGGATATTCAAATGTCCTAGTTCACTGAGCAAGATAACAACAAAACTTGAAATTCTCGGACGATTAATTCATTCGTATAATTAAATTCGTTTGGACTTAAAACAATTCTAGCAATATTGAAAAGATGTTTAAGATTCTTCTTAAGCACTTCCTCAATATGATAGGATGTTTATAAGAACAACTAAATTTAATTGTTCTTTGATGAAGAAAATTGTCCTCAAACCAAAACATAAGAAACTAGATGTCATAGGAAATGACTAGCTATAGGATTAGGAATTTGGTAGAAAACCATAACCCTTCCCTTAGCTCTACCTAGGAATTAGCTTAAGTATTCTAAATTGTGTTTAAGTGCAGCTTGGGAAGATGGGAAGACCCTCCAGGTACGCTTTTATTTTATTGCAATTTACTTTTCTTGCAATTTACTATATTGCAAATGCACTTTACTTTTCTTGCATGATAAACAACTGTTGCATGAAAACCCACACCTCTAGGGTAGTCCCTAAAACTGAAACCAAAACTAAATTAAAAGTCATTGCAAGATAAAATTCACCGCCACAACATTTCAAAATATAAAACAACTCAAAATTTAATCATAAACAGAACACAAAACTAAAATTATAACTAAATTAAAGCGTCTTGTTGGATGAGCGGGAATACCTCGGATGATGTAACCTACGTGTTGCTAACGGGATTTCCCATGGTCTAAATGAAAGTGTGGAACTCATTCAGTTGAGTTTAGCTAATTCATCTAGACTAAGTGAATCCGATAAAAATAACGATGCCGGAAGGATGGAACCGTGAGATCTTAACCGGTGTTGTTATAATCAACTTTAATATTTGTTATAATAAAAACATAAAAAAAAACACTTGGAAATTAAGATTTTCTCTAAACCAAAACACTTTTCTCATCTCCTAATTTATGACTTCTAAAACTAAGCCCCTGCAACAACAAGGAGCTCGGAGCATGGTGGGCAGCACGACCATCGTCGTCAGCAAAACTAAAATCTACATCAGCAAAACCATTCTTAGAATTAAACAACAATCCATAGGATTTCGAGGTAGTTTTCCTAGTGCAACATAAATCCTCAATTCTTCGTTAGGCATTTGCATAGCAAATTAAGCCCTAACCAATCTTAGGATTCCGAGGTAGTCATCTGATACGACATAAACCCTCATATCTTCGAGGCTATTTGTATGATCATGTCATACGAATATAAGTCCTAATTAATTAAAATTGGCAAGATCAAAACATTAAACAAACATTAGGACTTTCCTAAATCCAAGCTAAACAATAGGATAGTCGGGAAATTACCGAAGTTTGCTTCGAATCTGTAATTTCTCCTACTTTTCTTCCCTTGAATTCCCAAAACAAAATTTTCCAAATTTGATTCATTCCCTATTGAAATTCCAAAATTCAATCCTTTGAAAACTTAAACTTTGAAATTCTTGAGAGCAGAATTATTGATTATTATCGAGAGTTTTCTTAGGTGATTCCCGTCACTTAAGATGTAATTAACTATAGGGGCTTGCCCTTATAGGAAATTTTAAGAACCCAGGTAATATAAACAATGTTTAATGCTTTCATATTAAGCAGGGAAATTTGTCGGCTTATAAAATTAGTTTGCAGACCAAACGGATGTCACAAATCTTCTAGTTTATTTAATCGAGCCCCACCATCAAGCAGCGTGTCTATCCTTAGGGATAGATACACTGTTTATGGTGCGGTGCTCGTTTATATAAACTATTTGGGATGTGAAATCAGCTTGATTTCATATCTTAAAATTTTCAAACTTAAAATTATTTTCAAAATCGAATGCTACTTTCTAAATTATATATATATATATATATATATATATATATATATATATATATATATATATATATATATATTTAAATTAAATTTAAAATATAAAATACGCCGACATCTACCCGTATGAATAGATGCTCCGCTCTTAGATTGCTCTAAGGCTTCTCGCACCTGCTGTTCTACCATGTTTTTAATGTCCTTTTAGGGAATCATGCTCTGCGCAGAATCCTTCTTTGGTGGCTCATCTCCAGTGATAGATGTGATCTCTTTTCCTCCATCTGCAATATGGATGATCTCTGGGGGTGTTTCTTTCTGAGGTTGTGCCTGACTCTGGAGAGTGGCTAAAGCAGTAGCCATCCCTTCCATCCTCTTTATCATATGAGAAATTCTGTCATCTCTTTCCTGAAGCTGTGCTCTCATCACTTCCAGATCATCTCTTTCCGCAGCTTCTGGAGTACCTTGCGAAGATGATGATGCTCGTGTCTCAACCATATTGATCTCGGCATACTCCTCTTCCATGAACTCTGATGAATCAACTTCATTTTCCAACTTTTCTCCTCTTTCTTTTACCAACTGTCGGATATCCGTCCTTAGCTTTCCTATAGCGTCCTCGAAGGGTCTCTTTAGACGGTCTCGCGATTTTCATGTGATGGCTGTTGAACTCCTTTTTCGGGAGTTTCTTTTATTGTAGTAGCACTTTCTTCTAATTCAGGCTCTTTGACGAGGCTTTTCTTCTCAGGACATTGTGTTGGTCTCGGCTCGGTAATAATAGGTCGCCACACCATCCTTGTTGCAGCAGAAGGCCTAGGACCTGACGATCTGTCGTCTATATGCTGGTAGGTGGTGTCCTCCTTAATATGATGGCCCGATACAACAACAAATGAATTAGCTCTCATTTTCTTCCTTGTTTTCTCTACGGCAGTGACAGGCTCTACTCGCGGTCCGAAGCGGGATCTAGCTAGCACTCGTCCCATTCTTCTAAGGATTTCTGACACGGGGCATCTTTCTTTCTTTGCCAATTTTTCTATCACAGCTTGTAGCCGAGCAAATGGCGTAGTCTTAACCCTTTTTCTTTTGTAGTTACTATAGTATGCAGTTCGGGGTAATGTAGCGGCAATCATTCGGATGTCTTCTTCATCCGATGCAGCAGAGATGGGATGAAACCTACTTCCTTCCAACAGTGGTGTATACTCAGGAAGTTCAGGGATCTCTTCCAGGAAAGCAACTAAACGGTCTTGGCTTTCTCAATCCTGGCCATCTTTCTACTTCTATTTCTCCTTTGAGTCCGAGTTAGGGGTGCAACTCTTGAACTAGACCCAATCTCGAAAATAGATGGTATTGTAGCAAAATCTGTACCCTCGACGGTGACAGGCTCATCACAGACTTTGATTTCCTTCCCCTTCAGTTTGGCAGAAGCCGGGGTAGGTGCATAGATGACTAGACCGGTGGGCATAGAGACAACAATCCTCCTACGAATAGCAGTACTTCTTTCAGCTGTAACCCTTTGCAGGGGAGGGAATCCTTTAGTCTACTTTAGGTTGAACTTAATCAAAGGTTTCTCAATTTCTAGCACTTTGTCCATTAGTGCGAAGAGTGTGACGTCAGCAAACTTGATATCTGTATTACCGAATCCTTGTCCGAAACGGATGATCCCATTGTCAAGCAGCTCATCCTTGTAGACAGCTAAGTCCAGTCCGTTGGTAAAGGAGAAGATTAACTTTGGGGCAGTCATTTTCTGCAGGGCAGATTCCGAACGTTAGTCCGAACACATTTTCGTTTATCTTAGGACAAAAAATAAAGAGTCCGAACACATTTTCGTTTATCTTAGTGTATTTATGATTTCTAAGAGAATTCATTTATTAAAAGAGTTGTTTGTTAGGGGATTTGTTTGTTAGGAACAAAACAATTAAAGGAGGAAGGTTAAAGAAAAGGTAAAGGACCCGATCTAGAATTGGAAAGGAAGAGAAAGTCTCGCAAAACTTCTCAACCCGAGGGACCGCTCATAAGCTAACACCTATTGGGGGTCCACCCACCTCAGAAAAGAGGTAAAAGGATTTCAGAACCTCTCTGTTTAGGGGTGTCTAAACAGTGGCTCCTAAATCTGAGAGAAGTTGGCTATACCCGTTTAAGATAGAAATGAACATGTTATGCCAACAAAAATAATGGCAGTTTGGTCCACAAGAGAAATGGACTCACTACCGATTTATGAAAGCAAAACCATCTGATCAAAATGGAGAGAGGAACCAGTCCCCAGCGGAGTTGCCAGAAACATGTCGACATATTTTTAGGTTGAGTGTTGTATTTTGAAAAGGGGTCGCCTACAGAAATTGTCGGCAAATTTTGAATTTTAATTTTAATTTTAAATATATATATATATATAATTTAGAAAGTAGCATTTGATTTTGAAAATAATTTTATGCTTAAAAATTTTAAGATATGAAATCAAACCGATCTCACATCCCAAATAGTTTATATAAACGAGCATCGCACCACAAACCGTGTATCTATCCTGAAGAATAAACACACTACTTGATGATGGGGATCGATTAAATAAACTCGAAGATTTGTGACATTCGTTTGGTTTGCGAACAAATTTTATAAGCCGACAAGTTCCCCTGCTTAATATAAATGAATTAAGCAAGGTTTATATTACCTGGGTTCTTAAAGTTCCCTATAAGGGCAAGGCCCTATAGTTAATCACATCTTAAATGTCCGAAAAAACTTAAGAAAACTCTCGATAATGATCAGTGGTTTTGCTCTCAAGAATTTCAAAGTTTAAGGTTTTCAAACAATTAGATTTTGGAAATTTCAATTGGGAATGGATCAAATTTGGAACAGTTATTTTAGGAATCCAATGGAGGAGAAGTAGGGGATGTCACGGATTCGAGACAAGTCTCGGTGACTTCCCAACTATCCAATTTCTTTGGCTTCAATTTGAGAGTTTATTTAATGTTGTAATCCTGCCAATTTTAATTAATTAGGACTTATGCTTGTATGATATGATCACAGAAACAACCTCGAAGATGTGAGGGTTTATGTCGTACCAAACAACTACCTCGGAATCCTAAGACCGGTTAGGGCTTAATTTACATAATATGATTATGCAAATGCTTAACAAAAATTTGAGGATTTATGTTGCATTAGGCAAACTACCTCGAAGTCCTATGACTTGGTTATTTAATTCTAAGAAAAGTTTTGCTAAAGTAGACTCGGGTTTTGCTGATGACGATGGTTGTGCTGCCTACTATGCTCCAAGCTACTTGTTGTCGCAGAGGTTTAGTTTTAGAAGGTGAAAATCAGGGGATGAGAAAAGTGTCTTAGTTTAGAGAAATCTTAAAGTCCAAATTTCTTTAGTGTTTTAATTTAAAAAAATCTTAAAGTTGATTAAACAGAACCGATTAAGATCCCACGGTTCTGTCATCCCGACACCGTTATTTTCATCAAATTCACTTAGTCCAGATGAATTTGCTAAACTTAACTGAATGAGTTCCACACTTTCATTTAGACCATGGGAAATCCCGTTAGCAACACGTGGGTTACATCATCCGAGGTATTCCCGATCATTCAACGAGACGTTTTAATTTAGTTAAAGTTGTGGTTTTGTTGTTCTGTTTGTGATTAAATTTTGAGTTGTTTTTTATTTTAGATATTGTGGTGGTGAATTTTATCTTATGTGACTTTTAATTTAGTTTTGGTTTCAGTTTTGTCGCTATCCTAAAGGTTTCAGTTTTCATGCAACAATCATGTTTATCATGCAAGAAAAGTAAAGTACAGTGCAGGTAAATAAGTTGCAATAAAGTAAGTTGCAATAAAGTAAAAGCATACCTGGAGGGTCTTCTCGTCATTCTAAGCTGCACTTAAAAGACATGTTAGAACATTTAAATATTTGCAACAAGTACATAGGTAAAGCTAAGGGAAAGGTTTTGGTTGTGTATCAAGATTCTAATCCTAATGCTAGTTAGTTTCTATGACGTCTAGGTTCTTTGTATTTTATGGATGATTTCTTCACCAAAGAACAATTAAGTTCAATTATTCCTCTTAAAACACCTCATTGTATTGAGGAAGTGCTTAGAATGGGTTCTAAACATCTTTTCAATACTTCTGAGATTATTTCGAATCTAAATGAACTTTTATTGTAGAGATGAATCAATCATCCAGAAATTTTTAGTTAAGTTTTAACTCTTGCTCGGTGAACTTAGGACATTTGATTATCCCATGAATGAAGTGACACCTCGCTTGATGCTCCATTTAAAAGTTATAATGATAAAAGTCTTTAGGGGCAAATAAATTTATTAATAATTTCAATGATTTAAAATTAGAATTAATGTTTTAAGGTGATTTAATTTAGTTATAAAATTTTAAAAAATTTAAGTTTGGAATAGTGTTCAAGTTGTTTTATTCTTAAGTGTTTTAAACTATTTGAATTGAAAGAGGAGTTTAAATTATTTAATTTAGACTTTAATGATTTAATTTTAATTTATTTGCAATATTCTAGATTAACTTTTAATTAGTTTATTTTTTAAATTAAGAATTATTTTTTTGAAATTGATTTGGATGTTTCAAGTTTGTTTTAAATTTGCTTTCAAGTAATTTATTTCAATTTAATTATCAAGTTATTTTATGTTTTAAGTTTTAATTTAATTAAGGGTTACCTTTTCTTTATTATTAATTTATTAATTTCAATTATCATCTTAAGTTTAATTAAGAGTTAAACATAATTAAAGTGATTCATTTGGGGATTTTAGTTTAAGTGATTATTGTCTCTCTAAATTATATCCCCATTTTAATAATCCAAAATTTTTAATTATTCTTCCAAAATTCAAATTATCTAATTAATTAAGTTTTCATTTTTTTTGGTTTATTAAAAGTGATCAATGAGTTCCTACCAATTTATTTTCCAAAGTTTCAATGATCTTAGAAAGAATTAAGATCCAATATTTTACCCCCCATTTTGATTAAACCTAAAGTTTTAATTAGGGGTTAAAATTCTTAATTATTAATATGCGCTTTTAAGCTTAATTACTTCATAACTTATCAAATTGAGCTCAAATGTGCTTGAAATCTTTTATGTCACTTCACTCACATGTCAATTAAGACATTAGAGGAGAAAATGTGATTTTTTTGTTTTTAATTTAATTTATATATTTATTTTAATAGAAAATAGGGATTTTCAATGGAAATTCAACAACATGACCAAGGTAAAGTTTCTGTCCTTAAGAAAATTATGGAATGTTTCTAATGACCAGAGGACCACTTGGACCAATTTTGGTGATCTTTTGAATTATATTTTATTTATTATAATTATTTTGAGTTTTGGAGTATTAATCAATTATAAAATGAAATTAAAGTTGAAAAATAGATTTATATTTTTCATAAATCTCTCTGACCTCAAGGAGTTCAGAGGAACAAATTTTATAATTTTTTTATTTTTCTTTTATTTATTAGAATTAATTTATTGAAAATGTTGAAAAATCCAGTTTTAATATTAAAAATTGTCTTAAGGTTTTAAAATTCAAAATCTTTACTTTGAGGCTTAGGAAAAATATTTGGTTTATTCCTAAGTGATTAGGAGGTGAAATATGATATTTTTATGATTTTTATTATTTTTTTAATTATTAAAATATTAAAGTAAGGTGGAAAATAAAGATTTTTGAAAAATTACAATTTTAATTTTCTTAGACTCCTCTGATATCAGAGAGCTCACAAAACCAATTTGGTGAATTTTTGAAATGTATTTTCAGAGTTATGAATTTTTAAAGTTTAATTTTACTCGTGTGACCTAATTAATCCATTTAGTGGGGTTAAACATTTCCAATTGATCCTAAATTTTTATCTGAGGTCCCTCCGAAGCTAAAGATCAGGGGAGATTTTTTTTCAAGTTCTTTTGATGTGTGGTTAACCCTAATTAATTAAAGTTCAGTTTTGAGTAATAAGACCAATTAGGGTTATTCTTAATGAATTAACTCAAAACATAATTATCCTAGGGTACTCTGGTCCTAAGAAACTTTCCTAAATTTTCCTAGAATTTTATAAGCAATATACTAATTAATGGAATTAAAATACCAAAAACAGTGACATAAACTTGAAAAATACATAACTTGCCATAGAGATAGCCTCTAACCTTGAAAAATTCAGGGAATGATCCCAAGATCAAAGGCTTCAAAAGCCCTATGTCTCATGCCATGGTGAATTGTCGATGTAAATGGAGAGTTAAAATATTGAAATGAGTAAATAATTAATTAGAAATAAAATACTCATCAAATTAACTCAATTCTTTTTTCCACATTATTCTCCTGTATTCACTGAGCAAGAGGGTATTTTTATTTTATTTTTGTGATTTTTCTACACAAAGATATGGATTTTCTAAGTTTCAGGCATTTAATTAAATCATAAATTCCATATTTTCCTACTTATCTGACTCAGCACCACGACAACCTTAGCATCTTCGAAGCACCACGTGGCGCGCTCCCATTCGCCGCTGCCATCCGACTCAGTGCCACGCGGCTCGCGGTTCACGTACCGTTCCCTGGTCCGACTCAATCTGAGTCTTCCAGTCGATACACGCTCGATCCAATAGTGGTTGGTCGTTGTCTCCGACTGGTGTGCACCCGTGACCGTCCAGACTCAAACCCTAATATCTCCTCGTTTCTCAATTGATTTTTGTGTTCTTATACTCTATGGATTCGTCTTGAAGAGACGAACACATCCATATGGTTTACATGCTATAAAATTAAATCAAATGAAATGGAGAATCGCTGGAATGTCAGGTTAAAGTGAAGTCTCCATACCTTGGTTCAGGAGGTGAGGACTCAATTGAATGTGCTCAACACGTTCGTTGGAGCTGGAAGAGCTTAGGGATGAAGCCTCTAGCCCTTATGAAAGATTTAAGTATGAAAGTGACCAGGCCCAATTTCAAACTTTGGAGGCTAGAGCAATTGGGTGTCCTGGAGAGGGGGATTTCACTGAAGAACTCCTTCTCTTGGTCTTGTACAGGTGTGGGTGAGTTTAATTTGATTTTCATGGAGGTTTGAGAGATGTCCTATTCTGGCCTGAGAATTGAGCTCCAAAATTGAGCTCAATCAATGGGATTTAGGGTAGGAGAATAGTGGAGATGGATTGATCTTGACTAGGGGAAGGTCTGTGAGGAGTTTGGAGGGATTCTATGAAGGTTGTCAGCCAACCTTTTGGCCGAGAGAGGGTGGCTAGTTTAAATAGCCATGGCCAGGGCTTCCCAGGGGCAATTGTTGGCTGGGATCAGCTGCCTAGGGGAGGAGATGAAGAGTTATGGTGGTCAATTAGAGTGGGGCAGCTCAACAGGTGTGGATTTGAAATTTGGCTCATTCCAAGCTCCTCAGCAATGGCATTTTCCGGTGGCCTGGTGGCTGGCATGCCAGAGTCAGATCACCATTTGACTCAGGGGAGTCAGGGCTGGGGTTCGGTGCAGTCAATTGCCTTTGGACATGTGTAAAGGATTGGATTTAAGTGGCATGGGGAGAGGGGTGATTTTGGGTCCAAATGGGTCAACCTATGGATTTGGGTTAGGTTCAACCCCCATGACTTGATTTGGGCTGAAGGGGATCAGTTGGGTCAGCCTTACATGTGTGGTGAAGTCCCCATCAAGGATTATTTGGATTAAATTTAGGTTAAGGGGAATCATGTAATGGGTTAATGAGTTTTATGGAGTGCTTAAAGGATCTCCTCCTTTTTCCATTTAGGAAGTGATGACAAGTCTATGGCTCCTCATGGCTTACATATGGCTTGGGCATGGCTCCATGGCTTGGCTCATGTCTTGGCTCATTTACATGAAAGTGGGTTAGTTGGAGTGTTGAAAACTTTGGATTCTTTTGATGGGATTTGTCATGATGCTACAAATGGGTGGATTTCATGATGATTTAAGACTTTGGTCAAATAGTATTATCAAAGGAATGATGAAGAAAAGGTTTCATGCGGGCTTGGGAATGGATTTTTGGGCTTTTGGATTTGGTGAAAATGGGCTTTTAGAATGGTTTAAGAAAGTGGGCCTTTAGGTTTGAAAACAAATTGGTGGATGGATATTTTTTGAAGGATTGGGCCAAACAAATGTTGGGTTTAGTTTAGGGATGTGTCATGAGTGATTTGAAACAAATTTGTGGTGATTTGGAGTTGAATTAGGTTGGATTTGGGACTTTTTTGGTAAAGGGCCCAAAGTGGGTCAAATTGGGCTAACTTGGGCTAAGTTTGGGCTAATGTTAGATTTGATGTAAAATTAATGTTGTGAAATGTTTATGGGAGTGTTACAAAGAGTTTTCAACTTTGGTTGGGCTTTGATTTTGGGATTTAGGCCCATTTGGGTTCATGATGGGTTTAGGCCAAAATTGGGGAATTTTGGTTTGGATTAGGTTTGGGTGGAGCTTAGGTTCAAATGTAGGGCAAATCAATTTTGTATTTTGTTTGTGGGGATGTAAGGGAAGTTTTAGAAAAGGTTTGGGGCTAGTTGGGGTTGAGTAGGGTAGTTTGGGTTAAGTTTAGGTTATGGGCCAAAATTGGGTTTTAAGCTTTAAATTGAAATTGGATCCAAATGTCAATGAAATTGGACATAAATTTGGTCTAGATTGATATTAGGGATATTGAATTGAAGTTTAAGACTGAATTAGTTTAAAATTAGGATCAATTGGGTTGATTTGGTTTGATATTGGGTCCATTTGGGTTAAAAATGGGTCAAATTGGGGGTTTTAGCAAAAGTGGGTTAAATTGACAAAATTGGCTTATGGTATAATTGAACAAAATCAAATTGGGAATATTTGGAGTTTTCTGGAATTTTTGGGGAATTTTCTGAATTTTTGGAATTTTTGGGTTAAAAGGGTATTTTCGGTATTTGGAGGGTATTTTTGGAAATTTTCATATATTTGGCTAAGGATGATCAATTTGAATGGTGGGAAATGTTTAGGATTGTTTTTAAGGAATTTTGGGTAATTTAGGTGATTTTTGCAAATTTTGAGCATCTTCAAGGGCATTTGGTAGGTTTGGTGGGTGTAGGGCCCCGGAGGTCAAAAATTAAAATTTGGGAAAAATGAAGATTGGATGAGTTTGAGTAGAATGGAATCACTTTGGTTGAGCCATGAAGCCATATCAAGCCCATAAGAGCCATGAGAGGACTCATTTGAGGCATTCACTATGTTGTTCCGAACCCTCTTAGCCAAGGGCTTAGGGGTTAAGGTCCATCCATATGAATTACCTACATGAGTCAGGAAGTCAAGCTAGGTATGAATGGTTTTAGGATTTGATATGTGTGTGAAAGTGTAATGTGTGCAGGTCAACCCTCACCAGACCAGGCCACCCAGGGTAGTCCTAAGGCCAAAGAGTCCTATAAGGAACTCATCCTTTAAACCTCCACATTTGATCTTAACCCTTCAAGTGACTTAGGGGTTTACAATCAAACTTATGGGTTTTGCAGGGAGTTTAGAGGTGTTTGAATTTCTAAGTGGTGGGTTCCATTTCTAGTCCTCTAAGATAGTCAAAGGGAAAGCCTAAGGCTAGATCCTAAGTATTAAGGAGAGAGAAGAGAAAAGACCTCATCAAAAATGAGGTCAACTGTCATCATGATCGAAGCATAAAAAAATGGAATGAAGAGGGATAGGTGTCACTCGTTTTACAAAAGACAAAAAAATCATTATGAAACCATCAGGAATGGAATAATGAGGTGTCATTCCATCTTGGATTTTTTAATAAGGATAAAGGGAGGTCATCACTCACCTCCCTCCTAATCCAATGAAAAAAGAAACTCAGCCATGCCATTCGCCCCAACTTAATTGGCCTCATCGTTACATTCCATGGAAGTGTGTAAAGAGAAGATCCATGTGTCATGCTCTCCACAAACCCATTTAAGTGATTTTCAAGAAGTATATGCGGAAGGCCTACCTAGCCTATCTTAAGAAATGGAAGGAGGTCGAAATTACATGCCAAATCTCACCACGGTTAGGTTCATCATAACCAAGCCTTGAAAGAGAGGGCATGTGAAGCTTATGTGTCATTCCTAAATTCATTGAATGACCAATAAGTTCATATGGGGGAGGTCAATCCAAGAGCTCTATCCACATTATGAACTAACCAATATGGGAAGAACAAGCTATGTTCACCAAGATAATGTTCATGATGACAAATCATGGAAGTGAGGAAGAAGGGGGATTATGTGTTATCCTATTCCAAATTAAATTGAATGAGTGCATAGGATATATGGGCGACGTCCATTTAGCTTATCCAAAGTTCTTATCCACCCCATTCCTTCTCTAATAGGAATAATACATAACCATTTCTTTTATTTCAAAGTTTTTGAAGATATGGTGAAACAAACTTGGGAATGCAAAATGCAATTATTTCTCAGCCTAATTCTTATCTCCTTGGAAGCCTTAGATCTTACCTAAGCTGTTACCACCTTCCCTAAGCAAGCCCAAGCAAATCCATGGCTTCCTCAAGCCTATAAATAGAGGCTAACTTGAGAGTACCCAAGGAAGAAATAGATAAGCCTACAATTGTTATGTTCTAACCACTCAAGACAAAAACTCCACCTCATCTCCTAAGGAGTTGAACCCAAGAAATTGAGTTGTGAAACGTATAAACCCTCTCCAGTTTCTCCACCAAAAAATAGGACAAGTTTTTTGGTTGACATGAAATCAAACAAAATAAGTTCCAAATCCATCCTAGACACCTATGAAGATAAGCTCAATCAAATATGGTCAGCCCGATAAGCTCTAACCTACCTTTCAACGTAATCTTTCAAAGTCATGACCCACTCTAACTGAATTCATACCTAGACCAAATTTCACCTCAGATTGAGTTAAGATAAAGCTTGCTGAGCTTAAGACGAAGCTTCTGAACTATTCATATGTTATCAATTAAGTCCAAGGTATGGTTCATTTGACCTCAATCTCGTTCGGTTCTGAACAATTGTGAAATAAACTATTTGACAACCTTATCATCACTGTATGAGTCTATTCGCCTCGTCTAGACGAGGCTTTAGAGCCAAAATTTGTGAAAATCCATTAAGAATTGCTGGAGATCCTAAGGATTTTAAATGGTTGGCTCACGGGTTAGGCTGGAAGAAGGAGACACATGGTTGTCGTCCGTTTCCATTTTTAAAAATGAATGGCTCTGATCTAATTAAAGATGATCTGCTTATTTGTGCCATAGTACGGATTAGACGCGTTTTGATAGATCCTAGAATACATTTTGAGCCAAGGATTTTTCAGTTAAGTAATGGATTTATTAATTACAAAAAAAATAAAACAATTAAAAAACCATATCTTAAAAAATAAAATCCATAAAAATATGACAAAAATACTGTCAGACTCGGGGAGACAAGTAGAAAATTATGAAACCAAAACATGAAATTATTGAGTAATATTTAATTTTTAATTAGTTTATTATTCTCAGGATTAATTTAATTATTAAAAATTATTTGCAATTGAAAAAATTCTCCAATTTTTATAGATTGACACTTTCATCCTTAGAGACATTCCCTAATTTTTCCAAGATTAAGAAAATTCCTTAGGTTCTGATTTCCTAATTTCTATTAAATTTTGTAATTATTTCCAAAAATAATTATAAAAAAGAAAGAAATTAGAAATAAAATTTAAAAATTGTTTGAAAATTTAGAGTGACACTTTTAAACTCTAAAATGACAACTTTTAACCATTGAAAATCTTGAAATGACTATCTCATCACCTAAGGTTAAAATGGTAAATTTCAAATTTAAATTTAAAACCTTAAAAATCCTTACGCTTTATCTTTCGCCTTAAATGACATATGGGATTGACCTAATCTTATGCCTTAAGTCTATTCAGATCTAGGGTGAATCAAAACCAAAACTGACATAGGGTTTACTCACCTCCTCAGAACTATTGGGGCTAGTTTCTATAGACTCAATGTCAAGATTTCAAGTGTTAATTTAAAATCAAATAAGACCTATGTCTAACACAGGTAAACTCAGGTTAAAATCAAAATCTCATCTTAAAGGTATTCAAACCAAATTTAGACATTTAGGTTCAACTCATGTGAATCTACACTACACCATAAACACTAATTAGGTCTAAAACATCAATTAGACCTGATTAAACCCTCTTAAGGCTTAACCACATTAGGTTTAAGATTATAAACCCTGTATTGTTCTAGAACCTTAATCACATTATGTTTAACACTATAAACCCAAACTAGGTCTAAAACATCAAATAGACCTGATTAAACCTTGTTAAGCCTTAACCACAGTAGGTTTAACATCATAAACTCTCATTGGGTCTAAACACCAATTAGACCAGATTAAAACCCTGTTATGTCTTAATCAATATAGTTTTAACACCATAAACCAAAATTAGACCTAACCTTAACTATGTCTAATTAATTAATTAAACCTTACCTAAATTAGGTTTAATTAATCCTAAACCCTAATTAGGCCTAACCCTAATAAGGTCTAATTAATCTAATAAAACCATACTTAATTTAGGTTTAATTAATCCTATATTCTAATAAGACCTAACCTGAATTAGGTCAAATTAATTAAGTAATCCTTACCTAAATTAGGTTAACCCTAATTATGTATAAGTCATCAATTAGACCTGATTAAACTCTATTAAATTTTAATTAAATTAGGTTTAATATAACTCAAATTCTCAATAGGTCAACCCTTCATTAGACCTGAATAATCACCTTAAACCTTAATTGTATTACCTTTAAGACAAATTAAACCTAATCAGGTCTAACCCCACATTAGACCTGATTAGTCTCCTTAAATCTTAATTACATTAATTTTAAGACAAATGTAACCCTAATTAGGTCTAACACCTCATTAGACCAGATGAATTACCTTAAATCTTAATTACATTAGGTTTAAGATAAATTAAACCCTAATTAGACTTAACCCTTATTAGGTCTAATTAACCCAATTAAACCTAAACTAAATAAGGTTTAATTAATCTTAAACCTTAATTAGACCTAATCATTATTAGGTCTAATTCAACCTTACCTAAATTAGGTTTAATTAATCCTAAACAATAATTAGAAGTAACCCTAATTAGATCTAATTAATTCAATTAAACCATACCTAAATTAGGTTTAATTAACCATTGACCCTAATTAGACCTAACCTAAATTAACTCTAATTAACCAATTAAAATTTACCTAAATAAGGTTTAATTAACCTTTAAACCCTAACTAAGTCTGACCCTAGTTAGACTTAATTAACCTTTAAGCCTGACTTACATAAGGCCTTGGTGACTTTTAAAGCCTAATTAAGTCTAACCCTAATTAGACTTAATTAACCTTTAAGTTTTACTTACATTAGGGTTAAGTAACTCTAAACCCCAATTAAGTATAACCCTAATTAGACTTAATTAATCTAAAAACCTTAACTAAATTGGATTTAGGAAACCTTAAACCATAATTTAAGTCTAACCCTAATTAAATTTAATTAACTCTTAAGCCATACCTATATTAGGCTTAATAAACCTTAAAACCTAATTAAGTCTAACCTTAATTAAACTTAATTAATCCCTAAAACTTAACTAAATTATGTTTAAGTAGCCTTAAACCTAATTATGTCTAACCCTAATTAGACTTAATTAAATTTTAAGCCTACTTACATTAGGCTTAAGTAACCTTAAACCCTAATTAGACTTAGTTAACTCTTAAGCCTTACTTACATTAGGCTTAAGAAACCTTAAACCCTAATAAAGTCTACCTTAAATTAGACTTAAATCAAAACCATAGCTCAGGTTCAATTCAACTTGAACCCAATTTAACTCAGACCTCTTGGTTCAACTTACATTGATCCTAAATTAACTTAATTCTTTAGTTTCAACCTACATTGAACCTAAATCAAACGTAAACATAGGTTCAAATTACATATAACATACATCAACTTTTAACTTAGGTTCAACCTACATTGAACCTAACTCATCCTATATATGAGGTTTAACCCAAATTCAACGTAACCAAACCTCTATATTTTACTTAAATTGAACCTAACTCAACCAAACTTTAGGTTCAACCCAAATTGAACCTAACCAAAATTTAGGTTCAACTTAATTTTAACCTAAGTTAAATATAAACTTAGGTTCAACCTAACTTGAATGCAAGTTAACCAAACTTTAAGTTCAACATACATTGAACCTAAATAAAATCAATAACTTAGGTTCACCCTAACTTGAACCCAAGTTGACCAAATTTGAGGTTGAACCCACATTGAACCTAAGTTAAACTTATAACTTAGGTCCAACCCAACTTGAACCCAAATTAACCAGAACTTTAGATTCAACCCAAATTGAATCTAACTCAAAATAAACTTTAGATTCAATTCAAATTAAATCAAACTCAACCTCAACCTTAGGTTCAACCCATATTGAACTTAACTCAACATATATCTTAGTTTCAAACCATATTGAGCTAACTTAAACCAAGTCAACTTAAACCTGAGTTTCAACCAAAATTGAATTTAAACCTTAGGTTCAACCTAAATTGAGTCTAAGTCAACTTAAACCAAATTGAACTTTAGGTTCAACAAAATGAACTTGAGTCAAATCTAAATTCCTTTGGTTCAATACATTAAACCCAAACCAAATCTAAACCCTAATTATTTCTAACCCTAATTAGACAAAATTAACCCACTTAAGCATTACCTACATTAGGCTTAAGTAAACCTAAATCCTAACTAAACCTAATTAAACCTAATTAATTACATTATGCCTTACTCACATTAGACTTAAGGAAATAAAACCTTAATTTTGTCCAAACCCTAATTAGATCTAATTGACCTCTTTTAAGCCTTAATTACACTAGGCTTAAGATAAATAAACCCTAATTAGGTCTAACCCTTCTTAGACTTATTTATCCACATTAAAACTTAATTACATTAGGCTTAATTCAATTTAAACCCCAAATGGGTCTAACTCTAACTAGACTTAATAAAGCTAATTAAACCTTACCCCTGTTAGGTTTAATAAAACTTTAAATCAAATCAAACTCTTAGGTTCAACCCAACTTGAACCTAATTCAAATCAAACTCTTAGGTTCAACCCAACTTGAACTTAAATCAAATCAAACCTTTAAAACATAAAATTTCTACCAACATTGGACTTAGAATAATTTTAAACCTTAGGTTCAATTCACATTAAACTTAAGTCAACTTTAGAACCTACTTACATTGGATCAAAATACAATGTACTTATGACCAAATCAAACTTTAAGTTTGATTCATATTAAACCAAAACATATTTTTTATTCTACTTACGTTGAATCTAAATTAACCATATGTCCTACTCACATTGGACTTAAAACCATTTCAACTCTTTGGGATCAATCCTAAACTAATTTTTAGTCCTAACTACATTGGACTTAGAACCATTTCAAACACTTCAGTTCAATCCATATTGAATCTAAATAAACTTTAGGTCCTACCTAAATTGGGCTTAAATTAAAATTTATCCTTAGGTTCAAACCACATTGAACTTCAACCAAACCTTTAAATTAAGATAAACCCAAAGTTGAACTTAAGTCAAAATCCTTAACTTAGGATTTAACCCACATTGAACCTAAAATCAAACATTTAACTTCGGATCAACCTAAAGTTGAACTTAAGTCAAAATCCTTAACTTAGGATTCAACCCACATTGAACCTAAAAACAAACATTTAACTTTGGATCGACCTAAAGTTAAACTTTAGTCAAACATAAACCTTAGTATAAACCTACATCAAACTTAAACTCACCATTCAATCCAAATTGAATCAAAACCAACCAAATCATTCAGCCTAACTGATATCAAGACCTAAAACTCTAAGTCTAACCTCATTAGAATTGACCAAATTTCCTTAAGTTCAAATAACATTAGGACATAAAAATTAAGTCTAATTTACATTTAGACTTTGTCCAATTTCTTAAAACCTTTAGATTCAAAAGACATTTAATCCAAATTCCTAAATTTAATTCATATTAGATTTAACTCAAAAATGATGGATTCAAACGACACTGAATCTAAATTCCCAAGTCTAATTTACACTATAAATAATCCAAAACCTTTATATTAAAAAGACATTTGAATCTAAATTCCAAAATATAATTCATATTAGATTTAACTCGAAATCATTAGATTCAAATGACACTGAATCTAAAATTCTTTAGTCTAATAAAGATCTTACAGACATAAACTTGACTGCTTTCTTTAGGTCTAAATTACATTGGACATAAATAAACAAAACAAAGTTGACATATAAAAATCAGTCAAAATGACACATGGAAAGTTTTTATCGGTTAATAAATCATAAACAACTTAAAATTTTCTAACCTAAAATCTGAAAAGATATTAAAACTTAAATAAAATATTAATAAACAAAAATCACCGAATGCAACTTGAACCCAGCGTTCTTGATCTACAAAGATTTGCCAGACAATGCTATCCTGGTTGTTGAAAGGAGTCTTTTGGTCCTGGTTTAAAAAAATCGTTTAAACTAAGTATATCAAGGCATCTGACGTCCTTTGGACAATGGAGCCATGGACATCTTGAGCGGGTTATCTAAAAATTAAAATTCACCCAACTAAATCAATAATTCAAGAAATAAAATTGACAGTATTTCTTTTGTAAGAATAACTCTAACACTGTTTTCCTTGCAGGTTGAAGATAGGTTTTTTAGATTTTGTTTGCATGTTATTAGGATGTGCTAACTCTATTTTATAGGGCTGCATTCTGAAGAAAGGATAATAAAGAACAAAATAATGATATCAAAAGATAATAAAACATTTACATCAAAAACAAAACAATGACAACAAAACCAAATGACATCAACAAAACAAAATGACATACAAAAAAATGACATTATGACATGACACACAAACAACATGACATTACAACGTGAAATGCACAACAAACAAAATGACATTACGACTTGAATTAAACAAAAAACAAAATGACATCAACAAAAAAACAACCTTTAAGGTAGTACGTGACACTTAAAAACTTATTACCCCAGGATTGAACATTGATGTTTCTTTCCTTGATCTTGACAGAAAATTTTTTCTTAGAGAGCGAGTGTTAACATTAATTAGAAGTTTTCTTAGAAAGTTTTAATTGTCTAAGATGAAATTAACTATAGGAGCTTTACCCTATAGGAGAATTAAGAACTCAAAATAGGTAGCATAATACCTAAAATCTCTAGTTATCAAATTTTTATGTGGTTGTCCTTAGATAGAATATCTAGAAGAAGGTATTCTGGAGTATTTTTTTGTAAGGACTACCATTGATATTTCCTTCTTCTACTTTTCTCTATTTTATTAACCCTATCTTGCTTCTTAATATTTAAGGATCCTTTACATGATCCAAAGAATAGATTATTTGAAGATTAAGGTGGCATGATAGATAAACAGAGTGGTGACTCCTCAACAATGACATCAGCAGACATTCTAACATCCACAACGACAAGAGAAAAATGATTGGCGCCGGCGGCGATGAGCCAAGAGTTCCGGAAAGCCATCAAGTTAGTTTGCCGACTCCGCCGGGGATTTTCTCTCTCCTCATCTCTCGTTAAATAATTTGTTCTCTAGATGTTCCGTATTTTGACAGATAGGATCATCTCCTTTAAATCTAACTCTTTTAAGAATTACCCATGAATAATTTTGACACAACAAATCAACATAATATAATAAACCCCCAGTCTACATAATGAGTCTGAAATGAAAATGATGACGTTTTATTTGGAGAACCGTTGTAATGGATCCACAAGAAGTAGATATTTTCCTACTCCCATGGTTCTGTTTTACCAGTTGACAAGATAGCTTACAACCAAATAACATTAACCAAATTTGGGTCCATATTTGATGAAGATTGAACTAGTTTTTTTAGTGGCCTGCTACATGTCATGGTGAAGATAGTTACTTTTGAGGTCATAGAAACTTTATAAGAATTTGAATCTGAACTCCAACAGTGATTTCCATCTTCTCGAGATAGCTCCGTCGGAGGGAGCTTCCACAAAGCAAATAGTTCTAAAGTCCATTGTAATCTATCCTAATACTGAAAGAATGGAAGAAATCGACTGCAATGGAGACAAGATCTATGTTGAAAAAAAGGATGATGTTTCATCATCATCCGTGTTTGAGGTTGAGCCAAGTTCTAAGACTTGTCAGTTGATCCGCACTCAGTGGAGAAATAGAAATCGCTCTACCCTGAGGAAAGAAAGAAAGACGAAATCAAAACAACTAATAAAGTTGAATCATTTGAACCAAAGGAGTGTATTTTTGCAAATGCTTACCTCCTGAAAGAAAATAAATTTTCCTGACATCTACTGAATATGACGAAAAGAGCTTACTTGCCACTTAAAAGGTGAAAGGTGTCCACCAGCTCCAATAGTCTATTTTGTAGACTTGCACAAAAGAAAGATATTTAATGTCACAACTTTTGGACAAGATGGGATGTGTAGTCTGCCCAGCAATGAAAAGAGAACTTCTTGAAGAAAAGAAGACTAACCTACCTAAGCTTCCAACCATCTCTCGTTTAGGAAATCGACAAGCTACGACAGCTTGGGAATTGCCTAAGCTTAGCTTGGAATCTAAAATAGCAAACACTGCCACTATAAAGGCTAGAACGAGACACCATCTAACTTCTTTAACAATACATACCAAAGTACTTTTGAAAGAAAATAAAATATGTGCTAAGATTAAAACCGACATCAAACAATCATTAATTGAAAGACAATCCAGAAAGGAGTAATCCAAGAAAAAAATTACAGCATATTGACAAAAGAACCTATGATTTCAGGTGGAAATGAAATTAATTCCTTAATAACTTGCTCTTTCACATAATAAATCTTTAGACTGGGTCCTAAGTAAATTTCAAAATAAAATAGTGTGATAGGAATACAAGTAATTAACTCTGATATCACGAGCTTATTAATCTTCTGCCATGTGGTTGGGTCCTAGCTTTTGAATGAGTTATAATATCTCAGAATTTGGCTTAAGAAATAGTTAAGAATTATTAATTAAGGGACTTTGGACATTGAAAATCCTTAAAACATGCTCCATCAGATATAGTAATTATCTGAGAAGAAGCTTGAGGTCAGCATGAAATAAAAAATTGGTATTTTAATTTAAACATTCAAAACATTTAAAATTCAAAACCTTTAAAGGAATAGGTTTCACCAGATATAGAAATTCATTAAGAAGAAGATTGATGTGAGCATAAAATAAAAAATTGGTATTTGAATTCAGACATTCAAAATCCTTAAAATAAGCTTCACCAGATATAGTAGTTCTCTGAGAACAAGCTTGAGGTGAGCATGAAATTAATAATTAGTGTCCAAATTCTTCCTTAATTGATAAACGTGAAAAACTATCTTAAGAAAATTCTTCCCTAATTGATAAACTTGAAAAACTATCTTAAAAAAATTCTTTCGATATTATATTGAGGAGAAAATTAAATGAACTTGTCTTTTAGTCGGCTATTAATTGGCTCAGACATATCCTTTAAAAATAAGATATATTTTGATCACATAATCAAAATTTTGGAATCTATTTATACCAAGAAAGAGGGAATTAAATTAAAAGGGCTATCTTATTAGCAATTAATAGAAATTCTACCCTGAAGTCATATCTTCCAATGGTTACAAGATCCAACTCCAATCTCAATTTAAAATAATTTCTCAAAGACAATCAGAACAAATCTTGACAAAATCAGTGATAAATAAAATGCCAACCAATAGACTAAGATAACGACATAGCTTATCGGAAGCCTCATAGCTTAACAGAAGCCTCATAGCTTATCGTACTACATACCGAACACCAACACGGTTGACACCATCTACTCTGATATATGGGGATAAAGTCATGCTTCCACTTGAAGTACAATGACCTTCACTCTGAATGGCACTAGCAAACAAAATAACAGCAAAAGAAAATGTTATATTGTGACACGAAGAACTTGAAATATTATTAAACAAACACTTACAAGATCAATAATAATTGGAATTTTAGCAGGAAAAAATGGTGCAGGGCCCCATAAAATTAGCTCTTTCAGAACGTTTCAAAATTTAAAATCTGGTCTTGGTATTCCAAAAACTTATCCTTACTCATCACAAAATAGACAGGAAGTTTGACCCAATATGGGAAATCCCGTATGTTTTTGAAAAGACATATTCTGGGGATTCCTACTGGTTGGCAGATTGCCACAAAAAAAAAAGAATAATACCCCAAATCAATAGGCTTATGTGACATAAATAAAAATGATGACTTGTTTTGTAAACTAGGAACAAACGAAAAAAACCAAAATGACATCAGCTAAATTTCATGAAACGACATAAGGTTGATTCTCAATCATCTCACAAACTATAATGACAAACATTAGCAAAAAGTAATTTCCTTCGGGGGACTTAAGCCCAACAAAAATTAAGAATTCAAAATAGTTCAGTTAACTCTATGTGTTTTTCTACACATCCTTTTTTTGATAATGAATGTAAGACCTTTCTGACACGAAATTATGGCTTTCCTTTAGCACTTGTTTGGAAGAGAATATCAGTCTCCTAACATTCCTTTCCAAAATCGACAATACACACTTCAAACATTTCCAACAGATGGTATGGCACCCACTCTCTCTTAAGTTATTGGATATAAGACCTTCACTAACATGGAAATATGACATTCCTTTAGCTCTTTCTTTGATAAAGGATATAAGTTGTATAACATTCCTTCTAAAAATCGACATATCGACATCTGTAATTTCTGAGAGATGGTATGACACCCACTCTGTCTCCAGTTATTGGATATAAGACTTTTCATAAAACAAAAATATGACTTTCCTTTAGCTCTTTCTTTGAGAAAGGATATAGTCACATAGCAATCCTTCTCAAAATGGACATATCGACATCTACCATTCTGAGAGATGGTATGGCACCCACTCTCTCTCCAGTTACTGGATGTAAGACCTTTCGTAACATGGAATTATAACATTCCTTTAGCTCTTTCTTTGAGAAATGATATAAGTCGCATAACATTCCTTCTAAAAATTGACATATCGACATCTGACATTTCCGAGAGATGGTATGGCACCCACTCTCTCTCGAGTTATTGGATATAAAACCTTTCCCTACATGAAAATATGTCAATCCTTTAGCTCTATCTTTGAGATAGGATATAAGTCTCATATCATTCCTTATCAAGAGCTACATATCAACATTTGACATCTTCTAAAGAAGAAGAATAAGATATCCTTAATGGAATATGACATCTACTCTCTTCTTTTTATGATTAGATGTAAGTCTAATGGCATTCATTCTCAATACTGACGTTTGACATCTACTCTCTCTCTTCTTAGATAAAATGTAAGTCTCATAGCATTAATTCTCAATATTGACATACTGACATTGACATCTCTGAGAGATGATATAAGACCTCCTTTAATGGAATATGACATCCATCATTCTTTTGGATGTTGAATGTAAGCCTCTCCTGATATGAGATCATGGATATCTTATAGTCTTGTCATCCCTCTATCCAACAGTCATAAAGATAATATAAGACCACCTTTAATGGAATATGGAATCCACCTTTCTTTTGGATGTTGGATGTAAGCCTCTTCTGATATAAGATCATATCATCCCTCTATCCAGTACTCATAAAAATTATTTAAGACCCTCCTTAATGGAATATGGCATCCATCTTTCTTATGGCTATTAAAATAAGCCCTCTTTGACATGGAATCATACATTTCCTATAGTCATTTCACTCCTTTATACAATAAATATAAAGAACAAATAGCCGACATGGAATAACCATATCTTTTTCATAACCACCGACAAATTGACAATTTTATTTGGTTATCTTGACCATTTCGGTCAACGCCAATATGCGCAGCATACATTTTCAGTTTCCCACCCATTTTGGGGGCTCATTTGTTGACCTCATTTTTATGAGGACCTAATTTGACACTCACAAACAAGACATGTCTTATGCCATCTTCATTGCCTCAAGATCCCCAGACACCTCTTTACAGACTTATTGATCACTATGGTCATTAAATATATTCTACGAGGAGGTCTACCAATATTAACCCCTTTTAACACTCTAGGGATTTATTAACATGCTAAAAATTGCATTGACCTCAATATACCCTTTTTGGATCAAACCAACATGACAACCTAAAGTAATCAAACCAATAATAAGAAACCCTGATCTTGTCAACCCTTGACCTAAATTGGTCAAACATGGTCAAAATAATCAATTTTGGGCCCAATGACCAGCACATTATCCACAGGTCAACCCTTGACCTAACTGGTCAAACTTATTTCAAAATGACCTAATAGTTACCACAATAACCATTTTATCAACACAGACATCCAATTGAACCAATTAGTCAAATTTGGTCAAACTGGTTAACTTTGGTTAAATTGGTCAACCCTGGTCCACTCTGGTTAACTCTGATCAAACTTTGTTAACTCTGGTCCAAATACTAAAATTTAGAGCAAATTGATAAAATTAGTCAATTGGTCAATTTCCAAAATCATTTTTATGATTAATCTATTGGTTTTTTATTTAATTTCATAATTAATTTAAAATAAAATTATAATCACATCACATAAGACATCACATATGACATCACACATGACATCATATTTGACATCACATATGACATCTAAAACCCATAAATGATTTTCAAAATCAAATTAAAGACATATAGCATTGCCCATGGGTCACCCATGACCCATGTGACCTATTATAACCCAAAAATCATCATGACACCATCATGAAGGGAAAAGGTATGTGTCATTCTTTCATAAAATATGGAATGAAGATGTAGTTAGATCATCACTCACCTCCATCTACATCAAAATTTTCAATAGACATTGAATCTAAATCCTTAAATCTAAAACATATTAGGATTTAACTGAAAAATATTTGATTCAAGTGACACTAAATCTAAAATCATAAGTTTAATTTACATTAGACTTAATTCAAAACTTTTTATATTCAAAAGACATTGAATCTAAATTCTTAAATCTAATTCATATTAGATTTATCACAAAAATATTTGATTAAAAAGACACTGAATCTATAATCTTAAGTCTAATTTACATTAGGCTTAATTCAAAACTTTCAAAAGACATTGAATCTTAAGATTTAACTGAAAAATATTAGATTCAAACGACACTGAATCTAAAATCCTAAATTTATTTTACATTAGACTTAATTCAAAAAGTTTGAAAGACATTGAATCTAAATCCTTAAATCTAATACCTAATAAGATTTAATTGAATAATATTAGATTCAAACAACACTGAATCAAAAATCATAAGTCTAATTGACATTAGACTTAATTCAAAACTTTTTTGATTCAAAAGACATTGAATATAAATTCTTGAATTTATTTCATACTAGATTTAACACAAAAATATTAAATACATATGATACTTAAATCCTAAGTCTAATTTATATTAGACTTGATTCAAAGCCTTTAGATTCAAAAGCCATTGAATCTAAATCCCTATATCTAATTTATATTAGATTTAACTTAAAATCATTAGATTCAAATGACATTGAATCTAAAATTCACAACTTTAATTAGATCTTACAAACATTAGATTAAAAAATTTTGAATTTTTCTTTAAGTCAAAATTACATTAGACTTAAATAAACAAATCAATACCAACATATAAAAATCAATTAAAATGACACATGGAAAATTTTAATTGTTTAATAAATCATAAAGAAACCTAAAATATTCCAACCTAAAATCTGAAAAGACATTAAAATTTAAATGAAACCTTAATGAAAAAAGATCACTGAATGCAACTTGAAACCTAGTGTTCTTGATCTACGAAGATTTCTTGAACGATGCAATCCTGGTCGTTGACAGGGGTCTTTCGGCCCTGCTTTAAAAAACTTTCAAACAAACTAGATCAAGGCATTCAATGACCCTGTGAAGATGGAGCCATGGGCATCTTGACAGGGTTTTCTAAAATTAAAAACAAATTAAGAAATAAAACTGACATTACTTCTTTTTCTGTTACTATTTTCCTTGCAGGTTAAAGACAAGTTCTGTTTTAGATTTACTTTGCATGCTATTAGGATGTGCTAACTCTATTTTGCAGGAATACATTCTAAAGATAGGACAAATAACGATAAAAGAAAACCAAAACATCATCAAAATAATGACAAAATAAAGCAACAAAATCAAAATGACAATAAACGAAACCAAACCTAAAACTTTTAGGATAGTCACAAAGCCTAAAAACTTTTAGGATAGCCACCAAACAATAATAAAAACCTACATAAACAAATGACATTAACAAAATTAAAGCTTTAGGGTATTACGCGACACTTGGGAACGTATTACCCCTAGGATTGAATATTGATATTTCAAAGAAAACAATTGATTGATATTAATCAGCAGTTATCTTAGACAATCCTAATTATCTAAGATGTAATTAACTATAGGAGCTTGCTCCTATAGGAGATTTAAGAACTCAGAATAGGTATCACATCTAAAAATCTTTGGTTATCAAAATGTCATATGTGATATTCCTTATATAAAGATTTATAGAATAAGGCATTCTAGAATGTCCTTTTGTAAAGAATATCATCGATATTTCTTATTCTACTATTTTCTATTTTATCAGCCCTTAATTTCTTTAAATTACTTATTATCCGATGATCCTTTACATGATTCAAAGAAATAAGATCTCTTGAAGACTAGGGCGATATGATAGATAAATAGAGTGGCGACCCCAAACAATTTCATTGACATGAGAAAATCTCAGGCGGCTCCGGATGCCATCAAGAGATTTAATTTGGAAACTCCGTTGGGGATCATCTTTCTTCTCATATTTTGTTAAATCACTTGTTTTCAAGCGATGTTTTGTAGGACTAAATCTTTTAAAATCTACCTCTTTAAAGAGTTATTTTTAGCATTTCATAATGACAACATAATAATAAATTCCTAGTTTATAAATAAGTCCATGACATTTTATTTTTCTTCAATTTTCAAATAAGTTGCAATGGAGTCCACAGATTCATTCTTTTCCTATTTTTAAGATCTCAATATGCCAATTAATGAAGATGTTTACCTTTATCAGATTGATTTACATTATTTGACAAAACTGAAACTGCACTAAAAAATCCATATCAAGCTGAAATGAATGACATATAATCCTTTGAGGAATTCAATCTGGAACCTTATGAAGATTTTCTTCACTTTACAGAAGTCTTACCTCAAGAAATTCCCATAGAACAATATACTTTTGAGGAAATGGAAGAACAAATTTACAGAAAAGAAAAGAAAATTTGTATTGAGCAAGAAAATGACATTCTACCTCTGTTTATATATGAAGTTGGATCTTGTTCCAAAAATGTTCTAAAAACTCATTCCCAATGAAAAATAAAACTTGTTCTCTAAAATGGAAATGAGAATCATAGAAAGGAATCTCAGATATTGTGAGAACAACTGCAGATAGTTCTCAGGTAAGAACTTGTTAGGAACGTCTCATAAAATCATTCGAAGAAATCTTGAAAATGTTGAATAATGATATTCTCGATATGGAAAAAGAAAGATTCTTCAAATAGTTCAAATGAAGAAGTCGCTGAGATAAACTTGGTGGAAACATGATTTACCTCCTTAGCACGAGAATTAAGTGAAGAAGGTACGACAGAAGAATTATGAGCACTTATCTGACAACGAGATGGATAAATCAATCGTCTTGAACACACAATGGAAGAATTGGCGGTAGCTTTACGAAGTCCTCCAACAAATTCGTTGTCTGCAGTTGAAATTATTAGGCAAACACAATGCACATTCTAGAGGAAAAAAGAGAGCTAATAGCAATTGAATAAATCACTCAAAAGAAAAGTTTTCCCCTCAAAGTGGAATTCCAGAAAAAGAAATAACACAATTGGTGGAACAAAAGATAAAAGAAACAATGGCTTAAGTAAAAGCTAGATCATTCATTCCAAAAGTTAGACCTTATCTAGAGAATTTTATTTTGTCTAATACCCTAAAGGTTTTGTTCCTTCTCTCTTTAAAATGTTTGACGGAACTGGTAGTCCTCGTCAGCATCCCGCACACCTCAGAGCAAGTTGCTGCAATGTAGAAGGAAGTGACAGTTTCTTATTTTGTCAATTTTTTAATAGTCACACAGGAGTTTCCTTCAACTGGTATGCAGAACTTCCTAATAGGTTTGTCAAAAGTTTTGCAGAACTTGAAAGCCTTTTCATTCAACGGTTCACTGAAGCACAACATCATACAACAGTTGGTGATCTTGTGGTAGAAAAACAAAAACCAGGAGAGAGTCTAGTGGATTACATTTTGTGTTGGAGAAATATTAGCATGAAATCTGAACCACAACTCCAGTAGCAACATGCTGTCAAAATCTTCCTTAAGAATATCCATGGTCCTATAGCATTCATGCTTAAATGATTCACAATAAAAACATTTTAAAAACTACTCAGTAAAGCTATCAATCCTCAAGATAAAGCTAAGCAGATGAGTGCAGCGAAAAGACAAAAAAGACAAAGTCTGTCAAAACATTTCAAAAGAAATCAGGAAATGTTGTAGAAAAGGATAAACAAGTGATGCAAGTTCAGCCTGAACAAAAGAAGCAATGATGGAATATAAATTAACCGCCACAACAGACATCTTCTCAATTAAAAATTCAACAATGAATTCCAGAAAAATTATTGAGGGAATGAAAAAGGAATACCCGTTCAAGATAGAGGTAATTGGAAAAATATTTTGTAGCTTGTTGAAAGTGCCAGAGTTTAAGTTTCTTGTGGCTAAAAGGCCGGGAGAGGTTGAAATGAAATATAATCCAAATTATTCTCTGTATCACAGAATGCTTGGAGATAAAATTGAAGAGTATTTTGTCTTCAAAGGCTGGTTAGAGCGTAATTTTAAAGAAAGAAATATAGTAATCCAGAAAGAGTATCTGAAGGAAACTATAAATGGTTCAATCAATATGATATCAGTCAATAAATTTATTCCTAATCCAGACAACAATGACAAAAATTGTGTTGCTAAAGGTAAACCTTCTGAGGGAATCCTTATGGACTTACAAATTACAAAATCTTCCAAGAAAGCAAGAAGAAGAAAAATAGAAAACTAAAAATGGTTAGAAGTCTTTTAGACATAGGGACTAATGTTCCTTTTGTATCTTCTAATTCTCATGTTCCTTTATCTTCCACTAGGATAGTTGTCCCAGATAAAGGGAGGAAATAACTTGAACCGTTAACTTTGTATGACTTCCTTTTTACCACTATTGTGAATAATAATGCTTCTAGTTCTGCTTACATAGTTTCTATTTAGGATAATAGTTCTGAAAATGATCGCACCAATTTCGATCTTGTAGACAATACTCAAATCGTACACTATCCCGACCAGTCTAACGACAATAACATTAGTGACAATTCTGATAACGACAAAGATGAAAATGACACTGTCACACTCCAACTACAAAGAATAACAATTTCCATGGAATTGGAACTTTTAGACTCAAAGACAAACCAGTCGGACATTAAAATAGAAGAAATAACCAAAATTAATTTGCGAAGTGGAAAAATGTTGCCTCTCAGAATGGCTCCCCAAGAGAAAAAAATACTGATAGTCACATCAGAAAAGATCATTCCTCTGATACACTCACAATTATCTAAAGAAAGAGAAGACGATCTTCATAAAGTGAATTACAATGTATTAGCTCATATGAGGAAATTACCGGCAAAATTGTGCATTTATGATGCCCTTATTCTTTCCAAGAAAATGAGGGAGTCATTGATAAAAGCCCTTTTAGATCCAGACATTTGCTTAGCTCAACTTCCTAGTATCACTCAAAGTGCAGCTTGTTCATTAGAAGAACAGACAAAAATTACCTTTTCTGACAATGACTTGTTACTTGGGATAACCAAACATAATCGTCCACTATACATCACAGTAAATATAAACGACACGACACTTTCAAGGGTGTTTATTGATTCAGGTGCATCGATTATCATAATGAATTTAAGCACTCTTGCATATTTGAACATTGATGCATCCTAACTGTCAAGAGATACAATGATGCTATGAGGATTTAATCAACAAGGAGAACGAGCTCTAATGTCAATAACATTGCTAATAAAAATAGAAGATTTAGTGACAACGACAAATTTCCATATCATCGACTCTGACACCTCTTTTAATGCTTTGCTTGGTAGACCATGGCTTCATGAGCATAAAATAGTTCCTTCATCACTACATTAATGCATAAAATATTTACAAGAAGGACAAGAATGTTGTATCATAGGAGATCTGCAACCATTTCAAGACCATGAAATTGGAGTACATGAAGACACATCATATTATACTCCAATAAAGAAAACAATATTCTTCAGAGAAACAGTGATGAATATAAAGGAAAAAGACAAAAAAAGAGAATAAATGAAAAAGATTATTCTTCCTCAACGCAGACAAAGGGTGATAATTCTCATCAGACTCGCACCTAAGATTGAGGCAGGGACGAGGACGAAGGAAAGAAAACCCAACTGTTAAAATGAAGAAACGATTGATAGTCAAAATTCATCTGGACTCTCAAGAAGATGCAAAAGAAGAAGAAACACATTAGTGGTCCATAAAGAACCCCAGTTCAAAATATCTCTTGAAGAAGAAGATAAATAAGAATATTTTGAGTCTATGTTTGATAAAATTAATCATTATATACATGCTATGACCCTAACTCCAGTCTCTAATTCTAAGATCGGAGATTTAGTGATCAAAGAAGTATATGGTGATGATAAAAAGCCAATTAAGTTTAGACATGGTTCTCTTCTTCTAGTACATAAACTATGTAAAATTAAAAGATGAAAATCTTACAAAATCAATGAATAACCCTTTTAAGTTGTATTCTCCTTGGGCACAAAAATTTATTCTAAATAGTTTAATGCTGAAACTATGGTCTTTAAAACCACCACACTTTATTCATCAAATTTGGGATAACAACAAAAGAAACCATAACTCTAAAGAGGGCATTGGATTCGGTACACTAGATCCAATAGATGATACAGAATTTTACATGGTCATCACTGAAGAACTTGATTCTGAACAAACATTTGATCTTCCATAGAAGATGCTGCTCCAGAATTGGAGGAATAAATTAAATAGATAGTTGATGAATTAAAGGAAAAAAATTTATGTACTGATGAAAACCCAAAACCAACTTTTATTAGTTCATTCCTTAACAACATGGAAGAAAAATAAATAATTCAACTATTAAAAGAATACAAAGACTGCTTTGCATGGACTTATGACGAAATGACTGGATTAACTCCAGAGTTTGCAATTCACAAACTTAGGAGAAATCAAATTATAAAATTTGTTAAATAGGCTCCGAGAAGGATGTGTGTCTAAATAGAACAACAAGTCATTGTCGAGGTTAAAAAATTAACTAAAGCTAGTTCTATACGAGAAGAAAAATATCCAATATGGCTAGCTATTGTAGTGTCGGTTAAAAAGAAAAATGGTTAAATCAGTGTCTGTTTAAACTTAAGAGATTTAAAAAAGGCCCGTTTGAAAGATGAATATCCTTTACCATTCCCAAATTTATTGGTTGACATAGCATCTCTCAGGCTGATCCACAAAAGTGATTAAACCCGATTATTAAAGAAGTTGTTAAAAAAGAAATTTTAAAGTGGTTAGATGCTGGAATTATCTACCCTATTTCTGGTAGTGCATGGGTTAGTCCTATTCACTGTGTCTCTGAGAAAGGAGGTGTTACTGTGACTATTAATGAAAAGAATGAAATTTTACCAGCAAGACAAGTTATAGGATGGAGAATATGTATTAATTAAAGAAAATTAAACCTTGTTACAAGGAAAGATCATTTTCCACTTCCCTTTCTAGATCAGATGT
Organism: Papilionanthe hookeriana x Papilionanthe teres; assembly: GCA_022702705.1. Classification (NCBI taxonomy): domain Eukaryota; kingdom Viridiplantae; phylum Streptophyta; class Magnoliopsida; order Asparagales; family Orchidaceae; genus Papilionanthe; species Papilionanthe hookeriana x Papilionanthe teres. The sequence goes on along the minus strand of CM040430.1, from coordinate 89,789,871 downwards.
TGGATAGACTAGATGAGAATAAATATTTTTATTTTCTGGATCGATATACTGGTTACCACCAAATACAAATTGCTCCTGAGGATAAAAAAAAACAACATTTACCAATCCTTATGGTACATTTGCTTTTAGAAGAATGCCCTTCAGTTTATGTAATGCCTTTGCTACATTTCAGATATGTATGATGACAATTTTCTATGATTTAATTGAAAAAGAAATTGAACTTTTTATGGATGGTTTTTCAGTGTTTGAAATTTCATTTGAATCATGTTTAGAACATCTGTCTAAAGTTCTAAAATGCTGTGAAGAAGCTAATTTGGTTCCTAGCAGGGAAAAATGTCAATTTATGGTAGCAAGATGAATAGTTTTAGGACATCATATTTCAAAAAAAGGTATGGAGGTAGAACCTACAAAAATTGAAGTGATCTCTAATTTTCCTTGCCCGACCAATGTATGGGGAATTAGAAGTTTTCTTGGACATTCTGGATTCTACAAGCGATATATTAAAAAATTTTTAAAAATTTTGAAATTTTTATGCCGTTTACTGGAATAAAATGTAATTTTCGATTTTGATGATGAATGCCTAAAAGCTTTTGAAAAATTAAAAGAAAAAGTAATCACAACACCTGTTATAGTGTCACCAAACTGAGAAAAAACTTTTATATTAATGTGTCACGCTAGTGGTTATGCTATTGGAGCTGTTTCAGGTCAGAAATATGATAAAATTTTGAAAGTAATTTACTATGCTAGTAAAATTCTTAATAAAGCTCAAATTAATTAAACCACAACTGAGAAAGAGTTAATAGCTATAGAATTTACTTTTGATAAATTCAGATCATTTTTAATTAGAAATAAATGTGTGGTGTATACTGATCATTCGGCTATTAAATATTTAATGAAGAAGAATGATGCTAAACCAAGTATGATAAGATGGATTCTCCTACTGCAAGAATTTAATTTTGAGATAGTAGATATGATGGTTGCTGATAATTAAATTGCTGATCATCTGTCCAGGCTTGAAACTGAAAAATCTCTCTATGCTGCTGAAGAAATTATTAAAAATTTTCCTGATGAAAAATTGTTCACTGTTAATGAGTGGCATGTTTCGTGGCATGGCGACATTGTAAACATTCTTGTTAGTGATATTTTACCCAATGGTTTGACATACCAGGAGAGAAAAAGATTTGTATCTGAAGCCAAGACTTATTTTTGGGATGACCCATTTTTATATAAATAAGGAAAGGATCTAATCATTCAAAGATGGTGTCTTCAGAAGAAACTTATAAAATTATTCAAAGATGTCATAATTCTGATTATGGGGGACACTTTGGAGTTGATAAAATTTCATATAAACTCTTACAATCAAGATTTTATTGACCTACATTTTTTCAGGATGTTAATGCATATATTAAAAATTGTGATCAATATCAACGAGTAGGCAATATTTCTAGAAGAAATGAGATGCCCCTCAATTATATGTTAGAAGTTGAAATATTTGATGTTTCTGGATTAGATTTAGTTGGACCATATATACCATCTTTCAAATATATATACATTTTGATAGTAGTAGACTATGTATCCAAATAGATAGAAGTTGTTGCTTTACCTTGATGTTATGCTTAAAGTGTTGCAAAATTTTTAAGAAAGAATATTTTTTGTAGACTTGGAATGCCAAGAGTAATCATAGACTGATGGGGGATGTCATTTTAGAAATGCGATTATGGAAAAGTTAGCAAAGAAATATCATATTAGTCATCTCCTTGCTACTGTTTATCATCCCCAGACAAGTGGTTTGGTTGAATTATCCATTTATGAAATTAAAACAATATTGGAAAAGACTCTTAATCCAAATAGAAAGGATTGGTAAATTAAACTAGATTATGCTTTGTGGGCCTATAGTATTGCTTAATGAACTCTTATAGGAATGTCCCCATATAAGCTAATTTTTGGAATAGCCTGTCATCTACCAGTTGAACTTGAGCATAAAGCATATTGGGTTATTAAATAGTTCAATTATAATTTGAAAGATGTTGTAGAAAAGAGATTGTTGCAATCAAATGAGCTTGAAGAGATAAAGAATGAATCTTATGAAAATGCTAAGATTTATAAAGAAATGATGAAGTTGTGGCATGATTGGAAGATTCATACTAAAAATCTTGAGCCAGGCAAAAAAGTTTTGTTGTATAATTCTAAATTGAAAAATGTTTGCTAGATAACATAAGTCTTGGTGGACAGGACCATTTATTGCGATGAAAATTTACTCTTATGGAGCTGTGGACATTCATGAATCTATGACTGGAAAAATAGTTAAAGTTAACAGTCATAGACTTAAACCTTATTTTCAGTCGAGTAATTTAGACCTGATGAGAATCTGATTTTGGGTCACCCAAAATAAGCTCTATTTATGTCACGCTGAAGATGATAAACCAAGCACTTTGTGGGAGGAAACCAAAATTTATCGGTGTGCTTTACTTTAAGTTTGATTTGTGTGCTTGTTGACCTCATTTTTGATGAGGTCTCTTCTCTTCTCTCTCCTTAGTACTTAGGATTTAGCCTTAGGCTTTCCCTTTGACTATCTTAGAGGACTAGAAATGGAACCCACCACATAAAAATTTAAACACCTCTTAAACTCCCTAAAAACCCCATAAGTTTGATTGTAAATCCCCAAGTGACTTGGAGGGTTAAAATCAAATGTGGAGGTTTAAAAGATGAGTTCCCTATAGGACTCTTTGGCCTTAGGACTACCCTGGCTGGCCTGGTCTGGTGAGGGTTGACTTGCACACACATTACACTTTCACACACATTCCAAATCCTAAAACCATTCATACCTAGCTTAACTTCTTGACTCATGTAGGTAATTCATATGGATGGACCTTAACCCCTAAGCCCATGACTAAGAGGATTAGAAACAACATAGTGAATGCCTCAAGTTAGTCATCTCATGGCTCGTATGGGCTTTATATAGCTTCATGGCTCAACCAAAGTCATTTAATTTTACTCAAACTTGATCAATCTTCATTTTTCAAAAATTTCAATTTTTGACCCCCGATGCACTACACCCGCTAAACCTACCAAATACCCTCGAAATTGCCCAAAATTTGCAAAATTGCCTAAATTACCCAAAATTCCTCAAAACCAATCCTAAAAATTTCCCCCCACTCAAATTTATCATCCTTATCCAAATATACCAAAAATTTCAAAAATACCCCCTCCCCCAAAAACCTCCAAATAACCAAAATACCCTTTTTAACCCAAAAATCTAAAAATTCTGAAAATTCCTAGAAAATTCCAAAAAATCCCAAATATTCCCAATTTCATTTTATTCAACTACAACATAAGCCAATTTTGTCAATTTAATCCACTTTTACCAAAGCCCCCAATTTGACCCATTCTTAACCCAAGTGGACCCAATGTCCCACTAAACCAACCCAATTGACCTCAATTTTGGTCCAATTCAATTCTAAGCTGAAATTAAATATCCCCAATGTCAGTTTAGACCAAATCCAAGCCCAATTTGATTGACATTTGGATCCAATTTCAATTTGAAGCTTAAAGCCCAATTTGGGCCATGACCTAAACCTAGCATAAACCAACCCAATTCAACTCTAATTAACCCCAAATCTTTTCCTAAACCTTACTAATATCCCCACAAACAAAACATTAACAAGATCTACACCAAATTTGAACCTAAACTCCACCCAAGCCTAACCCAAAGTCAAAATCCCCATTTTTGGCCTAAACCCAAACCTAACCCATATGGGCCCAAATCCCAAAATTAAAGCCCAACCAAAGTTGAAAACTCTTTGTGACACTCCCATGAACATTTCTCAATATTAATTTTACATCAAATCCAACATTAGCCCAACCTTAAACCAAGTTAGCCCAATTTGACCCACTTTGGCCCCTTTACTAAAAAGACCCACATTAAACACCATTCAATTCAAAATCACTTCAAATTTGTTCCAAATCACTCATGACACATCCCTAAACTAAACCCAACACTTATTTGGCACAATCTTTTACAAAACTTTCATCCACTAACTTGTTTTAAAACCTAAAAGCCCACCCTTTCTTAAGACACTTTAAAAGGCCATCCAAAACAATTTCAAAGGCCCAAAACCTATTTCAAAACCCATATGACATCTTCATTGGTCATCCATTTGATAAAATCACCCCATAAGTTTTATTTCATCATTTAAACAAACCAAATGTGGCCCCATGAAAATTTTCCATCAAAATGTCTAAAAATTCAAAACCCTTTTTCATGTAATTGACCAAGCTTTGCCCCAAGCCACATGGAGCCATGGAGCCATGCATAAGCCATATGCAAGCCTTGGAAGCCACTTTCCACATCACCAAACCATTTATGGCTAGAGAGGGAACCCCTTTCCAAACTCCTTCTTAGGCATTTTTAACCCCTTTTATGTCACACTCTAACCCATGCTTAATCAAAATTCTTGGGATAGAGACTTCTCCACCTAAAGTCAGCAAAGCCAAATGATTCATTTCAGCCCAAATCAAACTCGTGGAGGGTGAACCTAACCCATTTCCACGGTTTGACCAAATTAAGATCAAAATGACTCTTCCGCCTTACCACTTAAATCAAACTCCTTTACACATGTCAAGCTTCAATTGAACTCACCAACTTCCACCCCTAACCCCACTGAGCCAGATGGTGACCTAACCCTGCCGGCCAGCCGCCTGGGTCGCCGAAAAACGCCATGGCCGAGAGCTCCATGTGAGCCAAAATTTTCAATTCTTGCTTGCTGAGTTGTCCCAGTCTAATTGAACACCATGGTTGTTCTTCTCTTGCATAGTGTAGCTGATCCCAAGCCTCAACTCCCCCTGGGAGGCCCTCCAGCTATGTCTATTTAAACCCACCACCCTCTCGGCCAAAGAAGGTGATGAACCAGACATGAACAAAACTCTGCCAAAATTGCTCCAGGGTCCTCCTCACCTAAAGCAATTGATCCCCACTGCTCTCCTTCCCTAAACCCCTTTGATTGAGCTCAATTTTGGAGCTTAATTCTCAGCCCAGAACCAAGACATCTCTAAAACCTCCACCAAATCCAAATTAAAATCACCCACACCTACACAGGACCAAGAGAAGGAGTTCCCCAGCGAAAGCCCCCTCTCCAAACCACCGATTTGCTCCAGCCTCCAAGCTTTGAAATCAGCTGTGGACACTTTCATACCTAGAAAATTCCCCAGAGCCAGAGACTTCATCTGGAGCTTCCTTGGGTGCAATTGAAGGTGACACAACTCTCTGATTGATGCTATACTTCTCAGAGCAAAGGTATGGATCATTCCTTCCTCCCGAGCTTCCAGTGATTCTCTATTTTGTTTTACTTAATTTCATAGCATGTAAACCATATGGATGTGTTCGTCTCTTCAAGAAGAATCCATAGAGCATAAGAACACGAAAATCCGTTGAGAAATGAGAGAGTTCTTAGGGTTTTAGTGTGGACGGTCACGAGTGCACACCAGTCGTAGACGATGACCAAGTGTCGTCCGATTGAGCGTGTATAGAGTGAACGGTCTAGATTGCGCCGGACCAGAGAACTTTACATGAACCACGAGCCCCTGGAGCGCTAAGTCAGATGGCGACGTCAAATGGGAGCGCGACGCGTGGGCTTTCGGAGCTGCCGAGGATGAGTAGGCGCCACGTGGATAAGTAGAAAAATATGGAAATTTTAATTTATTTAAATACCCAAAACTTAGAAAATCCATATCTTTGTGTAGAAAAATTATAAAAATAAACTAAAAATACTCTCTTGCTCAATAAACAGAAGAGAATAATGTGGAAAAGAAATCAAGTTATTTTGATGAGTATTTTCTTTTTAATTAATTATTTACTTATTTCAGTATTTTGATTCTTCATTTGGATAGACAATTCACCATGGCATGAGACCATAGGGCTTTTGAAGCCTCTGATCTTGGGAAAATTCCCTGAATCTTTCAAGGTCCGAGGCCATCTCTATGGAAAGTTATGTATTTTTCAAATTTAGGTCACTGTTTTTGGTTTTTTAATTCTATTAATGAGCATATTTTTCAATAATTCAAGAAAAAATTTGAGGAAGTTTCTTAAGACCAGAGGACCCTAGGATAATTATATCTCGGGTTAATTCATTAAGAATAATCCTAATTGGCCTAATTACTCAAAACTAAACTTTAATTTATTAGGGTTAACCACACATTAAAATAACTTGACAATAATTCTCCACTGATCTTTAGGATCAGAGGGACCTCACATAAAAATTTGAAGTCAATTGGAAATATTTAACCCCACTAAATGGATTAATTAAGCCACATGATCGAAATTAAACTTTAAAAATTCATAACTCCAAAAATACATTTCAAAAATTTACCAAATTGGTTTTGTGGGCTCTCTGATATCAGAGGAGTCTATAAAAATTAAAATTTTAATTTTGTAAAATTTTTTCATTTTTAATCATATTTTAATATTTAAATAATTAAATAATAATAAAAATCACAAAAATATTAAAAATCATAAAAATGTCACATTTTGACTCCTAATCACTAAGAAATAAACCAAATATTTTTCGCAAGTCTCTAAGTTAAGATATTGAATTTTAAATGCTTAAAACAATTTTTTAATATTAAAAAAAGTATTTTCTCACCTTTTCACTAAATTAATTCCAATAAATCAAAGAAAAATTAGAAAATTGTAAAATTTGTTTCTCTGAACTTTTTAAGGTCGGAGAGATTTAGGAAAAATAAAAAAATTCATTTTTCAACTTCAATTTTATTTTATAATTAATTAACACTCCAAAACTCAAAATAATTATAATAAATAAAATATAATTCAAAAAATCACTAAAATTGGTCCAAGTGGTCCTCTGGACATTAGGAACATCCCTTAATTTTCTTAAGGGTAGAAACCTTTCCTTGATCATGTTGTTGAATTTCCATTGAAAATCTCTATTTTTCACTAAAAATAATTATATAAATAAATTAAATTCAGAAAAATCACATTTTCTCCTCTAATGTCTTAATTGACATATGAGTGAAGTGACATAAAAATTTTAAGTTCATTTGAGCTCAATTTAGTGAGTTATGAAATTAATAAGCCTAAAAGGGCATAAAGGTAATTAAAGAATTTAAACCCCTTTATTAAAATTTTATGTTTAATTAAAATGGAGGGTAAAATATTTGATTTTATCTTTCTTGGATGATTGAAACTTTGGGAAATTAAAAGGTTATGAACCCATTAATCACTTCTAATAAACCAAAAATGAAACTTTAATTATTTAAACAAATTTAAATTTTGGAAGATTAATGAAAATTTGAATTATTAAAAATAGGGATATAACTTGAGAGGATATTAATTCTTTAATTAAAAAATCCCTAAATAAATCACCTCAATAATATATAACTCTTAATTAAAATTAAAATGATAATACAAACTAAGTAAATCAAAATTAAAGAAATTAAAAAAAATAATAACCCTTAAATTAAAAGAAAGCTCAAAATATTAAGTGGTATAACAATTAAATTAAATTAAATTAAATTAAATTAAGTAAAAATTAAATTAAAATTAAAATTAAATTAAATTAACAATTTAACAGTTAAATTAAATTTAAATTAAAATATTGAAATTAAATTAAATTAAATTAAGTTAAATTCAATTAAATCAAATTTAAATTATATTAAATTAACATCATTTAATATTAAAAGTAAAACAAATTTAAAATATTAAGATCACTTAAAGTATAAAGATTTAAACAAAAAATAATTTAAACACTATTCCAATCATAAAATTATTAATTAAAACCTCATAATTACACTAAATCACTTTAAACCATTAACTCAAACTTCAAATTAAGAATGATTAAAATTCTCAACAAACCAACTTGCCCCTAAAGGCTTTAATTATTATAACTCTTAAATAGAGTATTAAGTGAGATGTCACTTCATTCACCGGTAATCAAATGCCCAAGTTCACTGAGCAAGAGACAAAGCTTAACTAAACTCTTGGATAATTAATTCGCCTGCGCAATTAAATTTACTTGGATTCAAAATAATCTCGGAAATGTTGAAAAGATGTTTGAGTCTCGTCCTAAGCACTTTCTCAATATGATGAGATGTTTTAGAAGAACAATTGAATTTAATTATTCTTTGATGAAGAAAATCATCCATAAACAAAACACAAGAACCTAGACGTCATAGGAGATGACTAGTTATAGGATTAGGACTTTGGTAGACAACCAAAACCTTCCCTTAGCTTTACCTAGGTACTTGTTATAAATATTTAAATGTATTAATATATGTTTTAAGTGCAGCTTGGGATGACGGGAAGACCCTCCAGGTACACTTTTATTTTATTGCAATTTACTTTAATGCAGATTAATTACAGGCACTGTACTTTACTTTTTCTTGTATGTTAAACAAGATTGTTGCATGAAAACCAAAACCTTTAGGATAGTCTCTGAACTGAATCCAAAACTAAATTAAAAGTCGCTATAGGATAAAATTCACCACCACAACATTCCAAAATAAAAAATAACTTAAAATTTAATCACAAACATAATAATAAAACTACAATTGCAACTAAATTAAAATGTCTCGTTGAATGATTGGGAATACCACGGATGATGTAACCCACGTGTTGCTAACGAAATTTCCTACGGTTTAAATGAAAGTGTGGAACTCATTCAGTTGAGTTTAACAAATTCATCTGGACTAAGTGAATTCGATGAAAATAATGGTGTCGGGATGACGGAACCGTGGGATCTTAATCGGTTATGTTTAAACAACTTTAAGATTTGTTGTAATTAAAATATTAAAAAAAATTGGACTTTAAGATTTCTAAATGAAAACACTTCTCTCGTCTCCTGATTTTCACCTTCTAAAATTAAACCTCTGCAACAACAAGGAGCTCGGAGCATGGTGGGCAGCACGGCCATCGTCATCAGCAAAACTCGGGTCTACTTCAGCAAAACCTTTCTTAGAATTTAATAACTAAGCTATAGGACTTCGAGGTAGTTTTTCTTAGTGCAACATAAATCCTCAACTCTTCGTTAGGCATTTGCATAATCATGTTATGCAAATTAAGCCCTAACTGGTCTTAGGACTCCGAGGTAGTCATTCGATACGACATAAACCCTCACATCTCCGAGGCTATTTGCATGATTATGTCATACAAACATAAGTCCTAATTAATTAAAATTGGCAAGATTGAAACATTAAAAAAATTTCCAAATTAAAGCCAAACAATAGATAGTTTGAGAAGTTGCCAAGATTCTTCTTGGATCCTTAGCTTCTCCTACTTCTCTTCCATTGAATTCCTAAAATAACTGTTCAAAATTTGATCTATTCCCAATTGAAATTTCCAAAATACAATCATTTGAAAACCTTAAACTTTGAAATTGTTGAAAGAAAAACCACTGATCTTTATCGAGAGTTTTCTTAAATGATTCCCGTCATTTAAGATGTAATTAACTATAGGGGCTTGCCCTTATAGGGAACTTTAAGAACCCAGGTAATAAAAACCCTGCTTAATTTCTTTGTATTAAGCAGGGGAACTTGTCGGCTTATAAAATTGGTTCACAGGCCAAACGGATGTCACAACTCATCTAGCATATTTAATTGAGCCCCATCATTAAGAAGTGTGTCTATTCTTCGGGATAGATACACGGTTTGTGCTGCAGTGTTCGTTTATATAAACTATTTAGGATGTGAGATCAGTTTGATTTCATATCTTAAAATTTTAAACTTAAAATTATTTTTTCAAAAAAATTAAATGTTACTTTCCAAATTATATATATTTAAATTAAATTTAAAGTAAATTTAAAATTCTCCTACAACTTCTGTAGGCGACGCCCTTTTTTTTAAAATTCAATACTCAAAACAGTCAACCTAAAAATAAGTCGCACAGTGCTTTGTTTGGTTTTTTTTCTATGATTAAATGGTAGTAATTGGAAGTTTATATTCTATAAAGGTGTTATTTGGACCTTATTTGATGACTTAGAGGAGTCAGAATGAACATTTGGATGTTTAGCAGACCTGTGCAAAACTGAACACTGGCGGCTATGCGCCGCAGATTGGCGCTTAGGCGCCAGAGTTAAAAAAAATGTAAAAACATGGTTTCTAGATGCCTAAGTTGTGGGTAAGTGGTATTTGGAGTTAATGAGGAGTTTTAACACATATAGGATCGGTTTTGTGCCTTCCTAAGTCTATAAAAATGTCCTAAAATAAAGAAATACTTGCCCTAGTTCTTATTTTCATTCCTGAGCATAAAGGAGAGTATTTTGAGTGCAAAAATGTCTTCTTGGGAGAGTGAAACTAGAAAGAAGGAGGAATCCAACTGGAAGAATTTTAATAGAGAAAGTGCACAAGAGTTATTCAATCAGATACTAACAACTAGTGTTCAAGGAATTGTAGAATGGATTGCAAAGATTGAAGCCGATGTGGAGTCAATTGATGTAAAGGCTAATGAAGCTAACGCACATTTAGTGTATATTGGATGGCAACTCAAAATGCAATTCAGTCATAAAAGTTATGTGGAAGAAGTAAACAGAGCGATGTATATGAAGAACAAATGGTTAGACGAAGAAGATGTAAGAGCATTTAACCATCGCCCGTTTTATCAGACTTATATTCCAGATGGTTCAAATGCAAATAATGGTGACTCAAGATATATTCCACCTACTATAGATTGGAATTAAATTAAGTGTAGTCTTGTGATTTGGTTTTCTATGTTAATCTTTTTGTGTTTGTGATTAATGTTTGTGTTTTGTTGCACTGTAATTTTATGTTTGTTACATCTTAAAGAAATAAAATTGTGTTAATGATATGTGATATGAACTAATGTAATTGTGGAATTTCATCTAAAATGTTTGGATAGAAATTTTTAGTTTGTATTAAGTGTAGTTTTTTATTAATATAAGTTTGTGTTTGTGTGAAATATGTATGGAATCGATGGAAATTTTGGAGTATTAGAAGAGTTTATGAGGAGATCTAACTATTAAAAGTGATTAAAGGAGATTAACTAATTGATTTTGTCTCATTAAAATTAATTAACAAAATTTGGGCACTGGCGGCTAATCACCACAGCGTCGGCGCTTAAGTGCCAAATTTCATGGCTATGTGTCGTATGCTCCGCACATAGGCGCCAGTTCGCGAAAATCAATTTTTCTACAGTTAAAAACCTGAACTTTTGCCATTTTAAACCCTTCGTCACCTTCAACCTCTCGGTTTCGCAAAATAGAAGACTAGGGCATCACTATATTGGATCGTTTAAGAACCGATTTTGCCGAAATTCGTTAGATTTGAGTTCCTTGAGGTATGAGCACTTCTCCTAAGTAAAAATTTTTTATTTCTACCATATATTTTGATTAAATTATTGAAAAATTGAAAATCACGATTCATGGTGAAAATTTAAAAAAAAGCGTGAGAAATTTCTTGGATTTAGTGGAAATTACATTTGGAAGTTAAATTAGTAAGTTTAGTTTGATTTTGTAATTTATGGTGAATTTTTTGAGAATTTTTAGAAATGGGTCTAAAGTCGAAGCGATCAAGAGAGAAGGAGAAATTTGATTCCAACAAATTTATTAGTTTTAGAGCGGAGGATAGATACGTCGATGGACTTTTGTTGCATAAATTGATTCCAGAACTCGTTTTTAGTAAGCCAGGAGGAGATATTGAAGAGGTGATTGCTAAAAGTTAATGGGTAAATTACTGTTGCTTCTTGGCTGTTGTTGTTGTATCTGTTTTTAGAGAGTCTTATGCAAACTTGCGATCAGCAGAAGACCATTTGATGATGGTTAGAAGTTAGCAAGTGGATTTTTCTTCAGCAATAATTAATACTTTTTTCCGATTGCCTCCTGATACGTTTTGTTTTTATGCCAACTATCATGCTTCTGAGGGAAAGTTAGATGAGATAATGTCTTTTCTTGGATAGAAGAGGTTTATGGAAGATAACAAAAGAAAGATGAGTAATTTTTTAGGCCTCTAAGTTGAATGCCACCTCAAAGGAATGATATTACTTTATCTCATGAAAGCTGTTGCCTTCAAGTCATGTTAGTGAAGTAACGAGAGAAAGAGCTGTTCTGAACCATTGTATTCAGCAGGGAAAGCCTTTAGACATTGGAGCTAATATTTTTTATTATTTTTTGAACTGTGTCAGAGCTGCTGCTACTGCAGGTATGGGATTTCTTTCTCTGATTCATTTACTTTGTGAGCGGTCTGGTGTTATGTTTGAAACATGGGAAGAAGTTCTTCAGCCACTTAAACCCATTACCAGTATAAATGTAAACACTTACACTGTGCTTCAGTATTTGGCTGGAAAGGAGGATCTGTTAGAGCTTCTAGTGCTTCTGCTTTTGCTGCCTGTATTTCTCAAGCTTGTACTTCACATGCATCATCTTCAAGAGATTCACAGACTAGTTTGTTATAGAAGATTTTAGAGAAAGTGAGTCTTACCCGAAAGCATGTTAGAGATATGGATGGTAAGATATAAAATATTGAAAGGTATATTGTAAACACGATGAGTATGAGGAGAATTATCAGCAGTACATGGATAGAGTGATTAGAGTTGATCACAATGCTGAGATGCCCCCTCATCCTATTTATATACCTTCTGTGCCATCTAGAGACTAGAATGAAGACAATGATGATTAGGATGATGCTTAGGGTTTTTGTTGAATATTTGATGTTTGTATTTGAGTTGTATGATAGTTGGAGTTTTATTTGTTATTGTATTTTGCTGTGAACTCTGATATTGTGTAAGCTGTAGTTGAATTATTTTTGATATGCACATTCGGATGTTTTTGTGATGAATTGATGTTTTATGATGTATGTTTGTGATATATTTGTGGTAGTAAATGTTTTAAATATGTATCTAGTGTTTGAGTTTTTAGTAGTGTATAATTTAATTCCAAAACTATTAGGAAAATTTAGAACACTATTAGAAACTCATATTTGAATTTCATGTTTATACTTTAAAAAATCTGTTACCTTATATTATCTAATGTTATTATGATTTAGTCATGTTAAAGTTGGTGTGTATTTTCTTTGAAAACCCCCACTACTCTAGAAGTCCTTTAAATATTATATTTTATAAAAAACTGAACAGAAAAATCGAATTTGATTTCTTTTTAATCTTTGTTTTTAAACTGTTATACTTGCATATTTAGGTTATTAAGATTCATGTTAGCCTATTATTTTAGTATTCAATTCTTACCGATGTATCATTTTTTATGTTTACATTTTTAATCCTAAATTTCAAAAACTAAAACTTTATTTGTTCTCAATAATACTTAGAATGAAATTTGATTTTTGATTGAAAACAATTATGTATATGAAGTTATATTAGGGGAGAAAAATTTTGAGATTAGAAATGAATAAGAGAATTTAGTTAAAATTCATAGTAATGATAAAAAATTTAAAGTTCAAATTTTCTTAGTAAAGAAATGTTAAATATTGTTAAACTATCTTTAGTAAGAAATATTGTCTTTTTGGAAAGATAAAAGATTTGACATTTATTTTTCAAAATTTAAATTTCTTTTATTGAAAAGTAATTTTCAAAACTGTTATTATGAATTTTAAGTAAAAGATATATATGAGACATTTATTTTAAATAGAAGGATGGAATTCAAAATCATTAAAGGCCTATCCAGATACAGTAATCCTTGCCTTATAAAAAAAAGAAGAAGAAAAGAAAAGGGAGGAGAAGCTTGAGGATTTAAAGGCTAATAAAAAAAATGGCTCCATACATAACATTTAAAATATATGTTTTGAGAAAATCTAAAGCTTAAGATTATAATATAGTGAGTGAAATTATTTTCAAATATAAATTTTTAAGTGAGGAAAATAAAATATTTAAATCCTATATTTTGAAAAATCTACAAGTATTTCTGAATTAGATAGAAACTTATATTTTTCATGAACCATTACTTAAGAACTCTCTAAACTTTCAGTTGGTCTCATTTACTAGAAATTTTTCTAAATTGGACTATTTCATTTCGAGAACAAATTTTGAAACCTTCCGAAAGAAACTCATTAACATAATTTGCATGCTTAATTTGTTTTTTTATGATTTTAGTGTCACTGAAGGACAAGTAACATTTTAACTTTGGGGGATTTTGATACACTTAAATATATAATATTTTTATGCACATTAATATACCTATATTTGATGATATTAAACTTTAAAATAAGATATTTTTGTGTTTTTCTTGCAGGTATGATTAAAATGACTGATTGTGATGAAAGGAGTGAAAAAGGATCAAATTTGGAGAAAAATTGGAATGTGTGCAAAATTAGACTATGGTGCCTATGCGCCAGATGGCTGGCGCATCGGTGCCACAGTTAAAGTGATAAATTTTAATTAATTTTAGCACAAATTTGAAGGGTTTTTGGAATCATCCTTTGGTTTAAACTTCATTAACTTCCCATCAGTGCCAAAATTCATTTAAAATGTGAACGGATTGATGCATTCTTGGTGGATACATTGAATCTGGACATATTTTTAAGAGACACCAAAGCACCTTTTGGAGAATTACTAAAAATGAGGACTTGAAGGTTAGAAAGGGGCACCACACCCAAGAGAAGATTTTAGGAGAAAGTTTTGATGGGAGAGGTTGGAGAAAAGCTTGAAGCTGATTCCAGGGAAAGAGGAAGAAAGAGAGCCTTCTTTACACAAAATTTTCTTTACTCTTCTACTTTACTTTATCTTCGTTTGTATTAGAATTTAGGAGAGTCAATCCCGAAAGTTGGGCGCCAACCTCTGTGGAGTATTTTAGTGGAAAGCAATATTTCAAAGGAACTTTCAGAGTATTGTGGAGAGGATTTTCAGATAATTATTTATCTTTGTTTTAACATTTAGTTTTAAAGTAAAATTTGTTGAGTTTCACTATGATTTCTACTTTCAAATCAAATTATTTTTGTGTTTTCTCCATGAGTTTTGAGTAGTTTTCTTTATCTTTTTCCTTTTAAATGATGAAGTAATTAAATTATGGAAGGAAGTTTTGGGAAGTACATATGTTTAATGTTGAAAGAAGTTGTGATGATTTATTTCCTTGCACTTAATTTACTTCTAGATTTGGCCAATTAAGATGTTAAAATTTGTTGGGAGATTATGTAAGATCCAATGCAGCGTTGTCTCAATCAACAATTTGAAAGAATCACATTTTATTGTTTGGATGAGAATTGTAGTTCATACAATTGAGTGCAAATAAATAGGGAGATATGTTTTAATGAGGTGTAAAATTAGAGGACTTTAGTGTGACAGGCTAATGTCCCCTAATTTAGTTAGAGGTGAAAAATTTAGTTATGAGATGTTAGCCCCCTGGTAGAGGGAATCTAGGGAACTCTAGACTGAGAGCTGGTACCTTCCCTGCCTAACCCATCTAAAAAATTTCAAAGCTTCAAATTAACCAATGTTCTTTATAGAACCAAGTAAGGGTAAAGAATATATTTGCTCCTATTTGTCACAACACATTTAAATGCTTCCACAATGAAATTCCATAATTATTGCTAATTCATTAAAAGAGGAAAAAGATATTTTATTTTCATTGCTTTCTATTTAATAGTCTTGTTAATTTTAGTTTCTTGCATTACATTTTCTTAAATAGAAAATATCAAAAATAATTTTCAAATTATCTATTTTAAAACATACATTACAAAATAAATTTAAAAAGCAAAAAGTTAATTTTTCTTATTTCTTTATATTTTTAGATTTTTCCCTGTGGGTTTGATATCTTAGGGTTTAATCAGAAGGTCCTATATTACTTGATAAACGATACGTATACCTGCGTAGAATCCCATATTATAAAATAATTAAAATATATTTCTTATTGCTTCTGAGTCAATTTGTTGGCATCCGTTTCAAAAAAAGAGATAATATCATTGGAAAGACATACAAAGTGAAAAACATTAGGGTAAATATTCAGAGATTAGAGATATTCCACAATTTATTATCCTAAAGCTAATTGTTTACCTGAAGCCTTCAACAAAATGTTGGCACAAATTTTGAAAAAGACATTAGCAAACAGTTCAAGACAATAGCATGAGCAATTGATATAAGCTCTACGGGCCTATAGGACTACATATGGAACACCAACACGGTATATGGTTATGAGGTTATATTACCACTTGAAGTGCAAATTCTATCTCTCATGGTTGTGGCCGCAAGCAAAATAACTGAAGAAGAAAATTTCAAATTACGACTTGAAGAACTTAAGAGTTTAGAAGGCGAACGCCTGTAAGCTTAAAAAATTCTCAAATTATATTAAGAAAAAATGATATGAGGCCATGACAAATTGGTTCGTCCTAGAACATATCAAATTCGTGAACTAGTTTTAGTTCTCAAAAGACCTATCCTCTCTCATTGAAGAATAAGTAGAAAGTTTGAACCAATATGAGAGGGCCTAAATATATTTGAAAAGACATATTTAGGAGGATCTTACCAATTGGTAAATGATACACCTAAAATATATAGTATTTTTATGCAAATTTTTATACCTATTTTTAATGATATTGCACTTTAATGGAAGGTATTTTATGTTTTTCTTGCAGGTATGATGAAAATTGATGGTCATGATGAAAGGAGCAGAATTGGATCGAATCTGGAGAAAAATAGTGAAAAATCAAAATTTTGGCACTAGCGGCTAAGCGCCGCTGAGCCGTCGCTTAGCCGCCACAGTTAAAAATCGAAATTCAAATGAATTTGGCACCAATTTCAAAGGGTGTGGGATGCAACACTTGGTGGTAACTACCATAAATTCCTTTGGACAACAAGTTTGAATGAAGGGGTGTGTTCCTTGGTAGATACATTGAATCTGGACATATTTTGAAGAGACACCAAGGCACCATTTGGTTTACTATTTAAAGAGAGTATTAGGAAAGATTAGAGGAGGCCTTAGGAGGCTCTTCCACTGCGGTTTGAAGGGTACTTCCATTGTTCTTCCACTGCATTTTAAGAGTTCTTCTTAAGAGTAGGAGTAGAGAGTAGAAAGGAGAAAATGGTCGGAGTGAAGTCTTCTTCTTACCACTTCTTTTCTTTCTTTTAGTTTAGTTTTTATTGAAGTCTGAAGTCCATATTCTGAGTCATTGGAGTTGGGAGACTTGCTCTTAGGAGTAGTTTAGCGAAGATTCAAAGTTTCAGAGGAACATCCTTAGTCTTGTAGAGAGGATTTTTAGCTAAGTGTTTACTTTTAATCTTTTCATTAATACTTTCTTTCGTTTGTTAATTTTCTTATTATTTTTAATTTCAAATCAATGTGTTTTTGTATTTTTCCAATGCATTCTGAGTAGTTTACTTTATCTTTTTCTTTCTTAAATGAAGAAGTAATTAATTTATAAAGAATTTTTGTGGACAGTATAAGTGTTTAAAAGTTGGAAGAAGTTGTGAAGATTGATTCTGAAAACTTTGTTTACTTCTTAATTTGTCTTGTTAAGTTGTAAAATTTCTTGCGATTATGTAAGATCCAATGTGGTATTATCTCATGAAAGTTAGTAAGAATCACATGTAATTATATGGGTGAGAATTGTAGTCCATATAATTGAATATGATATTAGAAGATATTTTTATGAAAGGGAGTAAAATTTGAGGATTTTAGAGTGACAGGCTAAAACCTCCTAATTTGGTTTGAAATTTTGAGTTTTGTTATGAGAAGTTAGCCCCCAGGTGGTGGGAATCCAGGGAACTCTAGAGTGAGAGACTAGTATCTTCCCTGGCTAACCATGTTCAAAATAATAAATTAACTTATGTTCTTTATAGAACTAGGTAAGGGTAAAGAACACATTTGCTTCTATCTGTCACAATAAATTTAAATACTTCCACAACAATACTTTAAGAATTATTACTACTTCATAAAAGGAAAGAAAAACATATTCTAGTTAATAGTATTTTACATCCAGTGTTATTAGTTATTATAATTTTAATTTCATTGCTTAACATTTTATTTAAGAAATTTTAAAAGACAAATCAACTTTCAAAACTTTTCAAAATCAGGACATACTTTTTAAAAAACAATTTAAGAAAGTAAAAAGATAATTTTCTGATTTCTTTAAAAATTTTCGTATTTTCCCTGTGGGTCCGATATCTCGGGACTTAATCAGAAAGTCCTATATTACTTGGTAAACAATACGTTGTCGGCATATTTTTAGGTTATGTGTTTTATTTTTGAAAAGAAGGTCGCCTACAGAAATTGTCGGTGAATTTTTAGTTTAATTTAATTATATAATTTGAAAAGTAGTATTTGATTTTGAAAATAATTTTAAATTTGTAAAATTTAAGATATGAAATCAAACCGATCTCACATCCCAAATAGTTTATATAAACGAGCACCGCACCACAAACCGTGTATCTATCCCAAAGAATAGGCACACTGCTTGACGATGGGGCTCGATTAAATAAACTAGAAGATTTGTGACATCTGTTTGGTTTGCGAACCAATTTTATAAGCCGACAAATTCCCCCGCTTAATATAAAGGAATTATGCAAGGTTTATATTACCTGGGTTCTTAAAGTTCCCTATATGAGCAAGCCCCTATAGTTAATTACATCTTAAGTGACGGGAATCACTTAAGAAAACTCTCGATAATGATCAGTGGTTTTGCTCTCAAGAATTTCAAAGTTTGAGGTTTTCAAACAATTGGATTTCGGAAATTTCAATTGGGAATGGATCAAATTTGGAACAGTTTATTTTAGGATCCCAAAGGAAGAGAAGTGGGAGAAGCTGAAGATCCAAGAGGAATCTTGACAACTTCCCGACTATCCAATTGTTTGGCTTCGAGTTTAGGAAAATCCTAATATTATCTGAGATTTTAATCTTGCCAGTTTTAAATAATTTGGACTTATATTTGTATGATAAAATTATCTGAGATTTTATCTGAGATTTTAATCTTGCCCACCATGCTCCAAGCTCCTTGTTTTTGTAGAGGTTTAGTTTTAGAAAATTGTAGTCAAAAGAGAAGAGAAGAGTTTGGTTTTAGGAATCTTTAAGTCGAAGTGTTTTTAGTGTTTTAGTTAAATGAAATCTTAAAGTTATTAGAACAGAACCGATTAAGATCCCACGGTTCCGTCACCCCGACAGCGTTATTTTCATTGAATTCACTTAGTCCAGATAAATTTGCTAAACTCAACTGAATGAGTTTCACACTTTCATTTAGACCATGGGAAATCCCGTTAGCAACACGTGGGTTACATCATCCGAGGTATTCCCGATCATTCAACTAAACGTTTTAATTTAGTTGCAATTGTAGTTTTGTGTTCTGTTTGTGATTAAATTTTGAGTTGTTTTTATATTTTGAAATATTGTGGTCGTAACTTTTATCTTGCAGTGACTTTTAATTTAGTTTTGGTTTCAATTCAGGGACTACCCTAAAGGTTTTGGTTTTCATGCAACAGTTGTTTATCATGCAAGAAAGGTAAAGTGCATTTGTAATAAAGTAAATTGCAATAAAACAAAAGCGTACCTGGAGGGTCTTCTCGTCATCCCAAGCTGCACTTAAAAAGCATGTTAAGGCTTTTAAATATTTCAACAAGTACCTAGGTAAAGCTAAGGGGAAGGTTTAGGTTATCTATCAAAGTCCTAATCCTATAGCTAGTCACCTCCTATGACGTCTAGGTTCTTGTATTTTGGTTTAAGTACGATTTTCTTCATCAAAGAATAATTAAGTTCAATTGTCTTAAGACAAATCTTAAACATCTTTTCAATATTTCTAGGATCGTTTTAAGTCCAAGAGAATTTAATTATACAAGTGAATTAATCATCTGGGAATTTAAGTGTTATTCTTTTGCTCAGTGAACTGAGGACATTTGAATATCCTATAAGTGAGGTAACACTTCACTTGATGTTTCATTTAAGAGTTATAATAATAAGAGCTTTAAAAGGGCAAATCAAGTTATTAAGTATTTTGATGATTTAAACTTACTGATTCAATTTATTTTTTTTTATTTAATTATAGAAAATTAGTTTAAGTTTTGAATAGTGTTCAAGTTATTTTAGGTTTGATTCTTAATAATTTCATTTAGGTTTGTTATTAAATGATTTTAATTTAATTTAATTAAATTTAATCTAGTTTAATTTACTTTAATTTAAATTTAATTTCAATTTAATTTAATTTCAATTTAATTTAATTTAAATTTAATTTATTATTATTTTTTTAACTTAGTTTAATTTAATTTAATTTAATTTAATTTAATTTTTATTTTAATTTTAATTTAATTTAATTTAATTTAATTTAGTTTTAATTTAATTTAATTTTTTAATTTAGTTTAATTTAATTTAATTTGATTTGATTTTAATTTAATTTAATTTAATTTACTTTAATTTAATTTAATTTTAATTTTAATTTAATTTATATTATTATTTTAATCTTTTAATTAAGAATTAAGTATTAATGAAGTGATTTATTTAGGGATTTTTAAATTAAAGAATAAAAATCTTCTTAAATAATATCCCTACTTTATAATTTCAATTTTTTTATAAATCTTCCAAAATTAATTAATTAATTAATTAAGGTTTACATTAATTATTCTTAAAATGATTGGTGGGTTTCTACCCTTAACCATTTAGGTCCCGATCATCCAAAATCAGCTTAAAATCAAATATTTTTCCCTTCCCTTTTGATTAATCCTAAAATTTTAATTAAGGGTTGAAAATTTTAATTACCATTTTGCCCTTCAAGCTTAATAATTCTATAAATCACTAAATTAAGCTCAAATGAACTTGAAATTTTTATGTGACCTCACTTACATGTCAATTAAGATATTAGAGGAGAAAATGTGATTTTTCTGTATTTAATTTATTTATGTAATTATTTTTAATGAAAAATAGGGGTTTTCAAGGAAAATTCAATAACATGACCAAGGAAATGTTTCTGTCCATAATAAAATTATGGAATGTTCCTAATGACCAGAGGACCACTTGGACCAATTTTGGTGATTTTTGAATTTTATTTTATTTATTAGAATTATTTTGAGTTCTGAAGCATTAATTAATTTTAAAATAAAATTAAAGTTGAAAAATGGATTTTATATTTTTCTTATATCTCTCTGACCTCAAGGAGTCCAGAGAAACAAATTTTATATTTTTATGATTTTTCTTTGATTTATTAGAATTATTTTAGTGAAAAAGCCGGAAAATACATTTTTTAATATTAAAAATTACATTAAGCCTTTAAAATTCAATATCTTATCCTAGGGACTTAAGAAAAATATTTGGTTTGTTCCTAAGTAATTAGAATTCAAAATGTAACATTTTTGGTGATTTTTAATATTTTTGTGATTTTATTATTTTTTAATTATTAAAAATATTAAAATAAGCTTAAAAATCAACCTTTTTAGAAAATTGTAATTTTAATTTTTTTAAATTCCTCTGATATCAGAGAAGCTCCAAAACCATTTTTGTGAATTTTTGAAAAGTATTTTGTGAGTTATGAATTTTTTAAAGTTTAATTTTTTTCATTATTACTTAAGAGGCTTAATCAACCCATTTGGTGTGGTTAATCAAGTCCAATTATTTTCAAATTTTTATTTGGTGTTCTCTTATCCCTAAAGGACAGTGGAGAATTGTTTTTAAGTTAATTTGATGAATGGTTAACCTTAATTAATTAAAGTTTACTTTTGGGTATTTAGGCCAATTAGGGTTGTTCAAAGTGAATTAACTCAAAAATTATTTTTCCTAGGCCTCTCTGGTCACAAGAAACATCACCAAATTTTCCTAGAATTTAATTCTCAACATGCTAATTATTGGAATTAAAATACTCAAAACAGCAACATGAATTTGAAAAATCAATAACTTCTCATAGGGATGACCTCTGACCTTGGAAAATTCAGGGAATGTTCCCAAGTTCAGAGGCTTTAAAAGCCCTATGGTCTCATGCATGGTGAATTTCCTATATGCATGGAGAATTAAAACAATGCAGAGAGTAAATAAATCATTAAAAATAAAATACTTAATGAAATTACATGATTTCTTTTTCACATTATTCTCCTCTGTTCACTGAGCAAGAGGGTATTTTTATTTTATTTTTAGGACTTTTCTACACAAAGTTATGAATTTTCAATGTTCTGGTAATTAAATAAATAAGAAAAATCCTAATTTCCTACTTATACATGTGGCGCCGTGTCAACCTCGGCGTCTCCGAAGCTCCACGTGTCGTCTTTTGATTCAGCGCCGCCATCTGACTGGGATGCCACGCGGCCCACGGTTCATGTCTCGTTGCTCCATCCGACACGATCCTAACTGTCTGCTCGATACACACGGGATCTGACGGCTCCTGGTCATCGTCTACGACTGGTGTGAACCCGTGACTGTCAAACTTCTAACCCTAATTTCTCACTCGATTCTCAACGGATTTTAGTGTTCTTACGCTCTATGGATTCATCTTGAAGAGACGAATACATCCATACGGTAAACATGCATCAAAATTGATTCAAACTAAATGGAGAATCTCTGGAAGCTCGGGAAGAAGAGTAAGTCCATACCTTTGCTCAAAGAAGTGAAGCTTCGATCTGAGAGTTGTGTCACGTTTGATTGGGTCCAAGCAAGCTCCAGATGAAGTCCCTTGGCCTGGTGAATTTTCTAGGTATGAAAGTGCCCACAGCCGATCACAAAGCTTGGAGGCTAGAAGCAATGGCTGGCCTGGAGAGGGGGCTTTTGCTGGTAAACTTCTTCTCTTGGTCTGGTGAAGGTGTAGGACCAATCAATTTGGGGATTGGCTCACTGTGGTGAAGTGTCCTGATTTTGGGCTTATATTTCAACTCTGAAATTGAGCTCACAGAGAGGAAATGGCAGGGGAATTTCAGTGGGGATCAAGTTCTCTATGTGTAGAGAGTGGTCTGGGATAATTTTGGCAGGGTTTCAGTAAGTTTTGGTTCAGCACCTCCTTTGGCCGAGAGGTGGTGGTGTTTAAATTGGAGAGGGTAGAGGGCCTCCCAGGGGGGTTTGAAGGCTGGGATCAGCTGCTCTGGTGAGGAGAAGAAGAGCTATGCTGTCCATTTGGATTGGGACAAGTCAACAAGGTGGAATTCCAAAATTTGGCTCCTCCCAAGGTCTCGGCCATGGTATTTTTCGACGATCCAGGCGGCTGGCCTGCAGGCATGGGTCACCCTCGGGTCCAGGTGGGTCAGGGCTGGAGGTTTGTGCAGTCAATTGGGCTTTGCCATGTGTAAAGGGGATGGCTTGGAATGGAATGGGGAAGAGGCCATTTTGGCTTAGTTTGGGTCAACCCATGGAAATAGGCTTGGTGCACCTCCCCAAGACCTGATTTTGAGCTTAGGAAATCATTTAGGTCAGCTTAGAAGGGGTAGTGAAGTCTCCATCCATGGTGAGGTGGCTAAGCATGGTTTAGTGTGTGACATGCTTAAGGTAAAAAAGGGTCTAAAAGGGTTTAAGAAAGAGATCCCCTCTCTTTCCATTAATGGTTTGGTGAGGTGGAAAGTAGATTCCATGGCTTTTATGGCTCCCATGGGGCTCATGCATGGCTTCATGGATCATATATGGCTTGGGAAAAGTTGTCTCACTTGCATGAGAAAGGGTATTGCAATTTTTTATGGATTTAAGGAGAATTGTCATAAGGCTTGATTTGGATTTATTTGGTGATGGATTTTAGAGTTTAGGAAGTGTTTTAAATCAAATGGATGATGATAGAGAATTGTCATGTGGGCTTTGGGCCTTTTGAAATCATTTTTGATGGGCTTTTAGGAAGGCTAAAGGGGATGAGCCTTTAGGTTTGAAAATGGGCTTTTGAATGGAAAAAATTGCAAAGGGCCATGCCAAATAAAATGTTGAGTTTTGTTTAAGGATTTGTCTTGAATGATTTGAAGCAAATTTGGGGTAGTTTAGAATTGAATTGGGTGGAATTTGGGTTCATTTGGTAAATGGGCCAATGTAGGTCAAATTGGGCTAACTTGGGCCAATGTTGGGCTAGGGTTGAAATTGATGTAAAGTTAATGTTGGGAAATATTTATGGGAGTGTTTCAAAGAGGTTTCAACTTTGTTTGGGCTTTGGTTTTGGTACTTGGGCTTATTTGGGTTAGGTTTGGGTTCAGGTCAAAATTGGGCTTTTTTGGTTTTGGGTTGAATTTGAGTGGGGTTTGGATCCAAATTTTGGGCAAATCATGTTAGTGTTTTGTTTATGAGGATGTTATGAAGGTTTGGAAAAGATTTGGGATCAATTGGAGTTGAATTGGGTCAAATTGGGTCAAGTTTAGGTCATGGGTCACAATTGGCTTTAGGGTCCAAATTGGAATTGAATCCAAATGTCAATCAAATTAGACTTATATTTGGTCTAAATTGATATTGGGGATATTTAATTGAAGTTTAGAATTGAATTGGACCAAAATTGGGGTCAATTGGGGAGGTTTGGTTTGACATTGGGTTCATTTGGGTTAAAAATGTGTCAAATTGGGTGTTTTGGCAAAAGTGTGGTATATTGACAAAATCCGCCCATGGTGTAGTTGAACAAAATGAAATTGGGAATATTTGGGATTTTTTGGAATTTTCTGGGAATTTTCTGAATTTTTGGTTTTTTTGGCTAAGAGGGGTATTTTGGGTATTTGAAGGGTATTGGGGGGTATTTTTGGAATATTTGGTATTTTTGGCTATGGATGATCAATTTGATTGGTGAGGAAATTTTTAGGGCTAATTTTGGGGAATTATGGGTGATTTGGAAATTTTGGAGGATTTGGGCAATTTTAAGGGCTTTTAGTAGGTTTCATAGGTATAGGGTCTCCGGGGTCAAAAATTGAAATTTTGGAAAAGAGAAGATTGATCAAATATGAGTGAAATGGAATCACTTTGATTGAGCCATGAATCCATATTAAGCCTATATGAGCCATGAGAGGACTCATTTGAGGCATTCACTATGTTGTTCCTAACCCTCTTAGCCAGGGGCTTAGGGGTTAAGGTCCATCCATATGAATCACCTAAATGAGTCAAGGAGTCAAGTTGGGTATGGGTGTGGTTTTAGTATTTGGATTGTGTGTGTTAGAGTGTAGAGTATGAGTGTAGTGAGTGTGTAAGTCAACCCTCACCAGACCAAGCTACCCAGGGTGGTCCTAAGGCCAAAGAGTCCTATTGGGAACTCATCCTTTAAACCTTCACTTTTGATTTCAACCCTCTAGGTGATTAGGGGTCTACAATCAAGCTTGTGGGGTTTACAGGGAGACAAGAAGTGGTTTAAATTTCTAAATGATGGGTCCCAATTCTAGTCCTCTAAGGGGGTCAAAGGAAAAGCCTAAGGCTAGATCCTAAGCACTAAAGAAGGAAGAGAAGACCTCATCAAAAATGAGGTCAACATACGTATACTTGCGTAGTATCCCATATTATAAAATCATATGTTTCATATCTAAATCATCAGCTCATTTACCGGACGATACCAAGATTTTGGCACCTTTGCATTTATCGGGGATCAAGTTTTTGGCACCGTTGTAGGGGAATATTAATTTAAATTGCATTTTAGAGAGAGTTAAGAAATTTTAAATTTTTACTTTTTTTGTTTTTGTTAGACTGTTGTGTTTTATTTTGTTTTATTGTTGTATGCGTAGTTCAGGTTCTGAAGGACTTGTGCCTTACGATTCTGAATTAGAAAGAACTATTAGAAAAATCAAAAAAATTAAAAATATAGAAAAAGATAAAATTATTCAAGAAATGGCCAATCATCAAGATCTAAATGCTGGTATCCATCAAGAATTAAGACCTTTAAGAGATTATGTTAACCCTACAATAGATGAACTTCGTGCAAGTATTCAAAACCCTACTGTAGCTACTAATTCTTTTGAGCATAAACCTGCTATTATCCAAATGGTGTCTAATAATCAGTTTGGGGGAGCAACAACTGAAGATCCTAATTTGCATCTTGCAAATTTTCTAGAGTTAGGTGCTACTTTTAAATATGATGGTGTTTCAGATGATGCTATTAGACTTAGACTATTTCTTTTCTCACTAAGGGATAAAGCTAAAATGTGGTTACATTAGCACCCGAATCAATTAGAACTTTGGGTGAACTGTCACAAAAATTTCTTGCTAAATATTTTCTACCATCTAAGACTGTTAAGTTGAGAAATGATATAACATCTTTTTGTTAGTTTGAAGGGGAATCAATATATGAAGCATGTGAAAGATTTAAAGATCTCCTCAGGAAATGTCCACATCATGCGATACCAGATTGGTTAATAATTCAAACTTTTTATAATGGATTAGTTGGATCTCCTAGATTAATCATCGATGCTGCTGCTAGTGGATCATTAATGTCTAAACCATTTTCTGATGCTTATGTTTTAATTGAAGAAATGGCTACTAATAATTTTCAATGGCCTTCTGAAAGGTTAAATCCTAGAAATATATCCAGTGTTTATGAAAATGATGCTTTTACAATGTTAGCAAATCAAGTTGCTGCTATATCAAGGAAGATAGACCAATTTTGGATGAATTTTTCTCAGCCAAATCTCATGATTGAATAAAATTCATTAGGCCAAATGGTTGATTCTTATTCTTCACCAGAAGTTGTGAATGTTATAATTAAACCTAACAACCCATATTCCAATTATTATAACCCAGGTTAGAAGAATCATCCAAATTTTAACTAGAATAATAATAATCAGGGTTGTGTTAATCAACAATGGGGGAACACTTAAGTAAACCCATTGGGGAATTGGAACAACCAAGGTAATAATAATAATAGATTAACTTATCCTTCAGGTTATAATAATGCTTTACAAAATAAGGAGAAGAAGTTGTCTATGGATGAAGTAGTATCACATATGGGAAATCAATTATAAATTCAAGGAGCAACCATCAGAAATATTGAAAATCAATAAGGACAAACTGCAAATGCCTTAAGTAATAGATCCCAAGGAATGCTTCCAAGTAATACTGAAGTGAATCCAAAAGAAAATAATAAAGAACAAGTGAAGGCAATTCAACTGAGAAGTGGAAAAGAATTGGAAGGTAGAGTTCAAAAAGAAACTGGAGTAGAGAAAGAAGAGATTGAAAAACTTAAAGAGGACGCTCCAAAAGGTTTTGAAAGACCTATTTCTCCACCTAAGGTTGATTTAGAGAAACCACCACCTCCATTTCCTCAGAGACATCGTCAACAAAAGTTGGATAAGCAATTTTTAAAATTCTTGGAGATATTAAAGAAGCTTACAATTAATATTCTATTTGCTGAAGCCCTAGAAAAAATGCCAAGATATGAAAAATTTATGATGGATATCCTTAATAAAAGGAGGATGTTTGAAGAAAATGAGACTGTTGCACTTAGTGAGGAGTGCAGTGCGATAATTTAGAAAAAGCTTCCTGAAAAACTTAAAGATCCTAGTAGTTTCACAATTCCATGTGCAATCGGAGAAAGATTATGTGGAAAAGCTTTACGTGATTTGGGTGCAAGCATTAACCTTATGCCTCTTATCAATATTCAAAAGACTGGTACTAGAGGAAATAACCCCAACTACTGTAACTCTGCAATTAGCAGATCATTCGATAACATATCCTAAAGGAGATATAGAAGATGTTTTGGTAAAAGTGGATCAATTTATTTTTCCTGTGGATTTCATTATGTTATATATGGATGAAGATAAAGAGATGCCCATAATTTTGAGGAGACCTTTTCTAGCTACAGACAGAGCCATGATAGATGTGCAAAAAGGGAAATTAACGATGAGGGTTAATGATCAGACTGTTACTTTTAATATTTCAAAATCGATGAAATATCCTGCTAGAGGTAAAGAAGATGAGTGTTATAGGATGGATGTTATATAATATTTAAGTAAATGTTATTTCAAATCAAATTATGAAGAGAAAGCTGAAGGAGAAGAATTTAAATATAAGCAAGAAGAGGAGTTATTTGATTTTGAAGATTTTCAAGAGGAAGATTTAAAGTTTGTTCATGAAAGTTTTGAACTTTCGGATATGACAGAAAAAGATAAATCTTATGGTCCATCAATTGAAAGACCTCCTGAACTTGAGTTAAAGTGCTTCCTGACATTTGAAGTATGTTTTTTTAGGTGAATCCTCAACCTTGCTTGTTATAATTTCCTCTCAATTAACTGAAAAATAAGAAGAGTGTTTCCTTGAAATTTTGAAGAAGCATAAGAAAGCCTTTGGATGGACAATTGCTAACATTAAAGGAATCACTACTTCAATTTATATGCACAGAATTCTAATGGAAGATAATTGCAAATCGCGGGTTGATCCCCAAAGGAGATTAAATCCTATTATGAAAGACGTTGTTAAGAAAAAAATTTTAAAATGGTTGGAAGCTGGAATTATCTACCTTATTTTAGATAGTGCATGGGTTAGTCTTATTCACTGTGTTCCTAAGAAAGGATGAGTAACTGTGACTTTTAACAAAAAGAATGAAATGATACCAACAAGACAAGTTACAGGGTGGCGAATATGAATTGATTATAGAAAATTAAACCTTGCCACAAGGAAATATAATTCTCCACTCCATTTTCTAGATCAAATATTGGATAGACTGGCTGGGAATAAATACTTTTGTTTTCTAGATGGATATACTGGTTACCACCAAATTAAAATTGCTCCTAAGGATCAAGAGAAAACTATGTTTACCAGTCATTATGGTACATTTGCTTTTAGAAGAGTGTCCTTTAGTTTATGTAATGCCCCTGCTACATTTCAGAGATGTATGATGGCTATTTTTTATGTTTAATTGAAAAAGGGATTGAAGTTTTTATGGATGACTTTTCAGTGTTTGAGATTTCATTTGAATCATGTTTAGAACATCTATCTAAAGTTCTAAAACACTGTGAAAAAACTAATTTGGTCCTTAATTGGGAAAAATACCAATTTATAGTAGCAGGAGGAATTGTTTTGGGACATCGGATTTCAGAAAAAGGTTTGGAGGTAGATCTTGCAAAAATTCAAGTTATATCTAATTTACCTTGCCCAATTAATGTAAGGGGAATTAGAAGTTTTTTAGGATATGCTGGATTCAACAGTGTTACATTAAAGACATTTCAAAGATTACAAAACCTTTATGCTGTTTACTGGAAAAGTATGCAATTTTTAATTTTGATGATGACCGTCGTAAAGCCTTTGAAACATTAAAAGAAAAATTAATCACTGCACCTGTAATAATTTCACCAAATTGGGAAAAACCTTTTGAATTAATGTGTGATGCTGGTGATTATGTTATTGGTGTTATTTTGGGTAAAAAATATGATAAAATTTTCAAAGTAATTTTTTATGCTAGTAAAACTCTTAATGAAGCTCAAATTATTTATACCACTACTGAGAAAGAGTTATTAGCTATAGTATTTGCCTTTAATAAATTTCGATCATATTTAATTGAACTAAATGTGTTGTGCATACTGATCATTCTACTATTAAATACTTAATGAAGAAAAATGATGCAAAACCAAGACTGATAAGATGGATTCTTCATTTGCAAGAATTTGATTTTGTGATAGTAGATAGGAAGGGTTCTGATAATCAAATTGCTGATCATTTGTCTAGGATTGAAATTGAAAAATCTCTCTGTGATATTGAAGAAATTAATGAACATATTCCTGATGAAAAACTGTTCACTATTAAAGAATGGCATGTTCCGTGGTATGCAGACATAAAAAACTTTATTGTTAGTAATATTATACCCTATGGCTTGACATATCATGAAAAGAAGAGATTTTTGTCCAATGCTAAGACTTAATTTTGGGATCACCCATTTTTATATAAACAAGGAAATGATCTTATAATTCAAAGATGTGTACCTTTGGAAGAGACTTATGAAATTATTCAAAAATGTCATGATTCTGATTACAAGGGACATTTTGGAAGTCATAAAAGTGCATATAAAATATTACAATCAGGATTTTATTGGCCTACAATTTTTAAGGATGTGATAGATGTCAGCGTTTAGGCAATACTTATAAAAGAAATGAGATGCCCCTCAATAATATGTTGGAAGTTGAAATATTTGATGTTTGGGGACTAGATTTTATGGGACCATTTACATCATCTTTCGGAAATGTTTATATTTTGATAGCAGCAGACTATGTTTCTAAATGGATTGAAGCTATTGCTTTACCTCGATGTGATGCTCAAATTATTGCAAAATTTTTAGAAAAGAATATATTTTGCAGATTTGAAATACCAAGAGTAATCATAACAGATGGGGGAAGTCATTTTAGAAATGCAATTATTGGGAAGTTAGCAAAGAAATATCATATTAATCATCACATTGTTACTACTTATCATCCGCAGACAAATGGTTTGGTTGAATTATTTAATCATGAAATTAAAAGAATACTAGAAAAAACAGTTAATCCAAATAGAAAGGATTGGTCAATTAAATTGGATTATGCTTTGTGGGCCTATAGGACTGCTTACAGAACATCTATAGGAATGTCCCCATATAGGCTAATTTTTTGAAAAGCTTGTCATTCACCTTTTGAACTTAAGCATAAAGCATATTGGGCTATTAAAGAGTTCAATTATAATTTGAAAGATGCTGCTGAAATGAGATTATTACAATTGAATGAGCTTAAAGAAATAAGGAATGAATCTTATGAAAACGCTAAGATTTATAAGGAAAAGATGAAGTTATGGCATGATCGCAAGATTCTTACTAAAAATCTTGTACCAGGACAACAAGTTTTGCTGTATAATGCTAGATTGAGAATATTTTCTAGAAAAATTAAGTCCAGCTGGATGGGTCCATTTATTGTGATAAAAGTTTATTCTTTTGGAGCTGTAGATATTCAAGATCATAAGACTGGAAAAATATTTAAAGTTAACGGACATAGACTAAAACCATATTTTTTAGTCCATAAATCTAAATCTGATGAGAATTTGATGTTGGGTCACTCGAAATGAGTTCTGGGTATGTTAGGCTGAAGATGTTAAAACAAGCGCTTTGTGGGAAGCAACCCATATTTATCGGTGTACTTTGCTTTATGTTTGTTTATTGTGTTTTGTTTGCTTTGTTTGGTTTATTTTTATATTTTTAGTGATAGTAATTTGGAGTTTTTAAACTTAAGTAGAGTTTATTTGACCTTAATTGATGATTTAGAGAAGTCAGAATGAAAATTTGGACACTTAGCAGATCTGTGCTAAATTGTGCACTGGCAGCTAAGCGCCGACTAGTTGGCTCTTAAGCGCCACAGTTATAAAAAACATGAAAAGTGTGGATCTAGAGGCCTAGATCATGGGGGAAAAGTTTTGGGAGTCTTTTTGGAGTTTCTAAACGTCTTGGGGCTGTTCTAACATTTCCTAAGTTTATAAGAAAGGACCTGACTTAAGAGAAACACTTGCCCCAAGTCCTATTTTCATTTCTGAAGTTTTAAGAAGAGAATTTTGAGTGCATCATGTCCTCCTGAGAGAATGAGATGAAGAAGAAGCAAGATTCTGACAAAAGTAAGTTCATTAGTGATAGTGCTAAAGAGTTATTTAATGGATATCTCGCTGTTAGTATTCAAGTTATTGCAAAAATGATTGCAAAAATTGAAGCTCGAGTGACTTCAATGGAAGGAAAGATCAATGATACTAACTTACATTTAGAACACATGGGATGACAACTTAAGATGCAATTCAATCATTCAAGGTACGTGGAAGAAATAGATAAGGCGATGTTTGTGAATAACAAATGGATTGAAGAAGATGATGTAAATATGAACAATTATCGAACGTTCTATCAAACTTATATTCCAGAAGGGTCAAATGAGAATAATAGTGGTTCGGGATATATTCCGCCTAATGGAGAATGGAATTAAGAGTGTTTTGTCTGTTTAATGTTCTTATGTGTTATGTTTAGTGTTCTTGTGAGTTCATGTTCGGTGTGTTTAGTGTTTTTATTTAAATATTAACTAAGCCTGATGATGTGATGGTTACATCCTAGAGATGTATACTTATCAGTTTGAGATTAATGTCTCTTGTATTTAGATAATTTCATCCTTTATTTTTTGATAGAAATTCTAGTATTGTATTAATTTATGTTTATTTTAATATAAGTTTGTGTTTTTGTAAAATTTGTGTGGAATCAATGGTTATTAAATTTTGATTTGGAGTATTGGAAGACTTGTAGGGAGAAATAACTATTTTGGAGTAATTAAGGGTGATTAACCAAGTGATTTAGTGCATATACCTTAATTATGAAAATTTGGGTATTGGCGGCTAAGCGCCAGATTTTGCGGCTAAGCGCCGAGAGTTCGCGCTTAGGCGCCAGTTCGCGAAAATTGGTTCCCAAAAGTTAAAAACCTGAAAATTGCCATTTTCTACCACCCCATCGTCTTCAACCCTCAGTTTACCGCGAAAGAGGAGCCTAGGGCATCATATTGTGGATTATTTAAGAGCTGATCTCAACAAAAATTGTTTGATTTGGATTCCTTGAGGTAAGAGCACTACTCCTAAGTAAAATTTTTTATTTTCACCATGTATTTTGAGAACATTATGAAAAATCTTAAAATCACTACTCATGGTGAAAATTTGAGGAAAAACTTGAGAAATTGCTTGGATTTAGTGAAAATATCTTTTGGAAGATAATTTAGCAAGTTTAGTTTGATTTTGGAATTTATGGTGAATCTTTCGTGAATTTTTAGAGATGGCTCCAAAGTCAAAGCATGCACAAGAAAGGACGAAGTTTGAATCTGACAAATTTGTTAGTATGAGGGCCGAGGAACAATAAGTCGATGCATTGCAGTCACGTAAGTTGATTCCTGAGCGTGTGTTTAGTAAGCCAGGAGAGTTGATTGAAGATATGATTGCTAGAAGAAACTGGGAGAATTACTGTTGCTTCTCCACTGTTGTTGTTGTTTCTATGTTTAGAGAATTTTATGCAAACTTTCCTGCTGCAGAAGAGAATCAAATGATGGTTAGGAGGCATGAGGTCAACTTTTCTTTTGGGGCAATCAATACTTTTTATGGACTACCTCCTGACATGTTATGTTTTCATTCTAACTATCATCCTTCGGAAGGGGAATTATACGAGATCATGGAATTTCTGACTGATGGAAGAGGATTATGGAAAATAACAAATGATAGAAGAGTGAACTTTCCTGCTTCCAAATTGAATGCCATTTCTAAGGCATGACATTATTTTATCTCATTTAAGTTGCTACCTTCGAGTCATACTAGTGAACTAACGAGAGAAAGAGCTGTGTTGAACCATTGTATTCAGTAAGGGAAGCCTATTGACATTGGAGGTATAATTTTTTATTATGTTTTGAACTGTGCTAGATCAACCATGACTGCAGGTATGTGATTTCCTTCCTTGATTCATTCACTATGTGAATGATCTGGAGTGAAGTTTGATAATTAGGAAGAGGTACATCAGCCATTGAGACCAATTACCAGTGTAAACGTTGGTGCTTACACTGTACATTCAGAGTTTGGTTAGAGAGGAGGATTTGGTAGGGATTCTACTATTTCTACTTCTGCTGCATCTACTTCTCGTGCAACTACTTCACGTGCTTCGTCATCTATTGATTCACAGACTGGTTTATTAAGAAAGATTTTGAAAAAAGTGAGTCTTACTCGAGAGCATCAGAAAGATATTGATGGTAAGCTGGATAATGTGGAGAGATATATTATAAAACATGATGAATATGAGGAGAGTTATCAGCAGTATTTGGATAGACTGATAAGAGGTGATTAGAGTGTTGAGATGCCACCTCATCCATTCTACATACCTTATGTGCCATCCAGGGATTGGAACGAGCAAGATGATGATGATGAGGATGAAGAGTAGATGTATGTTCTTTGTTTTAGTTATTGTGTTGTTATACTGTGTTACTGTGTACTTTATCTAGTGTTTTGTTTGATGATTGTGTTGTGATGTGAACCTTGATAGTATGCAGATTGTAGTTGTACTATTTATCTGTTATGCATATTTAGGTATTGTTGTTGTTTTATTGTGGATTTATATGTTGCTTTGTGACAGTGTGTAATAGTAAATGTTTTTTATGTGTATGTTATGTCAGAGTTTTAAATAGTGTGTACCTTAATTCAAAAACTGTTAGGAGATTATAAACCACTATTATGAACTTCTACTTAGGAAACTATATGTTTAAAATTTTTTCAAATTCCACTATCATTTGTTATCTGTATCAGTGTGTTATTTTAGTTGGTGTGTATTTGCTTTGAAAACCTCCACTACTGTACATGTCTTCTAAAATTTTTTACTTTTCTTATTAAAAAAAAAAATTTTTGAAAACGAAAAAAACTAAATTTGATTTCATTTTACTCTTGTTATTTAAATTGTTATACTTGCATATTAGGATATTAAAAATTCCTACAAGCATGATATATTAGACTTTATTTCTCACCCATATATCATTTCTTATGCTTAAATGTTTTATCTTAACTAAAAAACTAATGTTTGGGGGGGGATTTAAAAAAAAACAAAGATTTTCAAAAACCTAAAATTTTATTTGATTCTCAAGAATACTTAAAAATAAATCTTATTTTTGATTGAGAACAATTATGTACATGAAGTTATATTAGGGGAACAAAATTTTGAATATAGAAATGAATAAAAGAATTTAGTTAAAATTTATAGTAATCATTAAAAAGTTAAAGTTAAAATTTTCTTAATAAAGAAGTGTTAAATAAAGTTAAACTATCTTTAGTAAGAAGTTTTGTATTTTTGGATAAATAGAAGATTTGACTTTTATTCTTCAAAGCTTAAATTTCTTTTATTGAAGAGTAATTTTCAAATATTATTATTATGATTTTTAAGTGAAAGATGTATATTTGACCTTTATTTTAAATGGAATGGTGGAATTCAAAATCATTAAAGGCCTATCCAGATATAGTAATCCTTGCCTTATAAAAAAAAAGAAAAAGAAAAGAAAAATGTGAAAAATAGTATATGAAAAGGGAGGAGAAGCTTGAGGATTTAAGGGCTAAATAAAAAATTAGTTCCATACTTAAAGTTTAAGATATAAGTTTAGAGAAAATCTAATGCTTAAGGTTATAATATAGTAAGTAAAATTATTTTAAAATAAATATTTTTAAGTGAGAAAAATAAATGTTTGAATCATATATTTTGAAGAATTTACAAATATTTCTAAAATAGATAGAGACTTATATTTGTCATTTTTTTTACTTGAGGACTTTCTAAACTTTAAATTGCTTTTAATTACTGAATTTTTTTATAAATTGGACTATTCCATTTCTAGAACAAAATTTTGTTATCTTCTTAAGAAACTAATTACATAATTTACATGCTAAAATATTTTATGAGATTAACTGTCACTTGAGGACAAGTAACATTTTAAGTTTAGGGGATTTTGATAAACCTAAAAAATATAGTATTTTATGCACATTTTTATACCTATTTTTAATGATATTGCACTTTAAGGGAAGGTATTTTGTGTTTTTCTTGCAGGTATGATAAAAATGGATGGTTATGATGAAAGGAGCAAACTTGGATCAATTTTGGAGCAAAAATAATTAAAAATCAAAATTTTGGCACTAGCAGCTAAGCGCCGCTGGGCCGGCGC
Organism: Papilionanthe hookeriana x Papilionanthe teres; assembly: GCA_022702705.1. Taxonomy (NCBI): domain Eukaryota; kingdom Viridiplantae; phylum Streptophyta; class Magnoliopsida; order Asparagales; family Orchidaceae; genus Papilionanthe; species Papilionanthe hookeriana x Papilionanthe teres. The sequence goes on along the minus strand of CM040430.1, from coordinate 89,754,437 downwards.
TTAGCCGCCACAGTGAAAAACTGAAATTCAAATGAATTTAGCGCCAATTTCAAAGGGGATGGGATACAACTCTTGGTGGTAACTACCATAAATTCCTTTGGGCGGCAAGTTTGTATGAAGGGGTGCGTTCCTTGGTAGATACATTGAATCTGGACACATTTTGAAGAGACACCAAGGCACCTTTTGGTTTACTATTTAAAGGGAGTCTTAGGAAAGATTAGAGGAGGCTTTAGGAGGCTCTTCCACTGCATTTTGAAGGGTACTTCCATTGTTCTTCCACTGCATTTTAAGAGTTTTTATTAAGAGTAGGAGTAGAGAGTAGAAAGGAGAAAAGGGTCGGAGTGAAGTCTTCTTCTTCCCACTTTTTTTCTTTCTTTTAGTTTAGTTTTTATTGAAGTCTGAAGTCTGTATTCTGAGTCATCGGAGTTGGGAGACTTGCTCTGAGGAGTAGTTTGGTGAAGAATCAAAGTTTCGGAGGAACTTCCTTAGTCTTGTGGAGAGGATTTTTAGATAAGTGTTTACTTTTAATCTTTTTATTAATACTTCTTTCGTTTGTTATTTTTCTTATTGTTTTTAATTTTAAATCAATGTATTTTTGTATTTTCCCAATGCATTCTGAGTCGTTTACTTTATCTTTTTCTTTTTTAAATGGAGAAGTAATTAATTTATAAAGAATTGTTGTGGAAAGTATAAGTGTTTAAAAGTTGGAAGAAGTTGTGAAGATTGTTTCTGAAAACTTTGTTTACTTCTTAATTTGGCCTGTTAAGTTGTAGAATATTTAGAGATTATGTAAGTTCCAATGCAGTATTGTCTCATAAAAGTTAGTATGAATCACATGTATATATGGGTGAGAATTGTATTTCATATAATTGAATGTAATATTAGAAGATATTTTTATGAAAGGGCGTAAAATTAGAAAATTTTAGAGTGACAGGCTAAAACACCCTAATTTGGTTTGAAATTTTGAGTTTTGTTATGAGAAGTTAGCCCCCAGGTGGTGGGAATTGAGGGAACTCTAGAGTGAGAGACTGGTAACTTCCCTACCTAACCATGTTCAAAATAATAAAAATTTCAAATTAACTTATGTTCTTTATAAAACCAAGTAAGGGTAAAGAATACATTTGCTTCTATCTGTCACAACAAATTTAAATAGTTCCACAACAATACTTTAAGAATTATTACTACTTCATAAATGGAAAGAAAAAGATATTCTAGTTAATAGTATTTTACATCCAGTGTTATTAGTTGTTATAAATTTAATTTCATTGCTTAACATTTTATTAAGGAAATTTTAAAAGACAAATCAACTTTCAAAACTTTTCAAAATCAAGACATACTTTTTCAAAAATAATTAAAGGAAGTAAAAAGATAATTTTCTGATTTCTTTAAAAATTTTCATATTTTCCCTGTGGGTTTGATATCTCTGGATTTAATCAGAAAGTCCTATTGTTGACCTCATTTTTGATGAGGTCTTCCTTTTCTTCTTTTTAGTGCTTAGGATCTAGCCTTAGGCTTTTCCTTTGACTATCTTAGAGGACTAGAATTGGGACCCGCCTTTTAGAAATTCAAACCACTTCTAAACTCCCTGCAAACTCCACAAACTTGACTATAGACCCCTAATCACCTAGAGGGTTGAAATCAAATATGGAAGTTTAAAGGATGAGTTCCTATAGGACTCTTTGGCCTTAGAGCGCCCCTGGGTGGCTCGGTGCAGTGAAGGGCCGACATACACTACACTTACACACTACATTTCCACACACTTCCTAAAACCACACCCATACCCAACTTGACCTCCCGACTCATGTAGGTGATTCACATGGATGGTCCTTAACCCCTAAGCCCTCGGGCTAAGAGGTTAGGAACAACATAGTGAATGCCTCAAATGAGTCCTTTCATGGCTCATATGGGCTTGAAATGGCTTCATGGCTCAACCAAAATGATTTCACCCCACCCAAATTCACCCAATCTTCAATTTCCCAAATTTTCAATTTTTGACCCCGGGACCCTACACCTACTAAACCTACCCAAAACCTTGAAATTACCCAAATTTTTGCAAAATCTCCAAATTACCTAAAATTTTCCAAAATCAATCCCAAACACCTCCAAATCACTCAAATTGATCATCCATACCCAAAAATACCAAAAATTCCAAAAATACCCCCCAATACCCTCCAAATACCCAAAATACCCTTCTTGGCCTAAAAATCCAAAAATTCAGAAAATTCCCAGAAAATTCCAGAAAATCCCAAATATTCCCAATTTCATTTTGTCCAACTACACCATGGGCCAATTTTGTCAATTTACCCTACTTTTGTCAAAACCCCCAAATTGACCCATTTTAACCCAAAGTGGACCCAATGTCAAACCAAACATACCCAATTGACCCCAATTTTGGTCCAATTCAATTCTAAACTTCAATTCAACATTCCCAATACCAATTTAGACCAAATCCAAGTCCAATTTGATTGACATTTGGATCCAATTTCACTTTGGGCCTTAAAGCCCAAATTTGGACCCATGACCCAAACTTAGCCCAAACTAACCCAATTCAACTCCAATTAACCCCAAATCTTTTCTAAACCTTCCTTAACATCCTCATAAACAAAACACTAACATGATTTGCCCAAGATTTTGACCCAAACCCCACTCAAATTCAACCCAAAATCAAAAAGCCCAATTTTGACCTAAACCCAAATCTAACCCAAATAGGCCCAAACCTCAAAATTAAAACCCAACCAAAGCCAAAACCTCTTTGAAACATTCCCATAAACATTTCTTAATATTTATTTTACATCAATTTCAACCCTAGCCCAACATTGGCCCAAGTTAGCCCAATTTGACCTACATTGGCCCATTTACCAAATAAACCCAAATTCAACCCAATTCAAACCCAAACCACCTTAAATCTATTTCAAGTTATTCATGAAACATCCCTAAACCAAAACCAACAACTATTTGGCCCAAACCTCTACAAAAATTCCCATCCATGAACACATCCTTAAACTTAAAAGCCCACTTCCCTTAAACCTTCTTAAAAGCCCATTTCCTTCAAAATTCAAAAGCCCAAATCTACCCTAAAGCCCACATGACATCTCCATTTGTCATCCATTTAATTAAATCCATTACCTAAGTCCTAAAGTCACCATCAAATTATTCCAAATCAAGTTTCATACAAATTTCCATCAAAACATCCAAAATTCTTAAAACCCTTTTCATGAAACAAATCAACCTTTTCCCAAGCCAAATGAAGCCATGAACAAGCCATTCTCAAGCCACATGAAGCCATGAGGGCTTTGACTTGTCATTAGTCCATTTATGGCAAGAAGAGGGGTTCTTTCTTAAACCTCCTTTAACCCTTTTTACCTTAATCATGTCACACACTAAACCATGTTTAGCCACCTCATCATGGATGGAGACTTCACCATTCCTTCTAGGCCGACCTAAATGATTCCCTCAGCTCAAAATCGAGCTTGGAAGGGTGCACCAAGCCCAAAATGGTGGGTTGACCCAAACCAAGCCAAAGTGAGCCTTCTCCCATTCCATTTAAATCAAACTCCTTTACACATGTCAAACCTCGATTGCCTACACTAAACCCCAGCTCCGACCCACTCGACCAAGATGGTGACCATTGCTCGGCCGGCCGGCCACCGGGCCGCCGGAAAACACCATGGCCGAGAGCTCACATGTGAGCCAACATTGAAAGTCTCACTTGCTGAGCTGCCCCATGCCTAGTGCTCACCATGGCTGTTCTTCTCCTCACCGAGCAGGCTGATCCCAAGCCCTAACTCCCTCCGAGAGGCCTTCCACCCTCTCCTATTTAAACTCCACCCCTCTCGGCCATGGGAGAGCCGAAACAAAAACCTTAAGGAAACTCGCCAAAATCACTCCGGATCACTCTCTACACATAGAGCACCCGATCCCCACCGAATTCCGACTCCAATTTCTTCTAGGCGAGCCCGATTTTGAGCTCAAACTTTAGCCCAAAACCAGGACACTTCTCCACGGTGAGCCAATTCCCAAATTGATTGGCTCTACACCTTCACCGGACCCGGGGAAGGTGTCCACCACCAAAAGCCCCATCTCCGAGCCACCCAGGTTGCTCCGGCCTCCAAGCTTTGTGATCGGGCTTGGTCGAAATCATATCCGGACAATTCACCGGACCGGGAGACTTCATCCGGAGCTTCGTCGGGACCCAATCGAAGGTGCAACAACTCTCGGATTGAAGCCACACTTCTCCGAGCCAAGGTATGAGCTAACTCTTCATCCCGAGCTTCTGAAGATTCTTCATTTCGAATGCCTTAGTTTCAATGCATGTTAGCCGTATAGATGTATTCGTCTCTTCAAGACGAATCCATAGAGCATAAGAACATGAAAATCCATTGAGAATCGAGTGAGATCTTAGGGATTTAGTGTGGACGGCTCTCGGGTGAGAACACTTGGGGACGATGAACGGATGCGCGTCCATTCGATACACGCGCGCACGGACGGCCGAGGATTGCGTCGGACCGGGAGACGGTACGAGAACCGCGGGGCCCGGGCTGCCGACTCGGGTGGCGGCGTCGAATGGGAGCGCGACGCGTGTGCGTTCGGAGGCTGCCGAGGTTTCGTCGGCGCCGCGTGGATAAATAGAAAATTAGGGTATTTTCTTATTTATTTAATTCCCTAAACTTCAAAAATCCATATCTTTGTGTAGAAAAATCACAAAAATAAAATAAAAATACCCCTCGCTCGAGTGAACGGAGGAGAATAATGTGGAAAAGAAATCATTTAATTTAATTAAGTATTTTATTTTTTATGATTTATTTACTCTCTGCATACATTTAATTCTCCATGCATGTATACAATTCACCATGGCATGAGACCATAGGGCTTTTGAAGCCTCCGAACTTGGGAACATTCCCTGAATTTTCCAAGGTCGGAGACCATCTCTGTGAAAAGTTATTTATTTTTCAAATGCATGTTGCTGTTTTGAGTATTTTAATTCCAAAAATTAGCATGTTGTGAAATAAATTCTAGAAATATTTGGTGATGTTCCTTATGACCGAGAGAACCCTAGGAAAAATAGGACTTGAGTTAATTCACTCGGATTAACCCTAATTGGCTTAAACACCCAAAATAGGTCTTTAATTAATTAGAGTTAACCAGGTATCAAATTGACTTGAAATCAATTCTCCACTGAACTTTAGGATCAGAGGAATCCACCATAAAAATTTGAGGTCAATTGGACTTGGTTAGCCCCACTAATTGGGTTGATTAAGCCACTTAGCCATTTTAAACTTTAAAAATTCATAACTTTTAAAATACTTTTTAAAAATTCACCAAATTGGTTTTGGAGCCTCTCTGATATTAGGGAACCTAAGAAAATTAAAATTTCAATTTTCTAAAAAAGTTGATTTTTAATAATATTTTAATATTTTTAATAATTAAAAAATAATAAAAATCACAAAAATAATAAAATTCACCAAAATGTCACATTTTGAATTTTAATCACTTAGGAACAAATCCCACATTTTTCCTAAGTCTATTTAGTGAGATATTAAATTTTAAAGCCCTAGGGTAATTTTAAAATTAAAAAAAATGTATTTTCTAGCATTTTCACTAAAATAATTATTATAAATCATAGAAAAATCAAAAAATTACAAAATTTGATTCTCTGGTTTCCTTGATATCAGAGAGATTTTTGAAAAATATAAAATCCATTTTTCAACATTTATTTTATTTTTAAATTAATTAACACTCCAAAACTCAAAATAATTATAATAAAAATAATATAATTCAAAAAATCACCAAAATTGGTCCAAGTGCTTCTCTGGTCATTAGGAATGTCCCCTAATTTTCTTAAGGACAGAAACTTTCTTTTGGTCATGTTATCAAATTTTCCTTGAAAATCCCTATTTTCCACCAAAAATAATTACATAAATAAATTAAATACAGAAAAATCACATTTTCTCCTCTCATGTCTTTATTGACATATGAGTGAAGTCACATAAAAATTTCGGGTTCATTTGAATTCAATTTAATGAGTTATGAAATTATTAAGCTTAAAGGGTAAAATGGTAATTAATCTTTAATCCTTAATTAAAACTTTAGGTTTAATAAAAAATCAACAAGTAAAATATTTGATCCTAATCTGATTTGGATGATTGAAACTTAAATAATTAAAGGGTAGAAACCCATTAAATAATTTTAAAATGATTAAACCTTAATTAAATAATAGATTAAATTTGGAAGAATAATAAAATTGGAATTATTAAAATAAGGGATCTTTATTAGGAAGAGATTTATTCTTTAATTTAAAAATCCCTAAATTAATTATATCAACTAATACTCAATTTTTAATTAAAATGATAACTCAAATTTAAAATATTAAAAGACTTAATTAAATTATTAAACTCTTTTGAAATTTCAATTAAAATTAAAAATAAATTAAATTAAAGATAAATTAAATTAAATTAAATTAAATAATTAAAATCAAATTAAATTAAATTAAACAATTAAATTAAATTAAATTAAATTAAATAATTAAATTAAATTAAATCAAATCAAATTAATTAAATACCAAATCAAATTAAATTGAACTATGTTAAATTAAATTAAAACTCAAATTAAATTAAATTAAACTAAATATAAAGCAACTTGAACACTATTCCAAATTTAAACCCTTTAACTTAAATCAAATCATTTGAATACTAATTTACCCTTGAAAGCTTTGATTATTATAACTCCTAAATGAAACATTAAATGGAGTGTTACTTCACTCATAGGATATTCAAATGTCCTAGTTCATCGAGCAAGTTAACAAGACTTGAAAACCTCGGACGATCGATTCATTTATATAATTAAATTCATTTGGACTTAAAATAATCCTAGAAATATTGAAAAGATGTTTAAGATCCTTCTTAAGCACTTCCTCAATATGATAGGATATTTATAAGAACAATTGAATTTGATTATTCTTTGATGAAGAAAATCGTCCTTAAACCAAAACCCAAAGAACCTAGACGTCATAGGAGATGACTAGCTATAGGATTAGGAATTTGGTAGAAAACCATAACCTTTCCCTTAGCTTTACCTAGGAACTTGCTTAAATATTCTAATTGTGTTCTAAGTGCAGCTTGGGATGACGGGAAGACCCTCCAGGTACGCTTTTATTTTATTGCAATTTACTTTCTTGCAATTTACTTTCTTGCAATTTACTTTATTGCAAATGCATTTTACTTTTCTTGCATGATAAAACAAGCTGTTGCATGAAAACCCACACCTTTAGGATAGCCCCTAAAACTGAAACCAAAATTAAGTTAAAAGTCATTGCAAGATAAAATTCACCGCCACAACATTTCAAAATATAAAACAACTCAAAATTTAATCACAAACGTGAACACAAAACTACAATTGCAACTAAACTAAAACGCCTCGTTGGATGATCGGGAATACCTCGGATGATGTAACCTACGTGTTGCTAACGGGATTTCCCACGGTCTAAATGAAAGTGTGGAACTCATTCGATTGAGTTTAGCAAATTCATCCGGACTAAGTGAATCCGATAAAAATAATGATGCCGGAAGGATGGAACCGTGGGATCTTAACCGGTGTCGTTATAATCAACTTTAAGATTTGTTTTAAATAAAACATAAAAAAAAACACACTGGAAATTAAGATTTTCTCTAAACCAAAACACTTTTCTCAACTCCCGATTTATGATTTCTAAAACTAAACCTCTCGCAACAACAAGGAGCTCGGAGCATGGTGGGCGAGCACGACCATCGTCATCGTGAAAACCCGAGTCTACTTCAGCAAAACTTTCCTAGAATTAAAACAACCAAGCCATAGGACTTCGAGGTAGCTTGCCTAGTGCAACATAAATCCTCAACTCTTCGTTAGGCATTTGCATTGCAAATTAAGCCCTAACCGGTCTTAGGATTCCGAGGTAGTCGTCCGATACGACAATAAACCCTCACATCTTCTAGTGCTATTTATTTGATTTTATCATACAAATATAAGCCCTAATTAATTGAAATTGGCAAGATTGAAATACCAAATAAACATTAGGACTTTCCTAAATTCAAGACAAACAATAGGATAGTCGGGAAATTATCGAAGTTCACTTCGAATCAGTGATTTCTCCTACCTCTCTTCCTTTGGATTCACAAAACAAAATGTTCCAAAAATTTGATCCATTCCCTATTGAAACTCCAAAATTCAATCTTTGAAAACCTTAAACTTTGAAATTCTTGAGAGCAGAATCATTGATTATTATCGAGAGTTTTCTTAGGTGATTCCCGTCACTTAAGATGTAATTAACTATAGGGGCTTGCCCTTATAGGGAATTTTAAAGAACCCGAGTAATATAAACCCTGTTTAATGTTTTCATATTAAGCGAGGAAACTTGTCGGCTTATAAAATTGGTTCGCGGACCAAACGGATGTCACTAATCTTCTAGTTTATTTGATCAAGCCCCACCATCAAGCGATGTGTCTATCCTTAGGGATAGATACACGGTTTGTGGTGCGGTGCTCGTTTATATAAACTATTTGGGATGTGAGGTCGGTTTAATTTCATATCTTAAAACCTTCAAATTTAAAATTATTTTCAAAATCAAATACTACTTTTCAAATTATTTATTTTAATTAAATTAAAAATTCGCCGACAGATTTCTGTTAGGCGACCCCTCTTCAAAATAAAACACGACCTAAAAATATGCCGACACCTATATTACTTGATAAACGATAAGTATACTTGCGTAGTATCCCATATTATAAAATCATAAGTTTCATATCTAAATCATCAGCCCATTTACTGGACAGTACCAGTTTTTGGCGCCGTTGCATTTATCGGGGATCAGTAGACTGTCAAGGAGAAAAAATTTTACCTCCAATTAACAGGCGTTTCTTGAAAAAAAATATATTGCAACATGAAAATGATGACTTGTATATAAACCTGGAAAACAATGAATAAAATAACAAATAAAATTTCTGATAATCGATGTCTTTCTTTGAACATTTCTTTCTATTCATATAACATGTGTTTGTGAACATCATTCTTATACAACAATGAATTTAATATTGACAAATTAAGTGGACACTTGGTTTCTTATGCTTCCATTAACCTGTTGTTTATAGGAAAATGTCGAACAACAGAATCATATTCACTTCTCAAAGTGGTATGTATTTAACATTGGACCGCTGATGCATCGAGAAAGGATCAAGGGATATTGACATGACACAGATCAAACTGTTATATAATGGGCCATTGTTGTCTAGTGTTGATAAAGGGGAATCTGAAAGGGAATTTCCTGTGCTAGAGTTCAGGACCCGATGACTAGACATCACTGAAGAAAAAGTGAAACTAATGGTTCAGGAAAGAAAACTTCCCTCTGGAAGATTAAGTCAATTGTAGTGATACCCGAATGTTTATGCTTATGATTTAGATATGAAATTTATGATTTATAATATGGCATTCTACGCAAGTATATGTATCGTTTATCAAGTAATATAAATCTTTTTGATTAAGCCCCGAGATATTGAACCAACAGGGAAATGTGTAAAAATTTAAAGAAATAAGAAAAATAAATTTTTACTTTTTAATTAATTTTTGTAAGTATGTTTTATGGATTTAATTTCAAAAAGTTTTTTTTTGATATTTTAAATAACAAGTTAAGCAGGAAATAAAATTATCAATATTCTAAAAACAATATAAAAGTTATATGAATCAAATATCATTTTCCTTCTTCAATGAATCGGTAATAACTATGGATATTTATGTTGTGCAAGTATTTAGATGTATTGTGCCAAAAAAGAGCAATTATATTCTTTACCCTTACTTGGTTCTATAAAGAAAATTAGTTAATTTAAAAATTTGAAATTTTTTAGATGGGTTAGGTAGGGAAGATACCAGATCTCACTCTAGAGTTCCCTCTCATCCCTTCACCTGGTGGCTAATATCTCATAACACAATTTAAAATAACAAGCCAAATTAGTGGCTTTAGCCTGTCACTTTAAATTCCTCTTATTTTACTCTCCAATAAAGCATATCTCCCTATATATTTGCATTAAATCATATGGACCACAATTCTCACCCATATAATCCCATGTGATTCTTTCCAATTATTGTTTGAGACAATACCGCATTGGATCTTACATAATATCACAACAAATTTTAACATCTTAATTGGCCAAATCAAGAAGTAAATTAAGTTCAAAGAATTAAATCATCACAATTTATTCCAGCATTAAAAACTTATACTTTCCACAATATACTTCCATAATTTAATTACTTCATCATCTAAGAAAGAAAAAGATAAACTAAACTACTTAGATTTCATGAAGAAAACTCTAACAAAACTTGATATGAAAGCATAAAACATAATGAAAACACAACAATCTTACTAAAAAACAATGTGTAAAAACAAAGATAAATACTTATATGAAAATCCTCTCCACTAAACTCTGGAAGTTTTTTTGGAATTTTGCTTTCCACAATACAACTCTAGTGACTCTAATAAAGACTTTAAACTTCAATGAAAACTAGATATAAGGATAAAAGAAAATTGGTGTGAATAAGGCTTAACACAAACTTTTATTCCTTTCTTACTCTCTACTCTCTGCTACAGAAAAGAAGAACTCTAAATTACTAACTACTACTCTCTTCAACTCACACTAATAACCACTCTCTAATAATACACACACTAACAACGACAACCCTTTTTTTAAAATTTTCCAAAAGGTGCCTTGGTGCCTCTTCAAATCATGTCCAGATTCAAGGTATCCACCAAAAGATGCATCCGTTCAATCATATTTGCCGCCCAAAGGAAGTTCGAAATCACCGCAAAAATTTTCTTCAAACACCCTTTGAAAATGGCACCAAAATTGATTTAAATTCAATTTTTAAATGTGGTGCTTAAACACCAACACATTGGCGCTCAGGCGTCAAAGGATAAATTTCTCAAACTTCCGAATTATGCTCCAAATTTGGTCTTTTTTCCATCATTTCATTATAATTAATCGTTTTCATCATACCTACAAGAAAAATACAAAATACCTTCCATTAAAGTGCAATATCATCAAAAATATGTATAAAAATTTGCATAAAAACACTATATTTTAGGTGCATTATAATCCCCCAAACTTAAAATGTTACTTATCATCAAGTGACTCCTAATCATAAAAGTTTTAACATGCAAATTATGTAAATGAGTTTCTTTAGGAAGGTTTCAAAATTTTGTTCTAGAATTGCAATAATCCAATTTAGAAAAAAATTTGGTAAATAAGACCAATTTAAAGTTTAGACAGTTCTTAATTAAAGGATAATGAAAATATAAGTTTCTATCTAATCCAGAAATACTTGTTGATTTTTCAAAATATAGGATTCAAACATTTTATTGTTCTCACTCAAAAATTTTAATTGAGAATAATTTTACTTACTATATTATAACCTTAAGTTTTAGATTTTCTCAAAACTTATATTTTAAACATTAGGTATGGAACCAAATTTTGATTAGGCCCTTAAATCCTCAAGCTTCTCCTTCCTTTTCACATACTATTTTACAATTTTTTCTCTTTTTCTTTTTCTTTTCTTTATCTTTTCTTTTCTTCTTTCTTTTTTTTTTAATAAGACAAGGATTACTATATCTAGATAGGCCTGTAATGATTTTGAATTTCACCCTTCCATTTAAAATAGAAGTTCTGATATGTATGTTTCACATAAATATCATAATAATGGTGTTGAAAATTATTTCTCAATAAAAGAAATTTAAGCTTTGAAAAATATAAGTCAAATCTTCTATTCATCCAAAAATACAGCATTTCTTACTAAAGATAGTTTAACTATATTTAACATTTCTTTATTAAGAACATTTTAACTTTAAATGTTTAATTATTACTATAAATTTTAACTAAATTGTTTTTTTTCTTTGACTAAAAAAAAACCAAATTCTTTTATTCATTTCTATATTCAAAATTTTATTTCCCTAATATAACTTCATATAAATAATTATTTTCAATAAAAAACCGAATTTATTTTAAGTATTCTTGAGAAAAACTAAAATTTTAGTTTTTTGAAAAATTTATTTTTTAAAATTCCCCCCTAAACTTTAATTTTTAGTCAGGATAAAAACATTTAAGCACAAGAAATGATACATGAGTGTGAATTAAAAACTAAAATAACATGATTGCAGGAATTTTAATATCATAAATATGCAAGTATAACATTTTTAAAGATAAACAAAAGTAAAAAGAAACTAAATTCAGTTTTTCATAAAATCAAAATTTCAAAAGACTTCTACAGTAGTGGAGGTTTTCAAAGTAAATACACCTCAACTTAACATAACTAAAATCACAACAATACTAAATAATAATTGGTAGTAGATTTTGAAAATTTCTAAACATGCAATTTTCAAATATTGGTTTTTAATAGTGTTCTAAATTTCCGAACAAATTTGGAACTAATTTATACTCTATTAAAAATTCAAACACTAAATAACACTAAATACACATTTAAAACATTTACTACTAGACACATATCACAAATTACATTATAAAACATTAATTTATCACATAAACATCTGAATGTGCATAAAAAGAAATAGTCCAACTATGCTCTATACAAAATTAGAGTTCATACATAAATACATCACATAAAAATTAAACATCACATCAAATATAAATACATATAAAAAAGCATAACTACACATAAGAAATCACAAAACTGAACAAACTAAACACAACAACTCTACTCATCATCCACATCATCATCTTCTTTAGCCCTTGTTGACCTCATTTCTGATGAGCTCTTCTCCTCTTCTTTTTTAGTACTTAGGATCTAGCCTTAGGCTTTTCCTTTGACTGTCTTAGAGGATTAGAATTGGGACCCACCACTTAGAAATTCAAACCACTTTTCAACTCCCTGCAAACTCCACAAACTTGACTATAGACCCCTAATCACCTAGAGGGTTGAAATCAAATGTGGAAGTTTAAGGGATGAGTTCCTATAGGACTCTTTGGCCTTAGGACTACCCTGGGTGGCCTGGTCTGGTGAAGGGCTGACTTACACACACACTACACCTATACACTACACTTTCACACACATCCTAGAAACACACCCATACCTAACTTGACCTCCTGACTCATAAAGGTGATTCACATGGATGGTCCTTAACCCCTAAGCCCTTTGCTAAGAGGGTTAGGAACAACATAGTGGATTCCTCAAATGAGTCCCTTCATGGCTCATGTGGGCTTGATATGGCTTCATGGCTCAACCAAAATGATTTCATTCCACTTATAATTACTCAATCTTCAATTTTCCAAATTTTCAATTTTTGACCGCCGGGGCCCTACACCCGTCTAACTTACCCAAAGCCCTTGAAATTACCCAAATTTTTCAAAATTTCCAAATCACCCAAAATTCCCCAAAACCATTCCTAAACATTTCCTCACCAATCCAGTTGATCATCCATAGCCAAAAATACAAAAAATTCTAAAAATACCTCCCAATACCCCCCAAATACCCAAAATACCCCTCTTGACCCAAAAATCCAAAAATTCAGAAAATTCCCAGAAAATTCCAGAAAATCCCAAATATTCCCAATTTCATTTTGTTCAACTACACAATGGGCCAATTTTGTCAATTTACCCCACTTTTGTCAAAACCCCCAATTTGACCCAAACCTAACCCAAACTAACCCAATTCAACTCCAATTAACCCCAAACCTTTTCTAAACCTTCCTTAGCATTCCCACAAACAAAACACTAACATGTTTTGCCCAAAATTTGGACCCAAAGCCCACTCAAATTCAACCCAAAACTAAAAGGCCCAATTTTGACCTAAACTCAAACCTAACCCAAATAAGCCCAAACCCCAAAATCAAGACCCAACCAAAGCCAAAACCTCTTTGAAACACTCCCATAAACATTTCCCAAAATTTATTTTACATCAATTTCAAACCTAGCCCAACATTGGCCCAAGTTAGCCCAATTTGACCTACATTGGCCCATTCACCAAAGAGGTCCAAATCCAACCCAAACCTAGCCCAAACACTTCAAATTTATTCCAAATCATTCATGAAACATTCCTAAACTAAATTCAACACTTATTGGATCCAATCATTTGCAAAATTCTCATCCTAAAATCAAAAAAAACCCACTTCCATAAATCATTTTAAAAGCCCATCTAAAACCATTTCAAAGAGCCCAAAATCTACCCTAAAGCCCACATGACATTTCCATTTGCCATCCATTTAATCAAAGCCATTCCCTAAGTTCAAATCAATCATTAAATGGTTCCAAATCAAGCCATATGCCAAATCCCATCAAATCACCCCTAAATTACCAAAATTTCCAAATTCCATTTTCATGAAATTGACTAAGCCATACCCAAGCCCAAATAAAGCCATGAAGCCATCCTCAAGCCCCATGTAAAGCCATGAGAAGTTTGACATGTGACCATCCCATAAATGGCAAGAGGAGGAGCCTCTTTAAGGATTCTCTTAAAGGTGATTAAACCTTTTCATGCTTCCCCTAAACTATGTTTAAACTTAAACATGCTTGGATAGTGACTTCTCCCTGCTAATCTAGCTGACTCACTTGACCTCCCTCTGCCCAAATTAGAGCTTGGAAAGGTGCACCCAACCCAAACCCATAGGATGACCAAATTGAGCCTAAAAGAGCCCCTTCCCCATTCCATTTTGAATCAAGCTTTCTACACATGGCCACCCTCCATTGCTTGCACCATTGTCAACCCCTGACCCTCCCGATGACAACGATGACCGACCACGGCCAGCCGACCACCACTGTACCACGGAAACCACCCGACCGAGAGCACCCATGTGAGCCAAACTTTGGAATTCCACCTTGCTGAGTTGCCCCATGCCCAATGGCCATCATGGTTGTTCTTCCCTTGACCTAAGCAGCTGATCCCAAGCCTTAAACCCCCCTGGGAGGCCCTCCACCCTCTCCTATTTAAACCTTACCTCCTCTCGACCATGAGAGGTGCTGAACCAGACCTTACTGAAACCCTGCCAAAATTGCTCCAGACCACTCTCCATACTTAGAGCAGTTGATCCCCAGTGATAATTTGCCCTAATCCCCACCAACAAAGCCCAATTTCTCAGCCAAAATTCCACCCAAAATCAGGACACTTCTTCACACTGGACCAATCCTCAAATTGATTGGTCCTAGACCTTCACCAGACCAAGGGAAGCAGTCCACCAGCAAAAGCCCCCTCTCCAGGCCACCCATCTGTTCCAGCCTCCAAGCTTTGTGATCGGGCTTGGTCGAAATCCTACCTAGGCAATTCACCAGACCAGGAGACTTCATCTGGAGCTTGCTTGGACCCAATCGAAGGTGACACAACCCTCAGATTGAAGCCACACTTCTCTGAGCAAAGGTATGAGCTAACTCTTTATCCCGAGCTTCTGTAGATTCTCCATTTCAAATGCCTTAATTTCAATGCATGATCACCGTATAGATGTATTTGTCTCTTTAAGACGAATCCATAGAGCACAAGAACACGAAAATCCGTTGAGAAATGAGTGAGTTCTTAGGGTTTTAGTGTGGATAGCTCTCGGGTGAGAACGGCTGGGGACGATGAACGGATGCCGTTCATTCCATACACGCGCGGACGGACGGCTCAGATCGGGTCAGATCGGCAGATGATACGCGGAAGGTGGGACCCGGGCTGCTGACTCAAGTGGCGGCGTGGAATGGCTGCGCGACACGCGGCATTTCGGAGATGCCTAGGATGAGTCAGCGCCGCCGTTTTAAATAGAAAATTAGGGTATTTTCTTATTTATTTAATTCCCTAAACTTCAAAAATGCATAACTTTGTGTAGGAATATCAGAAAAATAAAATAAAAATATCCTCTTGCTCAGTGAACAGAGGAGAATAATGTGGAAAAGAAATCATTTAATTTCATCAAATATTTTATTTTTAATGATTTATTTACCCTCTGCATTGTTTTAATTCTCCATGCATATAGGAAATTCACCATGGCATGAGACCATAGGGCTTTTGAAGCCTCCGAATTTGGGAACATTCCCTGAATTTTCCAAAGTTAGAGGCCATCCCTATGAGAAGTTATTGATTTTTCAAATTCAAGTTGCTGTTTTGAGTATTTTAAATCTAATAATTAGCATGTTGTGAAATAAATTCTAGGAAAATTTGGCAATGTTTATTATGACCAGAGGAACCTAGGAAAAATAGGTTTTGAATTAATCCACTTGGAATAACCCTAATTGGCTTAAACACCCAAAATAGGTCCCTAATTAATTAGAGCTAATCATACATCAAATTGGCTTGAAATTAATTCTCCACTGACCTTTAGGATCAGAGGAACCCACCATAAAAATTTGAAGTCAATTGGACTTGGTTAGCCCTACTAAATGGGTTGATTAAGTCATTTAGCCAATTTAAACTTTAAAAATTCATAACTTTCAAAATACTTTTCAAAAATTCACCAAATTGGTTTTGGAGCCTCTCTGATATCAGGGGAATTTAAGAAAATTAAAATTTCAATTTTCTAAAAAAGTTGATTTTTTGTATTATTTTAATATTTTAATAATTAAAAAATAATAAAAATCACAAAAATAATAAAATTCACCAAAATGGTACATTTTGAATTTTAATCACTTAGGAACAAACCCCATATTTTTCTTAGGTCTATTTGATGAGATATTAAATTTTAAAGCCCTAAGGTAATTTTAAAATTAAAAAAAATGTATTTTTTAGCATTTCCACTAAAATAATTCTAATAAATCAAAGAAAAATCAGAAAATTGTAAAAATTGATTCTCTAATTTCCTTGATATCAGAGAGATTTTTGAAAAATATAAAATTCAATTTTCAACCTTCATTTTATTTTTTAAATTAATTAATACTCCAAAACTCAAAATAATTATAATTCAAAAGAATATTAAATTTTCCTTGGAAATCTCTATTTTCCACCAAAAATAATTACATAAATAAATTAAATACAGAAAAATCACATTTTCTCCTCTCATGTCTTTATTGACATATGAGTGAAGTCACATAAAAATTTCAAGTTCATTTAAGCTCAATTTAGTGAGTTATGAAATTATTAAGCTTGAAGGGGCAAAATGGTAATTAAAATTTTAACCTTTAATTAAAACTTTAGGCTTAATAAAATTAAAGAGTAAAATATTTGATCTTAATCTGATTTGGATGATTGAAATTTAAATAATTAAAGGGTAGAAACCAACTAAACAATTTAAAAATAATTAAAATAAACCTTAATTAAATAATTGATTAAATTTGGAAGAATAATAAAATTGGAATTATTAACATAGGGATATTATTAGGAAGAGATTTGTTCTTTAATTTAAGAATCCCTAAATTAATCATCTCAATAATATTTAATTCTTAATTAAAATGATAATTCAAATTTAAGAATTAAAATGTTAAAAGACTTAATCATTAAATTAAATTAAAGTTAAATTATTTAAATTAAACCCTTTTAAAATTTGAATCAAATTAAAATTAAAAGTAAAATTAAATTAAAATTTAAATTAAATTGAATTAAATAAAATTAAATTAAATCAAATTAAATTAAATTAAATTAAATCAAATTAAATTAAATTAAACAAATTAAATTAAAAAAATTAAATTAAATTAAATTAAATCAAATCAAATTAAATTAAATTAATTCATATCAAATCAAATTAAATTGAATTAAATTAAATTAAATAATAGAATCAAGTTAAAATTAAAATCAAGTCAAATTAAATCAAAATTGAAACTAAACTAAATTAAATTAAATTAAAGTTAAATTGAATTGAATTAAAAAAATAACATCACCTAAGACATAAAGAAATTCAAATTAAAGCAACTTGAACACTATTCCAAATTTAAACCCGATAACTGAAATTAAATTAAATCAGAAACCATTTGAACACCAATTTGCCCTTGAAAGCTTTGGTTATCATAACTCCTAAACAGAACGTTAAATGGAATGTTACTTCACTTATAGGATATTCAAATGTCCTAGTTCACTGAGCAAGATAACAAAACTTGAATTCTTGGACGATTAATTCATTTGTATAACTAAATTCATTTGGACTTAAAACAATTCTAGCAATATTGAAAAGATGTTTAAGATTTGTCTTAAGCACTTCCTCAATATGATAGGATGTTTATAAGAACAACTAAACTTAATTGTTCTTTGATGAAGAAAATTGTCTTCAAACCAAAAAACACAGAAACCTAGATGTCATAGGAAATGACTAGCTATAGGATTAGGAATTTGGTAGAAAACCATAACCCTTCCCTTAGCTTTACCTAGGAACTTGCTTAAATATTCTAAATTGTGTTTAAGTGCAGTTTGGGATGACGGGAAGACCCTCCAGGTACGCTTTTATTTTGTTGCAATTCACCTTATTGCAATTTATTTAATCGCATCGCACTTACTTTTCTTGCATGATAAACAACTGTTGCATGAAAACCCACACCTTTAGGATAGTCCCTAAAACTGAAACCAAAACTAAATTAAAAGTCATTGCAAGATAAAATTCACCGCCACAACATTTCAAAGTATAAAACAACTCAAAATTTTATCGCAAAACAGAATACAAAACTACAATTACAACTAAATTAAAACGTCTTGTTGGATGATCGGGAATACCTCGGATGATGTAACCTACGTGTTGCTAACGGGATTTCCCACGGTCTAAATGAAAGTGTGGAACTCATTTAGTTGAGTTTAGCAAATTCATCTAGACTAAGTGAATCCGATAAAAATAACGATGCCGGAAGGATGGAACTGTGGGATCTTAACCGGTGTTGTTATAATCAACTTTAAGATTTGTTTTAAATAAACTATAAAAAAAAACACTTGGAAATTAAGATTTTCTCTAAACCAAAACACTTTTCTTATCTCCTGATTTATGACTTCTATAACTAAACCTCTGCAACAACAAGGAGCTCGGAGAATGGTGGGCAGCACGGCCATCGTCATCAGCAAAACACGAGTCTACTTCAACAAAACTTTCTTAGAATTAAATAACTAAGCCATAGGATTTCGAGGTAGTTTGCCTAGTGCAACATAAATCCTCAACTCTTTGTTAGGCATTTGCATGATCATGTCATGTAAATTAAGCCTTAACCGGTCTTAGGACTCGAGGTAGTCGTTTGATACGACATAAACCCTCACATCTTCAAGGCTATTTGTATGATTTTATCATACAAATATAAGTCCAAATTAATTAAAATTAGCAAGATTGAAATACTAAATAAACATTAGGAATTTCCTAAATCCAAGCCAAACAATAGGATAGTTGGGAAATTACCGAAGTTCGCTTCGAATCTGTGATTTCTCCTACCTTTCTTCCTTTGAATTCCCAAAACAAAATGTTCCAAATTTGATCCATTCCCTTTTGAAATTCCAAAATTCAATCCTTTGAAAACTTAAACTTTGAAATTCTTGAGAGCAGAACTACTGATTATTATCGAGAGTTTTCTTAGGTGATTCCCGTCACTTAAGATGTAATTAACTATAGGGGCTTGCCCTTATAGGGAATTTTAAGAACCCAGGTAATATAAACCCTGTTTAATGTTTTTATATTAAGCAGGGGAACTTGTCGGCTTATAAAATTGGTTCGCAGACTAAACGGATGTCACAAATCTTCTAGTTTATTTAATCGAGCCCCATCACCAAACAGTGTGTCTATTCTTCGAGATAGATACACGAGTTTGTGATGCGGTGCTCATTTATATAAACTATTCGGGATGTGAGATCAGTTTGATTTCATATCTTAAAATTTTCAAATTTAACATTATTTTCAAAATCAAATACTACTTTTCAAATTATTTATTTAAATTAAATTAAAAATTTGCCGACAATTTATGTTAGGCGACCCCCTTTTGTCAAAATAAAACACACAACCTAAAAATAATGCCGACAGCCCTATCTCTGGATGGCACATAAGGTATATGAAACAAATAAGGGGGCATCTCAACACTGTGATCACCTCTAATCACTCTAACCATGTAATGTTGATAATTCTCCTCATATTCATCATGCCTAACAATATACCATTCAATATTCTCAATCTTACCATCCATATTTCTTACATGCTCTCTGGTAAGACTCACATTCTTCAAAATCTTCTTCAATAGTCCAGTTTGTGAATCACTATATGATGATGCTCTAGAAGTAGTAGCACAAGAAGTAGAAGTAGCAGAAGCAGAAGCAGAAGCAGTGGAAGTTCTAAGTCCTCCTCTCCAGCCAAACTCTAAATTTATAGTGTAAGCACCAACATTTACACTGGTAATAGGTTTTAATGGATGAAGATCTTGCTCCCATGTTTCAAATTTAGCACTAGATTGCTCACAAATCGATTGAATTAAGGATGGAAATCCCATACTTGAAGTATTAGTAGATCTAGCACAGTTCATTACATAGTCAAAAATAATAGCCCCTATATCAATAGGCTTTCCTAACTGAATACAATGGTTTAGAACTGCTCTCTCCCTTGTAACTTCACTATTATGACTTTAAGGCAACAACTTAGATGAGATAAAATAATGCCATGACTTTGAATACTTTGAAATGGCATTCAACTTAGAGGCTTGAAAATTTACTCTTCTTTCATTCCAAAAATACCCCCCAATACACTCCAAATACCCAAAATACCCTTTTAACCCAAAAAATCCATAAATTCCAAAAATTCCCAAAAAATTTAAGAAAATCTGAAATATTCCTAATTTCATTTTGTTCAACTACACCATAGGAAAATTTTGTCAATTTAACCCACTTTTACAAAAACCCCCAAATTGACCCATTCTTAACCCAAGTGGACCCAATGTCAAACCAAACCAACCCAATTGAACTCATTTTTTATCTAATTCAATTATAAACTTCAATTCCATATCCCTAATATCAATTTAGACTAAATCTAAGCCCAATTTGATTAACATTTGGATCCAATTCCAATTTGAAGCTTAAAGCCCAATTTTGGCCCATGACCTAAACCTAGCCTAAACCGACCCAATTCAACCCCAATTAACCCCAAATCTTGTCCTAAACCTTCCTAATATCCCCAAAAACAAAACACTAACAATATTTGCCCCAAATTTTAACCTAAATGCCACCCAAACCTAACCCAAAACCAAAATCCCCTATTCTGGCCTAAACCCACCATAAACCCAAATGGGCCCAAATCTCAAAATCAAAGCCCAACCAAAGTTGAAAACTCTTTGTGAAACTCCCATAAATATTTCTAAATATTAAATTTACATCAAATCTAACCTTAGCCCAACCTTAGCCGAGGTTAGCCCAATTTGACCCACTTTGGCCCCTTTACCAAAAAAGCCCAAATTAAATCCAATTTCACTCTAAATGATACCAAATCTTTTCTAAAATGTTCATGACACATCCATAAACTAAACCCAACATTTATTTGGCCCAACCCCTTACCAAATTTTCAACCAAAAGTTCATTTCAAAATCTAAAAGCCCACTCAATTAAAGCATTTAAAAGCCCACTTCCACCAAATCCTTAAAGCACAAAATCCATTCCAAAGCCCACATGAAATTTCCAATCATCACCCCTTTGATTTATATCATTCGTAAAGATCCAAATTAATCATCTATTTTTCTAAATTAAGCCTCATGACAATCCCCATTAAAGTTATAAAAAATGCCAATATCCTTCTTCATGCAAATGACTTGACATTTCCAAAGCCAAATGAAGCCACAATGGAGTCATTCACAAGCTGCATGAAACCATGATAGCTTGGCCTGTCGGCATATTTTTAGGTTAAGTGTTGTATTTTTGAAAATGAGGTCGCCTACAGAAATTGTAGGCGAAATTTAAATTTTAAATTTAATTTAAATATATATATAATTTAGAAAGTAGTATTTGATGTTGAAAATAATTTTAAATTTGAAAATTTTAAGATATGAAATCAAACCGATCTCACATCCCAAATAGTTTATATAAACGAGCACCGCACCACAAACCGTGTATCTATCCCTAAGGATAGACACAGTGCTTGATGATGGGGCTCGATTAAATAAACTAAAAGATTTGTGACATCCGTTTGGTCTGCGAACCAATTTTATAAGCCAACAAATTCCCCTGCTTAATATGAAAGCATTAAACAGGGTTTATATTACCTGGGTTCATCAAGATTCCCTATAAGGGCAAGCCCCTATAGTTAATTACATCTTAAGTGACGGGAATCACCTAAGAAAACTCTCGATAATAATCAATAATTCTGCTCTCAAGAATTTCAAAGTTTAAGTTTTCGAGGGATTGAATTTTGGAATTTCAATAGGGAATGGATCAAATTTGGAAGATTTTATTTTAGGAATTCAAAGGAAGAAAGGTAGGAGAAATTACAGATTCGAAGCGAACTTCAGTAATTTCCCGACTATCCTATTGTTTGGATTGAATTTAGGAAGGCCCTAATATTTATTTAATGTTTTGATCTCGCCAATTTTAATTAATTAGGACTTATATTCGTATGATATGATCATACAAATAGCCTCGAAGATATGAGGGTTTATGTCATACTAAACGACTACCTTGGAGTCCTAAGACCGGTTAGGGCTTAAATTACATGACATGATCATGCAAATGCCTAACAAAAGGTTGAGGATTTATGTTGCACTAGGCAAACTACCTCGAAGTCCTATGGCTTGGTTATTTAATTCTAAGAATGGTTTTGCTGATGTAGATTCAAGTTTTGCTGATGACGATGGATGTGCTGCCCACCATGCTCCGAGCTTCTTGTTGTTGCAGAGGTTTAATTTTAGAAGTCATAAATCAGGAGATGAGAAAAGTGTTTTGGTTTAGAGAAAATCTTAATTTCTAAGTATTTTTTATGTTTTATTTAAACAAACCTTAAAGTTGATTATAACAACACTGGTTAAGATCCCACGGTTCCATCCTTCCGGCATCGTTATTTTTATCGGATTCACTTAGTCCAGATGAATTTGCTAAACTCAACTGAATGAGTTCCACACTTTCATTTAGACCGTGGGAAATCCCGTTAGCAACACGTAGGTTACATCATCCGAGGTATTCCCGATCATCCAACAAGACGTTTTAATTTAGTTGTAATTGCGGTTTTGTGTTACGTTTGTGATTAAATTTTGAGTTGTTTTATATTTTGAAATGTTGTGGCGGTGAATTTTATCTTGCAATGACTTTTAACTTAGTTTTGGTTTCAGTTTTAGGGACTATCCTCAAGGTGTGGGTTTTCATGCAACGGCTTGTTATCATGCAAGAAAAGTAAGTTCGATGCGATTAAATAAATTGCGATAAGGTAAATTGCAATAAAATAAAAGCGTACTTGGAGGGTCTTCCCGTCATCCCAAGCTGCACTTAAAACACAATTAGAATATTTAAGTAAGTTCCTAGGTAAAGCTAAGGGAAGGGTTATGGTTTTCTACCAAATTCCTAATCCTATAGCTAGTCATTTCCTATGACGTCTAGGTTCTTGTATTTTGGTTTGAGGACGATTTTCTTCATCAAAGCACAATTAAGTTTAGTTGTTCTTATAAACATCCCGTCATATTGAGGAAGTACTTAAGAAGAATCTTAAACAACTTTTCAATATTACTAGAATTGTTTTAAGTCCAAATGAATTTAATCATACGAATGAATTAATCGTCTGGGAATTCAAGTTTTGTTATCTTGCTCAGTGAACTAGGACATTTGAATATCCTATAGGTGAAGTAACATTTCATTTAACGTTCTATTTAGGAGTTATGATAACCAAAGCTTTCGAGGGCAAATTGGTGTTCAAGTGGTTTATGATTTAATTTAAATTAATGGGTTTAAATTTGGAATAGTCTTATGTGATGTTCTTTTTTTTAATTAACTTTAATTTAATTTAATTTGGTTTAGTTTTAATTTTAATTTAATTTAATTTGATTTGATATTAATTTTAACTTGATTTTATTATTTTAATTTAATTTAATTTAATTTAATTTGATTTAATTTAATTTGATATGTTTTTAGTTTAATTTTATTTCATTAATTTAATTTAATTTTAATTTAATTCAATTTTAATTTGATTTGTTCAATTTAATTTAATTTAATTTATTTGATTTAATTTAATTTAATTTTTAATTTAATTTTATTCTTAATTTTAATGATTAGGTGCTTTAACTTTTTAAAACTTGAATTTGAATTATCATTTTAATTAGGAATTAAATATTATTGAGATGACTAATGTAGGGATTTTTAAATTAAAGAACAAATCTCTTCCTAATAGTATCCCTATTTAATAATTCCAACTTTATTATTCTTCCAAATTTAATCAATTATTTAATTAAGGTTTATTTTAATTATTTTTAAATTATTTAGTAGGTTTCTACCTTTTAATTATTTAAATTTCAATCATCCAAATCAGATTAAGATAAAATATTTTACTCTTTAATTTTATTAAACCTAAAGTTTTAATTAAAGGTTAAAACTTTAATTACTATTTTGCCCTTCAAGCTTAATAATTCCATAACTCACTAAATTGAGCTTAAATAAACTTGAAATTTTTATGTGACTTCACTCATATGTCAATAAAGACATTAGAGGAGAAAATGTGATTTTTCTGTATCTAATTTATTTATATAATTATTTTTGGTGGAAAATAGGAATTTCCAAGGAAAATTTAATAATATGACCAAGGGAAAGTTTCTGTCCTTAAGAAAATTATGGGACATTCCTAATGACCAGAGGACCACTTGGACCAATTTTGGTGATTTTTTGAATTATATTATTTTTATTATAATTATTTTAAGTTTGGAGTATTAATTACTTTAAAAAAAATAAAATAAAGGTTGAAAAATGAATTTTATATTTTTCAAAAACCTCTCTGATATCAAGGAAATCCGAGAATCAATTTTTTACAATTTCTTGATTTTTCTATGATTTATTAGAATTATTTTAGTGGAAATACTAGAAAATATATATATTTTTAATTTTAAAATTACCTTAGGGCTTTAAAATTTAATATCTCACCAAATAGACCTAAGAAAAATATGGGGTTTGTTCCTAAGTGATTAAAATTCAAAATGTGACATTTTGGTGAATTCTATTATTTTTGTGATTTTTTTTATTTTTTAATTATTAAAATATTAAAATAATACCAAAAAATCAACCTTTTTAGAAAATTGAAATTTTAATTTTCTTAAATTTCCCTGATATCAGAGAGGCTCCAAAACCAATTTGGTGAATTTTTGAAAAGTATTTTGAAAGTTATGAATTTTTAAAGATTAAATTGGCTAAATGGCTTAACCTACCCATTTAGTAGGGCTAACCAAGTCCAATTGACTTCAAGCTTTTATGGTGGGTTCCTCTAATCCTAAAGGTCAGTGGAGAATTGATTTCAAGTCAATTTGATGTATGGTTAACTCTAATTAATTAGGGACCTATTTTGGGTGTTTAAGCCAATTAGTGGTTATTTTAAATGAACTAATTCAAAACCTATTTTTCCTAGGGTCCTCTGGTCATAAGAGACATCACCAAATTTTCCTAGAATTTATTTCACAACATGCTAATTATTGGATTTAAAATATTCAAAACAGTAACATGAATTTGAAAAATCAATAACTTCTTATAGGGATGGCCCCTGACTTTGGAAAATTCAGAGAATGTTCCCAAATTCAAAGGCTTCAAAAGCCCTATGGTCTCATGCCATAGTGAATTTCCTATATGCATGGAGAATTAAAATAATGCAGAGGGTAAATAAATTATTAAAAATTAAATACTTGATGAAATTAAATGATTTCTTTTCCACATTATTCTCCTCTGTTCACTGAGCAAGAGGGTATTTTTATTTTATTTTTCTGATTTTTCTACACAAAGTTATGCATTTTTTAAGTTTAGGGAATTAAATAAATCAGAAAATACCCTAATTTTCTATTTATCCACGCGGCGCCGCGTCAACCTCCGCAGCTCCGAACGCACACGCGTCGCCTTCTGATTCGGCGCCGCCATCCTACTCAGCTCTCCAGGGGCCCGCTGTGTCGTTCCATCTCCTGATCCGGCGCAATCCTGGTCGTCCATCCGCGCGTGTATTAAATGAAAGGCATCCGTTCATCATCCCCAAGCGTCCTCACCCGAGAGCCATCCACACTAAATCCCTAATATCTCACTCAATACTCAATGGATTTTCGTGTTCTTATGGTCTATGGATTCGTCTTGAAGAGACGAATACATCTATACGGTGATCATGCATTGAAATTAAAGCATTTGAAATGGAGAATCTCCGGAAGCTCGGGATGAAGATTTAGCTCATACCTTTGCTCAGAGAAGTGTGGCTTCAATCTGAGGGTTGTGTCACCTTCGATTGGATCCCAGCAAGCTCCAGATGAAGTCTCCTGGTCTGGTGAATTGCCTAGCTATGAAAGTGACCACAGCCGATCACAAAGCTTGGAGGCTGGAACAACTGGGTGGCCTGGAGATGGGGCTTTCAGTGGGAAACTTCTCCTCTTGGTCCAGTGAAGGTGTAGGACCAATCAATTTGAGGATTGGCTCACTGTGGCAAAGTGTCCTGGTTTTGGGTGAAATTTCAATTGAGAAATTGGATTCTGTCAGTGGGGATTAGGGCAAATTGACACTGGGGATCAACTGCTCTAAGTATGGAGTAAAGTTTGGAACAATTTTGGCAGAGTTTCAGCAAGGTTTGCGCAACTCTCCTCCATGGCCGTGAGGGGGTCGGGTTTAAATCAGAGGTGGTCGGAGAGCCTCGCGGGGATGGCCAAGGGTTGGGATCAGCCTGCTCGCGCATGGGAAGAACAGCCATGGTGGCCATTGGGCATGGGGCGGCTCGACAAGGTGGAATTCCAAAGTTTGACTCCTCCCAAGGTCTCGGCCATGGTGTTTTCCGGCGACACAGTGGTGGCCGGCCGAGCACTCGGTCACCATCTTGTTCAAGTGGGTCAGGGCTGGGGTTTAGTGTAGGCAATTGGCAAATGTCATGTGTAAAAGGCTTGGATTAAAATGGAATGGGAGAGGGCTCATTTTGGCTCAAATTGGTCAACCCATCCCTTTGGGCTAGGTGCACCACCTAAGGCTTGGTTTAGGTCGAAGAGAAAGTGATTTGGCTCAGCATAATCAGTAGGGTCAAGTCACCATCCAAGCACAATTAGGCCTAAGCATGGTAAAGGGGAATCATGGGAGTGGTTAATCACCTTTAGGAATTAAGGAAAGAGTCTCCTCCTTTTGCCTAAAATGGCATGGTGACATGTAAAGAGGCTCTCATGGCTTTCATGTGGCTCATGCATGGCTTCATGGCTCATCTTTGGCTTGGGAAAAGTTAAGTCAATTTCATGGAAATGGATTTAAGAAAAATTTGGTATTTTGATGGTAATTTGTATGGGGCTTAATTTGGAATGGCTTCATGATGAGTTTTTAAAACTTAGGGATTGATTTTAATTAAGGGTATGATGTAGAGCAATTGTCATATGGGTTTAGCATGAAATTTGGGCTTTTAGGAAGGTTTCATGTAAGTGGGCTTTTGGTTTCAAAATGAATTAATGGATGGGAATTTTGTGAAGGATTGGGCCAAACAAATGTTGGGTTTAGTTCATTGATGTGTCATGAGTGATTTGAAATGAGTTTGGAATGATTTGGGTTTGAATTGGGTTGGATTTGGGCTTCTTTGGTAAATGGGCCAATGTAGGTCAAATTGGGTTAACTTGGGCCAATGTTGGGCTAGGGTTGAAATTGATGTAAAATAAATGTTGGGAAATGTTTATGGGAGTGTTTCAAAGAGGTTTTGGCTTTGGTTGGGTTTTGATTTTTGGGTTTGGGCTTATTTGGGTTAGGTTTGGGTTTAGGTCAAAATTGGGCCTTTTAGCTTTGGGTTGAATTTGAGTGGGGTTTGGGTCTAAATTTTGGGCAAATCATGTTAGTGTTTTGTTTTTGGGAATGTTAAGGAAGGTTTAGAAAACATTTGGGGTTAATTGGAGTTGAATTGGGTGAGTTTGGGTTAGGTTTGGGTCATGGGTCCAAATTGGGCTTTATGGCCAAAAGTGAAATTGGATCCAAATATCAATCAAATTGGACTTGGATTTGGTCTAGATTGGTGTTGGGAATGTTGAATTGAAGTTTATAATTGAATTGGACCAGAATTTGGGTCAATTGGGTAGGTTTGGTTTGACATTGGGTTCACTTAGGGTTAAAATGGGTCAAATTGGGGGTTTTGACAAAAGTAGGGTAAATTGACAAAATTGGCCCATGGTGTAGTTGAATAAAATGAAATTCAAAATATTTGGGATTTTCTGGAAGTTTCTGGGAATTTTATGAATTTTTGGATTTTTGGGTCAAGAGGGGTATTTTGGGTATTTGGAGGGTAATGGGAGGTATTTTTGGAATTTTTGGTATTTTTGGCTATGGATGATCAATTTGAGTAATGTGGGAATTCTTGGGATTAATTTTGAGGAATTTTGGGTGATTTGGAAATTTTTTGAAAAATTTGGGTAATTTCAAGGGTTTTGGGTAGGTTAGGCGAGTGTAGGGTCCCGGGGGTCAAAAATTGAAAATTTGGGAAATTGAAGATTGGGTGAATATAAGTGGAATGAAATCATTTTGGTTGAGCCATGAAGCCATATCAAGCCCACATGAGCCATGAAGGGACTCATTTGAGGCATCCACTATGTTGTTCCTAACCCTCTTGCCGAGGGCTTAGGGGTTAAGGACCATCCATGTGGATCACTTTCATGAGTCAGGAGATCAAGTTGGGTATAGGTGTGTTTTCTAAGATGTGTGTGAAAGTGTAGTGTATGAATGTAGTGTATGTGTAAGTCAGCCCTTCACCAGACCAGGCCACCGGGGCAGTCCTAAGGCCAAAGAGTCCTATGGGAACTCATCCTTTAAACTTACACATTTGATTTCAACCCTACAGGTGATTAGGGGTCTATAGTCGAATTTGTGGAGTTTGCGGGGAGTTAAGAAGTGGTTTGAATTTCTAAGTGGTGGGTCCCAATTCTAATCCTCTAAGATAGTCGAAGGAAAAGCCTAAGGCTAGATCCTAAGTACTAAAGAGAAGAAGAGAAGACCTCATCAAAAATGAGGTCAACAAATGGACCCCCAATAGGTGTGGTGAGCTGACGGAGCGCACCGCACGTATTGGTGTTGACCGAAGCAATCAACAAAACCAACACAGATGACCAAGTGACAAACTTAGGACGAAGTAGAAGAATTTCCGTCGGGGAGTGTCGAGTATATCTGCGAGGCCGGAGACCCACGAACTCTCGGCGGGGAAAGGGAAAGGAGGTGAATCCCAAATCACATGATGCGGGGAATTTCGATTTAGATTTCATTTTGTTTTAGTTTAAGTTTTGATGTGTGAGCTTAGATTTTAGTTTGAGTTTCAATTTAAATTGAAGTTTTGTTATGATTAATTTGAAGGGATTTGATTTGAAATGCAAATTGAAATTTTGTGGTTTTAGATGTAACATCTTCAACCTCAAAAGAAAATTGAATTGATCAGATTGAATCATTGCAATGAGGAGAGATCTTAGAGCAATACGGTATTGGATGTAAAATTCTTAACCTCAAGATTTTGATTTTGATGTATTTCATTGCAATAGGGAAAGAATCATAAAGCAATGCAGTCTCGGATGTGAAACCCTCAACCCCAAAAGTTTAAATTTTGATGTATTTCATTGCGATAGGGAAAGAATCCTAAAGCAATGCAGTCTCGGATGTAAAATCCTCAACTCCAAAAGTTTGATTTTGATGTATTTCATTGCGATAGGGAGAGAATCCTAAAGCAATGCAGTCTCGGATGTAAAATCCTCAACCCAAAAGTTTGAATTTGATGTATTTCATTGCGATAGGGAAAGAATCCTAAAGCAATGCAGTCTCGGATGTAAAACCCTCAACCCAAAAGTTTGAATTTGATGTATTTCATTGTGATAGGGAAAGAATCCTAAAGCAATGCAGTCTCGAATGTAAAATCCTCAACCCCAAAAGTTTGATTTTGATGTATTTCATTGCGATAGGGAAAGAATCCTAAAGAAATGCGATCTCGGATGTAAAATCCTCAACTCCAAAAGTTTGATTTTGATGTATTTCATTGCGATAGGGAAAGAATCCTAAAGCAATGCAGTCTCAGATGTAAAATCCTCAACTCCAAAAGTTTGAATTTTATGTATTTCATTGCGATAGGGAAAGGATCCTAAAGCAATGCAGTCTCGGATGTAAAATCCTCAACCCCAAAAGTCTGAATTTGATGTATTTCATTGCGATAGGGAAAGGATCCTAAAGCAATGCAGTCTCGGATGTAAAATCCTCAACTCCAAAAGTTTGATTTTGATGTATTTCATTGCGATAGGGAGAGAATCCTAAAGCAATGTAGTCTCGGATGTAAAATCCTCAACCCAAAAGTTTGAATTTGATTTATTTCATTGCGATAGGGAAAGGATCCTAAAGCAATGCAGTCTCGGATGTAAAATCCTCAACTCCAAAAGTTTGATTTTGATGTATTTCATTGCGATAGGGAGAGAATCCTAAAGCAATGCAGTCTCGGATGTAAAATCCTCAACCCAAAAGTTTGAATTTGATGTAGTCATTGACTTTGCAAAGATTTGTAGTGCTGATTTAAAAAGTGTGGAATTTTGGTGTTTCGAGAATTTCATGAAAGTTGTAAAAGACTTTCATGAAAGGAAATAGATTAGGAGGGAATATGTAGATGTTACATATCCCGTTCAAAAGAGTTGATCGGAAGTCACTGGTTTGGATTGGATATAATTCCTCGCCATCAGATTTGATCCGTGTCAATGGAATCAACCGCTTCCATCCCAGACAAGGGAAAGAGTAGAACGGATTGAATTTTAGATTTGGAAGGTTGAGTTTGAATTTATTTGAGATTTGAAATCTAGAAAGATTGAATTTGAATTTGATTGAGATTTGATTTGAAATTTATGTTCATTTTGTTTGTCTTTAACGGTTTGAATTTATTTTATCATTTATTTAATGTTCATGTGAATTTGGTGTTCATCATTTTTAGATGTTTAAGGAAAGTTTTCTTTTATTTTTTTTTATTTCTTTTCTGTTCTTTGTTCGAAGTTCATTTAACTTTAATGGCATTTCCCAGTCAATTTGCACAAAAGCGGTGAAGGCCAAAAAAGTGACATGGTCACTTTCATTCCAATCATGCTGAAGATACATCATACAACTCGATCTGGAATACATCTCATACAATCCATGTAGACTCAAAATGGACTATGTATGATCTTTGTCGATCCATCCAAAAAAGTATCTATCAGAAATCCATGTCTGAATAGTAGGGTACATGGTCAATAACATCACCTTCCAAGCCATCCTTGGCAAGGATGCCGTATGGATGTACGTTGGAGGTGTGATATTTTCCATGTAACTCACAGCTCGTAAGGCTGGAGGCTCTCTAGCTCTGGGTCCGGTTGGAAGTGGTAAGGTGTCTTCCTGTCGTCCATCCTTCTGAAAGTAACCGAGATGCGCTTCACTGGTACTCCTGGTATGCAATGTTTAGCGACATCCGCTCCGTTGCCCTTCGGTATCATGACGGAACCTACCGGTAATGGTATCTTCACCGGCCCTTGGAATTCACACGGGCTCGCTATCCGGAGGTCGGATTCGAACATGATATTACACTCGTTCAGAAAAGAAACTGTGCAAAAAGGTCTGACAAAGTCGTGGTGATCTATGTGCGGGGGTATGCAGTCACCCTTCTTGTAAATGTTAATAATGCAGCTGTTGGGTATGCAATCTACTGGCAGTACCCTCCATGTTATCAATCTTTTTACCATTCCTTTGATGACTAATGGCATTGGATCCACCTGGCCATGACGGAGTATTCCGGGTGGGTTTCCCTTCCTGTCTTCTGCGAAGTTGTAGCGAGCATCCGCATTGTATTGTAATTCTCCCTTTCCCCGGCATCCATCTGCGGGGTTCGAGTAAGTGTTTTCTACGAGGCGGCCCGCTCGGCCCATTCTTTTCAAATCCGGATGCGGTCCACGATTTGTTGTCGTTCGTATTCGAGAACACGTACGTATGTAGCTCGAGGCCTTCTAGTATATTGATCCTCCTCGCCTCGATTCTCTCGAAGTATTCAAAAGTTTTCTTTTCGACATTCCGCATTCTTTCTAGCTCGTATTCGGAATAATCCGCAAATGGCGGGGCTCGGTGACGTATTGTGGGATATACGGCTCAATCCCTTCACGTTCTCCCGCATACCTCGGCTCCTCGGGGATGATGTCCGTCGGGACATCCTCCGGGGTTGCTTCGTAACAAGGTTATGCATTGCGGTGGCTCTATCTGGTGGCGTGGTAGCCTTCTTTCTTCTGATCTTCTTGAGATTTCCCTGGTTTCTTCTGTTATCCTCGGAGCTGGCCTCCTTCTTTCAGGTACCTGGTGGACCGGTGTCCTTGAAGTGTATGTACTGGTAGCAGCTATTGCCTCGTCGCGCTGGTCCGCTGCTAGTTTGGTTAACATTTTATAGATACGACATTCTTATTTCTTCGTTGAGTTACTGTGAGAGTAGCTCTTCGTACTTCCTGAGTTTATGTGGGCGTTGCGCTGACAAGCCTGCCCTCTACTGTGGCAACTACAGACTTGATTTTCTTGTCTTCCTCAGTGCTTATTTTCCTTTTCTTACTGCTGGAATGGTGGCTTGGGCCACTCACTTTCATTACTGTCTGACTGGGCAGTTCCTCTTAGTCAACTGGGACCCAGTCACTTTCCTCATATTGCAGGTCTGCTGGTGCGAAGTCTGAGTCAATCTCTATTATCGCTCCATCTTTCACCCTCTTTTTGTCGAGTGTAAGGCTTACGCCATTTCTAAAGTTCAGGACCAACCGCCCGTTCGACATTTCCCTGCGAAAAGACAAGGAAAAGGATCGAGGACATCGTACTAAGAACAAGAATATTAAGAAAATGTTTATTAAAGACATTTTTTTTATTACTCTTATATTTTTAAATTTAACAGGAATGAAGTGGGACAAGATCAGGAAAGAGATTTTGATATGGAAAAGAAAATAAGGAAAACTTTATTATCATGATTTTATTTATTTTAGCACATTTTTTATTATCTTTGGGTTCGAGACCCGGTCATAAGTAACTACTTCGCCGGTGCTTCTAGGGATGAAGAATTCATTCCTTTGAAACATCGAGTAGCGTAATACTTCTTCAAGTATCGTCCGTTGATCGGAAGCATATGTCGTTCTCCTTGGCGATTCACTAGGCTGGTAGGAGCCTCCCGAGTATACTTGCTTCAACCACAAACGACCCTTCCCAAGTGGGTTCAAATTTTCCTCCTATCTTGCGGTGTGCAATGATAGGTCTCTTGAGAACGAGAACTAAGTCACCAACTTTGAAGGTTCTTGGGCAGACCAGTCTGTCATGGGCTTGAACCATCTTAGCTTGGTATAGTTCTAAATGTTGCTGCGCTGCAAGTCTTTTCCCTTCCAGGCTTTCTAATTCTTCTAGTCGTAATTTGACATTCTCTTCTGTCGTGATTTTGTTTGCAACTGCAATTCTGAGTGAAGGAAGCTGAACCTCTAAGGGTAACACTGCCTCGGATCCATACACCAGAGCGTAAGGTGTAGCTTGAGTAGGAGTTTTGAAGGTTGTCCAGTAGGCCCATAAGGCTTCCAATAATATCTCGTGCCAATTTCTCTTATTGTCGTCCAAAGTTTTCTTTAAAATTTGAACGAGAGTTTTATTAAAAGCCTCAGCCAGGCCGTTTGCTCTTGGGTAGTAAATTGTTGAATATCGCAGTCGATTCCGTGTCTCCTGACAAAATTGTTGATTTGCGTGCTTCGAATGCGACCGCATTATACGAGATAATCTGCGCGGCACTCCGAAATGGTAGACAACTTGGTTCTTGAAAAGCGTAGCACGTGGTGTGCTTTAACTTCTACGAGTGGAGCTGCCTCTGCCCTTGGAAAAGTAATCTGTAGCCGTAAGAATGAAGCGATGTCCTTTTGAAGATGGTGGTTCTATTGGACCCACTATATCCATGCCCCAACATTCGAATGGCCACGACGCAATTGTCGGATGTAGCACATTTGGAGGTTGGTGTAGAACCACTCCGTGCACTTGGCATTGGTGACAGCTCTTGGCGATTTTCATGCGGTCGGTCATCATCGAGGGCCGGTAGTACCCTAATCTTTTAATTTTCATTTTCATCTTCGGACCCGATCGGTGAGCGCCACGTAGTCCTGAATGCACCTCTTTAACAATTTCACGGGCCTCGGACCCGCTTAGGCATCTTAGCCACATTTGATCAAAAGACCTTCTGTATAACGTGTTATTTAATAATGCGTAGGACAGAGTTCTTTTTTTGATATGATGGGCTAGCGACCTATCATCTGGTAGTTTTCCTGTTTGCGGTGTAGTACATTAATGGTCATCGCCTGATCTTTCGTGTTTTTTGTCATCTGTTGCAGTCGATTCTTCTTCTTTTTCGATTTGTGTATTGTGTCTATGTCGAGCTGTGATAGGACCTGACGTCCGTGAACTGACACTTCCACTGATTCATCTTGCAAACAGGAAAATTCTTTTGCGAGGAGAGCTAACGCATCCGCTAAAGCATTTTCTTTTCTGGGAATTTTGTAAATTGTCACATTCAGAATCTGTTCCAACAACTGTATAACATACTGGAAGTATTGCTCGAGTCTTGGTTTTAAAATCCTGTACTGTCCGGCGATCTGTTGAATGATTAACTGCGAATCCCCGTAGATGTTGATGTCCGTTATTCCCATTTGAATAGCTAATTCCAGTTCCGTTATGAGGGCTTCGTATTACGCTTCGTTGTTTGTACACGGTTCGTCGAGTGGTAGGACTATCTTAACATCCCCGCTCCGGTGTTATAAAGATTAGTCCGATTCTGCCTTGCACGGCACTTATCACTTGCGATTCTTCATCTTTGTGTGTTGAAGATGCTCCGTCGAAATATAATTCCCAACGTCGATCATCAGGGTCTTCTAGGCTCATTATTTGTTCATCTGGCAAGTCGTCATTGAGAGGAGATTTTGCCGGCAAAGGGTGTACTGCGAGGAAGTCTGCTAGGACTTGTCCCTTTACAGCACGAAGAGGCACGAAAGTTATATCGAATTGCAATAATATCATTGACCATCTGGCAAGTCCGCGGAAAGCGTTGGACGAGTCATCAAGTATTGCAATGGATTAAATTTCGAGATCGGGTTGACCTTATGAGAAAGCATGTAGTGCTCGAGCTTTTGAGCGGCGAAGATCGGGGCCAAACAATGCTTTTCAATTGCGGGAACCTTATTTCCGTCGGAAGTAAACGACGGCTTAGGTAGTAAAGAGCATTTTCTTTACCCTCATCATTGACACAGGCTAACGGGGCTCCGAGAGAGTCGTCTAAAGCCGCGGTATAAAGTATCGGCGGTCTACCCGAGACTCGGGGCTGCTAAGACAGGAGGTGTCATTAAATATTGCTTAATGTCCTCGAAGGCCCTCCGGCATTTCTCTTCCCAAATAAATTTGGCGTCCTTTTTAACCAGTGCTGAGAAAGGCTGACACCTACCTAACAAGTTTGAGATAAAGCGTCGAAGATATGCGAGCTTCCCTTGAAAAGATCGTAGTTGTTTTAAGGTTTTGGGAGGTGGCATTTCTGAGATATCTTTAATCTTTTCCGGGTCGATTTCAATTCCACGATGTCGGACAACGAATCCTAAGAATTTCCCGGAGGTGAAGTCGAAGGTGCATTTTAACGGATTCATCTTAAGGTTAAATTGTCTTAATCGTTCGAAAATAATTCTCAAATCATACAGGTGGTTGTCCTCTACTTTGCTTTTGATGACCACATCGTCCACGTAGCATTCAACTTGATTGTGGATGAGATCATCAAAAATTCTTGTCATCGCTCTACGGTATGTTGCTCCTGTGTTCTTCGATCCGAATGGCATCATCTGTGTAGCAATATACTCCGATCGGTGTTACGAATGCTTGTAAGTTTTTCATCTTCTGGAGCCATTTTTATCTCGGTTGTATCCCGAAGATCCATCCATGAATGAGAATATTTCATGTGCCGAAGCAATGTCGATCATTAGTTCCGGGATCGGTAGAGGAATTCATCCTTTGGACATGCCTTGTTTAAATCTCTGAAATCCACACAAATTCTGATCTGACCATTCTTCTTTCTGACTGGCACCACATTGGCTAACCAAGTCGGGTATTGTTCTTCACGGACAAATTTAGCAAATTTAGCGTCTATTAGCTCTTTAACTTCAGCTATGACTTGTTGTTCGATTTTTAGACGCATTCTTCTGGGACCTTATCTCACTGGAACAGAAGTAGGATCCACTCCTAGCTTATGGATTGCGACCTCTGGAGCTAATCCTGGCATCTCATCGTAACTCCAAGCAAAACAGTCTTTAAATTCCATTAATAACTTGATTATTTCTTCGGAGTCTTCTTTATTGAGTAAGGAGCTAACAAAAGTAGGACTAGGCTCTTCGCTAGTACCTAAGTTAACTTCCGTTAACTCATCTATTGTAGATTTGATCTCTTCTTCGAATTCTGGTGGAGCATCTCCAATTTGTAAATCTTCAAATTCTTCTGTAGTTTCCATGCAGTTTTCATTAGACTCGCAAGTGACAATAAAGCAAAATTCAGTATCGTCAACTGATCCTACTGTGCCGAACCCGAGACCATGCTTTGAATTGGGTGGACGACCGGAGTTATTCCATAATTTTTCAAAATGTTGTGATTGGCCTTTTGTCCATTTTCGAGGTAAGAAACCACGCTGAATTAAATTTTGAACATAGGGAGAGTACCACTCAAAAGGTAGTTCCATTAATTCTGATGAAGTGACATCTTCAAATTGTACATTATTTTCAGTTTTGGAGGAAGGAGCACCACGGTAGAATTTGATTGGCTTTGCACCGCCGCTATGTACCTCTTTAACCACCATACCCTCGATCTTATTAGAATGGATCGGGGTCAGGGTCATAGTATGTACATAGTGGTTAATCTTCTCGTACATCGATTTATATTCTTCGTTCTTCTCATCTTCGAGAGAGATTTTGAATTACGGCTTCTTCCGACTTATTGTTGTTGCTTCTTGTTTGATTTCTTTTTCTTCTTCGGAACTGTCTTCCCAATCAACATTGATGGCTGGTTTCCTCTGTCCAATCGTCCTAACGTCTCTGCCACGACCTCGTCCCCGGCCTCGACCTCGGATGCGAGTTGTGGAGAAACCTTCACCATCTCGTCGTAAGGGAGTGGTGAGTGACTTTTGGACTAGAACTTCAGGTTCTTCGTTGTCCTGAACTTTCTTTGCTTCATTCGTTATGGTATCTCTGGAGAAGATTATTTTCTTCGGAGGTGCATAATAAGCTGCATCTTCATGGATTCCAATTTCATTCACGGAAAATGGTTGTAAGTCGCCTTTGATGCACTGTTCCCCTCCATCGTAGTATTTGATGCACTGATGTAGAGATGATGGTACCATCCGATTTTCGTGTATCCATGGTTGGCCCAGTAGAGCGTTGAACGACGTTTGCTGAATCAATTATGTGAAATTTTGCGGTTGTCTTTGCTAAGTCACCGGTCTTCATTAGTAGTGTTATTGATCCGAGGGCTCTTTCTCCTTTCTGGTTGAATTCTCTTAATAACATTTTGTCGGCTTCGAGCTCGCGAGCATCAATTTCCAAATATGCTAGCGTTCGAAGACTCATTATATTAATTGATGCTCCTGGATCCACCAATACTCTGGAGAGTGTAAACTTCCCGATTGTAACCGAAATGTACAACGGTCGGTTGTGATCTCGCATCCCAAGTAGTAGGTCATTGTCCTTGAAGGTAACACCTCGCTTGTTCCTTTAACGAGCAAACCTCATCTAAGGAATCTCCGGTCATTTGAGCTAAGCAAATTTCCGGATCAAGTAAGGCCTTGATCGAGCTTCTCTCATCTCCTTTGATAAGATGAGAGCGTCGTAGATGCTCGGTTTGGCCGGTAGTTTCCTAAGATGGGCTAGCACGTTGTAGTCCACTTTATTTCCATGTGTCTCGATTTCTTCCCGAATGGGTATTTCTTCGTCGGGGTTGGTTCTTCCCGAACAACCACACGCTTTCCTTTGTCCTTTAGACCCATTCTCGGAGGTAGAACTCTTCCACTTCTTAAGTTAACTTCGTAATTTCTTCGAATCTAGTATTGAGTTCTGTCGGGGTCCCCCTTTGAATCGGAATGACAGGTTCTTCTAGATTAGCTTCAGAGTCTGAAGGCTCTGACTCTATCGTGACTAGAGCTCCTCGAAACTCGCAAATAGATTCGTTGCTTGTTGAACTCTCGCAGCCTCCTTGATGGATGTCTTCTTCGTCATTGTGATCGTCGAGATTGTGTATGATTTGAGAATTGTCATTTGTATCAAAATCGATGTCCGAATTGTCGCTAGTTACGTAATTGTTAGAAACAGTCAAAACGTAGCCAACGCCATAACCCTTATCATTATAAGATCCCACCGGAGTGAGCAGATAATCATACAGAGTCAGAGGTTCGAGGGATTTCTCCCCCGAATCAGAAACAATTATCCTAGGATAAGCAGCCCCTAGTCTAGCCTTAAGAGCCTCGGTCTTTTCTTCTTCGTCAATTTTCTTCTTTTCTTCAGTCGTCTCTTGTTGAGGTGGTTCTTCTGTTGCAAGTGATAGTGTCGACTTAACAGGTTTCAAACTCTGAATTGAGCCTCGCACCGAAGATGTTTGGATGTGGTCCAAAATCTTCTTCGAAGACCTTGTCCAAGCGGTAGTCCATCCATCATTAGTCGCATAGGGATCTATCAGAACAATGAGATCCGTCGAGACAACATTGACAGAACCTCCTTTCTGGGGTTCCTTCATGTACTCCTTCGGGATTGTTATATTCCCTTTTCGAAGGTTGTCGTTGAGCCAACTTTTGAAGGTAATACAATCCTCATCTTGTGTCCAAGCATCCGGTGGTAAGGGCAAAAGTTGGGATCACCTTTCTTGTTGACTTCTTCGGTCACTTTGGCTCCGGCGATTGGAAATGCGGAGTCTTCATCGATCTGCGGAACATTTTGGTACTTGCCTCATTCTTGAACGGGTACTCCCTGCTCAGAAGCTCCCTTAATGTACGTTGCGGACGGGGCGGTTGTTCATACTGTGGAGATGACTGATAGCTGGGCCGGGGTTGCTGGTAATTCTGTTGAATTTGCTGCGGCCGTTCTGGCGGTAGTTGCATCGGTTGCTTACCTTTGTCGACTGCTACAATGATCCCGGATTTCTTTTCAAAAGTCTTCACAGGCTTTTGCTTATCTGTCTTGTCGGCGAAACTTAATTGCTTCGCCTCCTCTTGCAAGCTCCCGGACTTGCTTAACAACTTCTCAAAAGTCTTAATAGTAAATCCCTTGAGGAGAAGTGCTATCGGGCCGTGAATGCTTTTAAGTAAGATGCCGACTGCATGCTGTTCTTGTAATTGTGGTTCACACTTCATACTTAGGTTCCTCCATCGAAGTATGTAATCCACCAAAGTTTCGTTCGGCTTCTGCTTCTCTACTACTAAATCACCTATAGTGATGTGGTGCTGAGCTCCGGCAAATCGCTTGATGAAGAGGTTTTCTAGTTCTGAGAATATCTTCACCGAACCATTCGGTAATTCGCATACCAATCAAGGCGATCCACGACGAGTCGCGACAAATTGTCGGAAGAGTAATTCATCACTTCCGCCGGCATTGCAACAACCGGCACGAAAGTGTGCAACATGCTCGTCGGGGGTTCCGGTTCCATCAAAGGTCTTGAACGAGAGGTGGTACGAAGCCTTTCGGGTATTGGACGGCGTCGAATTCTTCGGGGTAAGGTCTACCCGTCCGAATAGATGTCCCGCTCTTTGATTGTGCTAAGGCTTCTCGCACCTGCTGTTCCACCAAGCTCTTGATATCCTTATCTGGAATCATGCTCTGTGTCCCATCCTTCTTTAACTGATCATCGTCGTTGACGGACGTAATCTCCTTTCCTCCGTCTATAATGTGAATGACCTCTGGGGGTGTCTTTCTTTGGGGTTGTATTTGACTCTGGAGAGTGGCTAGGGCTACAGCCATCTCTTCCATCCTCTTTCCCATTTGGGCGATTGTATCATCTTTCTCTTGAAGCTGCCTCCTCATCACTTCGGCTCCTCTCTTTACGCGAGCTGCGGGAGCACCTTGTGAAGGCGACGAAGCTCGCGTTTCGACCATGTTGATTTACGCATACTCATCGTCCATGAATTCCGACGAATCAATCTCATCTCCGAATTTCTCTTCTCTTTCCTTTGCTAATCGTCGAATATCAGTCCTTAAATTTTCCATAGCATCCTCTAGCGGTCCTTTCTGTGCATCCTTGCGGTTGTCGTGTGATAGCTGTCGGGTTCCCTTCTCATGAGTCCGCTTTACTGCAGTAGCACTTTCTTCAGATTCAAGTCTCCTGGCGAGACTTTCCTTCTCAGGCTGTTGTTTCAATCTTAATTGCCCAGTAGTAGGACGCCATACCATCCTTCTAGTAGCAGAAGATCTAGGACCAGATGGTCTGTCGACCAAATGCTTTGGAAGGTGGTATCCTCCCTAATCTCGCGATCCTGAAGCAACGACATGCGGACTAGCCTTCATCCTTTTATTTGGCTTTTCTATAACGATGGCAGGTTCTACTCGTGGCCCAAGACGGGATTTGACTGGCACCCGCCCTATCCTTCTTAGAATTTCTGATACGGGGCACTTTTCCTTCTTTGCTAACTTCTCAATCACAGTCTGTAGTCGGGCAAATGGTGTAATCCTAGCCCTTTTCTTTCTGCTGTCGTTGTAGTATGCGGGTCGAGGTAATGTAGAAACAATCCTGCGGACATTTTCCTCGTCTAGTGCGGCGGAAAGGGGATGGAATCTACTTCCTTCCAAAAGGGGTGTATCTTCAGGAAATGGTATGTATTTAGGTAATGGTGTGTACTCAGGGATTTCTTCTAAGAAAGTGACTTCAGCAGCTCTGGCCTTCCTGGCAATCTTCCTACTTCTGTTCCTTCTTTGGGTCCGTGTTAGTGATGGAATTCTCGAGCTGGACCCGATTTCAAAAACGAAGGTCTCACGAGAATGTCCGTACCCTCCACGGTAACGGGTTCACCATAGTTCGAATTTCCTTCCCCTTTAATTTGGCGAAGCCGGGGTAGGTGCAAAGACTACTGGACCGGTGGGGGTAGCAACAACGGTCCTTCGTGGACGGCGGTACTCCTCTTAGTTGGAATCTTTTGCGGGGAGGAAACTCTTGAGTTGACCTAAGGTTGAACTCGATCAACGGCTTCTCAGTTTCAGATACTTTGTTTGTCAGCGCGAAAAGGGCAACGTCGGTGATCTTGACATTTGTGTTCTCGAATCCTTGTCCAAACCGGATGATCCCATTGTCGGGCAGCTCATCCTTGTAAACAGTGAAGTTCAGTCCATTGGTGAAGGAGAAAATCGGCTTCGGGGCTTCCATTTACGGGGTAGATTCGATTGTCAGTCCCAAGTTATGCTTCTTCTCATCAGGATGAAGAGAAAGGAATCGAAAAGAGTCTGAACACATTCTTGTTCATGTATTTATAAGAAGGAGTTGATTGTTAAAAGAGTCATTCATTAGAGGGTTTGTTTATTTAGAACATAATGTTCAAAGGTGTAGAGAAGGTAAAAAATCTGATTCAGAATTGGAAGGGAAAAGAAAGTCTTATGCAAGATTTCTCGACTCGAAGGATCACTCCTAAACTAACACCTATTGGGGGTCCACCCCACCTCAGAAATGAGGTAAAAGGATCTCGGAACCTCTCATTTAGGGGTGTCTAAATAGTGGCTCCTAAATCCAAGAGAATGTTGGCTATACTCGTTCAAGGTAGAAATGAACATAGTATTCCAACGGAAAGAAGGGTAGCTTGGCTCACAAGGGACATGGATACACTACCGATTTTTTGAAAGCAGAACTATCTGATTAAAAATGGAGAGAGGAATCATCCCCAGCGGAGTCGCCAGAAGTATGTCGGTATATTTTTAGGTTAAGTGTTGTATTTTTGAAAAGGAGGTCGCATACAGGAATTGTCGGCGAAATTTAAATTTTAAATTTAATTTAAATATATATATATAATTTAGAAAGTAGTATTTGATTTTGAAAATAATTTTAAATTTGAAAATTTTAAGATATGAAATCAAACCGATCTCACATCCCAAATAGTTTATATAAACGAGCACCACACCATAAGCCAGTGTATCTATCCCTAAGGATAGACACAGCTGCTGATGATGGGGCTCGATTAAATAAACTAGAAGATTCTGTGACATCTGTTTGGTCCGCGAACCAATTTTATAAGCCGACAAATTCCCCTTCTTAATATGAAAGCATTAAACGGGGTTTATATTACCAGGTTCTTTAAGATTCCCTATAAGGGCAAGCCCCTATAGTTAATTACATCTTAAGTGACGAGAATCACCTAAGAAAACTCTCGATAATAATCAATAATTCTGCTCTCAAGAATTTCAAAGTTTAAGTTTTCGAGGGATTGAATTTTGGAATTTCAATGGGGAATGGATCAAATTTGGAAGATTTTATTTTGGAAATTCAAAGGAAGAAAGGTAGGAGAAATTACAGATTCGAACCGAACTTCGGTAATTTCCCGACTATCCTATTGTTTGGATTGAATTTAGGAAGGCCCTAATATTTATTTAATGTTTTGATCTCGCCAATTTTAATTAATTAGGACTTATATTCGTATGATATGATCATACAAATAGCCTCGAAGATATGAGGGTTTATGTCGTACTAAAAGACTACCTCGGAGTCCTAAGATCGGTTAGGGCTTAATTTACATGACATGATCATGCAAATGCCTAACAAAAGGTTGAGGATTTATATTGCACTAGGCAAACTACCTCGAAGTCCTATGGCTTGGTTATTTAATTCTAAGAATGGTTTTGCTGATGTAGATTCAAGTTTTGCTGATGACGATGGTCGTGCTGCCCACCATGCTCCGAGCTTCTTGTTGTTGCAGAGGTTTAATTTTAGAAGTCATAAATGAGGAGATGAGAAAAGTGTTTTGGTTTAGAGAAAATCTTAATTTCTAAGTATTTTTTAT
This sequence comes from Papilionanthe hookeriana x Papilionanthe teres, assembly GCA_022702705.1. NCBI lineage: Eukaryota > Viridiplantae > Streptophyta > Magnoliopsida > Asparagales > Orchidaceae > Papilionanthe > Papilionanthe hookeriana x Papilionanthe teres. The sequence goes on along the minus strand of CM040430.1, from coordinate 89,711,398 downwards.
GTTTTATTTAAACAAACCTTAAAGTTGATTATAACAACACCGATTAAGATCCCACGGTTCCATCCTTCCGGCATCGTTATTTTTATCGGATTCACTTAGTTCAGATGAATTTGCTAAACTCAACTGAATGAGTTCCAAACTTTCATTTAGACCGTGGGAAATCCCGTTAGCAACACGTAGGTTACATCATCCGAGGTATTCCCGATCATCCAACACGACGTTTTAATTTAGTTGTAATTGCAGTTTTGTGTTCTGTTTGTGATTAAATTTTGAGTTGTTTTATATTTTGAAATGTTGTGGCGGTGAATTTTATCTTGCAATGACTTTTAACTTAGTTTTGGTTTCAGTTTTAGGGACTATCCTAAAGGTGTGGGTTTTCATGCAACAGTTGTTATCATGCAAGAAAAGTAAGTTCGATGCGATTAAATAAATTGCAATAAGGTAAATTGCAATAAATTAAAAGCGTACCTAGATGGTCTTCCCGTCATCCCAAGCTGCACTTAAAACACAATTAGAATATTTAAGCAAGTTCCTAGGTAAAGCTAAGGGAAGGGTTATGGTTTTCTACCAAATTTCTAATCCTATAGCTAGTCATTTCCTATGACGTCTAGGTTCTTGTATTTTGGTTTGAGGACGATTTTCTTCATCAAAGAATAATTAAGTTTAGTTTGTTCTTATAAACATCCCGTCATATTGAGGAAGTGCTTAAGAAGAATCTTAAACATCTTTTCAATATTGCTAGAATTGTTTTAAGTCCAAATGAATTTAATCATACGAATGAATTAATCGTCCGGGAATTCAAGTTTTGTTATCTTGCTCAGTGAACTAGGATATTTGAATATCCTATATGTGAAGTAACATTTCATTTAACGTTCTGTTTAGGAGTTATGATAACCAAAGCTTTCGAAGGCAAATTGGTGTTCAAGTGTTTTATGATTTAATTTAAATTAATGGGTTTAAATTTGGAATAGTGTTCAAGTTGCTTTATTTTGAATTTCTTTATGTCTTATGTGATGTTATTTTTTTTAATTTAACTTTAATTTAATTTAATTTGGTTTAGTTTTAATTTTAATTTAATTTAATTTGATTTGATATTAATTTTAACTTCATTTTATTATTTTAATTTAATTTAATTTGATTTAATTTAATTTGATATGTTTTTAATTTAAATTTATTTAATTAATTTAATTAATTTTAATTTAATTCAATTTTAATTTGATTTGTTCAATTTAATTTAATTTAATTTAATTTTTAATTTAATTTTATTCTTAATATTAATGATTAAGTCCTTTAACTTTTTAAAACTTGAATTTGAATTATCATTTTAATTTGGAATTAAATATTATTGAGATGACTAATTTAGGGATTTTTAAATTAAAGAACAAATCTCTTCCTAATAATATCCCTATTTAATAATTCCAACTTTATTATTCTTCCAAATTTAATCAATTATTTAATTAAGGTTTATTTTAATTATTTTTAAATTATTTAGTAGGTTTCTACCCTTTAATTATTTAAATTTCAATCATCTGAATCAGATTAAGATCAAATATTTTATTCTTTAATTTTATTAAACCTAAAGTTTTAATTAAAGGTTAAAACTTTAATTACCATTTTGCCCTTCAAGCTTAATAATTCCATAACTCACTAAATTGAGCTTAAATGAACTTGAAATTTTTATGTGACTTCACTCATATGTCAATAAAGACATTAGAGGAGAAAATGTGATTTTTATGTATCTAATTTATTTATATAATATTTTTGGTGGAAAATAGGAATTTCCAAGGAAAATTTAATAATATGACCAAGGGAAAGTTTCTGTCCTTAAGAAAATTATGGGACATTCCTAATGACGAGAGGACCACTTGGACCAATTTTGGTGATTTTTTGAATTATATTATTTTCATTATAATTATTTTAAGTTTTGGAGTATTAATTACTTTAAAAAAATAAAATAAAGGTTGAAAAATGAATTTTATATTTTTCAAAAATCTCTCTGATATCAAGGAAATCAGAGAATCAATTTTTTAGAATTTTTTGATTTTTCTATGATTTATTAGAATTATTTTAGTGGAAATACTAGAAAATATATATTTTTTTTAATTTTAAAATTACCTTAGGGCTCTAAAATTTAATATCTCACCAAATAGACCTAAGAAAAATATGGGGTTTGTTCCTAAGTGATTAAAATTCAAAATGTGACATTTTGGTGAATTTTATTATTTTTTTGATTTTTATTATTTTTTAATTATTAAAATATTAAAATTATACCAAAAAATCAACCTTTTTAGAAAATTGAAATTTTAATTTACTTAAATTCCTCTGATATTAGAGAGGCGCCAAAACCAATTTGGAGAATTTTTGAAAAGTATTTTGAAAGTTATGAATTTTTAAAGATTAAATTGGCTAAGTGGCTTAACCTTCCCATTTAGTAGGGCTAACCAAGTCCAATTGACTTCAAACATTTATGGTGGGTTCCTCTGATCCTAAAGGTCAGTGGAGAATTGATTTCAAGTCAATTTGATGTATGGTTAACTCTAATTAATTAGGGACCTATTTTGGGTGTTTAAGTCAATTAGGGTTATTTTAAATGAACTAATTCAAAACCTATTTTTCCTAGGGTCCTCTGGTCATAAGAGACATCACCAAATTTTCCTAGAATTTATTTCACAACATGCTAATTATTGGATTTAAAATATTCAAAACAGTAACATGAATTTGAAAAATCAATTACTTCTCATAGGGATGGCCTCTGACTTTGGAAAATTCAGGGAATGTTCCCAAATTCAGAGGCTTCAAAAGCCCTATGGTCTCATGCCATAGTGAATTTCCTATATGCATGGAGAATTAAAATAATGTAGAGGGTAAATAAATTATTAAAAATAAAATACTTGATGAATTTAAATGATTTCTTTTCCACATTATTCTCCTCTGTTCACTGAGCAAGAGGGTATTTTTATACTATTTTTCTGATTTTTCTACACAAATTTATGCATTTTTGAAGTTTAGGGAATTAAATAAATCAGAAAATACCCTAATTTTCAATTTATCCACGCGGCATCGCGTCAACCTCGGCAGCTCCGAACGCACACGCGTCGCCTTCTGATTCGGCGCCGCCATCCGACTCAGCTCTCCAGGGGCCCGCTGTGTCTTTCCATCTCCTGATCCGGCGCGATCCTGGCCGTCCGTCCGCGCGTGTATTAAATGAACGGCATCCGTTCATCATCCCCAAGCGTCCTCACCCGAGAGCCGTCCACACTAAATCCCTAATATCTCACTCAATACTCAATGGATTTTCGTGTTCTTATGCTCTATGGATTCGTCTTGAAGAGACGAATACATCTATACGGTCATCATGCATTGAAATTAAAGCATTTGAAATGGAGAATCTCCAGAAGCTTGGGATGAAGAATTAGCTCATACCTTTGCTCAGAGAAGTGTGGCTTCAATCAGAGGGTTGTGTCACCTTCGATTGGATCCCGACAAGCTCCAGATGAAGTCTCCTGGTCTGGTGAATTGCCTAGCTATGAAAGTGACCACGGCCGATCACAAAGCTTGGAGGCTGTAACAACTGGGTGGCCTTGAGATGGGGCTTTCAGTGGGAAACTTCTCCTCTTGGTCCTGTGAAGGTGTAGGACCAATCAATTTGAGGATTGGCTCATTGTGGCAAAGTGTCCTGGTTTTGGGTGAAATTTCAACTGAGAAATTGGATTCTGTCAGTGGGGATTAGGGCAAATTGACACTGGGGATCAACTGCTCTAAGTATGGAGTAAAGTTTGGAACAATTTTGGCAGAGTTTCGGCACGGTTTGTGAAACTCTCCTCCATGGCCGTGAGGGGGTCGGGTTTAAATAGAGGTGGCAAGAGAGCCTCACAGGGATGGCCAAGGGTTGGGATCAGCTGCTCTGGGCATGGGAAGAACAGCCATGGTGGCCATTGGGCATGGGACAGCTCAGCAAGGTGGAATTCCAAAGTTTGGCTCCTCCCAAGGTCTCGGTCATGGTGTTCTCCGGCGACCTGGTGGCTGGCCGGCCAGGCACTAGTCACCATCTTGTTCAGGTGGGTCAGGGCTGGGGTTTAGTGTAGGCAATTGGCAAATGCAATGTGTAAAAGGCTTGGATTAAAATGGAATGGGAGAGGGCTCATTTTGGCTCAAATTGGTCAACCCATCCCTTTGGGCTAGGTGCACCACCCAAGGCTTGGTTTAGGCTGAAGAGAAAGTGATTTGGCTCAGCATAATCAGTAAGTTCAAGTCACCATCCAAGCACAATTAGGCCTAAGCATGGTTAAGGGGAATCGTGGGAGTGGTTAATCACCTTTAGGAATTAAGGAAAGAGTCTCCTCCTTTTGCCCAAAATGGCATGGTGCCATGTAAAGAGGCTCTCCTGGCTTTCATGTGGCTCATGCATGGCTTTATGGCTTATCTTTGGTTTGGGAAAAGTTAAGTCAATTTCATGGAAATGGATTTAAGAAAAATTTGGTATTTTTATGGGAATTTGTATGGGGCTTAATTTGGAATGGCTTCATGATGAGTTTTTGAAACTTAGGGATTGATTTTAATTAAGGGTATGATGTAGAGGAATTGTCATATGGGCTTTAGCATGAAATTTGGGCTTTTAGGAAGGTTTCATGTAAGTGGGCTTTTGGTTTCAAAATGAATCCATGGATGGGAATTTTGTGAAGGATTGGGCCAAACAAATGTTGGGTTTAGTTCATGGATGTGTCATGAGTGATTTGAAATGAGTTTGGAATGATTTGGGTTTGAATTGGGTTGGATTTGGGCTTCTTTGGTAAATGGGCCAATGTAGGTCAAATTGGGTTAACTTGGGCCAATATTGGGCTAGGGTTGAAATTGATGTAAAATAAATGTTGGGAAATGTTTATGGGAGTGTTTCAAAGAGGTTTTGGCTTTGGTTGGGTTTTGATTTTGGGGTTTGGGCTTATTTGGGTTAGGTTTGGGTTTAGGTCAAAATTGGGCCTTTTAGCTTTGGGTTGAATTTGAGTAGGGTTTAGGGCTAAATTTTGGGCAAATCATGTTAGTTTTTTGTTTGTGGGAATGTTAAGGAAGGTTTAGAAAAGATTTGGGGTTAATTGGAGTGGAATTGGGTGAGTTTGGGTTAGGTTTGGGTCATAGGTCCAAATTGGGCTTTAAGGCCAAAAGTGAAATTGGATCCAAATTTCAATCAAATTGGGAATATTTGGGATTTTCTGGAATTTTCTGGGAATTTTCTGAATTTTTGGATTTTTGGGTCAAGAGGGGTATTTTGGGTATTTAGAGGGTATTGGGAGGTATTTTTGGAATTTTTGGTATTTTTGGCTATGGATGATCAATTTGAGTAACGTGGGAATGCTTGGCATTTATTTTGAGGAATTTTGGGTGATTTGGAAATTTTTTGAAAAATTTGGGTAATTTCAAGGGTTTTGGGTAGGTTAGGCGAGTGTAGGGTCCCGGGGGTCAAAAATTGAAAATTTGGGAAATTGAAGATTGGGTGAATATAAGTGGAATGAAATCATTTTGGTTGAGCCATGAAGCCATATCAAGCCCACATGAGCCATGAAGGAACTCATTTGAGGCATCCACTATGTTGTTCCTAACCCTCTTAGCCAAGGGCTTAGGGGTTAAGGACCATCCATGTGGATCACTTTCATGAGTCGGGAGATCGAGTTGGGTATAGGTGTGTTTTCTAAGATGTGTGTGAAAGTGTAGTGTATGAATGTAGTGTATGTGTAAGTCGGCCCTTCACCGGACCGAGCCACCCGAGGCGGTCCTAAGGCCAAAGAGTCCTATAGGAACTCATCCTTTAAACTTCCACATTTGATTTCAACCCTCTAGGTGATTAGGGGTCTATATTCAAATTTGTGGAGTTTGCAGGGAGTTAAGAAGTGGTTTGAATTTATAAGTGGTGGGTCCCAATTCTAATCCTCTAAGATAGTCAAAGGGAAAGCCTAAGGCTAGATCCTAAGTACTAAAGAGAAGAAGAGAAGACCTCATCAAAAATGAGGTCAACATGGCCTTGTCATCAATCCATTTATGGTAAGAGAGGGGGAGCTCTTTAATGATTTCCTTAAAGTTGATTAAACATTCCCATGCTTCCCTTAACCTATGCTTATACTTAATTTTACTTGGATTGTGACTTGACCCCACTAATCAAGCTAACCCAAATGACTTTCTCTTCAGCCCAAACCAGCCTTGGGGAGGAGCATCTAGCCTAAACCATACCTTGGACCAAAATGAACCCAAAATTAGCCTCCCCCTTTCCATTTAAATCAAACCTTAGACACTTGGCTAAACTCCATTGCTTGGACCAAATTCAAGCACTGACCTCCCTGACCCTGAAGGTGACCCATGCCTAGCCGGCCAGCCACCACAGCTGCCGGAAAAAACCAGGCCGAAAGCACCCATTTGATTCAAAAAATTCAAACTCACTAGCTGAGCTGTCCCAACTCAGTTAGACTCCATGGCTGTTCTTCCCTTGACCAAGGAAGCTGTTCCTAAGCCCTAACTCCCACTAGGAGGCCCTCCAGCCATGTCTATTTAAACCCACCACCTTCTCCGCCAAACAAGGTGATGAACCAGACTTAAACAAAAACCTGCCAAAATTGCTCCAGGACCTTCTCCTAACCTAGAGCAATTGATCCCCAGTGTCCATTTGCCCTAATCCCCATTAACAGAGCTCAATTTCTCAGTCAAAAATCCATCGAAAAACCAGTACATCTCTGAAACCTCCACCAAAATGAAATTAAACTCACCCACACATGAACAGGACCAAGAGAAGGAGTTTCCTAGTAGAAGCCCCCTCACCAGGCTAGCCATTCTCTCTATCGCCCAAGATTTGAAATTGGGCTTGGTGGAAGTTGTACCTAGGCAATTCCCTAAAGGGAGAGACTTCATCTGGAGCTTCCTTGGGTGCATTTGAAGGTGCCACAACTCTCTAATTGAAGCTTCACATCTCAGAGCCAAGTTATAGACCTCTCCTTCCTCCCGAGATTCCAGAGATTCTCTTTTTTGATTGGCTTAATTTCATATCATGTAACCCTATGGATGTGTTCGGCTCTTCAAAAAAAATCCATACAGCATAAGAACACGAAAATTCGTTGAGAAATGAGAGAGTTCTTAGGGTTTTAGTGTGGACGGCCACGGGTGCACACCAGTCGTAGAAGATGGCCAGGCGCCATCGATCGAGCATGTATCGAGTGGACAGTCCAGATTGCGACAAATAAAATAACGACACATGAATCGCGGGCCCCTGGAGCGCTGAGTCAGATGGCGGTGTCAAATCGGAGTGCGCCGCGTGGAGTTTTGGAGTTGCCGAGGATGAGTCCGCGTCACGTGGATAAGCAGGAAAAATGGATTTTTTTGATTTATTTAAATACCCAGAACTTAGAAAATCTATATCTTTGTGTAGAAAAATCACAAAAATAAACTAAAAATACCCTCTTGCTCAGTGAACAGAGGAGAATAATGTAGAAAAAGAATTAGGTTAATTTGATGAGTATTTTATTTTTTAATTAATTATTTACTCATTTCATTATTTTGATTCTCCATTTGCATAGACAATTCACCATGGCATGAGACTATAGGACTTTTGAAGCCTCTGATCTTGGGAACATTCCCTGAATCTTTCAATGTCTGAGGCCATCTCTATGGCAAGTTATGTATTTTTCATGTTTATGTCATTGTTTTTGGTATTTTAATTCCATTAATTAGCATACGACTTAGAAAATTCTAGGAAAATTTGGGGAAGTTTCCTAGGACTAGAGGACCCTAGGATAATTATATTTTGAGTTAATTCATTAAGAATAACCCTAATTGGCCTAATTACTCAAAACTAAACTTTAATTAATTAGGGTTAACCACACATAAAAATAACTTGAAAATAATTCTCCACTGATCTTTAGGATCAGAGGGACCTCACATAAAAATTTGGAATCAATTGGAAATATTTAACCCCACTAAATGGATTAATTAAGTCACATGAGTAAAATTAAACTTTAAAAATTTATAACTCCAAAAATACACTTTAAAAATTCACCAAATTGGTTTTGAGGCTTCTCGGTTATCAGAGGAGTCTAGAAAAATTAAAATTAGAATTTTCTAAAAATCTTCATTTTTCACCATATTTTAATATTTTAAATAATTAAGAAATAATAAAAATCATAAAAATATTAAAAATCATAAAAATGTCATATTTTGACTCCTAATCACTTATGAATAAACCAAATAGTTTTCCCAAGTCTCAAAGTAAAGATATTGAATTTTAAATGCATAAAACAATTTTTTGAATTAAAAAATGAATTTTCCAACCTTTTCACTAAATTAATTCTAATAAATCAAATAAATATCAAAAAATTATATCATTTATTTCTATGAACTCCTTGAGGTTAGAGAGATTTATGAAAAATATAAAATCCATTTTTCAACCTTTATTTTATTTTATAATTAATTAACACTCTAAAACTAAAAATAATTATAATAAATAAAATATAGTTCAAAAAATCACCAAAATTGGTCTAAGTGGTCCTCTAGCCATTAGAAACATCCCATAATTTTCTTAAGGATAGAAACCCTTCTTTAGTCATGTTGTTGAATTTCCATTGAAAACCCTTATTTTTCACAAAAATAATTATATAAATTAAATTAAATTAAATTCAAAAAAATCACATTTTCTCCTCTAATGTTTTAATTGACATATGAGTAAGGTGACATAAAAATTTCAAGTTCATTTGAGCTCAACTTAGTGAGTAATGAAATAAATAAACTTAAAAGGGCATAAAGGTAATTAAAAGATTTAACCCTAATTAACATTTAGGTTTAATCAAGGGGAGGGTAAAATGTCTGATTTTAAAATTTTTCTTAGATGTTTGAAACCTAGGGAATTAAGGGGTAGAAACCCATTAATCACCTTGAAAATATTTAAAGTAAACCTTAATTAATTAAACCATTTAAATTTTAGAAGAGTAAGTTAAAATTTGGATTATTAAGATGGGGATATAATTTAGAGAGATTATAATAACTTAAACTAAAATCCCTAAATGAATCACTCTAATAATATTTAACTTTTTAATTAAATTTAAAGTGATAATTGAAATTAATAATTAAATAATTAAAAGGAAAGTGAACCTTAAGTAAATTAAAACTTAAAACATTAAATAACTTGATAATTAAATTGAAATAAATTTAAAATAAAAAATTATTAATTTCAAAAATCACTTGAAAACAAACTTAAAGAAAATTTGAAACATTAAAAATTAATTTCATAAAAATAAATTCTTAATTAAAAAAAAGTAATAATCAAACCAATTAAAAGTTAATCCAGAATATTGCAATTAAATTAAAATTAAATCATTAAAGTCTAAATTAAATAATTTAAACTCCTCTTTCAATTCAAATGGTTTAAAACACTTAAGAATAAAACAACTTGAACACTATTCCAAACTAAAATTTATTAAAATTTTATAACTAAATTAAATAAACTTAAAACATTAATTCTAATTTTAAACCATTAAATTCTTTAAAAAATTAATTTGCCCTTAAAGATTTTCATTATAATAAATCTTATGTAAAGCATCAAGTGAAATGTCACTTTACTTATAGGATAATCAAACATCTTAATTCACTGAGCAAGAAAGAAAATTTAACTAAATTTTTGGATGATCAATTCACCAGTGCAATTAAATTCACTTGGACTCAAAAAATAATCCCAAAAATATTAAAAAGATGTTCAGGACTAGTCCTGAACACTTCCTCAATATGATGGGATGCTTTAGAAGATCAATTGAATTTAATTGTTCTTTGATGAAGAAAATCATCCTTAAACAAAATACAAGAACCTAGACATCATAGGAGATGACTAGCAATAAGATTAGGACTTTGGTAGACAACCAAAACCTTTCCCTTAGCTTTACCTAGGTACTTATTATAAATATCTAAATGCATTAACATGTGTTTTAAGTGTAGCTCGGAATGAGAAGAAGACCCTGCAGGTACGCTTTTATTTTATTGCAATTTACTTTATTATAATTTATTTATATAAACTGTACTTTACTCTTCTTGCATGATAAACAAGATTGTTGCATGAAAACTAAACCTTTAGGATAGACACAAAACTGAAACCCAAAACTAAATTAAAAGTCACAACAAGATAATACTCACCGCCACAACATTCAAAAGATAAAGCAACTCAAAACTTAATCATAAACAGAACAACAAAACTGCAATTATAACTAAATTAAAATGACTCATTGGATGATCGGTAATACCTTGGATGATGTAACCTACGTGTTGCTAACGGGATTTCCCACAGTCTAAATGAAATTGTGGAACTCAATCATTTGAGTTTAGCAAATTCATCTAGAATAAGTGATTCCGATAAAAATAACGGTGCCAGAATGATGGAACCGTGGGATCTTAACCGGTGTTCTTATAATCAACTTTAAGATTCCCCTAATAAAACGTTCAATACATTTGAACCTTAAGACTTTTCTAAACCAAAAAAATTTTCTCATCTCCTGATTTTCACCTTCTAAAACTAAAGCTCTGCAACAACAAAGAGCTCGGAGCACGGTGGGCAGCACGGCCATCATCAATCAGCAAAAAATGAGTTTACTTCAGCAAAACCTGAGTTTACTTCAGCAAAACTTTCCTTAGAATTAAATAACCAAGCCATAGGATTTCGAGGTAGTTTGTCTAGTGAAACATAAATCCTCAACCTTTTGTTAGTCATTTTCATAATCATGTTATGCAACTTAAGCCCTAACCAGTCTTAGGACTCCAAGGTAGTTGTTTGGTACGACATAAACTCTCACATCTTCGAGGCTATTTGTATAATCATATCATACAAATATAAGTCCTAACTAATTAAAATCAATAGGATTGAAACATTAAATAATTCTCTTAAATTGAAGCCCAACATTAGGATAGTCTGGGAAGTCACTGAAGTTCACTTCAGGTCCGTGACATCCCCTACTTCTCTTCCTTTTGCTCAAAATGAGCTGTTTCAAATTTGATCCATTCCCTATTGAAATTTCAAAAATCCAATCCTTTGAAACCTTAAACTTTGAAATTCTTAAGAGCAAAACCACTGATCATTATCGAGAGTTTTCTTATGTGATTCCCATCACTTAAGATGTATTTAACTATAGCGGCTTCCCCTTATGGGGAACTTTAAGAACCCAGGTAATATAACCCCTGCTTAATTCCCTTATATTAAGCAAGGGAACTTGTACGCTTATAAAATTGGTTCGCAGACCAAACGGATGTCACAAATCTTCTAGTTTATTTAAATCGAGCCCCATCATCAAGTAGTATGTCTATTCTTCGGGATAGAAACACAGTTTGTGATGCGGTGTTCGTTTATATAAACTATTTGGGATGTGAGATCGGTTTGATTTCATATCTTAAAATTTTTAAACTTAAAATTATTTTCAAAATAAAATGGTACTTTCTAAATTTTACATATTTAAATCAAATTTAAAATCTAAAATCCGCTGACAATTTTTGTTAGGCGACCCCCTTTTTCTAAAATACAACACAACCTAAAAATATGTCGACAACTTCTAGCGACTCCTCTGGGGACTAGTTCTCCTCTCCATCCTAATCAGATGGGTTTGCTTTCATAAATCGATAGTGAGTCCATAACCCTAGTTGACCAAAACTATCATTCTTCCGTTGACATACCACGTTCATTTCTATCCTAAACGGGTATAGCCAACTTCTCTCGGATTTAGGAGCCACTGTTTAGACACCCCTAAATAGAGAGGTTCCGAAATCCTTTTACCTCTTTTCTGAGGTGGGGTGGACCCCCAATAGGTGTTAGCTTAGGTGCAGTCCTTCGGGTCGAGAAGTCTTACGAGACTTTCTCTTCCTTTCCTATTCTGAATCGGGCCCTTTTCCCTTTTCTATACCTTTAAACATTTCATTCCTAACGTATAAATCTTCTAATAAACGACCCTTTTAATAAACAAACTCTTTTAAATCATAAATACATTAAGATAAACAAAAATGTGTTCGGACTCTTTATTTTTTGTTCTATGTTTCGTGACGAAGGGAGGCATAATTCGGCACTGACGTTCGAAATCTACCCTGCAAAAAATGACTGCCCCAAAGTTAATTTTCTCCTTCACCAATGGAATGGACTTCGCCGTCTATAAGGATGAACTACCTGACAATGGAATCATCCGTTTTGGACAAGGATTTAACTACACAAAAATCAAATTCACTGATGTCACTCTCATCGGACTGATGGACAAAGTGCCAGAAACTGAGAAACCCGTAATTAAGTTCAACCTGAAGTCGACTCAAGAATTCCCTCCCCTGTAAAGGGTTCCAGCTGAAAGAAGTACTGCTATTCATAGGAGGACTGTTGTCTCTACCCCTACTGGTCTAGTCATCTCTGCACCTATCCCAGCTTCGGCCAAACTGAAGGGGAAGGAAATCCAAGTCTGTGATGAGCCTGTCACCGTGGAGGGTACAGATTTTGCTACAATACCATCTGTTTTCGAGATTGAGTCCAGTTCAAGAGTTGCACCCCTAACTCGGACTCAAAGGAGAAATAGAAGCAGAAAGATCGCCAGGATCGAGAAAGCCAAAGCTGCTGAAGTTGCTTTTCTAGAAGAAATTCCTGAGGAAAGAGAAGAACTGCCTGAGTATATACCTCTGTTGGAAGGGAGTAGGTTTCACCCCCTCTCTGCTGCATCGGATGAAGAAGATGTCCTAAGGATCGCCGCTACACTACCCCGACCTGCATACTATAGTAACTACAAATAAAAAAGGGTTAAGACTACGCCATTTGCTCGGCTACAAGCTGTGATAGAAAAATTAAAAAAGAAATAAAGATGCCTCGTGTCAGAAATCCTAAGAAGAATGGGACGAGTGCCAGCTAGATCCCACCTCAGTCCGCGAGTAGAGCATGTCATTGCCGTAGAGAAACCAAGGAAGAAAATGAGAGCTAGTTCACCTGTTGTTATGTCAGGCCATCATATTATGGGGGATACCACCTACCACCATATAGCTGACAGACCGTCCGGTCCTAGGCCTTCTGTTGCAAGAAGGAAGGTGTGGCGACTTATTATTACCGAGCCGAGACCAACACAACATTCTGAGAAGAAAAGCCTCGTCAAAGAACCTGAATTAGAAGGAAGTGCTACTGTAATAAAAGAAACTCCCAAAAAGGAAGTTCAACAGTCGTCACACGACAACCATGAGACCGTCTGGAAAAGACCCCTTGAGGATGCTATAGGAAAGCTAAGGATGTATATCCGACGGTTGGCAAAAGAAAGAGGAGAAAAGTTAGAAAATGAAGTTGATTCATCAGAGTTCATGGATGAGGATTATGCTGAGATCAACCTGGTTGAAACACGAGCATCGTCAGCCTCGCAGGGTGCTCCAACAACTGAGGAAAGAGATGAACCGGAAGTGATGAGAGCACAGCTTCGGGAAAGTGATGACACAATTTCCTAGATGGCGAGGAGGGTGGAAGAGATGGCTGCTGCTTTAGCCACTCTCCAAAGTCTGGTGCAACCTCATAAAGAAACACCCCCAGAAATCATCCATATTGCAGATGGAGGAAACAAGATCACATCTGTCAATGGAGAAGAGCAACCAAAGAAGGATTCTACACAGAGCATGATTCCCGAAAAGTTCATTAAAAACATGGTAGAACAACAGGTGCGAGAAGCTTTAGCACAATCTAAGAGTGGAGCATCTATTCAGACGGGTAGGCCTTACCCTGAAGAATTATATGTCGTCCAATACCCTAAAGGATTCGTACCACCTCTGTTTAAGACTTTTGATGGAACGGGAAACTCTCGACAGCATGTCGCACATATTCATGCTAGTTGTTGCAAAGCCGGTGGGAGTGACGCTTTACTATTCTGTTAGTTCATCAGCAGTTTGTCAGGGATCACCTTCGATTGGTACGCAGAATTGCCAAATGGTTCAGTTAAGACCTTTGCAGAATGGGAAAACCTCTTCGTTAAGCAGTTTGTCGGGGCTCGGCACTACATCACTATCGGTGATCTAGTGGTGGAGCACCAGAAACCGAATGAGACTTTAGTGGATTACATACTTCGATGGAGAAATTTATGCATGAAGTGTGAGCCACAGCTACAGGAACATCATGTGATCGGTATTTTGATGAAAACCATCCACGGCCCGATAGCACTTGTCCTTAAAGGATTTACAATCAAGACTTTGAGAAGCTGCTTAGCAAGGCCGGGAGCTTACAAGTGGAAGCAAAGTAGTTAAGTTTCAAGGACAATAATAATAAGCAGAAGCCTATAAAACATTCGAAAATAAGTCTGGAATTGTCGCGACAGTAGATAAGGGCAAGCAGCCGGTACAGATACAGCCAGAGCGGCCACAGCCTTGCTATCAACCACTGCAACGTACCTACCAACAACCTCAACAGGGTTATCAATAGCCTCGACCGAGCTATCAGTCGTCTCAGCATTATGAACAATTGCCTTGTCCACACCGTACCCTAAAAGATTTTCTGAATAAGGAATATCCATTCAAAACTGAAGCAGTGGCGAAGATGTTCCGCAGTTTAATGAAGACACCAGATTTTTAGCTACCAGAGCCCAAGAGGCTGGATGAAGTCAACAAGAAAGATCATCCAAACTATTGCCCTTACCACCGGATGCTCGGGCATAAGATAGAGGATTGCATCACTTTCAATATTTGGCATGATGACAATCTCCGGAAAAGGAACATAACGATCCCGAAGGAATACATAATTGAACCCCAAAAGAGAGGTTCCGTCAATATTATTTCAACGGATCTCATTGTTCCGATAGGCCCTTACACAACCCATGATGGATGGAGTACTGTCTGGACAAATTCTTCAAAGAAAATCTTAGACCACATCCAAACTGCTTCGGTGTGGGCTTCAACTCAGAGTTTGAAACCTATCGAGCCGGTGATATTGCTTGCGATTGAAGAACCGCCCCAAAATATCGTGGAAGAAAAGAAAATCGAAGCTCCAAAGAGTAGACTAGGGGATGCTTATACTAGGATGGTTATTTCCGTTTCGGGGGAGAAATCCCTCGACTCTCTGACTCTGTGTGATTATTTACTCACCCCGGCAGGATCTTATAATGATAAGAGTTTTGGTGTTGGCTACATTTTGACTGTTTCTAACGATTACGTAACTAACAAAAACCAAGCTAATCCAGATCTCAATTCCGAAATAAATAACAATTCTCAAATCATACTAAACCTCAATGACCATGAAGAAGGAGAAGACGTTCACAAGGATGGATACGAAAGCTCAACAGGAGATGAGTCTATTTGTGAATTTCGAGGAGCTTCGATTGCGATAGAATTAGAGTCATCAGATTTTGAAGCAACTACATAAGAGCCAGTCATTCCAATTCAAGAGGATACACCGCCAGATTCAACACTAAATTCAGAAGAAAAAACTGAAGTCAATTTAAGAAGCGAAAAAGTTCTACCCCCGAGAATGGGTCCAAAAGATAAAGGAAAGCAGGTGGTTGCTCAGGAGGAGCCAACCCCAGCAGAGGAATTGCCCATTCGGGAAGAAACCGAGGAACATGGTAATAAAGTAGACTACAACGTGCTAGCCCATCTTAGGAAGCTACCAGCCAAACTAAGCATATACGACGCTCTGATCCTGTCAAAGGAGATGAGGGAAACTCTGATCAAGGCTTTACTTGATCCAGAAATTTGTTTAGCTCAAATGGCCGGTAATTCCTTAGACAAAATTTGCTCATTAAAAAAACAGCGAGGTGTTAACTTCACAGACAATGATCTACTACTCGGAATGGCTGATCACAATCGACAGTTGTACATTTCAGTCACTATCAGAAAGTTTACGCTCTCCAAGGTGTTAGCTGATCCGGGAGCATCAATCAACATAATGAGCCTTCGAAAGTTAGCATATTTGGAAATTTATGCTCGCGAACTTGAAGCAGACAAGATGTTATTAAGAGGCTTCAATCAGGAAGGATAAAGAGCACTCAGATCAATAACACTGTTAAAGAAGACTGATGATTTGGCAAAGATAACTGCAAAATTACATATAATTGATTCTGAAACATCATTCAACGCTTTACTGGGTCGGACATGGATCCATGAGAACCGGATGGTACCGTCGTCTCTGCACCAGTTCATAAAATATTATGAAGGAGGAGAACAGTGTATCAAAGGTGATTTGCAACCATTCTCCGTGCATGAAATCGGAATTCACAAAGATGCAGCCTACTACGCACCTCCAAAGAAAACAATATTTTCCAGAAACACCGTACCAAATGAAGGAAAAGAAGTGCAAGATGATAAAGAGCCAGAAATTCTAGTCCAACAGTTAATCACCACTCCCTTACGACGAGATGGTGAAGTTTTCTCCATAACTTACACCTGAGGTCGTGGAAGAGACGTTAGAGCAGTTGGACAAAAGAAACCAGTCATCGATGTTGATTGGGAGAACATTTCTGAAGAAGAAGAAATCAAGAAAGAAGAAACAACAGTAAATCAAAAGAAACCCCAGTTCAAGATCTCTCTCGAAGATGAAAAGAATGAACAATATAAATCAATGTACGAGAAGATTAACTATTATGTACATACTATGACCCTGCCCCGATCCATTCTAATAAGATCAAGGGTATAGTGGTCAAGGAAGTACGTGGTGTTACTAAACCAATCATGTTTTACCGTGGTGCTTCGTCTTCCAATACTGAAAGAGATGTACAATTCGAAGATGTTACTTCTTCGGAATTAATAGAACTGCCTTTTCAGTGGTACTCTCCCTGTGTTCAAAATTTAATTCAACGTGGTGTCTTACCTAAACAATGGACAAATGGGCGATCACAACACTTTGAAAAATTATGGAACAATGCCAGTTGGCCTCCTAATTCAAAACATGGTCTCGGATTCAACACAGTAGGGTTAGTTGACAATACAAGATTTTGTTTGGTTGTCACTTGCAAGCCTAATGAAGACTGCTTGGAAGCTTCAGAAGATCTCGAAGACCTACCAATCGGAGATGCTCCACCAAAATTCAAAGAAGAAATTAAATCTACAATAGATGAGTTAATGGAAGTTAACTTAGGTACTAGCAAAGAGCCTAGGCTGACCTTTGTTAGCTCCTTACTCGATAAAGAAGACTCCGAAAAGATAATCAAGCTATTGATGGAATTCAAAGATTGTTTTGCTTGGAGTTATGATGAAATGCCAGGATTAGCGCCAGAGGTCGCAGTTCGCAAGTTAGGAGTAGATCCCACTGCCGTTCCAGTCAGACAAGCTCCGACAAGAATGCATCTGGAGATTGAACACCAAGTTATAGTTGAAGTTAAGAAGCTAATAGATGCTAAATTTGTCCGTGAGGAACAATATCCAACTTAGTTAGCCAATGTGGTACCAGTCTGAAAGAAGAATGGTCAGATCAGAATCTGTGTGGATTTCAGAGATTTGAACAAAGCATGTCCAAAGGATGAATTCCCGCTACCCATTCCAAAATTGATGATCGACATTGCTTCAACACATGAAGTCTTCTCATTCGTGGATGGATCATCAGGATATAACCAGATAAAGATGGCACCAGAAGATGAAATGCTTACAGCCTTTAGAACATCGATCAGGGTATACTGCTACACAGTTATGTCGTTTGGATTAAAGAACGCATGAACAACCTACCAAAGAGCAATGACAAGGATTTTTGATGATCTCATTCACAACCAAGTCAAGTGTTACATGGATGATGTGGTCATCAAAAGCAAACTAAAAGAAGATCACTTATATGATTTAAGAATTGTTTTCAAGCGATTAAGATGATATAAACTTAAGATGAATTTATTGAAATGTGCCATCAGCGTCACCTCTGGGAAATTCTTAGGATTCATTATCCGACATCATGGAATTGAAATCGATCCGGAGAGGATTAAAGTTATCTTAGAAATGTCGCCTCCTAAAACCTTGAAACAACTATGATCCTTTCAAGGGAAATTGACATATCTTCGACGCTTTATCTCGAATTTGTCAGGAAGGTGTCAGCATTTTTCAGTTTTAGTTAAGAAGAATGCCATGTTTACTTGGGACTCCAAATGTCAACATGCCTTCGATGACATTAAATAGTATTTAATGACACCTCCTGTTTTAGCAGCCCCAGTCTCGGGTAGACCGTTGATACTTTATACCGCATCTCTAGACGACTCTCTCGGAGCCCTGCTAGCCCAGGTCAATGACGAGGGAAAAGAAAATGCTCTCTACTACTTAAGTTTTCGTCTAATTCCAATGAAAGTAAAGTATCCTCCTATTGAGAAGCACTTTTTGGCCCTGATCTTCGCCGCACAAAAGCTCAGGAACTACATGCTTTCTTATAAGGTCGACCTTATTTCAAAGTTTAATCCGTTGCAATATTTGATGACCTGTCCGACACTTTTCGGCAGACTTACTAGGTGGTCAATGATACTATTGCAATTCGATATAACTTTCATTCCTCTTCGTGCCGTAAAGGGACAAGTCCTGGCAGACTTCCTTGCATCACATCTTTTACCGACAGAATCACCTCTCAACGACGACTTGCCAGGCGAGCAGATAATGAGCCTAGAAGACCTCGATGATCAGCGTTGGGAACTGTACTTCGATGGAGCATCTTCAGCACAAAAAGACAAAGAATCACAAATGATAATGCCAGGTAAGGCTGTTAAGTTACTTCTACCACTTAATAGAACCGTGTACAAACAATGAGGCAGAAATACGAAGCCCTTATAACTGGACTAGAATTAATCATTCAGATGGGGATAACAGACATCAACATCTATGGGGATTCTCAGATGATAATTCAATAGGTCACCGGAAAATACAGAATCCTAAAGCCAAGACTCGAACAGTACTTCAGTACGCAATGAAATTGCTAGAGCAGATTCTGAATGTAACGATCTACAGGATTCCTAGAAGAGAAAATGCTCTCGCGAATGCGTTAGCCCGCCTTGCAAAGGAATTTGCCTGCTTTCAGGATGAGTCAATTGAAATGTCAGTTCAAGGATGACATGTCCTATCACAACTTAACATGGATATAATACACAAATCAAAAGGAAAAGAAAGAGAATCAATTGTAGTTGTAACAGAAATTACAGGAGATTGGCGACAGCCATTAAAAGACTACTTGCAAAAATGAAACCTACCGGACGATAAGTCGTTAGCTCATCAAAATCAAGAAAAGAATTCTATCTTACGCATTAATAAACAACATGTTATACAGAAGGTCTTTTGATCAGATGTGGCTAAGATGCCTGAGCGGGTCCGAGGCTCGTGAAATTGTTAAAGAAGTACACTCAGGACGTTGTGGCGCTCATCAGTCAGATCCAAAAATGAAAATTCAGATTAAAAGACTAGGGTACAACTGGCCCTTGATGATGACTGATTGCATGAAGATTGCCAAAAGTTGTCACCAGTGCCAAGTGCATGGAGTGGTTCTACATCAACCTCCAAATGTGCTACATCTGACAATCACGTCGTGGCTGTTTAAGTATTGGGGCACATATATTATGGGTCCGATAGAACCTCCTTATTCAAGAGGACGTCACTTCATTCTTCCAGCTACACATTACTTTTCTAAGTGGGCAGAAGCAGTACCGCTCAGAGAAGTAAAAGCACATGACGTGCTACAGTTCTTCAAGAATCAAGTCATCTACCGTTTTGGGGTACCGCACAGAATTATCTCAGATAACTATACGGCTTATTTTTTAGGTTGAATGTTGTATTTCAAAAAGGGGTCACCAACAGAAATTGTTGGTGGATTTTTAGATTTTAATTTTAATTATAATTTGGAAAGTAGCATTTGATTTTGAAAATAATTTTAAGTTTGAAAATTTTAAGATATGAAATCAAACCGATCTCACATCCAAAATAGTTTATATAAATGAGCACCGCATCAAAAACTGTATATCTATTCCGAAGAATAGACACACTGCTTGATGATGGGGCTCGGTTAAATAAACTAAATGATTTGTGACATCTGTTTGGTCTGCGAACCAATTTTATAAGCCGACAAGTTCCCCTGCTTAATATAAAGGAATTAAGCAGGGTTTATATTACCTAGGTTCTTAATGTTCCCTATAAGGGCAAGCCCCTATAGTTAATTACATCTTAAATGACGGGAATCATCTAAGAAAACTCTCGATAATGATTAGTGGTTTTGCTCTCAAGAATTTCAAAGTTTAAGGTTTCAAAGGATTGAATTTTGGGATTTCAATAGGGAATGGATCAAGTTTGGAACAGTTAATTTCAGGAGTCCAAAGGAAGAAAAGTAGGAGAAGCTGAGGATCCAAAAAGAATCTTGGCAACTTCCCAAACTATACTATTGTTTGGCTTCGATTTGGGAGTTCATTTAAAGTTGCAATCCTGCCAATTTTATTTAATTAGGACTTATATTCGTATGACATGATCATACAAATAGCCTTGAAGATATGAGGGTTTATGTCGTACCAAACAACTACCTCGGAATCCTACGACCGGTTAGCGATTAATTTTCATAACATGATTATGCAAATGCCTAATGAAGAGTTGAGGACTTTTGTTGCACTAGGCAAACTACCTCGAAATCCTATGGCTTTGTTGTTTAATTCTAAGAGAGTTTTGCTGAAGTAGATCCGAGTTTTGCTGATGACGATGGCCGAGCTGCCCACCATGCTTCGAGCTCCTTGTTGTTGTAGAGGTTTAGTATTAGAAGTCATAAATCAGGAGATGAGAGAAGTGTTTTGGTTTAGAAAAAATCTTAAGATCCAAGTGTTTTTAATATTTTAATTAAAATAAATCTTAAAGTTATTTAAACAGAACCGATTAAGATCATACGGTTTTGTCATCCCGACACCGTTATTTTCATCGAATTCACTTAGTCCAGATGAATTTGCTAAACTCAACTGAATGAGTTCCACACTTTCATTTAGACCGTGGGAAATCCCGTTAGCAACACGTGGGTTACATCATCCGAGGTATTCCCGATCATTCAATGGGACATTTTAATTAAGTTGTGATTGTAGTTTTGTTGTTCTGTTTACGATTAAATTTTGAGTTGTTTTATATTTTGGAATGTTGTGGCGGTGAATTTTATCTTGCAATGATTTTTTCATTTAGTTTTGGTTTCATTTTAGGGACTATCCTAAAGGTTTTGGTTTTCATGCAACAGTTTTATTTATCATGCAAGAGAAGTAAAGTACAGTGCATGTAAGTAAATTGCAATAAAGTAAATTGCAATAAAATAAAAGCGTACCTGGAGGGTCTTCCTGTCATCCCAAACTGCACTTAAAACACATGTTAGAAGATTTAAACATTTCAACAGATACCTAGGTAAAGCTAAGGGAAGGGTTTTGGTTGTCTACCAAATTCCTAATCCTATAACTAGTCATCTCCTATGACGTCTAGGTTCTTAGTTTGATTTAAGGATGATTTTCTTCATCAAAGAACAATTAAATTCAGTTGTTCTTCTAAAACATCCCGTCATATTGAGGAGTGCTTAGGACGAGTCCCAAACATCTTTTCAATACTTCTGGGATTATTTTGAATCCAAGTAAATTTAGTTGCACAGGTGAATTAATCATCCAGGAGTTCAGTTAAACTTTGTCTCTTGCTTAGTGAACTTAGGTATTTGATTACCTGATGAATGAAGTGACATCTCAATTAATACTCTATTTAAGAGTTATGATAATTAAAGCCTTTAAGGGCAAGTTGGTTTATCAAGAATTTTAATTATTCTTAATTTAAAGTTTGAGGTAATGATTTAAAGTGTTTTTATTTAATTATGAGGTTTTAATTAATAATTTTAAGTTTGGAATAATGTTCAAATTATTTTAGATTTAATTTAAATCTTTACACTTTCAATTATCTTGGTATTTCAAATGGATATTCATGTTTTAAATTTACTTAGAAAGAAAGAGGTGTTGAAATTATTGATATGTTTTGATTTAATTCTTAATGATTTCATTTAGGTTTGTTGTTAAATGATTTTAATTTAATTTAATTCAATTTGATTTTAATTTAATTTATTTTATTTAATTTTATTTTTATTTAATTTTTTTTTTAATTTAATTTAATTTAATTTAATTTAATTTAATTTAATTTAATTTAAATTTAGTTTAATTTAAATTTTATTTAAATTTAATTTTAATTTTAATTTTAATTTCAATTTAAATTGTTAATTTTAGTTTAACTTTAATTTTAATTTAATTTTAATTTAATTTTAGTTTTAATTTTAGTTTAATTGTTAATTTGGATTATTATTTTAATTTTAATTAAGAACTAAATATTATTAAAGTGACTTATTTAGGGATTTTAAAATTAAAGATTAAATATCCTCTTAATAATATCCCTATTTTAATAATCCAAATTTTAAATATACTCTTTCCAAAATTTAAATCATTTAATTAATTAAAGTTTCATTTTGATATTTTCAAAGTCTTTAATAGGTTTCTACCCCTTAATTTCTCTAAGTTTCAATCATCCAAGAGAAAATTAGAATCAAATATTTTACCCTCCCCCCCCCCCCCATTTTTATTAAACCTAAAGTTTTAATTAAGGGTTAAAATTTTTAATTACCTTTATGCCCTTTTAAGTTTATTTATTTCATAACTCACTAAATTGAGCTCAAATGAATTTGAAATTTTTATGTCACCTCACTCACATGTAAATTAAGACATTAGAGGAGAAAATGTGATTTTTCTAAATTTAATTTATTTATATAATTATTTTTAGTAGAAAATAGCGGTTTTCCAAGAAAATTCAACAACATAACGAAGGAAAGGTTTCTGTCCTTAAGAAAATTATGAGATGTCCAGAGAACAACTTGGACCAAATTTTGTGTTTTTTTGAATTATATCTTATTTATTATAATTATTTTGCATTTTAGAGTATTAATTAATTTTAAAATAAAATAAAAGTTGTAAAATAGATTTTATATTTTTCATAAATTTACGTGACCTCAAGGAGTCTAGAGAAACAATTTTTATAATTTTATGATTTTTTTTATTTATTAGAATTATTTTAGTGAAGAAGGTTGAAAATTCATTTTTTAATATTAAAAATTACATTAAGCTTTTAAAATTCAATATCTTATCCTAGGGACTTAGGAAAATTTTTTGGTTTGTTCCTAAATGATTAGGAGTCAAAATGTGAAATTTTTATTATTTTTAATATTTTCATGATTTTTATTATTTTTTTAATTATTAAAATATTAAAATATTGTGAAAAATTAACTTTTTTAAAAAAATCCAATTTTAATTTTCTTGAACTCCCCTGATATCAGAGAAGCTCCAAAATCATTTTTGTGAATTTTTGAAAATTATTTTTGGAGTTATGAATTTTTAAAGTTCCATTTTGCTTATGAGGCTTAATCAATCCATTTGGTGAGATTAATCAAGTCAAATTGATTTCAAAATTTTACGTAAGGTTCCTCTAACCCTAAAGAGTAATGGAGAATTGTTTTCATGTCAATTTGATGTGTGGTTAATCCTTATTAATTCAAATTCAATTTTAGTGGTGTAGGCCAATTAAGGTTATTATGAATGAATTAACTTAAAATATATTTTTCATAGGGTCCCCTGGTCCTAAGAAACATCAACAAATTTCCCTAGAATTTATTTTACAACATGCTAATTATTGGAATTAAAATACCTAAAACAGTGACATGAACTTGAAAATTCAATAAGTTTTCACAGAGATGGCCTCTGACCTTGAAAAATTCAGGGAATGTTTCCAAGATCAGAGGCTTCAAAAGCCCTATGGTCTCAAGCCATGGTGAATTGTCTATGCAAATGGAGAATTAAAATATTGAAAACAGTAAATAAATTATTAAAAATAAAATACTCATCCAATTAACATGATTTCTTTTCCACATTATTCTCCTCTGTTCACTGAGCGAGGGAGTATTTTTATTTTATTTTTGTGATTTTTCTATGCAAAGATATGAATTTTTGAAGTTCAGGGCATTTAAATAATTCAAAAATACCCTAATTTCCTACTTATCCACGCGGCACCTCGTCAACCTCGGCAGCTCCGAAAGCCCACGCATCGCGCTGTGATTCGGCACCGACATCTAACTCAGTTCTCCAGGGGCCCACGGTTCACTTACCATTATGCTGTCCGACTTGATCTCGACCGTCCGCTCGATACACGTGCGATCCAATGGCTCCTGGTCATCGTCTACGACTGGTGTGCACCCGTAACCATCCACACTCAAACCCTAATATCTCTCTCGATTCTCAATGGATTTTTGAGTTCTTATGCTCTATAGATTCGTTTTGAAGAGATGAACACATCCATATGGTTTTTAGGCTATGAAATTAACCCAAACAAAATGGAGAATTGCTGGAAGATCATGGGGAAGAATAAGTTCATACCTTTGCTCAGAGAAGTGAAGCTTCGATCTGAGAGTTGTGTCACCTTCGATTGTGTCCAAGCAAGCTCCAGATGAAGTCTCTGGCTCTTGGGAATTGTCTAAGTATGAAAGTGACCAAGGCTGATCACAAAGCTTGGAGGTTGGAAGCAATGGCTGGCCTGGTGAGGGGGCTTTTGCTGGGGAACTTCTAGGTCTAGTGAAGGTGTAGGATCAATCAATTTGGAGATTGGCTCACTGTGGTGAAGTGCCCTGTTTTTTTGGTGGATTTTCAACTCAGAAATTGAGCTCACATAGAGGGTTTTAGGGCTGGATTTCAGTGGGGATCAAGTTCTCTATCTCTGGAGAGGGGTCGGGAATAATTTTGGCAGAGTTTTGGTAAGGTTTGGTTGAACTCCTTACTTGGCCGAGAGGTGGTGGTGTTTAAATAGAGGTGGATGGAGGGCTTCCCAGGGGGGTTTAGTTGCTTGGATCAACTGCTCTGGTGAGGAGAAGAACAGCCATGGTGGCCATTAGGCACGGGACAAGTCAGCAAGGCATAATTCAAAAATTGGCTCACATGGGTGCTCTCGGCCTGGTGGTTTCTGATGGCTGCGGTGGCTGGCCGGCTAGGGTCAGGTCACCCTCAAGGTCAAGGAGGTCAGGGGTTGGCATTGGTGCAATCAATTGAGGCTTGACATGTGTATAGGAGTTGAATTGAAATGGAATGGGGGAAGGCTATTTTGGATTCAAATAAGTCAACCCATGGTTTTGGGTTAGGTTCACCACCGAAGGCCTGGTTTTGGGCTGAAAGAATTACATGGGTCAGCCAAGAGAAAATGGTGTGGTCTTCATCCATGGTGAGGTGGATAAACTTGGTTTAGGGTGTATCATGGATGGGGTTAAAAAGGCTTAAGTAAGGCTTAAGAAAGGGGCTCCTCCATTTGCCATTTATGGGATGGTCACATGTCATACTTCTCATGGCTTTACATGGGGCTTAAGGATGGCTTCATGGCTTCATGTGGCTTGGGAATGGCTTATCCAAGTTTCATGAAAATGGGTTTTAGGGATTTTTTGCATTTAGGGGTGGTTTGGCATGAGGCATGATTTGGAAACATTTGATCATGGATTTAAAACTTAGGTTTTGATTTTGGTTAAAAAGATGACAAATGAAAATATCATGTGGGCTTTAGGATAGATTTTGGGCTTTTGAAATGGTTTTGGATGGGTTTTTAAAGTGGTTTAATGAAGTGGGCTTTTGGATTTTTAAATGGGCTTTTGGATGAATGTTTTGTGAAGGACCATGCCAAATAAATGTTGGGTTTAGTTTAGGGATGTGTCATGAGTGATTTGGAACAAATTTGATGTGATTTTGAATTGAATTGGGTTTAATGTGGGTCTTTTAGTAAAGGGGCCAAAGTGGGTCTAATTGGGCTAACTTGGTTTAAGGTTGGGCTAAAGATGGATTTGATGTAAAATTAATGTTGAACAATGTTTATGGGAATGTCACAAAGAGTTTTCAACTTTGGTTGGGCTTTGATTTTGGGATTTGGGCCCATTTGGGTTAGGTTTGGGCTTAGGTCAATTTAAGGGATTTTTGTTTTGGGTTAGGTTTGGGTGGAGTTTAGGTTCAAATTTTGGGCAAATCAAGTTAGTGTTTTGTTTATGGGGGTGTTAGGAAGGCTTTGGAAAAGATTTGGGGCCAATTGGAGTTGAATTGGATTGGTTTGAGCTAGGTTTAGGTCATGGGCCAAAATTGGGCCTTAGGCTTCAAATTGAAATTGGGCTCAAATGTCAATCAAATTGGAGTTGGATTTGGTCTAAATTGATGTTGGGGGTGTTGAATTGAAGTTTAGAATTGAATTGGACCAGAATTGAGGTTAATTGGGGTGGCTTGGTTTGATATTGGGTTCACTTAGGTTAAAAATGAGTCAAATTGGGGGTTTTGGTAAAGGTGGGGTAAATTGGCAAATTTGTCCCATGTTGTATTTGAACAAAATGAAACTGGGAATATTTTAGATTTTCTGAAATTTTTTTTGGGAATTTTCTGAATTTTTGGATGTTTGGGGTAAAAGGGTATTTTGGTAATTTTTTTTTGGGGGGGGGTTTAGGGGTATTTTTGGAAATTTTGGTAGATTTGGCCTAAGATGGTCAATATGAATGGTGGGAAGTGTTTAGGATTGATTTTGAGGGATCTTGGGTAATTTAGGCAATTTTGCAAATTTTGGGTCATTTCAAGGGTATTTGGTAGGTTTGGTGGGTCCGGGGGTCAAAAATTGAAATTTTGAAAAAGGGAGATTGATCAAGTGTGAGTGAAATGGAATCATTTTGGTTGAGCCATGAAGCCATATTAAGCCCATATGAGCCATGAGAGGACTCATTTGAGGCATTCAATATGTTGTTCCTAACCCACTTAGCCAGGGGCTTAGGGGTTAAGGACCATCCATGTGAATTACCTACATGAGTCAGGAAGTCAAGTTGGGTGAGAGTGCAGTTTTAGGACATGGAATGTGTGTGAGAGTGTAATGTATGTGCAAGTCAACCCTCACCAAACCAGGCCATCCAGGGTATTCTTAAGGCCAAAAAGGTCCTACAGGGAACTCATCCTTTAAACCTCCACATTTGATTTCAACCCTCTAGGTGATTAGGGGTCTACAATCAAGCTTGTGGGGTTTGTAGGGAGCTAAGAAGTAGTTTGAATTTCTAAAGGGTGGGTTCTATTTCTAGTCCTCTAAGATTAGTCAAAGGAAAAGCCTAAGGCTAGATCCTAAGTACTAAGGAGTGAGAAAAGAAGAGACCTCATAAAACATGAGGTCAATAATAACGGGTCTGCATTCAGAAGCACGAAAATCAACAATTTCGTCAGAAGACACGGGATTGATTGGCGTTATTCGACAATCTACTACCCAAGAGCGAACGGCTTGGCCAAGACTTTTAATAAAACTCTCGTCCAAATCCTAAAGAAAACTTTAGACGACAACAAGAGAAATTGGCACGAGAATTTAGAAGTCTTATGGGCCTACAGGACGACTTTCAGAACTCCCACCCAGTCTATGCCTTACACCTTAGTGTACGGATCTGAGCCTGTTCTACCCTTAAAGGTTCAGCTTCCGCCACTCAGAATTACAGTTGCAAATAAGATCACTACAGAAGAAAATGCCAGACTATGACTATAAGAGTTGGAAAGCTTGGAAGGGAAAAGACTTTCAGCACAGCCTAATTTGGAACTGTATCAAGCCAAGATGATTCAAGCCCATGATAAATTAGTCTGTCCAAGGAGATTCAAAGTCAGTGACTTGGTTTTGGTTCTTAGATGACCTATTCTTGCTCATCGCAACATAGGTGGCAAATTTGAACCGACTTGGGAAGGGCCATTCGTGGTCGAGACAGTCTACTTAGGAGGTTCCTACCAGCTTGTAAATTACCGTGGAGAACGACCTATGCTTCCAATTAATGGACGATATCTAAAGAAGTACGCAACCTGATGTTTCGAATGATGAATCCTCATTCCTAGAAGCATGGGCACAGTAATTACTTATGACTGGTGGATGATAAATAAAATCGTTAAAAAAATGGTGTTAAAAGAAAATAAGTGAAATTATGAAAATAAAGTTTTTATCCTTCCTTGCAAAATCGAGTCACACACTTGATCTTTCTTCATCTTTTCCTACTCATTTTTAAATTTGGAATAAACAA
The DNA here is from genome assembly GCA_022702705.1 of Papilionanthe hookeriana x Papilionanthe teres. Lineage (NCBI taxonomy): Eukaryota > Viridiplantae > Streptophyta > Magnoliopsida > Asparagales > Orchidaceae > Papilionanthe > Papilionanthe hookeriana x Papilionanthe teres. The sequence goes on along the minus strand of CM040430.1, from coordinate 89,683,380 downwards.
ATAAAAGCCCTTCATTAATAAACAATTAAATTTTTCTATTGTTCTTGTTCTTAGTACAGCCTCTGATCCTTTCCTTGTTTTTCACAGTGAAATGTCGAACGGGCAGTTGGTTCTGAACTTTAAGAACGGCGTGAGTCTAGCACTTGATGAAAAGAGGGTGAGGGATGGAGCCATGATTGAGATTGACTCTGAATTCACACCAGCCAGGCCACAATATGAAGAAAATGATTGGACCCTGATTGATCGGGAAGAGTTCCACAGTCAGACAGTGATGAAAATGGGTGGCTCAAGTGAACCATCTACCAACAAGAAGAGAAAAGTAAATTCCGCTCATGCAACGAGAGAAGATAAGAAAGTTAAGTCTGTGGTTGCTACAACAGAAGGCAGGCTCGTCAGCGCCATGCCCACAGAGATCCAAGGGGTAAGGAGAGCTACTCTCACTGCCACTCAGCGGAGGAACACGAATCGCTGTATTCGCAAGATATTAACCAAGTTAGTAGTAGATCAACATGAAGAGATAATTGCTACCGTCAATACGAATACTCCGAAGAAATTAGTTTGCTAGAAACCTGAAAGGAGGAGACCAACTCCAAGGAAAGCAGAGCAGATAAAGGAAATCCTAAGAAGAGCAGAAATAGAATCAGCGCCTCGATGCCAGATAAATGCACCAGTTTTAAAGAGCCTTTTTGCGAAAGCAACCTCGGAGGATGTCCCGACAGAGACTATCCCCGAGAAACCAAAACATGCAGGAGAGCGTGCCGGGGTTGAACCATACATTCCCCAGTATGTTACTAGACCTCGCAGATTGCAGATAATTCCAGAATATGAGTTGGAAAGAATGCAGAATGTTGAAAAGAAAACTTTTGAATACTTTGAGAGAATTGGAGGCAAGAGGATCAATATCTTAGAAGGCCTCGAGCTGCATACAGATGTATTCTCATATTAAGAACAACAACAAATTGTATACTGCATCGTTGAACTTCAGAAAATGGGCCGAGCTGGTCGTCTGAGGGAGAAATTTATTCAGAACCCCAAAGGTGGATGCCAGGAAAAGGAAGAGTTATTATCCAATGCGAATGTTGCTACAACTTCGCGGTAGACAAAAAAGGAAATCCCCCAGGAATACTCCGTCGCAGTGAGGTGGATCCATTGTCGAATATTATTAAAAGAATGGTAAAGAGGATGATAACAAGGAAGGTATTGCCTGCAGATTGCATATCCAACAACTCCATCATTAACATCTACAAGGAGTGTGACTGCATACCTCCACACATAGACCAACATGATTTCGTTAGACCTTTCTGCACAGTGTCTTTTGTCAACCATTGCAGTATCATGTTTGGATCTGACCTCGAGATAGCAGGCTTCGGTGAATTCCGAGGGCCAGTAGAGATACCACTACCCGTACGTTCCGTCATGTTGTTAAAAGGGAATGGAGTGGACATCGCAAAGCATTGCATTCCAGGAGTGCCTGTTGAGCAGATCTCTATTACTTTCAGGAAAATGGATGACAGAAAGATTCCTTCTCACTTCCAGCCAGACCCAGAGTTAGAGAGCCTCCGGCCTTACGAGCTGTGAGTTACATGGGAGATATCACACCTCCAATGCACATTCATACGACATTCCTGCCAAGGATGACTTGGAAGGTGATGTTATTGTTCATGTATCTCACTATCCAGACATGGATTTTCGCAGATGCTTTTAGAAGAAACTTGAAGAATCTTACACAATCCATTTTGGATTTATATGGATTGTATGAGATATTAAACTCTCAAAGAAAATATCATCATGTTTTGGATCAAGTTTTATGATGTATTTTCAACAAGATTGGAATGAAAGTGACCATGTCATGTTTTGCCTTCACTTCTTTTTGTGCAAATTGACTGGGAAATGCTATTAAATTAAAAGAAATTCGAACAAAGAACAAAGGAAAATAAAAAAAATAAATGAAAACTCACTTTAAAAAAAAATCTCTGAATGTCAAAACAAACTAAAAATAAACACGAACTCTAAATAAACATGAACTCTAAATTGAAAATCAAGCTAAAAATCAAATTACAACAAATGAAGAAAACAAATTCCATAATCTGAAATCCCCAGCCTTCGGCTATTCTCAAATCTCTTTTTGATTCTCCATATCTCCTTCCCTCTTTTGAGAAGGTCGACTGAATCTACTGACACAGAACCACGAAAATTTTCGATTTGGTTTTGATGGCATGGATTTATATCCTTCGCCAAATGATCAGACTTTGATCGATCCTCGTGGGACGTGAAACACTTTCACGTCTCATTCCAAATCTTCCGCTAAACTCAACTCGTCACACAGAAAATTTCAAACCTTTAAACATTCGAGACTGGAACCAGATTCCATTTCTCTTTAAACCTTAGAGATTGGAACAAGTTTCCATTTCTCTTTAAACCTTCGAGATTGGAACCAATTTACATTTCTCTTTAAACCTTCGAGATTGGAAATAGTTTCCATTTCTCTTTAGAACTTCAAGATTGGAACCAGTTTTCATTTCTTTTAGACCTTCGAGATTGGAACCACTTTCCATTTCACTATAAACCTTCGAGATTGGAACCAGTTTCCATTTATCTTTAAACCTTCGAGATTAGAACCAGTTTCCATTTCTCTTTAGACCTTCGAGATTGGAAACAGTTTCCATTTCTCTTTAGACCTTCGAGATTGGAACCAATTTCCATTTCTCTTTAAACCCCCTTCGAGATTCGATCCAGTTTTTATTTCTCTTTAGACCTTCGAGATTGGAACCAGTTTCCATTTCTCTTTAGACCTTCGAGATTGGAACCAATTTCCATTTCTCTTTAGACCTTCGAGATTGGAACCAGTTTCCATTTCTCTTTAGACCTTCGAGATTGGAACCAATTTCCATTTCTCTTTAGACCTTCGAGATTGGAACCAGTTTCTATTTCTATTTAATCCTTTGAGATTGGAACCAGTTTCCATTTCTCTTTAAACCTTCGAGATTGGAACCAATTTCTATTTCTCTTTAAAATATTGAACAAGTTTCCATTTCTCTTTAAATCTTCGAGATTGGAACCAACTTCCATTTCTCTTTAGACCTTCGAGATTGGAACCAGTTTCCATTTCTCTTTAAACCTTCGAGATTGGAACCAGATTCCAGTTCTCTTTAAACCTTCAAGACTGGAACCAAATTCCAATTCTCTTTAAACCTTTGAGACTGGAACCACATTCCAGTTCTCTTTAAATGTTCGAAACTGGAACCAGATTCCCGTTCTCATTAAACCTTCGAGACTGGAACTCGATTCCAGTTCTCTTTAAACTTTCGAGATCAGTACCTAAATTTTGATTCTCATCCTTTTCAATCGATACTTAAACTCTGATTCTCACTCATAGACTGGTACCTAAATTCCAGTTCTCTTCGCAGTCCCGAGGTTGGAACCTAGGTTCCAATTCTCATTTCAAATCCAAATTTCCTTGAATTGATTTTAAATTAAACCTCAACTGAAATTGAAACTCAAAACAAATCGAAATCTAAACTCGCACATTAAAAAAACTCAAAATTTAAAATGAAATGAAATCTAAATCAAATTTCCCCAGATCTTATGATCTAGAATTCACCTCCTTTTCTTTTCCCCCGCGAGAATTCAGGGATCTCCAGTCTTGGAGATATACTCTATACTCCCCAGCAGAAATTTGTTTCTACTATGTTCTAAGTGTGTCACTTAGAAGTTTGTGTTGGTTTTGTTGATCTCTTTGGTCAACTTCAATACGCGCGGTGTGCTTGGTTAGCACACCACACCTATTGGGGGTCCATTTGCTGACCTCATTTTTTATGAGGTCTTTTCTCTTCTCTCTCCATAGTACTTAGGATCTAGCCTTAAGATTTTCCTTTGACTATCTTAGAAGACTAGAAATGGAACCCACCACTTAGAAATTTAAACACCTCTTAATTCCCTGTAAACCCCATATGTTTGATTGTAAACCCCCAAGTCACTTGGAGGGTTAAGATCAAATGTGGAGGTTTAAAAAATGAGTTTCCCATAGGACTGTTTGGCCTTAGGACTACCCTGGGTGGCTTGGTCTGGTGATGGTTGACCTTTAAACATTACACTTTCACACACATTCCAAATCCTAAAACCATTCATACCTAGTTTGACTGCCTGACTCATGTAGGTAATTCATATGGATGGACCTTAACCCCTAGGCTCTTGGCTAAGAGGGTTATGAACAACATAGTGAATGCCTCAAATGAGTCCTCTCATGGCTTTTATGGGCTTGATATGGCTTCACGGCTAAACCAAAGTGATTCCATTCTACTCAAACTTGATCAATTTTTATTTTTCCAAAATTTCAATTTTTGACCCCCGGGTTCCTACACCTACTAAACCTACCAAATGTCCTTGAAGCTACCTAAAATTTGTAAAAATTACCTAAATTACCCAAAATTCCTCAAAACAAATCTTAAAAATTTTCCACCATTCAAATTGATCATCCTTAGCCAAATATACCAAAATATCCAAAAATACCCCCCAATACCCTCCAAATACCCAAAATACCCTTTTAACACAAAAAATCCATAAATTCTAAAAATTCCAAGAAAATTTTAGAAAATTCCAAATATTCCTAATTTCATTATGTTAAACTACACCATAGGCCAATTTTGTCAATTTAACCCACTTTTACCAAAACCCCCAATTTGACCCATTCTTAACCTAAGTGGACCCAATGTCAAACCAAACCAACCCAATTGACCTCAATTTTGATCTAATTAAATTTTAAATTTCAATTCCATATACCCAATATCAATTTAGACCAAATCCAAGCCCAATTTGATTATCATTTGGATCCAATTCCAATTTGAAGCTTAAAGCCTAATTTTGGCCCAAAACCTAAACCTAGCCCAAACCAACCCAATTCAACCCCAATTAACCCCAAATCTTTTCCTAAACCTTCCCAACATCCCCACAAACAAAACACTAACATGATTTGCCCCAAATTTGAACCTAAACTCCACCCAAACCTAACCCAAAACCAAAATCCCCTTTTTTGGCCTAAAACCACCATAAACCTAAATGGGCCTAAATCTCAAAATCAAAGCTCAACCAAAGTTGAAAACTCTTTTTCCCTTAACCTATGCTTAAACTTAATTGTACTTAGATTGTGACTTGAACCCACTAATCAAGCTGACTCAAGTGACTTTCTCTTCAGCCTAAACCAGCCTTGGGGAGGTGCACCTAGCCTAAACCATGCCTTGGACCAAAATGAGCCGAAAATTAGCCTCCTCCCTTTCCATTTAAATCAAACCTTAGACACTTGGCCAACCTCCATTGCTGGCACCAAATTTAAGACCTGACCTCCTTGACCCTGAGGGTGGCCTATGCCTAGCTGGCCAGCCGCCACAGCCGCCGGAAAACACCAGGCCGAAAGCACCCATTTGATTCAAAAAATTCAAACTCACTAGCTGAGCTGTCCCAATTCAATTGGACTCCATGGTTGTTCTTCCCTTGACCAATGCAGCTGATCCCAAGCCCTAACTTCCCCTGGGAGGCCCTCCAGCCATGTCTATTTAAACAAACTACCTTCTCGGCCAAACAAGGTGATGAACCAGACTTAAATAAAACTCTGCCAAAATTGCTCCAGGACCTTCTCCTAACCTAGAGCAATTTATCCCCAGTGTCCCTTTGCCCTAATCCCCATTAACAGAGCTGGACCAGAGAACGGCACATGAACTGCGGGCCCTTGAAGTGCTGAGTCAGATGGTGGCGTTGAATAGGAGTGCGCCGCGTGGACTTTCGGAGCTGCCGAGGATGAGTCGGTGCCACTTGGATAAGTAGGAAAATATGGATTTTTTATTTATTTAAATACCCAGAATTTAGAAAATCCATATCTTTGTGTAGAAAAATCACAAAAATAAACTAAAAATACCCTATTGCTCAGTGAATAGAGGAGAATAATGTGGAAAAAGAATTAGGTTAATTTGATGAGTATTTTTTTTTAATTAATTATTTACTCTTTTTAGTATTCTGATTCTCCATTTGCATAGACAATTCACCATGGCATGAGACCATATGGCTTTTGAATCCTCTGATCTTGGGAACATTTCTTGAATTTTTCAAGGTCAGAGGCCATCTCTAGGGCAAGTTATGTATTTTTCAAGTTTATGTCACAGTTTTTTGTATTTTAATTTCATTAATTAGCATATTGCTTAGAAAATTCTAGGAAAATTTATGGAAGTTTCTTAGGACCAGAGGACCCTAGGATAATTATATTTTTAGTTAATTCATTAAGAATAACCCTAATTGGCCTAATTACTCAAAACTAAACTTTAATTAATTAGGGTTAACCACACATAAAAAGAACTTAAAAACAATTCTCCACTAATCTTTAGGATCAGAGGGACCTCACATAAAAATTTGGAATCAATTGGAAATATTTAACCCCACTAAATGAATTAATTCACATGAGTAAAATTAAACTTTAAAAATTCATAACTCGAAAAATACCCTTTAAAAATTCACCAAATTGGTTTTGGGGCTTCTTTGATAACAGAGGAGTCTATGAAAATTTAAATTAGAAATTTATAAAAATCTTCATTTTTCACCATATTTTAATATTTTAAATAATTAAAAAATAATAAAAATCATAAAAATATTAAAAATCATAAAAATGTCATATTTTGACTCCTAATCACTTAGGAACAAACCAAATATTTTTCCTAAGTCTCAAAGTAAAGATATTAAATTTTAAATGATTAAAACAATTTTTTGAATTAAAAAATGAATTTTCCAACCTTTTCAATTAATTAATTCTAATAAATCAAAGAAAAATTAGAAAGTTATAAAATTTGTTTCTCTAAATTCTTTGATGTTAGAGAGATTTAAGAAAAATATAAATTCCATTTTTCAACCTTTATTTTATTTTATAATTAATTAACACTCTAAAATTCAAAATAATTATAATAAATAAAATATAATTCAAAAAATCACCAAAATTAGTCTAAGTGGTCCTCTGGTCATTAGGAACATACCATAATTTTCTTAAGGATGGAAACCCTTCCTTGGTTGTGTTGTTGAATTTCTATAGAAAACACTTATTTTTCACAAAAATAATTATATAAATTAAATTAAATTGAGAAAAATCACATTTTCTCCTCTAATGTCTTAATTAACATATAAGTAAAGTGACATAAAAATTTCTAGTACATTTGAGCTCAACTTAGTGAGTTATGAAATAAATAAGCTTAAAGGGGCATAAAGGTAATTAAAAGATTTAACCCTAACTAACATTTAGGTTTAATCAAGGGGAGGGTAAAATTTCTGATTTTAAAATTTTCCTTAGATGATTTAAACCTAGGGAATTAAGGGGTAGAAACCCATTAATCACCTTAAAAATAATTAAAGTAAACCTTAATTAATTAAATAATTTAAATTTTGGAAGAGTAAGTTAAAATTTGGATTATTAAGATAGGGATATAATTTAGAGAGATTATAATAACTTAAACTAAAATCCCTAAATGAATCACTCTAATAATATTTAAATTTTTAATTAAATTTAAAGTGATAATTCAAATTAATAATTAAATAATTAAAAGGAATGTGAACCTTAATTAAATTAAAACTTAAAACATTAAATAACTTGATAATTAAACTGAAATAAATTTAAAATAAAAAATTATTAATTTCAAAAATCACTTGAAAAAAAACTTAAAGCAAATTTAAAACATTAAAAATTAATTTCATAAAAATAAATTCTTAATTAAAAATAATAATAATCAAACCAAATAAAAGTTAATCCAGAATATTGTAATTAAATTAAAATTAAATCATTAAATTAAAATTAAATCATTAAAGTCTAAATGAAATAATTTAAACTCCTCTTTCAATTCAAATGGTTTAAAACACTTAAGAATAAAAAAACTTGAACACTATTCCAAACTTAAATTTATTAAAATTTTATAACTAAATTAAATCACCTTAAAACATTAATTCTAATTTTAAACCATTAAATTCTTTAACAAATTAATTTTGCCCTTAAAGATTTTCATTATTATAACTCTTAAGTAAAGCATCAAGTGAAATGTCACTTTACTTATAGGATAATCAAACATCCTAATTCACTGAGCATGAAGGAAAATTTAACTAAATTCTTGAATGATCAATTCACCAGTGCAATTAAATTCACTTGGACTCAAAAAATAACCCCAAAAATATTAAAAAGATGTTCAGGACTCATCTTAAACACTTCCTCAATATGATGGTATGTTTAGAAGAACAATTGAATTTAATTGTTCTTTCATGAAGAAAACCATCCTTAAAAAAAATACAAGAACCTATACGTCATAGGAGATGACTACCAATAGGATTAGGACTTTATTAGACAACCAAAACCTTTCCCATAGCTTTACCAAGGTACTTATTATAAATATTTAAATGCCTTAACATGTGTTTTAAGTGCATCTCAGAATGACAAGAAGACCCTCCAGGTATGCACTTATTTTATTACAATTTACTTTATTGTAATTTATTTATATAAGCTGTACTTTACTCTTCTTGCATGATAAATAAGATTGTTGCATGAAAACTAAAACCTTTAGGATAGCACAAAACTGAAACCCAGAACTAAATTAAATGTCACAACAAGATAAAACTCACCGCCACAACATTCAAAAGATAAAGGAACTCAAAACTTAATCACAAACAGAACAACAAAACTGTAATTATAACTAAATTAAAATGACTCATTGGATAATCGGGAATACCTCGGATGATGTAACCTACGTGTTGCTAACGGGATTTCCCACGGTCTAAATGAAAGTGTGGAACTCATTCGAGTCTAGTTTAGCAAATTCTTCGGACTAAGTGAATCCGATAAAAATAATGGTGTCGGAATGATGGAACCATGGGATCTTAACCTAGGCTTTGTTATAATCAACTTTAAGATTCCCCTAATAAAACATTAAATACATTTGAACCTTAAGAATTTTCTAAACCAAAACACTTTTCTCATCTCCTGATTTTCACCTTCTAAAACTAAACCTCTGCAACAACAAGGAGCTCGGAGCATGGTGGGCAACACGACCATCGTCATCAGCAAAACCTGAGTCTACTTCAGTAAAACTTTCCTTAAAATTAAATAACCAAGCCATAGAATTTCTAGGTAGTTTGTCTAGTGCAACATAAATCCTCAACCTTTTGTTAGGCATTTGCATAATCATGTTATGCAAATTAAGCCCTAACCGGTCTTAGGACTCCGAGGTAGTTATTTGGTACGAGATAAACCCTCACAACTTCGAGGCTATTTGTATAATCATATCATACAAATATAAGTCCTAACTAATTAAAATCGACAGGGTTGAAACATTAAATAATTCTCTTAAATTGAAGGCCAACATTAGGATAGTTTGGGAAGTCACCGAAGTTCACTTAAGGTTCGTGACATCCCCTACTTCTCTTCCTTTGGATTCTCAAAATAAACTGTTTCAAATTTGATCCATTCCCTATTAAAATTTCAAAAATCCAATCCTTTGAAACCTTAAACTTTGAAATTCTTGAGAGCAAAATCACTGATCATTATCGAGAGTTTTCTTAAGTGATTCCCAGCACTTAAGATGTAATTAACTATAGGGGCTTGCCCTTATGGGGAACTTTAAGAACCCAGGTAATATAAACCCTGCTTAATTCCCTTATATTAAGCAGGGGAACTTATCGGCTTATAAATTTGGTTCGTAGACCAAACAAATGTCACAAATCTTATATTTTATTTAAATCGAGCCCCATCATCAAGCAGTGTGTCTATTCATTAGGATAGAAATACGGTTTGTGATGCGGTGTTCGTTTATATAAACTATTTGAGATGTGAGATCGGTTTGATTTCATATCTTAAAATTTCTAAACTTAAAATCATTTTCAAAATTAAATGCTACTTTCTAAATTATACATATTTAAATCAAATTTAAAATCTAAAATCTGCCGACATTTTCTGTTAGGCGACCCCCTTTTTCTAAAATACAACACAACCTAAAAATATACCGACAACACTTTCACTAATAAATTTCTTCTTGTTGGCTTCCTCCTTCTTAATTCCAATCTCCCAAGTTGACTTAAGACTCTGGAATAAAAATAGGGACTGGGGCAAGTGTTTCTCTTAATTCAGAGCCTTTTTATAGACATGAGAAGTGCTAAAACCGACCCTAGATGTTTTAAAACTCCAAAATAACTTCTAAAACCACTTCCTCATGATTTTGACTTCTTGAAATTCATTTATCATGTTTTTCTTAACTACGACGCTTAAGTGCCAACCAGGCGGCTCTTAGCGGCTAGTGCACATTTTTGCACAGGTCTGCCAAATGTCCAAATTATTCATTCCGATTCTTTTAAGTCATCAATTAATGTCAAATAAACACCACTATAATTAATCTCTTCAAAAAACTATCACATAATCATAAAAAACAAACCAAAGAAATAACACAAAACAAACATAAAACAAAGCACACCGATAAAAATGGGTTGCCTCCCACAAAGCACTTAGTTAAATGTCTTTAGCCTGACATACTCAGAACTTATTATGAGTGACCCAACATCAAATTCTCATCAAGTTTAAGTTGATCGACTGAAAAATAAGGTATAAGTCTATGACCTTTAACTTTGAATATTTTTCCAATCTTAGGATCTTGAATATCCACAACTCCATAAGAATAAACTTTTATCACAATAAATGGACCCATACATTTGGACTTAAGTTTTCCAGCAAAAAATTTCAACTTGGCATTATAAAACAAAACTTTTTGTCCTGGCTATTTTTTGTAAAAATCTTCTGATCATGCCATATCTTCATCTTCTCTTTATAAATCTTAGTATTTTCAAAAGATTCATTCCTTATTTCTTCAAGCTCATTTAATTGCAATAATCTCTTCTTAGGAACAATCTTTAAATTATAATTGAACTCTTTCATAGCCCAATAGGATTTAAGCTTAAGTTCAATAGCTAAATGATTAGCTTTTCCAAAAACTAATCTATATGGGGAGATTCCTATAGGAGTTCTGTAAGCAGTCCTATAAGCCCACAAAGCATAATCCAGTTTGATTGACCAATCATTTCTGTTTGGATTAACAGTCTTTTCCAATATTCTTTTAATTTCATGATTGGATAATTCAACCAAACCACTTGTCTGCGGATGAAAAGCAGTAGCAATGCGAAGGTTAATATGATATTTCTTTACTAACTTCTCCATAATCGCATTTTTAAAATGACTTCCCCCATCTGTTAGGATTACTCTTGGTATTCCAAATCTGTAATATAAATTTTTTCTTAATAACTTTGCAACACTTTAAGCATCACATTGACGTAAAGCAATAGCTTCAATCTATTTGGATACATAGTCTACATCTATTAAAATATAAATCTTTCTGAATGATGGTGTAAATGGTCCCATGAAATCTATTCCCCAAACATCAAATATTTCAACTTCCAACATATAATTGAGGGGCATCTCGTTTCTTCTAGAAATATTTCCTGCACGTTGACATCGATCATATTTTTTTAATATACGCATTAACATCTTCAAAAATTGTAGGCCAATAAAATCCAGATCATAGAATTCTATAAGCAGTTCTATAAACTATAAAATGTCCCCCATAATCAGAGTTATGGCAATTTTTAATAATTTCATAAGTTTCTTCTAAAGGCACACATCTTCGAATGATCAGATCATTTACTTGTTTAAAAAAAAATGGGTCATCCCGAAAATAAGTTTTAGCATCAGATAAAAACTTCTTCCTTTCATGGTATGTCAAACCATATGATATAATATCACTTACAATAAAGTTTACAATGTCGGCATACCATGGAATACACCATTCATTAATAAGAAAATGTTCATTAATTTCTTTAGTATCACTAAAAGATTTTTTCAGTTTCAAGCATGGATAGATGATCAACAATTTGATTATCAGCACCCTTCCTGTCTACTATCTCAAAATCAATTTCTTGCAAAAGAAGAATCCATCTAATCAATATCGGTTTTGTATCTTTGTTCTTCATTAAATATTTGATAGCAGAATGATCATTATGCACAATACATTTATTTCCAATTAAATATGATCGAATTTTATCAAAAGAAAATACCATAGCTAATAATTCTTTCTTGGTAGTGGTATAGTTAATTTGAGCTTCATTAATAGTTTTACTAGTATAGTAAATTATTTTGAATATTTTATCATATTTTTGACCCAAAATAACACCAATAGCATAATCACTAGCATCACACATTAATTCAAAAGGCTTTTACCAATTTGGTGAAATTATAATAGGTGGAGTGTTTAATTTTTCTTTTAATGTTTCAAAAGCTTTTAGGCATTCATCATCAAAATAAAAAATTACATCCTTTTCCAATAAATAGCATAAAGGTTTTGAAATTTTTGAAAAGTCTTTAATATAACGCCTATAAAATCCAGTATGTCCCAGAAAACTACTAATTCCCTTTACATTCGTTGGACAAAGTAAATTAGAGATAACTTGAATTTTTGCAGGATTTACCTCTAAACATTTTTCTAATATTATATGTCCTAATATAATTTCTCCTGCTACCATAAATTGACATTTTTTCCATTTAATGACCAAATTAGTTTCTTCACAGCATTTTAAACCTTTCGATAAATGTTCTAAACATGATTCAAATGAACTTCCAAACACTGAAAATTCGTCCATAAAAAATTCAATCCCTTTTTTAATACAACCTTTTTCTGGTAAAAATTGTTTTCTCTTTATCCTCAGGAGAAATTTGAATTTGGTGGTACTCAGTATATCCATCCAGAAAATAAAGGTATTTAAGCCCAGCAAGTATCCAACATCTGATCTAGAAATGGGTGTGGAAAATGATCTTTCCTTGTAGCAAGATTTAATTTTCTATAATCAATGCATATTCGCCACCTTGTAACTTGTCTTATTGGTATAATATCATTCTTCTTATTAACAGTCATAGTTACTCCTCCTTTCTTAAGAACACAGTGAATAAAACTAAATCATGCACTATCTGAAATAACGTAAATAATTCCAGCATCCAACCATTTTAAAATTTCTTTCTTAAGAACATCTTTCATAATAGGATTTAATATCCTCTCAGGTTCAGCCCTAAGTTTACAATTATCTTCCATAAGAACTCTATGCATATAAATTGAAGGACCGATTCATTTAATATCAGCTATCATCCATCCGATGGCTTTCTTGTAATTCTTTAAAACTTCAAACAAACTCTCCTTTTCTTTTTTAGTTAATTGAGAGGAAATTATCACTGACAAAGTTGAGGACTCGCCTAGAAAAATATACATCAAATGATTAGGAAGCATCTTTAACTCATGTTCAGTAAGTTTTTCAATTGATGGTCCAAAAGATTCATCTTTTTCAGTCATGTCCAATAGTTCAAATTTTTTATGAACATAACTTAGATCTTACACTTGAAAATCTTCAGAATGATGTAACTCCTCTTCTTGCTCATGTTCTAATTCTTCTCTTTCAGATTTCTCTTCATAAGTTTATTTGAAATGAAATTCACTCAAATACTTGATAACATCCATCCTATAGCATTCATCATCTTTACCTCTTGCAGGATATTTCATAGATTTTGAAATATTGAATGTAACAGTCTGAACATTAACTTTCATTATTAATTCCCCTTTTTGCACAACTATAGTTGCTCTATCTGTGGCTAGGAAAGGTCTTCCTAAAATTATGGGTATCTCTTTATCTTCCTTCATATCCAACATAATGAAATCAACAAGAAAGATATTACCAAAACACCTTCTATAAATCCTTTAGGATATGTGATCGAACAATATACTAATTGCAGAGTTATAGTAGTTCAAGTTATTTCTCCTAATCCAAGTCTTTTAAATTTTTATAAAGGCATAAGGTTAATGCTTGCACCTAAATCACATATAGCTTATCCATAAAATCTTTCTCCGATTGCACATAGAATTGTGAAACTACCAAAACTTTAAGCTTTTCAGGAAGGTTCTTCTGAGATTTTGCACTGCACTCCTCACTAAGTGGACTTGTCTCATTATCTTTAAACTTCCTTTTTTGTTGAGAATATCCTTCATAAATTTCACATAGCTTGGCATCTGTTCTAAGGCTTCAACACATGGAATATTGATTATAAGCTTCTTAAATATCTCCAAGAATTTTGAAACTTGCTTATCCAATTTTTTTTGTCGAAGTCTTTGAGGAAATGGAGGTGGTGGTTTTTCCAAATCTTCCTTTAGTGGAGAAATAGGTATTTTCAAACCTCTCGAAGCGTCCTCTTTTGGTTCTTTAATCTCTTCTTTCTCTACTTCAATTTCTTTTTGAACTCCACCTTCCAACTCTCTTCGACTTCTCAATTGAATTGCTTTTACATGCTCTTTATTATCTCTTGGATTTACTTCAGCATTACTTCGAAGCAAACCTTGGGATTTATTACTTAATGTATTGGCAATCTGTCCCAATTGTTTTTTAATATTTCTTATTGTAGCTCCTTGACTTTGTAATTGATTTCCCATTTATAATACTACTTCTTCAATAAACAACTTCTTCTAGTTAAATTGTGAAGCATTGTTATAACCTGGAGGATAGGTTGGTCTAGAATTATTATTCCCTTGGTTGTTCCAGTTCCCTAATGGGTTTACTTGGTTGTTCCCCTAATGTTGATTAATACAACCCAGATTGTTGGTATTCCAATTAAAGTTTAGATGATTCTTCCATCCTGGGTTATAATAATTAGAATAAGTGTTATTAAGCTTATTTATAACATTCAAAGTTTCTGGTGAAGTATGAGAATAAACCATTTGACTTAGTGAATTTTCTTCAATTATGGCAATTGACTGAGAAAAATTCTTTCAAAATTGGTTTATCTTCCTTAAAATTGCAGCAACTTGATTTGCTCATATTGCAAAAGCATCATTTTAATGAATATTGGATACCATTTTAGGATTTAATTTCAGAAGGCCATTGAAAATTATTAGTAGACATTACTTTTATCAACGAATAAGAATCAGTAAATTGTTTAAACATCAGTGATCTTCCTGCAGTAGCATTGATAATAGATCTAAGAGATCCAACTAATCCATTATAAAAGGTTTGCTTTATTAACCAATTTGGTATTGAATGATATGGACATTTCCTGAGGAGATCTTTAAATCGTTCCCATGCCTCGTATATAGATTCACCTTCAAACTAACAAAAAGATGTGATATCATTTCTATGCTTTGCAGTCTTAGATGGTGGAAAATATTTAGTATGGAATTTTTGTGCTAAATCACCCTAAGTTATGATAGATCCAGGTGCTAATGAATTTAACCATATCTTAGCTTTATCCCTTAGTGAGAAAGGAAAAAGTGTAAGTCTAATAGCATCATCCGAAAAACCATCATATTTAAAAGTAGCACGCAACTCTAGAAAGTTGGCAAGATGTAAATTAGGATCTTCAGTTGGTGCTCCCCCAAACTGATTAGTAGACACCAATTAGATAATAGCATGTTTAAGCTTAAAGGAATTATCACCTACAGCAGGGAGTTGAATACTACCATGAAGTTCATCCACTGTAGTATACATATCATTTATCAAGTAACATAGGAATTTCTGATTAAGCCCCGAGATATCGAACCCACAAGGAAATGTGTAAAAATTTAAAGAAGTAAGAAAAATAACTTTTACTTTTTTAATTGATTTTTGTAAGTATGTTTTAATGTTTTAATTTTGAAAAGTAGTTTTTGATATTTTTAATAACAAGTTAAGCAGGAAATAAAATTATCAATACTCTAAACACGATATAAAAGTTATAAGGATCAAATATTTTTTACTTCTTCAATGAATCAGTAATAATTATGGATATTTATGTTGTGGAAGTATTTTTATGTATTGTGCCAAATAGGAGCAATTATATTCTTTACCATTACTTTGTTCTATAAAGAAAATTGGTTAATTTGAAATTTTGAAATTTTATAGATCGGTTAGGCAGGGAAGATACCAGCACTTACTCTAGACTTCCCTCTATTCCCTCCACTTGGTGGCTAAAACATCATAACAAAATTTAAAATAATAAACTAAACTAAGGATCTTTAGCTTGTCACTCTAAAGTCCTCTAATTTTACTCTCCAATAAAACATATCTCCCTATATATTTGCATTCAATCAAATGGCCTACAATTCTCACTCATATAATTGCATGTGATTCTTTCCAATTGTTGTTTGAGACAATACCACATTGGATCTTACATAATCTCACAATAAATTTAAACATCTTAATTAGCCAAATCAAGAAGTATATTAAGTTCAAGGAATTAAATCATCACAAATTATTCCAGCATTAAACACTTATACTTTCCACAACGTACTTCCATAATTTAATTACGTCACCATTTAAGAAAGAAAAAGATAAACTAAACTTCTCAAATTTCATGAAGAAAACACAAACAAAACATAATATGAAAGCATAAACAATAATTAAAACACAACAATATTACTTAAAAATAAAGTGTAAACACAAAGATAAATAATTATCGGAAAATTCTCTCCACCAGACTATGGAACTTCCTTTGGAATTCTACTTTCCACAATACAACTCTACAAGGTTGGCACCTGTTGACCTCATTTTTGATGAGGTCTTATCTTCTTCTTTTTAGTACTTAGGATCTAGCCTTAGGCTTTTCCTTTGACTATCTTAGAGGATTAGAATTGAGACCCACCACCTAGAAATTCAAAACACTTCTTAACTCCCTGCAAACTCCACAAACTTGACTGTAGACCCCTAATCACCTAAAGGGTTGAAATCAAATGTGGAAGTTTAAAGGATGAGTTCCTATAGGTCTCTTTGGCCTTAGGACTACCCCAGGTGGCTCAGTCCAGTGAAGGGCTGACTTACACACACTACACCTATACACTACACTTTCACACACATCCTAAAAAAAACACACCCATACCTAACTTGATCTCCTGACTCATAAAGGTGATCCGCATGGATGGTCCTTAACCCCTAAGCCCTTGGCTAAGAAGGTTAGGAAGAACATAGTGGATGCCTCAAATGAGTCCCCTCATGGCTCATGTGGGCTTGATATGGCTTCAAGGCTCAACCAAAATGATTTTATTCCACTTACATTCAATTTTATTCCACTTACATTCACCTAATCTTCAATTTTCCAAATTTTCAATTTTTGACCCCCGGGACCCTACACCCGCCTAGCTACCCAAAACCCTTGAAACTACCCAAAATTTGCAAAATCACCTAAATTACCCAAAATTCCTCAAAATCAATCCCAAACGTTCCCACATTACTCAAATTGATCATCCATACCCAAAAATACCAAAAATTCCAAAAATACCTCCCAATACCCTCCAAATACCCAAAATACCCCTCTTGACCCAAAAATCCAAAAAATTCAGAAAATTCCCACAAAATTCCAAAAAATTTCAAATATTCCCAATTTCATTTTGTTCAACTACACCATGGGAAAATTTTGTCAATTTACCCCACTTTTGCCAAAACCCCCCAATTTGACCCATTTTAACCCAAAGTGAACCCAATGTCAAACCAAACCTACCCAATTGACCCAAATTCTGGTCCCATCCAATTCAATTCTAAACTTCAATTCAACATTCCCAACACCAATCTTGACCAAATCCAAGTCCAATTTGATTGACATTTGAATCCAATTTCACTTTTGGCCTTAAAGCCCAATTTGGACCCATGACCCAAACCTAATCCTAACTAACCCAATACAACTCCAATTATCCCCAAACCTTTTCTAAACCTTCCTTAGCATCCCCAAAAACAAAACACTAACATGATTTACCCAAAATTTAGACCCAAACCCCACTCAAATTCAACCCAAAGCTAAAAGGCCCAATTTTGACCTAAACCCAAACCTAACCCAAATAAACCCAAACCCCAAAATCAAAACCCAACCAAAGCTAAAACTTCTTTGAAACACTCCCATAAAAATTTTCCAACATTTATTTTACATCAATTTCAACCCTAGCCCAACATTGGCCCAAGTTAGCCCAATTTGACTTATATTGGCCCATTCACCAAAGAAGCCCAAATTCAACCCAATTCAAACCCAAATCACTCCCAACTTGCTTCAAATCACTCATAACAAGTCCATGGGCTAAACCCAACATTTTATTGGCCCAATCCTTCACAAAATTTCCATCCTCCAATTTTTTTTCAAACCTAAAGGCCCACTTTCCTGAACCATTCTAAAAGCCCATTTCCACCAAATACAAAAGCCCAAGATTGGCCCTAAAGCACACATGGCAATTTCTTTTCATCATACCTTCAATTGATATCACCCCTAAGTTTCAAAATCATCATTAAACCATTCCAAATCAAGCTTCATCCAAATTTCCACCAAAAATGCCAAGATTCCTAAAATCTACTTCCATGAAATTGACTAAGTTTTGCCCCAAGCCAAATGGAGCCATGAAGCCCCATGCAAGCCATGAACAAGCCACATGAAGCCATGGAAGGTTTGACATGTGATCAAGCCATTAATGGCAAAAGGGGGAACCCCTTTCCTAACCCTCCCTTAAGCAATTTTAACCCTTTTTTATGCAACACCTAAACCCAAAATTTACTTAAACCAAGTTGATAGGGACTTCACCACTCCATCTCAGCTAGCCTATCTGATTCCCCACAGCACCCAAAGCCCCTTGGAGGGTGCACCATGCCCAAAACCATGGGTTGACCCAAACTATGCTAAAATGATCCCTCCCCCATTTTACTTTGATTCAACACCTTTACACATGGACAACTGCAATTGATTTCACCATTGCCAAGACCCGACCTCCCCGAGCCCGAGGGTGACCGACCACCGGCCGGTCGCCCACCACAGCCCGCCGGAAACCACCGGGCCGAGAGCTCGCATGTGAGCCCAAACTTGGAATTCTCACTCGTTGAGCCGCCCCATCCCCAGGTGGCCATTGTAGTTGTTCTTCTCTTGCCAAGAGCAGCTCGATCCCAAGCCCTAACTCCCCCGGGAGGCCCTCCACCCTCTCCTATTTAAACACCACCCCCTCTCGGCCATGAGAGATGCCGAACCGGACCTTATCGAAACCACCGCCAAAATTGTTCTAGAACACTCTCCATACTTAGAGCGAGTTGATCCCAGGTGACAATTTGCCCTAATCCCCACCAACGAGCCCAATTTCTCACCAAAATTCCACCCAAAACCGGGACACTTCTCCAGAGTGGATCAATCCTCAAATTGATTGGTCCTACACCTTCACCGGACCAAGGGAAGAAGTCCACTAGCAAAAGCCCCTCTCCGATGCCACCCATCCGTTCCGGACTCCAAGCTTTGTGATCGGGCTTGGTCGAAATCATACCTAGGCAATTTACCAGACCAGTAGACTTCATCTGGAGCTTGCTTAGACCCATTCGAAGGTGACATAACCCTCAGATTGAAGCCACACTTCTCTGAGCAAAGGTAAGAGCTAACTCTTTATCCCAAGCTTCTGGAGATTCTCCATTTCAAATGCTTTAATTTCAATGCATTATCACCGTATAGATGTATTCGTCTCTTCATGACGAATCCATAGAGCACAAGAACACGAAAATCCATTGAGAAATGAGTGAGTTCTTAGAGTTTTAGTGTGGACGGCTCTCGGGTGAGGACGGCAGGGGACGATGAACGGATGTCGTTCATTCCATACACGCGCGGACGGACAGCCAGGATCGCGCCGGATGAGGAGACAGAACGATACAGTGGCCCCCCAGAGCACTGAGTTGGATGGCGGCGCCAAATCAGAAGGCGACGCGTGTGCATTCGGAGCTGCCGAGGTTGAGCTGGCGCCGCGTCACTTAAATAGAAAATTAGGGTATTTTCTTATTTATTTAATTCCCTAAACTTCAAAAATGCATAACTTTGTGTAGGAAAATCAAAAAATAAAATAAAAATACCCTCTTGCTCAGTGAACAGAGGAGAATAATGTGGAAAAGAAATCATTTAATTTCATCAAGTATTTTATTTTTAATGATTTATTTACCCTATGCATTGTTTTAATTCTCCATGCATATAGGAAATTCACCATGGCATGAGACCATAGGGCTTTTGAAGCCTCTGAATTTGGGAACATTCCCTGAATTTTCCAAAGTCAGAAGCCATACCTATGAGAAGTTATTGATTTTTCAAATTCATGTTGCTGTTTTGAGTATTTTAAATCTAATAATTAGCATGTCGTGAAATAAATTCTAGGAAAATTTGGTGATGTTTATTATGACCAAAGGAACCTAGGAAAAATAGGTTTTGAATTAATCCACTTGGAATAACCCTAATTGGCTTAAACACCCAAAATAGGTCCTTAATTAATTAGAGCTAATAATACATCAAATTGACTTGAAATCAATTCTCCACTGACCTTTAGGATCAAAGGAACCCACCATAAAAATTTGAAGTCAATTGGACTTGGTTAGCCCTACTAAATGGGTTGATTAAGTCATTTAGCCAATTTAAACTTTAAAAATTCATAACTTTCAAAATACTTTTCAAAATTCACCAAATTGGTTTTGTAGCCTCTCTGATATCAAGGAAATTTAAGAAAAATAAAATTGCAATTTTCTAAAAAAGTTGATTTTTTGCATTATTTTAATATTTTAATAAATAAAAAATAATAAAAATCACAAAAATAATAAAATTCACCAAAATGTCACATTTTGAATTTTAATCACTTAAGAACAAACCCCATATTTTTCTTAAGCCTATATGATGAGATATTAAATTTTAAAGCTCTAAGGTAATTTTAAAATTAAAAAAAAATGTATTTTTAGCATTTCCTCTAAAATAATTCTAATAAATCAAAGAAAAATCAAAATATTATAAAAATTAATTCTCTGATTTCCTTGATATCAGAGAGATTTTTGAAAAATATAAAATTCATTTTTCAACCTTTTTTTATTTTTAAATTAATTAATACTCCAAAACATAAAATAATTATAATAATAATAATATAATTCAAAAAATCACCAAAATTGGTCCAAGTTGTCCTCTGTTTATTACGAATGTCCCATAATTTTCTTAAGGACAGAAACTTTTTCTTGGTCATATTATTAAATTTTCCTTGAAAATACCTATTTTCCACCAAAAATTATTACATAAATAAATTAAATACAGAAAAATCACATTTTCTCCTCTCATGTCTTTATTGGCATATGAGTGAAGTCACATAAAAATTTCAAGTTCATTTAAGCTCAATTTAGTGAGTTATGAAATTATTAAGCTTGAAGGGCAAAGTGGTAATTAAAATTTTAACCCTTAATTAAAACTTTAGGTTTAATAAAATTAAAAAGTAAAATATTTGATCTTAATCTGATTTGGATGATTGAAATTTAAATAATTAAAGGGTAGACACCTACCAAACAATTTGAAAATAATTAAAACAAACTTTAATTAAATAATTGATTAAATTTGGAAGAATAATAAAATTGGAATTATTAAAATAGGGATATTATTAGGAAGAGATTTGTTCTATAATTTAAGAATCCCTAAATTAATCATCTCAATAATATTTAATTCCTAATTAAAATGATAATTCAAATTTAAGATTTAAAATGTTAAAAGGCTTAATCATTAAATTAAATTAAAGTTAAATTATTAAACTCTTTTAAAATTTCAATTAAATTAAAATTAAAAATAAAATAAAATTAAATTAAATTAAATTAAACAAATTAAATTAAATTGAATTAAATTAAATTAAATTGAATTAAATTAAATTAAAATTAAATTAAATTAATTAAATAAAATTAAATTAAAACATATCAAATTAAATTAAATTAAATTAAATTAAATTAAATTAAATCAAATTAAATTAAATGAAGTTAAATTAAATTAAGTTAATTCACATCAAATCAAACTAAATTGAATTAAATTAAAATTAGATAATAGAATCAAGTTAAAATTAAATCAAATTAAATTAAATCAAAATTAAAACTAAAGTAAATTAAATTAAATTAAAGTTAAATTAAATTGTATTAAAAATAACATCACCTAAGACATAAAGAAATTCAAAAATAAATATGAAGCAACTTAAACACTATTCCAAATTTAAACCCGTTAACTGAAATTAAATTAAATCACGAACCATGTGAACATCAATTTGCCCTCGAAAGCTTTTGTTGTCATAACTCCTAAACAGAACGTTAAATGAAATGTTACTTCACTTATAGGATATTCAAATGTCCTAGTTCACTGAGTAAGATAACAACAAAACTTAACTAAACCTCGGACTATTGCTTCACCTGATTGATTAAATCCATTTTGACTTAAAACAATCCTAACAGTATTGAAAAGATGTTTGAGATTCTACTTAAAACACTTTCTCAATATGATAGGATATTTATAAGAACAATTGAACTTAATTGTTCTTTGATGAAGAAAATCGTCCTCAAACCAAAACACAAGAACCTAGACGTCATAGGAAATGACTAGCTATAGGATTAGGAATTTGGTAGAAAACCATAACCCTTCCCTTAGCTTTACCTAGGAACTTGCTTTAAATGCTTAAATATTCTACATTGTGTTTAAGTGTAGCTTGGGATGACGGGAAGACCCTCCAGATACTCTTTTATTTTGTTGCAATTTACTTTATTGCAATTTATTTAATCGCATCGCACTTACTTTTCTTGCATGATAAACAACTGTTGCATGAAAACCCACACCTTTAGGATAGTCCCTAAAACTGAAACCAAAACTAAATTGAAAGTCATTGCAAGATAAAATTCACCACCACAACATTTCAAAATATAAAAGAACTCAAAATTTAATCACAAACAGAACACAAAACTACAATTACAACTAAATTAAAACGTCTTGTTGCATGATCGGGAATACCTCGGATGATGTAACCTACGTGTTGCTAACGGGATTTCCCACGGTCTAAATGAAAATGTGGAACTCATTCAGTTGTGTTTAGCAAATTCATCTGGACTAAGTGAATCCGATAAAAATAACGATGCCGGAAGGATGGAACCGTGGGATCTTAACCGATGTTGTTATAATCAACCTTAAGATTTGTTTTAAATAAAATATAAAAAACACTTGGAAATTAAGATTTTCTCTAAACCAAAACACTTTTCTCATCTCCTGATTTATGGCTTCTATAACTAAACCTCTACAACAACAAGGAGCTCGGAGCATGGTGGGCAGCACGACCATCGTCATCAGCAAAAACTTGAATCTACATCAGCTAAACATTCCTAGAATTAGATAACCAAACCATAGGACTTCAAGGTAGTTTTCCTAGTGCAACATAAATCCTCAACCTTTTGTTAGACATTTGCATTGCAAATTAAGCCCTAACCGGTTTTAGGACTCTGAGGTAGTCGTCCGATACGACATAAACCCTCACATCTTCCAGGCTATTTGTATGATTTTATCATACAAATATAAGTCCAAATTAATTAAAATTGGCAAGATCAAAAAATTAAACAAACATTAGGACTTTCCTAAATCCAAGCCAAACAATAGGATAGTTGGGAAATTACCGAAGTTCGCTTCGAATCTGTGATTTCTCCTACCTTTCTTCCTTTGAATTCCCAAAACAAAATGTTCCAAACTTGATCCATTCCCTATTGAAATTCCAAAATTTAATCCTTTGAAAACTTAAACTTTGAAATTCTTGAGAGCAGAATTAATGATTATTATTAAGAGTTTTCTTAGGTGATTCCCGTCACTTAAGATGTAATTAACTATAGGGGCTTGACCTTATAGGGAACTTTAAGAACCCAAGTAATATAAACCCTGTTTAATACTTTCTTGTTAAGCAGGGGAATTTGTCGGCTTATAAAATTGGTTCGCAGACCAAACGGATGTCACAAATCTTTTAGTTTATTTAATCGAGCCTTATCATCAAGCAGTGTGCCTATTCTTCGGGGTAGATACACGGTTTGTGATGTGGTGCTCGTTTATATAAACTATTTGGGATGTGAGATCGGTTTGATTTCATATCTTAAAATTTTCAAATTTAAAATTATTTTCAAAATCAAATACTACTTTCTAAATTATATATATATTTAAATTAAATTTAAAATTTAAATTTCACCGACAATTTCTGTAGGCGACCTCCTTTTCAAAAATAAAACACACAACCTAAAAAATAATGCCGACATATTTCTGGCGACTCCGCTGGGGATCAGTTCCTCTCTCCATTTTAATCAAACAATTCTGCTTTCAAAAATCGGTAGTGTATCCATGTTCCTAGTGGATCAAACTACCCTTCTTTCCGTTGGAATACTATGTTCATTTCTACCTTGAACAAGTATATCCAACATTCTCTCGGATTTAGGAGCCACTTGTTTAGACACCCCTAAACAGAGAGGTTCTGAGATCCTTTTACCTCATTTCTGAGGTGGGGTGGACCCCCAATAGGTATTAGTTTAGGAGCGGTCTTTCGGGTCGAGAAGTTTCTACAAGACTTTCTCTTCCTTTTCCAGTTCCTAATTAATTCCTTTTACCCTTCCTACAACTCTCCTTCTTTTAATAATTCTCTGTCTTAACGAACAAATCTTTTCGAAAAAATAATCTTCCTTTAATAACACAAATACACTAAGATAAAATAAAATGTGTTCAGACTCTTTATTTTTCATCATAAGTTGTACGATAAGAAGAAGCACGATTCAGGGACTAACACTTGGAATCTGCCCTGCAGAAATGGAAGCCCCAAAACTAATCTTCTCCTTCGTCAACGGACTGGACCTGGCCTTGTTTAAGGACAAACTGCCTGACAATGGAATTATTCGATTCGGACAACGATTCGGGGACACTGACATCAAAATCCCCGATGTCACTCTCTTTTCACTCACAAGAAAAGTACCGGAAACTGAGAAGCCGTTAATTGAGTTCAACCTCAAGTCAATTCACGAATTCCCTCCTCTGCAAAAGATTCCAACTGAGAGGAGTACTGCTGTCCACAGAAGGACTGTTGTTGCTACCCCCACTGGTCTAGTTGTCTCTGCACCTACCCCGGCTCCTGCCAAACTAAAGGGGAAGGAAATTCAAAACAATGGTGAACCTATTACCTAGAGAAGCCAGAGTTGCTGAAGTTGCTTTCCTGGAGGAAACCCCAGAACTGCCCGAGTATACACCGCTGCCTGAATACATACCACTTTTGGGAGGAAGTAGATTTCATCCCCTCTCCGCCGTAGAGGATGAAGAAAATTTTCGCAAGATTGCTGCCGCATTGCCTCAGCCCGTATATTACAACGATAGTAGTAAGAAAAGTGCCAGAACTACGCCATTTGCTCGACTGCAAACCTTGATAAAGAAGTTAGCAAAGAAAGAAAAATGCCCTGTGTCAGAGATTTTAAGAAGGATAGGGCGGGTGCCAGTCAAATCCCGTCTTGGTCCGCGAGTAGAACCTGCTATCGTTGCAGAAAAGCCAAATAACAGGATGAAAGCTAGTCCACCTATCGTTGTTTCAGGACTACAGATTAGGGAGGATACCACCTTCCGACATTTGGTCGACGGACCATCCGGTCCTAGACCTTCTGTCGCTAGAAGGATGGTATGGCATCCCACTACTGGACAATTAAGATTGAAACAACAACCTGAGAAGGAAAGTCTCGTCAGGAGACTTGAGTCCGAAGAAAGAGCTACCGCAGTAAAGGGGACTCATGAGAAGGAAACCCGACAGTTATCACATGACAACTACAAGGATGTACAGAAAGGACCACAAGAAGATGCTATGGAAAAGCTAAGAACTGATATTCGGCGATTAGCAAAGAAAAGAGAAGAGAAATTCGGAGATGAGATTGATTCGTCAGAGTTCATGGATGATGAGTATGCAAAAATTAACATGGTTGAAACGCGAGCTTTATCAGCTTCACAAGGTGCTCCTACAGCCGCAGAAAGAGAGTAGCCGGAAGTAATGAGGAGGCAGCTTCAAGAGAAAGATGATACTATCGCCCAAATGGCAAAAAGGATTGAAGAGATGGCTGTAGCCCTAGCCACTCTCCAGAGTCAAGTGCAACCCCAAAGAGAGACACCCCCAGAGGTCATTCACATTGTAGACGAAGGAAAGGAGATTACGTCCGTCAACGGGGATGATCAATTAAAGAAGGATACAACACAAAGCATGATTCCAGAAAAGGATATCAAGAACTTGGTGGAACGAGCGAGTGCGAGAAGCCTTGGCACAATCAAAGAGCGGGACATCCATTCGGACGGGTAGACCTTACCCCGAAGAATTCGACGCTGTCCAATATCCGAAAGGCTTCGTACCACCTCTGTTCAAGACCTTTGATGGAACCGGAAACCCTCGGCAACATGTTGCACACTTTCGTACCAGTTGTTGCAATGCCGGCGGAAGTGATGTCTTACTCTTCAGACAATTTGTCAGCAGCCTGTCAGGGATCGCCTTTGATTGGTATGCAGAATTACCGAATGGTTCGGTGAAGAAATTTTCAGAATTAGAGAACCTCTTCATCAAGCGATTTGCCGGAGCTCAGCACCACATCACTATAGGTGATTTAGTGGTAGAGAAGCAGAAGCCGAACGAAACCTTGGTGGATTACAAACTTCGATGGAGAAATCTAAGTATGAAGTGTGAGCCACAACTACAAGAACAGACATGCGATCGGCATTTTACTTAAGAGCATTCATGGCCCGATAGCACTTCTCCTCAAGGGATTTACTATCAAGACTTTCGAGAAGTTGTTAAGCAAGGCCGGAAACTTGCAAGAGGAGGCGAAATAATTAAGTTTCACCGACAAAACAGACAAACAGAAGCCCGTGAAAACTTTTGAAAAGAAGTCCGGGATCGTCGCAGCTGTTGATAAAGGCAAGCAACCGATACAAATATCGTCAGAACGGCCGCAACAACCTCAACAGAATTACCAGCAACCCCGACCCAGCTATCAGTCATCTCCACAGTATGAACAACCGCCTCGTCCGCAACGTATGTTAAGAGAGCTTCTAAGCAGGGAGTATCCGTTTAAGAATGATGCAGTGCCGAAAATGTTCCGCAGTCTGATGAAGACTCCAGAATTCCAACTACAAGAACCTAAAAGACCCGAGGAAGTCGACAGGAAAGGTGATCCCAACTTTTGCCCTTACCACCGGATGCTTGGACACAAGATAGAAGATTGTATTACCTTCAAAAGTTGGCTCAACGACAATCTTCGGAAAGGGAATATAACGATCCCGAAGGAATACATGAAGGAACCCCAGAAAGGAGGTTTCGTCAATGTTGTCTCGACTGATCTCATTGTTCCGATAGATCCCTATGCGACTGATGATGGATGGGCTACCGCTTGGACAAGGTCTTCGAAAAAGATTTTGGATCGGTGCGAGCCTCAATTCAGAGTTCGAGACCTGTTAAGTCGACACTATCACTTGTGATAGAAGAACCACCTCAATAAGAGACAATGGAAGAGAAGAAGAAAATCGACGAAGAAGAGAAGACTGAGGCTCTTAAGGCTAGACTAGGGGCTGCTTATCCTAGGATAGTTGTTTCCGATTCGGGGGAGAAATCCCTCAAACTTCTGACTCTGTATGATTATTTGCTCACTCCGGTGGGATCTTATAATGATAAGGATTATAGCGTTGGCTACGTTTTGATCGTTTCTAACGATTACGTAACTAGCGACAACCGGACATCGATTCCGATACAAGTGACAATTCTCAAATCATACACGATCTCGACGATCACAATGACAAAGAAGACATCCACCGAGGAGGCTACGAGAGTTCAACAAGCAACGAATCTATCCGCGAGTTTCGAGGAGCTCCGGTCACAATAGAGTTAGAGCCTTCAGACTCTGAAGCTAATCCAGAAGAACCTGTCATTCCGATTCAGGAGGAAACACCAGCAAACTCAATACTAGAGTCAGAAGAGATTACAAAGGTTAACTTAAGAAGTGGAAGAGTTTTACCTCCGAGAATGAGTCCAAAGGACAAAGGAAAGCAGGTGGTTGTTCAGAAAGAACCAACCCCGGTAGAAGAAATACCCATTCGGGAAGAAGCCGAGACACATGAAAATAAAGTGGACTACAACGTGCTAGCCCATCTTAGGAAACTACCGACCAAGCCGAGCATCTACGACGCTCTCATCTTATCGAAAGGAGATGAGAGAAGCTCGATCGAGGCCTTACATGATCCGGAAATTTGCTTAGCTCAAATGACCGGAGATTCCTTAGATGAGGTTTGCTCGTTAAAGGAACGACGAGGTGTTACCTTCACGGACAATGACCTACTACTTGGGACAACGAGACCACAACCGATCGTTGTACATTTCGATTACAATTAGGAAGTTTACGCTCTCCGAGTATTGGTGGATCCGGGAGCATCAATTAATATAATGAGTCTTCGAACACTAGCATATTTGGAAATTGATGCTCGCGAGCTCGAAGCCGACAAAATGTTATTAAGAGGATTCGACCGGAAAGGAGAAAGAGCCCTCGGATCAATAACACTGCTAATGAAGACCGGTGACTTGGCAAAGACAACCGCAAAATTTCACATAATTGATTCAGAAACGTCGTTCAACGCTCTATTGGGCCGACCATGGATACATGAAAACTGGATGGTACCATCATCTCTACATCAGTGCAACAATTACTATGATGGAGGGGAACAGTGCATCAAAGGTGACTTACAACCATTCTCCGGACATGAAATTGGCATTCATGAAGATGCAGCTTATTATGCACCTCCGAAGAAAACAATCTTCTCCAGAAATACCATAACGAATGAAGTAAAAGAAATTTGGGATGACGAAGAACCTGAAGTTCTAGTCCAACAGTCACTCACCACTCCCTTACGGCGAGATGGTGAAGGTTTCTCCACAACTCGCATCCGAGGTCGAGGCCGGGGACGAGGTCGTGGCAGAGACGTTAGGACAGTTGGACAGAGGAAGCCAGCCATTAATGTTGATTGGGAAGATAGTTCTGAAGAAGAAAAAGAGATCAAACAAGAAGCAGCGACGATAAGTCGGAAGAAGCCGCAATTCAGGATCCCTCTCGAAGATGAAAAGAATGAAGAATATAAATCGATGTACGAGAAGATTAACCACTATGTACATACTATGACCCTGACCCCGATCCATTCTAATAAGATCGAGGGTATGGTGGTCAAAGAGGTACGCAGCGGCGGTGTAATGCCCATGAAATTCTACCGTGGTGCTCCTTCTTCCAAAACTGAAAATAATGTACAATTTGAAGATGTCACTTCATCAGAATTAATGGAATTACCTTTTGAGTGGTACTCTCCCTGTGTTCAAAATTTAATTCAGCGTAGTTTCTTACCTCGACAATGGACAAAAAGTCAATCACAACATTTTAAAAAATTATGGAATAACTCCGGTCGTCCACCCAATTCAAAACATGGTCTCGGATTCGGCACAGTAGGATCAGTTGACAATTCTAAATTTTGCTTGGTTGTCACTTGTGAGTCTAATGAAAACTGCATGGAAACTACAGAAGAATTTGAAGATTTACAAATTGGAGACGCTCCACCAGGATTCGAAGAAGAGATTAAATCTACAATAGATGAGTTAACGGAAGTTAACTTAGGTACTAGTGAAGAACCTAGACCTACCTTTGTTAGCTCCTTACTCAGTAAAGAGGACTCCGAAGGAATAATCAAGTTATTAATGGAGTTTAAAGACTGTTTTACTTAGAACTACGATGAGATGCCAGGTTTAGCTCCAGAGGTCGCAGTCCATAAGCTAGGAGTGGATCCTACTTCTGTCCCAGTCAGATAAGGTCCCAGAAGAATGCGTCTAGAAATTGAACAACAAGTCATAGCTGAAGTTAAAAAGCTAATAGACGCTAAATTTGTCCGTGAAGAGCAATACCCGACTTGGTTAGCCAATGTGGTGCCAGTCAGAAAGAAGAATGGTCGGATCGAATTTGTGTGGACTTCGGAGATTTAAACAATGCATGTCCAAAAGATGAATTCCTCTACCAATCCAGAATTAATGATCGATATTGCTTCAACACATGAGATATTCTCATTCATGGATGGATCTTCAGGATACAACCAGATAAAAATGGCTCCATAAGATGAAAAACTTACAGCATTCAGAACGCCGATCAGAGTATATTGCTACACAGTGATGTCATTCGAATTGAAGAACGCAGGAGCAACATACCAGAGAGTGATGACAAGAATTTTTGATGATCTCATCCACAATCAAGTCGAATGCTACGTGGATGATGTGGTCATCAAAAGCAAAGTAAAGGACAACCACCTATATGATTTGAGAATTGTTTTTGAACGATTAAGACAATTTAACCTTAAGATGAATCCTTTAAAATGCGCCTTCGGCGTCACCTCCGGAAATTCTTAGGATTCGTTGTCCGACATCGTGAAATTGAAATCGACCCGGAAAAGATTAAAGCTATCTTAGAAATGCCGCCTCCCAAAACCTTAAAGCAACTACGATCTTTTCAAGGGAAGTTGGCATATCTTCGACGCTTTATCTCAAACTTGTCAGGTAGGTGTCAGCCTTTCTCGGCACTAGTTAAAAAGGACGCCAAATTTATTTGGGAAGAGAAATGCCGAAGGCCTTCGAAGACATTAAACAATATTTAATGACACCTCCTGTCTTAGCAGCCCCAGTCTCAGGTAGACCTCTGATACTTTATACCGCGGCTTTAGACGACTCTCTCGGAGCCCTACTAGCCCAGGTAAATGATGAGGGTAAAGAAAAAGCTCTTTACTACCTAAGCCGTCGTTTACTTCCGACGGAAATAAGGTATCCTGCAATTGAAAAGCAGTGTTTGGCCCTGATCTTTGTCACTCAAAAGCTCAGGCATTACTTGCTTTCTCATAAGGTCAACCTGATCTCGAAATTTAATCCATTGCAATACTTGATGACTCGTCCAACACTTTCCGGCAGACTTGCCAGATGGTCAATGATATTATTGCAATTCGATATAACTTTCGTGCCTCTTCGTGCCGTAAAGGGACAAGTCCTAGCAGACTTCCTCGCTGCACACCCTCTGCCGGCAGAATCTCCTCTCAATGACGACTTGCCAGACGAACAAATAATGAGCCTGGAAGACCCTGATGATCGACGTTGGGAATTATATTTCGACGGAGCATCTTCAGCACACAAAAACGAAGAATCACAAGTGATAGTGCCCGGTAAGGCAGGGATCAGATTAATCTTTATAACACCGGAGCGGGGATGTTAAAATACTCCTACCACTTGATCGAGCCGTGTACAAACAACGAAGCGAATACGAAGCCCTCATAACGGGATCGGAATTAACTATTCGAATGGGGATAACGGACATCAACATCTATGGGGATTCGCGGTTAATCATTCAACAGATCGTCGGACAGTACAAAATTTTAAAACCAAGACTCGAGCAATACTTCCAGTATGCCATACAGTTGTTGGAACAGATTCCGAATGTGACGATCTACAAAATTCCGAGGAAAGAAAATGCTTTAGCAGATGCGTTAGCCCGTCTCGCAAAAGAATTTGCCTGCTTGCAAGATGAATCAGTGGAAGTGTCGGTTCACGGACGTCGAGTCCTATCACGGCTCGACATAGACATAATACAAAAATAAGAAAAAGAAGATGAATCAGTTGCAACAGTGACAGAAAACACAGAAAATTGGCGACAGCCATTAATAGACTACCTACAAACAGGAAAACTACCAGAAAATAGGTCGCTAGCCCATCAGATCAAGAAAAGAACTCTGTCCTACGCATTAATAAACAACACATTATACAGAAGGTCTTTCGATCAAATGTAGCTAAGGTGCTTAAGCGAGTCCGAGGCCCGTGAAATTGTTAAAGAGGTGCATTCAGGACTCGTGGCGCTCACCGATCGAGTCCGAAGATGAAAATGAAAATTAAAAGATTAGGGTACTACCGGCCCTCGATGATGACCGATCGCATGAAAATCGCCAAGAGCCGTCACCAATGCCAAGTGCACGGAGTGGTTCTACACCAACCTCCAAATGTGCTACATCCGACAATTGCGTCGTGGCCATTTGAATGTTGGGGCACGGATATAGTGGGTCCAATAGAACCACCATCTTCAAAAGGACATCACTTCATTCTTGCGGCTACAGATTACTTTTCCAAGTGGGCAGAGGCAGTTCCACTCAGAGAAGTGAAAGCACACCACGTGCTACAGGTATTTAAGAACCAAGTTATCTACCGTTTCGGAGTGCCACGTAGGATTATCTCAGATAATGGGTCAGCATTCAGAAGCACGCAAATCAACAATTTTGTCAGGAGACACGGAATCGACTGGCGGTATTCAACAATTTACTACCCAAGAGCAAACGGCTCGGTCGAGGCTTTTAATAAAACTCTCGTTCAAATCTTAAAGAAAACTTGGGACGATAATAAGAGAAATTGGCACGAGAAATTATTGGAAGCCTTATGGGCCTACCGGACAACCTTCGAACTCCTACTCAAGCTACACCTTACGCTCCGGTGTATGGGTCCGAGGCGAGTGTTACCCTTAGAGGTCCAGACTTCCTTCACTCGAATTGCAGTTGCAAACAAAATCACGACGAGAAGAGAATGCCAAATTACGACTTGAAGAATTGGAAAGCTTGGAAGGGAAAAGACTTGCAGCGTAGCAGAATTTAAAACTATACCAAGCTAAGATGGTTCAAGCCCATGACAGACTGGTCCGCCCAAAAACCTTCAAAGTTGGTGACTTAGTTCTCGTTCTCAAGAGACCTATCCTTGCACACGGCAAGATAGGAGGAAAATTTGAACCCACTTGGGAAGGACCGTTTGTGGTTGAAGTAGTATACTCAGGAGGCTCCTACCAGCTAGTGAATTGCCAAGGAGAACGACATATGCTTCCGATCAACGGACGATACTTGAAGAAGTATTACGCTACCTGATGTTTCGAAGGAATGAATTCTTCATCCCTAGAAGCACGGGAGAAGTAGTTACTTATGACTGGGTTCGAACCCAAAAATAATAAAAATGTGCTAAAATAAATAAAATCATGATAATATAGTTTTCCTTGTTTTTTCTTCCATATCAAAATCTCTTCCTGATCTTATCCCACTTCATTCCTATTAAATTGAAAAATACAAAAAAATAATAAAAAAACTGTCTTTAATAAACATTTTCTTAATGTTCTTGTTCTTAGTACAGCCCCTGATCCTTTTCCTTGTCTTTTCGCAGGGAAATGTCGAACTGGCGGTTGGTCTTGAACTTTAGAAATGGCGTAAGCCTTGCACTCGACGAAAAGAGGGTGAAAGATGGAGCGATAATAGAGATTGACTCAGACTTCGCACCAGCAGGCTTGCAATACGAGGAAAGCTACTGGGTCCCGGTTGACCGAGAGGAATTGCCCGGTCCGGACGATGATGAAAGTGGGTGGCCCAAGCCACCAATCCAAGCAGAAGAAAAGGAAAACGAACATCGAAGAAGACAAGAGAATCAAGTCTGTAGTCGATACAGCAGAGGGCAGGCTTGTCAGAGCCGCACCCACAGAGATTCAGGAAGTACGAAGAGCTACTCTCACGGCAACCCAGTTAAGAAATAAAAATCGCCGTATCTGCAAGATGTTAACTAAACTAGCAGCGGACCAGCGCGACGAGGCAGTTGCTACTGCCAGTGCATATACTTCAAGGATACCGGTTCGCCAGGAGCCTGAAGAAAGGAAGCCAGCTCCCAGGATGACAGAAGAAACCAGGGTAATCTTGGGGAGATTAGAAGAAGGAAGGCTAGCACACCACCAGATAAAGCCACCAGTAATGCATAACCTTGTTGCAGAAGCAACCCCGGAGGATGTCCCGACGGAGACCATCCCTGAGTAGCCGAGGTATGCAGGAGAACGCGAAGGGATTGAGCCATATATCCCACAGTACGTCACCAGACCTCTCCATTTGCATATTATTCCGGAATACGAGTTATAAAGAATGCAGAATGTCGAAAAGAAAACTTTTGAATACTTCGAGAGAATCAGAGGCAGGAGGATCAATATACTAGAAGGCCTCGAGCTACATACAGACGTGTTCTCAGAATACGAACAACAACAAATCGTGGACTGCATCTTGGATTTGAAAAGAATGGGCCCAGCAGGCCGCCTATGAGAAAACACTTACTCGGAACCCCAGAGATGGATGCCACGGAAAGGTAGAATTACAATACAATGTGGATGCTGCTACAACTTCGTAGAAGACAGGAAGGGAAACCCACCGGGAATACTCCGTCATGGCCAGGTGGATCCAATGCCATTAGTCATCAAAAAGATGGTAAAAAGAATGATAACATGGAGGGTATCGCCGACAGATTGCATACCAACAGCTTGCATCATTAACATTTACAAGAAGGGTGATCGCATACCCCCGCACATAGATCACCACGACTTTGTCGGACCTTTCGCACGATTTCTTTTCCGAACGAATGTAATATCATGTTCGGATCCGACCTCCGGACGACGAGGCCACCGGTGAGTTTCGAGGGCCAGTAAAGATATCATTACCGGTAGGTTCTGTCAAGATACTGAAGGGCAACGGAGCAGATGTCGCTAAACATTGACATACCAGGAGTACGAGTGAAGCGGATCTCAGTTAATTTCAGAAGGATGGACGACAGGAAAACACCTTACCACTTCCAGCCAGACCCGGAGCTAGAGAGCCTCCAGACTTAACGAGTCGTGAGTTACATGGAAAATATCACACCTCCAACATACATCCATACGGCATCCTTGCCAAGGATGGCTTGGAAGGTGATGTTATTGACCATGTACCTCACTATTCAGACATGGATTTCTGACAGATACCTTTTTTGGATGGATCGGCAAAGATCATACATAGTCCGTTTTGAGTCTACATGGATTATATGAGATGTATTCCAGATTGAGTTGTATGATGTATCTTCAACATGATTGGAATGAAAGTGACCATGTCACATTGTTGGCCTTCACCTCTTTTGTGCAAGTTGACTGAGAAACGCCATTAAAGGTAAATGAACTTCGAACAAAGAACAAAAAAGAAACAAAAAAAAATATAAAGGAAAAATTTCCTTAAAAATCTAAAAAATGATGAACACCAAATTCGCATTTACATTAAATGAATGATAAAATAAATTTGAATCGTTAACAGACAAACAAAATGAACATAAATTTCAAATCGAACCTCAATCAAATTTCAAATTCAATCTTTCCAAATTTCAAATCAAATCTCAATCAAATTCAAACTCAACCTTCCAAATCTGAAATCCAAACCGTTCTACTCTCTCCCTTGTCTGGGATGAAAGCGGTCGATTCCAGTGACACAGATCGAATCTGATGGCGAGGAATTGTATCCAATCCAAACTAGCAACTTTCGATCAACTCCTTTGAATGGGATACGTAGCATCTACATATTCCCTCCTAATCTATTTCCTTCCATGAAAGTCTTTTACAACTTTCATGAAATTCTCGAAACACCAAAATTCCACACTGCAAATCTTTGCAAAATCAATTATATCAAATTCAAACTTTTGGGGTTGAGGATTTTACATCCGAGACTGCATTCCTTTAGGATTCATTCCCTATCGCAATGAAATACATCAAAATCAAACTTTTGGGGTTGAGGATTTTACATCCGAGACTGCATTGCTTTAGGATTCATTCCCTATCGCAATGAAATACATCAAATTCAAATTTTTGGGGTTGAGGATTTTACATCCGAGACTGCATTGCTTTAGGATTCCTTCCCTATCGCAATGAAATACATCAAAATCAAATTTTTGGGGTTGAGGATTTAACATCCGAGACTGCATTGCTTTAGTATTCTTTCCCTATCGCAATGAAATACATCAAAATCAAACTTTTGGGGTTGAGGATTTTACATCTGAGACTGCACTGCTTTAGGATTCTTTCCCTATCGCAATGAAATACATCAAAATCAAACTTTTGGGGTTGAGGATTTTACATCCGAGACTGCACTGCTTTAGGATTCCTTCCCTATCGCAATGAAATACATCAAATTCAAACTTTTGGGGTTGAGGATTTTACATCCGAGACTGCATTGCTTTAGGATTCCTTCCCTATCGCAATGAAATACATCAAATTCAAATTCTTGGGGTTGAGGATTTTACATCCGAGACTGCATTGCTTTAGGATTCTTTCCCTGTCGCAATGAAATACATCAAAATCAAAGTTTTGGAGTTGAGGATTTTACATCCGAGACTGCATTGCTTTAGGATCCTTTCCCTATCTCAATGAAATACATCAAATTCAAACTTTTGGATTTGAGGATTTTACATCCGAGACTGCATTACTTTAGGATTCTTTCCCTATCGCAATGAAATACATCAAAATCAAACTCTTGAGGTTAAGGATTTTACATCCAATACCACATTGCTCTGAGATCTCTCCTCATTGTAATGATTCGATCCAATCAATTCAATTTTCTTTTGAGGTTGAAGATGTTACATCTAAAACCACAAAATTCCAATTTTCATTTCAAGTTCGAATCCCTTCAAATTAATCTTAACAAAACTTCAATTTAAATTGAAACTCAAACTAAAATCTAAGCTTACACATCAAAACTTGAACATGAAATGAAACAAAATCTAAATTGAAATTCCCCCAGGTCATGTGATTTGGGATTCACCTCCTTTTCATTTCCCCAGCGAGAGTTCAGGAATCTCCAGTCTCAGAGAGATACTTGACACTCCCCAGCGGAAACTCTCCTACTCTGTCCTAAGTTTGTCACTTGGACTTTTGTGTTGGTTTTGTTGATCGCTTCGGTCAACACCAATACGTGGGGTGTGCTCCGTCAGCTCACCACACCTATTGGGGGTCAATTTGTTGACCTCATTTTTGATGAGGTCTTCTCTTCTTCTTTTTAGTACTTAGGATCCAGCGTTAGGCTTTTCCTTTGACTATCTTAGAGGATTAGAATTGAGACCCACCACCTAGAAATTCAAACCACTTCTTAACTCCCTGCAAACTCCACAAACTTGACTGTAGACCCCTAATCACCTAGAGGGTTGAAATCAAATGTGGAAGTTTAAAGGATGAGTTCCTATGGGACTCTTTGGCCTTAGGACTTCCCCAGGTGGCTCGGTCCAGTGAAGGGTTGACTTACACACACACTACACCTATACACTACACTTTCACACACATCCTAAAAAAAAAACACACCCATACCTGTTGACCTCATTTTTGATGAGGTCTTCTCTTCTTCCCTTTAGTACTTAGGATCTAGCCTAAGGCTTTTCCTTTGACTATCTTAGAGGACTAGACTTGGGACCCACCTTTTAGAAATTCAAACCACTTCTTAACTCCCTGCAAACTCCACAAACTTGATCGTAGACCCCTAATCACCTAGAGGGTTGAAATCAAATGTGAAAGTTTAAAGGATGGGTTCTATAGGACTCTTTGGCACTTAGGACCGCCTACTGGTGGCCCAGTCCAGTGAATGAGCTGACTTACACACACACTACACCTATACACTACACTTTCACACACCTCCTAGAACCACACCCATACCCAACTTGACCTCCGACTCATGTAGGTGATTCACATGGATGGTCCTTAACCCCTAAGCCCTTGGCTAAGAGGGTTAGGAACAACATAGTGAATGCCTCAAATGAGTCCCTTCATGGCTCATGTGGGCTTGATGTGGCTTCATGGCTCAAACAAAATGATTTTATTCCACTTACATTTACCCAATCTTCAATTTTCCAAATTTTTAATTTTTGACCCCAGGGACCCTACACCCGCCTAACCTACCCAAAACCCTTAAAATAACCTAAATTTCTCAAAAAATTTCCAAATAACCCAAAATTCCCCAAAATTCCCCAAAATCAATTCCAAACATTTCCACATCACTCAAATTGATCATCCATACCCAAAAATATCAAAAATTCCAAGAAAACCTCCCAATACCCTCCAAATACCCAAAATACCCCTCTTGACCCAAAATCCCAAAAATTCAAAAAATTCCCAGAAAATTCCAGAAAATCCCAAATATTCCCAATTTCATTTTGTTCAACTACACCATGGGCCAATTTTGTCAATTTACCCTACTTTTGTCAAAACCCCAAATTTGACCCATTTTAACCCAAAGTGAACCCAATGTCAAACCAAACCTATCCAATTGACCCAAATTCTGGTCCAATTCAATTCTAAACTTCAATTCAACATTCCCAACACCAATCTAGACCAAATCCATGTCCAATTTGATTGACATTTGAATCCAATTTCACTTTTGGCATTAAAGCCCGATTTGGACCCATGACCCAAACTTAACCCAAACTCACCCAATTCAACTCCAATTAACCCCGAATCTTTTCTAAATCTTCCTTAGCATCCCCACAAGCAAAACCCTAACATGATTTTCCCAAAAATTTGGACCTAAACCCCACTCAAATTCAACCCAAAGCATTAAGGCCCAATTTTGACCTAAACCCAAACCTAACCCAAATGAGCCCAAACCCCAAAATCAAAGCCCAACCAAAGTCAAAACCTCTTTGAAACACTCCCATAAACATTTCTCAACATTAATTTTACATCAATTTCAACCTTAGCCCAACATTGGCCCAACTTGGCCCACTTGGACCTATATTGGCCCATTCACCAAAAGAGCCAAATTCGACCCAATTCAAACCCAAATCACCCCCAATTTGCTTCAAGTCACTCATGATACATCCATGAGCTAAACCCAAAAATTATTTGGCCCAATATCTCTACAAAATTTCATCCCAAAATCCATTTTAAAATTCAAAAGCCCACTTTCCTAAACCATCTTAAAAGCCCATCTAAAACCATTTCAAAAAGCCCAAAATCCACCCTAAAGCCCACATGACATCTCCATTTGCCATCCACTTAATTAAAGCCATTACCTAAGTCCTAAATTCATCATCAAATAATTCCAAATCAAGCCTCATGCCAAATCACCCCTAAATACCAAAATTTTCCTTAAATCCATTTCCATGAAAACACCATGGCCGAGAGCTCACATGTGAGCCCAACTTGGAATTCTCACCTGTTGAGCTGCCCCATCCTCAGTGGCCATTGGAGCTGTTCTTCTCTTGCCAAGAGCAGCTTATCCCAAGCCCTAACTCTCCCTGGGAGGCCCTCCACCCTCTCCTATTTAAACACCACCCCTCTTGGCCATGAGAGGTGCTGAAACAAATCTTAAGGAAACTACGCCAAAATTGTTCCGGACTCCTCCCCATACACGGACCACTTGATCCCCACCGAGATCCCCCTGCCATTTCTTCTCTGTGAGCTCGATTTCGGAGTTGAAATCTAGGCCCAAAACCAGGACACTTCTCCACGGTGAGCCAATCCCCAAATTGATTGGTTCTACACCTTCACCGGACCGAGGAAGGTGTCCACGCAGAAAGCCCCATCTCCAGGCCACCCAGTTGCTCCAGCCTCCAAGCTTTGTGATCGGGCTTTGTCGAAATCCCACCTAGACAATTCACCAGACCAGTAGACTTCATCTGGAGCTTGCTGGGATCCAATCGAAGGTGCAACAACCCTCAGATCGAAGCCACACTTCTCTGAGCAAAGGTATGAGTTAATTCTTCATCTCGAGCTTCTGGAGATTCTCCATTTCAAATGCTTTAATTTCAATGCATGATCACCGTATAGATGTGTTCGTCTCTTCAAGACGAATCCATAGAGCATAAGAACATGAAAATCCATTGAGTATCGAGTGAGATATTAGGGATTTAGTGTGGACGGCTCTCGGGTGAGGACACTTGGGGACGATGAATGGATGCCGTCCATTCAATACACGCGCGGACGGAAGGCCAGGATCGCGTCGGATCAGGAGACGGTACGAGAACCGCCGGGCCCCGGCTGCGCGACTCGGATGGTGGCGTCGAATGGGAGCGCGACGCGTGTGCGTTAGGAGCTGCCGAGGTTGACGCGGTGCCGCGTGGATAAATAGAAAATTAGGGATTTTTCTGATTTATTTAATTCCCTAAACTTCAAAAATTCAAAACTTTGTGTACAAAAATCAGAAAAATAAAATAAAAATACCCTCTTGCTCAGTGAACAGAGGAGAATAATGTGGAAAAGAAATTATTTAATTTCATAAAGTATTTTATTTTTAATAATTTATTTACTCTCTGCATATTTTTAATTCTCTATGCATGTATACAATTCACCATGACATGAGAACATGGGGCTTTTGAAGCCTCTGAATTTGGGAACATTCCCTGAATTTTCCAAAGTCAGAGGCCATCCCTATGAAGAGTTATTGATTTTTCAAATTCATGTTACTGTTTTGAGTATTTTAATTCCAATAAATAGCATGTTGTGAAATAAATTCTAGGAAAATTTGGTGATGTTCCTTATGACCAGAGGACCACTAGGAAAAATAGGTTTTGAGTTAGTTCATTTAAAACAACCCTAATTGGCTTAAACACCCAAAATGGATCTCTAATTAATTAGAGCTAACCATACATCAAATTGACCTGAAATCAATTCTCCACTGACCTTTAGGATCGGAGGAACCCACCATAAAAATTTGAGGTCAATTGGACTTGGTTAGCCCTACTAAATGGGTTGATTAAGCCACTTAGTCATTTTAAACTTTAAAAATTCATAACTTTCAAAATACTTTTTAAAAATTCACCAAATTGGTTTTGGAGCCTCTCTGATATTAGTGAAATTTAAGAAAATTAAAATTTCAATTTTCTAAAAAAGTTGATTTTTTTAATATTATTTTAATATTTTAATAATTAAAAAATAATAAAAATCACAAAAATAATAAAATTCATCAAAATGTCACATTTTGAATTTTAATCACTTAGGAACAAACCCCATATTTTTCTTAGGTCTATTTAGTGAGATATTAAATTTTAAAGCTCTAGGGTAATTTTAAAATTAAAAAAATGTATTTTCTAGCATTTTCACTAAAATAATTATAATAAATCATAGAAAAATCAAAAAATTGTAAAATTTGATTCTCTGATTTCCTTGATATCAGAGAGATTTTTGAAAAATATAAAATTCATTTTTCAACATTTATTTTATTTTTAAATTAATTAACACTCCAAAACTTAAAATAATTATAATAAAAATAATATAATTCAAAAAAACCACCAAAATTGGTCCGAGTGGTCCTCTGGTCATTAGGAATATCCCCTAATTTTCTTAAGGACAGAAACTTTCCCTTGGTCATGTTATTAAATTTTCCTTGGAAATCTCTATTTTCCACCAAAAATAATTATATAAATAAATTAAATATAGAAAAATCACATTTTCTTCTCTCATGTCTTTATTGACATATGAGTGAAGTCACATAAAAATTTCAAGTTCATTTGAGTTCAATTTAATGAGTTATGAAATTATTAAGCTTAAAGGGCAAAATGGTAATTAAAATTTTAACCCTTAATTAAAACTTTAGGTTTAATAAAAAATTAATAAGTAAAATATTTTCTTTAATTTAAGAATCCCTAAATTAATTATCTCATTAATATTTAATTCTTAATTAAAATGATAACTCAAATTTAAAATATTAAAGGACTTAATCATTAAACTAAAGTTAAATTATTAAACTCTTTTAAAGTGTTAATTAAAATTAAAAAATAAAATTAAATTAAAAATTAATATAAATTAAGTAAATTAAATTAAATTAAAATTAAAAGTTGAATTAAATTAAAAATTAAATTAAATTAAATAAATTAAATTAAATTAAATTAAATTAAATTAAATAAACAAATTAAAATTAAATTAAATGAACAAATTAAATTAAATTAAGTTAAATTAAAATAAATAAAATTAAATTAAATTAAATAAATAAAATTAAATTAAATTAAATTAAATTAAATCAAATCAAATTAAATTAAAATTAAATCAAATCAAATTAATTTAATTTAACATCGAAATCAAACTAAATTGAATTAAATTGAATTAAATAAAATTAAAGATTAAATTAAATTAAATTAAATTAAGTTGAATTAAATATAACATCACCAAAGACATAAAGAATTCAAAATAAATCTAAAATAACTTGAACACTATTCCAAATTTAAACCCATTAATGGAAATTAAGCTAAATCACAAACCATTTGAACACCAATTTACCCTCAAAAGCTTTAGTTATCATAACTCCTAAACAGAATATTAAATGAAATGTTACTTCACCTATAGAATATTCAAATGTCCTAGTTCACTGAGTAAGATAACAAAACTTGAGATTCTTGGACGATTAATTCATTTGTGTAATTGAATCCATTTGGACTTAAAACA
The DNA here is from genome assembly GCA_022702705.1 of Papilionanthe hookeriana x Papilionanthe teres. Taxonomy (NCBI): domain Eukaryota; kingdom Viridiplantae; phylum Streptophyta; class Magnoliopsida; order Asparagales; family Orchidaceae; genus Papilionanthe; species Papilionanthe hookeriana x Papilionanthe teres. The sequence goes on along the minus strand of CM040430.1, from coordinate 89,641,236 downwards.
ATTCTAGCAATATTGAAAAGATGTTTAAGATTCTTCTTAAGCACTTCCTCAATATGATAGGATATTTATAAGAACAATTGAACCCAATTGTTCTTTGATGAAGAAAATCGTCCTCAAACCAAAACACAAAGGCCTAGACGTCATAGGAAATGACTAGCCATAGGATTAGGAATTTGGTAGAAAACCATAACCCTTACCTTAGCTTTACCTAGGGACTTGCTTAAATATTCTAATTGTGTTTTAAGTGCAGCTTGGGATGACGGGAAGAACCTCCAGTGTACGCTTTTATTTTATTGCAATTTACTTTCTTGTAATTTACATTATTGCAATTTATTTAACCGCATTGCACTTACTTTTCTTGCATGATAAACAATCGTTGCATGAAAACCCACACCTTTAGGATAGTCCCTAAAGCTGAAACCAAAACTAAGTTAAAAGTCATTGCAAGATAAAATTCACCGCCACAACATTTCAAAATATAAAACAACTCAAAATTTAATCACAAACAGAACACAAAACTACAATTACAACTAAATTAAAACGTCCCGTTGGATGATCGGGAATACCTCGGATGATGTAACCTACGTGTTGCTAACGGGATTTCCCACGGTCTAAATGAAAGTGTGGAACTCATTTAGTTGAGTTTAGCAAATTCATCTGGACTAAGTGAATCCGATAAAAGTAATGATGCCGGAAGGATGAAACCGTGGGATCTTAACCGATGTCGTTATAATCAACTTTAAGATTTGTTTTAATTAAAATATTGAAAACACTTGGAAATTAAGATTTTCTCTAAACCAAAACACTTTTCTCATCCCCTGATTTATTACTTCTAAAATTGAACCTCTGCAACAACAAGGAGCTCGGAGCATGGTGGGCGAGCACGGCCATCGTCATCGCATGAAACCCGAGTTTACTTCAACAAAACTTTCCTAGAATTAAAAAACAAAGCCATAGGACTTCGAGGTAGTTTGCACTAGTGCAACATAAATCCTCAACTCTTCGTTAGGCACTTGCATTGCAAATTAAACCCTAACCGGTCTTAGGATTCCGAGGTAGTCGTCCGGTACGACAATAAACCCTCACATCTTCGAGATTATTTGTTTGATTTTATCATACAAATATAAGCCCTAATTAATTAAAATTGGCAAGATCAAAACATTTAAAGAAATATTAGGACTTTCCTAAACTCAAGCCAAACAATAGGATAGTCGGGAAATTACCGAAGTTCGCTTTGAATCTGTGATTTCTCCTATTTTTCTTCCTTTGGATTCCCAAAACAAAATGTTCCAAATTTGATCCATTCCCTATTGAAATTCCAAAATTCAATCCCTTGAAAACTTAAACTTTGAAATCCTTGAGAGCAGAATTATTGATTATTATCGAGAGTTTTCTTAGGTGATTCCCATCACTTAAGATGTAATTAACTATAGGGGCTTGCCCTTATAGGGAATTTTAAAAGAACCTGAGTAATATAAACCACTGTTTAATGCTTTCATATTAAGCGAGGGAATTTGTCGGCTTATAAAATTGGTTCGCGGACCGAACGGATGTCACAAATCTTCTAGTTTATTTAATCGAGCCTCACCGTCGAGCGATGTGTCTATCCTTAGGGATAGATACACGGTTTGTGGTGCGGTGCTCGTTTATATAAACTATTTGGGATGTGAGATCGGTTTAATCTCATATCTTAAAACCTTCAAATTTAAAAATTATTTTCAAAGTCAAATATTACTTTTCAAAATTATTTATTTAAATTAAATTAAAAAATATGACAACAATACCTAACTTGATCTCCTGACTCATAAAGGTGATCCACATGGATGGTCCTTAACCCCTAAGCCCTTGGCTAAGAGGGTTAGGAACAACATAGTGGATGCCTCAAATGAGCCCCCTCATTGCTCATGTGGGCTTGATATGGCTTCATGGATCAACCAAAATGATTTTATTCCACTTACATTCACCTAATCTTCAATTTTCCAAATTTACAATTTTTGACCCCGGGACCCTACACCCGCCAGCTTTATCCAAAACCCTCGAAACTACCCAAAATTTGCAAAATCACCTAAATTACCCAAAATTCCTCAAAATCAATCCCAAAAATTCCCACATTACTCAAATTGATCATCCATACCCAAAAATACCAAAAATCTAAAAATACCTCACAACACCCTCCAATACCCAAAATACCCCTCTTGAACCAAAAATCCAAAAAATTCAGAAAATTCCCAAAAATTCCAGAAAATCACAAATATTCCTAATTTCATTTTGTTCAACTACACCATGGGCCAATTTTTTCAATTTACCCCACTTTTGCCAAAACCCCCAATTTGACCCATTTTAACCCAAAGTGAAACCAATGTCAAACCAAACCTACCCAATTGACCCAAATTCTGGTCCAATACAATTCAATTTTAAACTTCAATTCAACATTCCAAACACCAATCTAGACCAAATCCAAGTCCAATTTGATTGACATTTGAATCCAATTTTACTTTTGGCCTTAAAGCCCAATTTGGACCCATGACCCAAACCTAATCCTAACTAACCCAATTCAACTCCAATTAACCCCAAACCTTTTCTAAACCTTCCTTAGCATCCCCACAAACAAAACACTAACATGATTTACCCAAAATTTAGACCCAAACCCCACTCAAATTCAACCCAAAGCTAAAAGGCCCAATTTTGACCTAAACCCAAACCTAACCCAAATAAACCCAAACCCCAAAATCAAAACCCAACCAAAGCCAAAACTTCTTTGAAACACTCCCATAAGAATTTCCCAACATTTATTTTACATCAATTTCAACCCTAGCCCAACATTGGCCCAAGTTAGCCCAATTTGTCCTATATTGGCCAATTCACCAAAGAAGCCCAAATTCAACCCAATTCAAATCCAAATCACTCCCAACTTGCTTCAAATCACTCATAACACATCAATGGGCTAAACCCAACATTTGTTTGGCCCAATCCTTCACGAAATTTTCATCCACCAATTTGTTTTCAAACCTAAAGGCCCACTTTCCTAAACCATTCTAAAAGCCCATTTCCACCAAATACAAAAGCCCAAGATTGGCCCTAAAGCCCACATAGCAATTTCCTTTCATCATACCTTCAATTGATATCACCCCTAAGTTTCAAAATCATCATTAAACCATTCCAAATCAAGTTTCATCAAAATTTCCACCAAAAATGCCAAGATTCCTAAAATCTACTTCCATGAAATTGACTAAGTTTTGCCCCAAGCCAAATGGAGCCATGAAGCCCCATGCAAGTCATGAACAAGTCACATGAAGCCATGAATGGTTTGACATGTGATCAAGCCATTAATGGCAAAAGGGGGAACCCCTTTCTAACCCTCCCTTAAGCAATTTTAACCCTTTTTATGCAACGACTAAACCCAAAATTTACTTAAACCAAGTTGATAGGGACTTCACTACTCCATCTCAGCTAGCTTATCCGATTCCCCACGACACCCAAAGCCCCTTGGAGGGTGCACCATGCCCAAAACCATGGGTTGACCCAAACTAAGCTAAAATGATCCCTCCCCCTTCTACTTTGATTCAACACCTTTACACATGGCCAACTGCAATTGATTTCACCATTGTCAAGACCTGACCTCCCTGAGCCTGAGGGTGACCTGACCCTGGCCGGCCAGCCACCACAGCTGCCGGAAACCACCAGGCCGAGAGCTCACATGTGAGCCCAAACTTAGAATTCTCACCTGCTGAGCTACCCCATCCCCAGTGGCCATTGTAGCTGTTCTTCTCTTGCCAAGAGCAGCTGATCCCAAGCCCTAACTCCCCCAGGAGGCCCTCCACCCTCTCCTATTTAAACACCACCCCCTCTCGGCCATGAGAGGTGCTGAACCGGATCTTACTGAAACCCTACCAAAATTGTTCCAGAACACTCTCCATACTTAGAGCGAGTTGATCCCCGAGTGACAATTTGCCCTAATCCCCACCAACGAGCCCAATTTCTCAGCCAAAATTCCACCCAAAACCAGGACACTTCTCCACGGTGGATCAATCCTCGAATTGATTGGTCCTACACCTTCACCGGACCGAGGGAAGAAGTCCACTAGCAAAAGCCCCCTCTCCGGGCCACCCATCTGTTCCAGACTCCAAGCTTTGTGATTAGGCTTGGTCGAAATCATACCTAGGCAATTTACCAGACCAGGAGACTTCATCTGGAGCTTGCTTGGACCCAATCGAAGGTGACACAACCCTCAGATTGAAGCCACACTTCTCTGAGCAAAGGTAAGAGCTAACTCTTTATCCCGAACTTCTGGAGATTCTCCATTTCAAATGCTTTAATTTCAATGCATGATCACCATATAGATGTATTCGTCTCTTCAAGACGAATCCATAGAGCACAAGAACACGAAAATACGTTGAGAAATGAGTGAGTTCTTAGGGTTTTAGTGTGGACGGCTCTCGGGTGAGGACGGCTGGGGACAATGAATGGATGTCGTTCATTCCATACACGCGTGGACGGACCGTCAGTATCGCGCCAGATGAGGAGACAGAACGATACAACGGGCCCCAGGAGCGCTGAGTTGGATGGCGGTGCCGAATCAGAAGGCGATGCGTGTGCGTTCGAAGCTGCCGAGATTGACCTGGCGCCGCGTCACTTAAATAGAAAATTAGGGTATTTTCTTATTTATTTAATTCCCTAAACTTCAAAAATGCATAACTTTGTGTAGGAAAAATCAGAAAATAAAATAAAAATACCCTCTTGCTCAATGAACAGAGGAGAATAATGTGGAAAAGAAATCATTTAATTTCATCAAGTAGTTTTTTAATGATTTATTTACCCTCTGCATTGTTTTAATTCTCGATGAATATAGGAAATTCACCATGGCATGAGACCATAGGGCTTTTGAAGCCTCTGAATTTGGGAACATTCCCTGAATTTTCCAAAGTCAGAGGCCATCCCTATGAGAAGTTATTGATTTTTCAAATTCATGTTGCTGTTTTGAGTATTTTAAATCTAATAATTAGCATGTTGTGAAATAAATTCTAGGAAAATTTGGTGATGTTTATTATGACCAAAGGAACCTAGGAAAAATAGGTTTTGAATTAATCCACTTGGAATAATCCTAATTGGCTTAAACACCCAAAATAGGTCCTTAATTAATTAGAGCTAATCACACATCAAATTGACTTGAAATCAATTCTCCACTGACCTTTAGGATCGGAGGAACCCAGCATAAAAATTTGAAGTCAATTGGACTTGGTTAGCCCTACTAAATGGGTTGATTAAGCCATTTAGCCAATTTAAAATTTAAAAATTCATAACTTTCAAAATACTTTTCAAAAATTCACCAAATTAGTTTTGGAGCCTCTCTGATATAAGGGGAATTTAAGAAAAATAAAATTGCAATTTTCTAAAAAAGTTGATTTTTTGCATTATTTTAATATTTTAATAAATAAAAAATAGTAAAAATCACAAAAATAATAAAATTCACCAAAATGTCACATTTTGAATTTTAATCACTTAGGAACAAACCCCATATTTTTCTTAAGCCTATATGATGAGATATTAAATTTTAAAGCCCTAAGGTAATTTTAAAATTAAAAAAAAATGTATTTTTTAGCATTTCCACTAAAATAATTCTAATAAATCAAAGAAAAATCAGAAAATTGTAAAAATTGATTCTCTGATTTCCTTGATATCAGAGAGATTTTTGAAAAATATAAAATTCATTTTTCAACCTTTATTTTATTTTTAAATTAATTAATACTCCAAAACTTAAAATAATAATAATAATAATAATAATATAATTAAAAAAATCACCAAAATTGGTCCAAGTGGTCCTCTGGTCATTAGAAATGTCCCATAATTTTCTTAAGGACAGAAACTTTCCCTTGGTCATATTATTAAATTTTCCTTGGAAATCCCTATTTTCCACCAAAAATAATTACATAAATAAATTAAATACGAGAAAAATCACATTTTCTCCTCTCATGTCTTTATTGGCATATGAGTGAAGTCACATAAAAATTTCAAGTTCATTTAAGCTCAATTTAGTGAGTTATGAAATTATTAAGCTTGAAGGGCAAAGTGGTAATTAAAATTTTAACCCTTAATTAAAACTTTAGGTTTAATAAAATTAAAAAGTAAAATATTTGATCTTAATCTGATTTGGATGATTGAAATTTAAATAATTAAAGGGTAGAAACCTACCAAACAATTTGAAAATAATTAAAACAAACTTTAATTAAATAATTGATTAAATTTGGAAGAATAATAAAATTGGAATTATTAAAATAGGGATATTATTAGGAAGAGATTTGTTCTTTAATTTAAGAATCCCTAAATTAATCATCTCAATAATATTTAATTCCTAATTAAAATGATAATTCAAATTTAAGATTTAAAATGTTAAAAGGCTTAATCTTTAAATTAAATTAAAGTTAAATTATTAAACTCTTTTAAAATTTCAATTAAATTAAAATTAAAAATAAAATAAAATTAAATTAAATTAAATTAAACAAATTAAATTAAATTGAATTAAAATAAATTAAATTGAATTAAATTAAATTAAAATTAAATTAAATTAATTAAATAAAATTAAATTAAAACATATTAAATAAAATTAAATTAAATTAAATTAAATTAAATTAAATCAATTTAAATTAAATCAAGTTAAATTAAATTAAGTTAATTCACATAAAATCAAACTAAATTGAATTAAATTAAAATTAGATAATAGAATCAAGTTAAAATTAAATCAAATTAAATTAAATTAAAATTAAAACTAAACTAAATTAAATTAAATTAAAGTTAAATTAAATTGAATTAAAGATAACATCACATAAGACATAAAGAAATTCAAAAATAAATATAAAGCAACTTGATCATTATTCCAAATTTAAACCCGTTAACTGAAATTAAATTAAATCACGAACCATGTGAACATCAATTTGCCCTCGAAAGCTTTTGTTGTCATAACTCCTAAACAGAACGTTAAATGAAATGTTACTTCACTTATAGGATATTCAAATGTCATAGTTCACTGAATAAGATAACAACAAAACTTAACTAAACCTCGGACGATTACTTCACCTGATTGATTAAATCCATTTGGACTTAAAACAATCCTAGCAGTATTGAAAAGATGTTTGAGATTCTTCTTAAAACACTTTCTCAATATGATAGGATATTTATAAGAACAATTGAACTTAATTGTTCTTTGATGAAGAAAATCGTCCTCAAACCAAAACACAAGAACCTAGACGCCATAGGAAATGACTAGCTATAGGATTAGTAATTTGGTAGAAAACCATAACCCTTCCCTTAGCTTTACCTAGGAACTTGCTTTAAATGCTTAAATATTCTAAATTGTGTTTAAGTGTAGCTTGGGATGACGGGAAGACCCTCAGAGTACGCTTTTATTTTGTTGCGATTTACTTTATTGCAATTTATTTAATCGCATCGCACTTACTTTTCTTGCATGATAAACAACTGTTGCATGAAAACCCACACCTTTAGGATAGTCCCTAAAGCTGAAACCAAAACTAAACCAAAACTTAATTTGATTTGATGTTATAGTTTGATTTGATGTTAAATTAAATTAATTTGATTTGATTTAATTTTAATTTAATTTGATTTGATTTAATTTAATTTAATTTAATTTAATTTTATTTATTTAATTTAATTTAATTTTATTTATTTTAATTTAACTTAATTTAATTTAATTTGTTCATTTAATTTAATTTTAATTTGTTTATTTAATTTAATTTAATTTAATTTAATTTAATTTATTTAATTTAATTTAATTTTTAATTTAATTCAACTTTTAATTTTAATTTAATTTAATTTAATTTAATTTAATTTAATTTACTTAATTTAATTTAATTTTTAATTTAATTTAATTTTTTAATTTTAATTAACACTTTAAAAGAGTTTAATAATTTAACTTTAGTTTAATGATTAAGTCCTTTAATATTTTAAATTTGAGTTATCATTTTAATTAAGAATTAAATATTAATGAGATAATTAATTTAGGGATTCTTAAATTAAAGAATAAATCTCCTCCTAATAATATCCCTATCTTAATAACTCCGATTTTATTATTCTTCCAAATTCGATCAATTATTTAATTAAGGTTTAATTATTTTAAATTGTTTAATGGATTTCTACCCTTTAATTATTTAAATTTCAATCATCCAAATCAGATTAGGATCAAATATTTTACTTATTAATTTTTTATTAAACCTAAAGTTTTAATTAAGGGTTAAAATTTTAATTACCATTTTGCCCTTTAAGCTTAATAATTTCATAACTCATTAAATTGAACTCAAATGAACTTGAAATTTTTATGTGACTTCACTCATATGTCGATAAAGACATGAGAGAAGAAAATGTGATTTTTCTATATTTAATTTATTTATATAATTATTTTTGGTGGAAAATAGAGATTTCAAGGAAAATTTAATAACATGACCAAGGGAAAGTTTCTGTCCTTAAGAAAATTAGGGGATATTCCTAATGACCGGAGGACCACTCGGACTAATTTTGGTGGTTTTTTTGAATTATATTATTTTTATTATAATTATTTTAAGTTTTGGAGTGTTAATTAATTTAAAAATAAAATAAATGTTGAAAAATGAATTTTATATTTTTAAAAAATTTCTCTGATATCAAGGAAATCAGAGAATCAAATTTTACAATTTTTTGATTTTTCTATGATTTATTATAATTATTTTAGTGAAAATGCTAGAAAATACATTTTTTTAATTTTAAAATTACCACTAGAGCTTTAAAATTTAATATCTCACTAAATAGACCTAAGAAAAATATGGGGTTTGTTCTAAGTGATTAAAATTCAAAATGTGACATTTTGATGAATTTTATTATTTTGGTGATTTTTATTATTTTTTAATTATTAAAATATTAAAATAATATTAAAAAAATCAACTTTTTTAGAAAATTGAAATTTTAATTTTCTTAAATTTCGCTAATATCGGAGAGGCTCCAAAACCAATTTGGTGAATTTTTAAAAAGTATTTTGAAAGTTATGAATTTTTAAAGTTTAAAATGACTAAGTGGCTTAATCAACCCATTTAGTAGGGCTAACCAAGTCCAATTGACCTCAAATTTTTATGGTGGGTTCCTCTGATCCTAAAGGTCAGTGGAGAATTGATTTCAGGTCAATTTGATGTATGGTTAGCTCTAATTAATTAGAGATCCATTTTGGGTGTTTAAGCCGATTAGGGTTGTTTTAAATGAACTAACTCGAAACCTATTTTTCCTAGGGTCCTCGAGTCGTAAGGAACATCACCAAATTTTCCTAGAATTTATTTCACAACATGCTATTTATTGGAATTAAAATACTCAAAACGAGTAACATGAATTTGAAAAATCAATAACTCTTCATAGGGATGGCCTCGACTTTGGAAAATTCAGGGAATGTTCCCAAATTCGGAGGCTTCAAAAGCTCTATGGTCTCATGTCATGGTGAATTGTATACATGCATGGAGAATTAAAAATATGCAGAGAGTAAATAAATTATTAAAAATAAAATACTTTATGAAATTAAATAATTTCTTTTCCACATTATTCTCCTCTCGTTCACTCGAGCAAGAGGGTATTTTTATTTTATTTTTCTGATTTTTCTACACAAAGTTTTGAATTTTTGAAGTTTAGGGAATTAAATAAATCAGAAAAATCCCTAATTTTCTATTTATCCACGCGGCACCGCGTCAACCTCGGCAGCTCCTAACGCACACGCGTCGCGCTCCCATTCGACGCCACCATCTGAGTCAGCAGCCCGGGCCCAGCGGTTCTCGTACCGTCTCCTGATCCGAGGCGATCCTGGCCGTCCGTCCGCGCGTGTATTGAATGGACGGCATCCATTCATCGTCCCCAAGTGTCCTCACCCGAGAGCCGTCCACACTAAATACCTAATATCTCACTCAATACTCGATGGATTTTCATGTTCTTATGCTCTATGGATTCGTCTTGAAGAGACGAACACATCTATACGGTGATCGTGCATTGAAATTAAAGCATTTGAAATGGAGAATCTCCGGAAGCTCGAGATGAAGAATTAACTCATACCTTTGCTCGGAGAAGTGTGGCTTCGATGCGAGGGTTGTTGCACCTTCGATTGGATCCCGGCAAGCTCCGGATGAAGTCTGCGGTCTGCAGTGAATTGTCTAGGTGGGATTTCGACGAAGCCCGATCACAAAGCTTGGAGGCTGGAGCAAGCTGGGTGGCTCTGGAGATGGGGCTTTCGCTGGTGGACACCTTCCCTCGGTCCGGTGAAGGTGTAGAACCAATCGATTTGGGGATTGGCTCACTGTGGAGAAGTGTCCTGGTTTTGGGCCTAGATTTCAACTCCGAAATTGAGCTCGCGAGAGAAGAAATGGCGGGGGATCTCGGTGGGGATCGAGTGGTGCACGTGTATGGGGAGGAGTACGGAACAATTTTGGCGAGTTTCCTTAAGGTTTGTTTCGGCACCTCTCATGGCCGAGAGGGGTGGTGTTTAAATAGGAGAGGGTGGAGGGCCTCCCAGGGAGAGTTAGGGCTTGGGATAAGTCGCTCTTGGCAAGAGAAGAACGACTCCAATGACCGTCGAGGATGGGGCAGCTCAACAGGTGAGAATTCCAAGTTGGGCTCACATGTGAGCTCTCTGCCATGGTTTGATTTCATATCTTAAAATTTTCAAATTTAAAATTATTTTCAAAATCAAATACTACTTTCTAAATTATATATATATTTAAATTAAATTTAAAATTTAAATTTCGCCGACAATTTCTGTAGGCGACCTCCTTTTCAAAAATAAAACACATAACCTAAAAAATAATGCCGACAGCACCCAACTCTGGTGACTCTAATGAAGACTTTAAACTTCAATGAAAACTAGTTATAAGGATAAAAAAAAATGGTGAGAAGAAGGCTTCAGACCAACCCTCTTTCCTTTCTTACTCTCTACTCTCTACTACAGAACTCTAAATTACTAATTACTACTCTCTTTAACTTACACTAATAACCACTCTCTAATAATACACACACTGATAACAACAACCATTTTTTTATAATTTTCCAAAAGGTTCCTTGGTGTCTCTTCAAATCATGTTCAGATTCCATGTATCCACTAAAAGATGCATCCCTTCAATCATATTTGCCGCCCAAATGAAGTAAAGGAAGTCACCACCAAATGTTGCCTCAAACACCCCTTGACAATGGTGCCAAAATTGGTTTAAATTCAATTTTTAACAGTGGCGCTTAAGCACCGGCACTTTGGCGCTTAGGCGCCAAAGGCCAATTTTCCCAAACATCATAATTCTGATCCAAATTTGGTCCTTTTTCACTCCTTTCATCATAATTAATCATTCTCATCATACCTGCAAGAAAAACACAAGATACCTTCCATTAAAATGCAATATCATCAAAAATAGGTATAAAAATGTGCATAAAAGCACTACATATTTTAGGTGCATCATGTGGTCACTATGACTCATGAAATTCCAGAAACATCTATTGCAGGAGCCAACAAATTGACATCTGGAATGACTCAACCCCAGTAGCGTAATCGAAATAAATGGCTGAAGCTACTTGAAAGAAAGAACAACAAAGCACGAAATTTATGGAAGAAGACACTTCTTAGTTTAACTTCCTGATCCCTGAATACACACTGGAGAGGTATTTTCTATTCTAGGAGTGGAGAATTTATATGTCGAAGAAGAAGAACCCATAGAAAGAATAGTCTTCATCCTAACAACCCACGTAATCCTAAAATACTTTGGTATGCTGATATAGTAATTTATATTGTAAGTGACATTTTACCACCTATGTTAACTTTGCAACAACGAGAAAAAATTCATTCATGATACTAAAACATACTTTTGGGATGAACCATACTTATATAAGCAATGTAAGGATCTAATTATTAGAAGATGCGTGCCTTATGAAGAAAGCTGAACCAATTATTCAAAAATGTCATGATTCGATTTTGGAGGACATTTTGGGATCGATAAAGCTGCGTATAAAATTCTATAATCTAGATTCTACTGACCTACTCTATTTAGAGATGTATACAGATATATAAAACCTGCGATAAATGACAAAGAGTAGGAAATATATCAAGAAAAAATGAAATGCCTCTGAATTTTATATTAGAAGTTGAAATTTTTGATGTTTGGGGATTAGATTTCATGGGACCTTTTATTCCTTCATTTGGAAACTCATATATATTAGTAGATTGTTGATTATGTTTCTAAATGGATTGAAGCGCAAGCTTTATCTAGGTGTGATGCTAAAAGTGTTTCAAAATTTTTAATGAAAAATATTTTTACTGGATTTGGAATGCCGAGAGTGATTATCACTGACGGAGGAACTCATTTTAGAATTAAATATATTCACAAACTAGTAAAAAATATAATATTATTCATAAGATATCAACTGCTTATCATCCACAAACTAGTGGATTAGCTGAAGTTTCTAATCGAGAGATTAAGCGTATTTTAGAAAAGTTTGTAAACCCTAATAGATTGGACTGGTTTATAAAACTAGACACTGCATTGTGGGCATACAGGACTGCTTATAAAACTCCGATTGGAATGACTCCTTACAGGCTTATATATGGAAAAACTTGCCACTTACCAGTTGAATTATAACATAAAGCATATTGGGCGACTAAAGAATTTAATTATAATATGAAAGAAGCTGGTGAGAAGAGATTGTTGCAATTAAATGAATTAGAAGAATTAAGGAATGAATCATATGATAATGATAGGATTTATAAAGAAAGGATGAAATTATGGCATGATTGGAAGATTAACAGAGAAATTTTGAACCAGGACAAGAAGTTTTGCTATATAATACTAGATTGAAATTATTTCCTGGGAAATTGAAATCTCGATGGTTAGGACCTTCCACTATAGCTCAAATATTTTCATATGGAACTATAAAAATTGACGATCCAAAAACAGGACATAGATTTAAGGTAAACGGACATAGATTAAAACCATATTTCGAAGGTAGAAGACCAAATTTTAAAGAGGTTTTAATGCTTAGTCGACCTGATTACTAACTGAAATTAGGTCGGGCTGACGACGTTAAACCAAGTGCTTTATGGGAGGCAACCAATAGTAGTCTTTTATATTAATTATATACAAATTATTGAGTCTGTAATATTAAAATAAATCTTACTATTCAATTTTTAATTAGAATCATCACAAATTCAAACCTATATGATGAGATCAGAAAATATTCGGACCAGAGCGAAATTAGGCAATTTTACCGAATCTTGCCGACAGCGAGCCTGAGCCCGCCGACAGCGAGATCGCATACCATATCTTTAAATCAGTTTTATAACAAGCTTGCCGACGGCGATAAACTTCCCGGCGACGGCGAGACAGTTGAAAAATTGGTCTCTTAAGTTTTATGTGCGGTTTTGGACGGTTCTAAAGCTATTTCTTTGTAGAAAACCATCCAAAATTCATTTTTACACTGTTTTCTTCCCAAGAAATGACTAGAGACCAACCCTTTCAATCCAAAATGGCCACAAAACTCTTAGAAACCACAAAAACTAGAGTTTTCAACCGAAGAAAATTCGTCAGTTCAGAGGCGCAGCGTATTTTCAACAAAGTTTTGATGAAGAAGCAACTTATTAAAGAAAGGGGATTTGTCAACAGAAGAGTAGAAAATTCCACCACAAAAATTAAAGAAATGATCGTGCAGCGGCATTGGGAGGTATTTTTCTATACGACATCCGCTGTATTTATTCCTGTAGTTAAAGAGTTTTACTCTAATCTGCATGCAATCAACAATGGAAGTGTCTACATCAGAGGAAGATGGGTAACATTTACTCCTTTAAGGGTAAATGAATTATTTTCTATAGAGAATACCCCTGTATGTCATTATTCAAACTTTGTTCCTTCAAGATACAATATGAACGTGATTTATAGATAACTGACCGATGAACCTGATGATTGGGAGTTGCGCGAAGACGGGTATGTCAGTTTCTCTACATAACTTCTTAACCCTATCTCGAAGCATTGGCATTTCTTTATCTCATCAAAATTATTACCCACTATGAGGGTAAATAAGGTTTTAAAGGAATTTGCTATATTAAATTATTGTAATAAAATTGGACTACCTATCGATGTTGGATCAATTATAGTAAAGTCTGCATTGGGATTGATTGTGCATGGGTCAGTTCATGGACTTGGACACCCATCGTCTATATTTTCTTTATGCAATCAGTACCAAGTTTCTTATGAGGCATGGGAAAAGGTACTTTTGCCATGGAAACCACTCGATCCTACGGATATGTTTCCAACTTTGGATAACAATGATGAGATTACCATTATTTATGACAGAGCATCACAAAACAATCTTTTAGTAAGGCCCCTTACTGATAAAACAAATTTCATTCTGAAAAGATTAAAGGATTAGAGAAAGAGTTGCAAAATGTGATGAATTCCATCGATAATATCTCTGATATGTTTGATCACATTGACCGGAGGATGAAGGAGTACTTTGATCATACTGGATATCTGGAGGCCAGTTTTATTCATTTACTGAGACAGAATGGGTGGATTGATGAAGAATCTACTGCAGAATTCCCTTTCAGGCCTTTCTACAATTTATTTGTGCACCTACGTCACATCGGGAATATCAGAGAGAATGTTACTTAAGAAACTGAGGAGTAGTAAAGATTTCTATCTTATGTTATATTTGTGTGTATATATGTGTTGATTTGGATTTAGGTTTTACTATGATTTAAACTTTAAATTTGATCATCTCAGATTTGATGAAATTATATGTATTTGTTATGTCTCGGCATTTAGAGTGTTGTGGTATGGATTGCGATGTCGAGTATTTATGAGAGTTTGAAGTATTGAAGTCTTAAGTGTCAGTGTTTAAAAGTGTGAAGTTTGTAAGTATTATGGATTTCATATATAAAGTTATATTATTTGTGTGAACTTTTTGTGAGTATAAGTATCTAGTCTTCATACTAAATTATCAAATTAAGTGATCGAAAGATTAATTAGGGCCAAATCGAGGTTGAAAATGATTGAAGAATTTTAAATATTTAAAATTTTTTGGGAGCTCGCCGACGGCGAGATTTATCCCGCCGACAGCGAGGGAAAGCCCGCTGACAGAGAGAATGATCTCGCCGATGGCGAGATTTTCTAGAAACTTTGGCCTTGGTAAATTAATTAGCTCGCCGGCGGCAAGAAAAATCTCGCCGACAACGAGATCGTGAAATGTCCTATATTTGACCAGTCAACCGACACTATTCATCATCCCCTTCCTCAAAACTACGAAAAAGGGCTCGTGAGATCTTGGATTTGAGGCGATTTTAACACTTTTTGACACCGGATTTCATCTCCCCTTGATAAGTGCTTGACTCCTATGTAAAAATTTTTTATTTTCACCATGAATTTCTTCTACATTGGGAAATTTTGGAAAAATTCGAAATATGGAGAAAATACTTTGAAGAAATTCATGGAGATTGATTTAAATGGATTTTAGTAACTATTGGAAGCCATCTTAGTAATATTTGGGAGTTTAGTTAAGATTTTTTTGCAAATTTCACAGATAAAAAATGGCTCCACGACAAAAACGAAGGTTGGATTACGACGAAACTCGATTCATAAATGCAAGAGCACAAACTCGATACTTTCAAAACATTCAAGTAAGGAAATGCATACAGAAATGAGTTTTCAAGAATCCAGGCAGAGAAGTGGAACGAATAATTAAGGAAAGAAGATGGGAAAATTTTTGCTACACCACAAACTGGGCTGTTGTAGAAGTTGTCAAGGAATTTTATGCCAATCTTACTGCAATTGAAGATGCACTGATCAAAGTAAGAGGATTTTTGGTTGAATTCAGTGTTGCTAGGATTAATTCTTCTTATGAGGTACGTGACACGTATACCGAGTGACTATGATACTTTTGGAACAATGGAAGGACCACTTGGAAGAGGTGATAAACTTTCTCGCCGACGGGAAAGGAGTTTGGAAGATAAAGCGGCGCGAAAGGGTAAATTTTCCTCTTTCAATGTTAAATGCATTATCTAAGGCTTGGCACTACTTCATTTGTTCTACCTTGTTACCCACATATCACCACAGTGAGGTAACAAGAGCTGGAGCAATTCTAAATTATTGTATTCAGAATCAAAAAAGTATAAATGTGGGAAATATTATTTATAAGAATGTATTAGCCACTGCACGAAGTGAAAGTGAAGGAGGACTAGGACACCCTGGTCTGATTTTTGCACTCTGCCAACTCTCTAGAGTTGAGGCTAGAGATGATGAGGAATGGGTGGAACTAATGAAGCCCATCACTCCGGCTAATATTAAGACGTATGAATCCCACGAAGGATGGAGATCAGGAACGAGGAGTTATATGCCTTAATCGAGTAGAGATATACCATCTACTAGTTATGACCCTCCTCAGTACACCACCCCTACCCTTCATGATCTGATGAATGAGCTGACCCTACATAGAAAGAGTTTTGAAAATTTTGGAGAGAACACGGAATGGAAGTTTGAGCATATGGACCAAAGGATTGGAGGCTTGGAGAGAAGACATGATTATGACAGTGAATATCTCCAGCGACATTCGGAATATGAAATAGCATATTATGAGGCTGAACGTCGTTACAGGAGAGGTAAATTAGATGTTGTCTCTTCTGAATGCCCCCGCTACACACAGTATCTTCCTGCTCAACCTTCTCAGCCTGGAGATCAAGGAGATGATATAGTTTGGGATTTTGATGCTGAAGATTAGAGACTTTATTTGGTTTGTTTAGATTAATTGTTATTTTAAGTACTTTATTACTTTGTGTGTAATTGTTATGTACTTTTTGTGGACTGTGGAGTTGGTGTGTTTGTTTTAAATTGCTTAAGCTGTTATGTGAGATTTTTTATATATGTTAAATTAGTATGCAAATTCTCTTTAAGGTAGTATGTTAGTTTTTCTTTAAATGTGTTGTTTAAGTTTTATAAATTGTGAACTTTAATTTTTGATTGTTTTAGTAACCTAGTTGATTGGATGTGTAATAGTAGATTAAGTTTTAATCTGTTTGTGTTTTTATACTTATTTAAAAATTTCTTTACCCAACACTCTCTTTTAAATACTATATATATGGAAGAATACTAACAATACAGGTTCTTTAAATAATGAAAAAGCCTGCAAAAATTTCGAGGAAAAGAAATACCTAAAGCTCGAAAGGTATGATGTAAATTCATTGTATATTTTCCTTTTCACCATTTAGAAATAGATAGCAAAATTTAAGTTTGGGGAGGAAAAATACAAATTTAATTATTAAATTGTTCTCAATTTCTATGTTTAAAAAAAATTATTATTATTTGATTTTACGTAATAATTTTTAATTCGGTAACTTGAATTAATTTATATAATTATTATAGAAAGTTGAATAGAATATTTCTAGAAGTCCAAATTAATTTAATAGAATAAGATATTTAGTTAAAAGGAATAAGAATATAGTAAACTATTTAAAGTAAGGGAAACTATATTCTAAAATTAAAATTCTTAAGTATTTAGGTGAAAAAGCAGAGATTAAAACTCAATGAAGTAAAGGTCTATGAAATACATATAAGCGAAAGAAATATTTTAAGTTTCAAATTTAGGAAGAGAAAGTTGAAGTTCAAAATTATTAACAGGCTATCCAGATACAGTAATCCTCACTTGAAAAAGAAAAAGAGAAGGATTGAAAATCAATCAAAAAAAGAAAACAAAAAGAAAAGAAAAGAAAAAATATAAGTGAGGAGAAGCTTTAGGAGATGCCTTATCAAAAATTGGCTTCAATGGAATCAACCTAAAGGGTAAAACTCAAATATATTTATAAACTTATATATATGGATTAGTATTTTACTAAATAGTGTTTTCTTGAACTTCTTATCATCTAAATATCTTAAGTAAATTACTCTTTTTAATATAGTCTTTCCTGAAATAAATAGAGAGCTAGAAATCTTAGATCTGATAACTAAATAATCTTATATCTATAAAGTTAATTTAATTACTTAAAAATATTTCTACTTAACTTTACTATAGTATTATTTAAATTTAATTCATAATTTATTTGAATTAAAAAATATTATTACAAAAATCATTGTTTTTATTTAGTATAAAAATTACTTGAGGACAAGTAATAATTAAGTTTGGGGGATTTTGATCACGAGAAAATATGTTAAGAAATTCATTCCTATTTTTTATGAAATTGCACTTTAAAGAAAGGTATTTTCTTTATTTTATTGCAGGAACGAAGATTTATAAGTGATGGAAGAAAAAAGCATAAAATAGAGCAAATTTGGATCAAAAAGGAAGAAATACATGCAAAGTGAACTAAGTCGCCGACGACGAAATTGAGCCCGCCAATGGCGAGATTATAAAAAGAATTTCTTAAAGGTTTGCAACTACCTCGCCGACAGCGAGCCTGAGCCCGCTGATAGCAAGATCGTACGGTTTGAAGACCTTCTAGAAGCCCGGCTGACGGCGAGGTCATTTCTCTCCTACGTTGAGACAGTTTAAAATGCCAGATACATTGAACCTGGACGCTTTTTGAAGAGGTTCTTAAGTACCCCTTGGACCTTTGTCTACCTCTACAAATAGAGGATGAATTTTAGTATGTGGTGTGTCTATTTTAGGAGTCTTAGAGTATTATGTTAGTGCGCTTTTGAGTCTAAGTTGAAGTTTAGTGTGAGTAAGTGTAAGTAGTGAGTTAGGAAGTGTGCTGTACTAGAAGGAAAAGTCAAAGGAACTTGAGGAGTACGCTTGGGGAGGAAATTGAGATAAGTATCTTTATTTATTGTTGTTAACTTTAAATGAAATCCATGCTTTGTTTAATTCTCATGCATTCGAGTAGTTTTCTTAGTCTTTCTCCTTGTTTATGAAATTATGTGAATTGATGAAATTAAATAGAAGTGCCTAATATATTAAAATAAATTGTGATAATCTTTTACTTAAAACTTAATTTACTTTCAATCTGGCCAATTGAATTGTTAAAATATGTTGAATTATCAATTATAGTAAAGATTACATCCATTAATCAGGGAAGTCAAAAGCCTTGGAGAGAGGGTGCAAATAAATAGGGAAATATTATTTATCAGACGTAGAATTGGACATTTTAGTGTGACAGACTAAAATATTCAATTTGGTCCTATTGTTTGAGAGCTGAAGTGTAGATGTTAGCCCTCAGGTGAGGGGAACATGGGAGCTACGATGTGGCGACCAATATCCTCCCGGCCTAGCGCGTGATTCAGTAATCAAGCATAGGACTAGTCATTATTCTTTGCACCTGGACCAAAGGGTAAAGAATAGGAATGCTCCTATTTGTCACAATACAATAAAAAAATTTATTTGAATTCATCATTCACTTAAGTTTCTAAAAACAAGGTGAAGGATACTTTTTCTATAAAATCTTTAAATCAACTTTATTTAAAGCATTAGTTTACTTTAGATCTCTTTAGTTAAGTATTCTATATTCCGTATACTATATTAGTAAGTAAATCCTTTTAAATTTAGTCATTACAAATCTTTTAAAACTTCCCTGTGGGATCGATAACCAGGACTCCACTAGAGCCCTGTATTACTTGATACGGTACGTATACTTGCATAGAATCCACATTATACATTCCATCAGAAAATTAAATATATATTAAGCAGGATTAAGTTTTTGGTATCGTTGCTATTTTTGTAAACATTAAAAAGTGGGTCAGTTTGATTGTGTATTAGGAACTTGAATCAAGTATGATACTTATCTGGAATATATTGAGCCAATATTGAAGATTATAAATGGAATTTAGTGAAGTTTGATTTAAACTTTATGTTTGATTGGTGGATTTAATATTTAATTTTTAAAATTTTTGGAAAATGTTTTGGAAGTTAGGAACTGAAGCCCTACTCTAATGTGAGTAATTGGAAGTTGAATTTATGAATTTTGGTGGAAAATTAAATTTAAAAATAATTTTTTATGAAAGGAGAGTCTGGCGCCTAGGCGCCAGAATTCGGCACCTAAGCACTGGTTCGGCCTGTACCCGAAAAAATTTCTTAAATACCCCCAAAAGCCATTATCGACGCCTAAGCCTTCTTCTTCCTCCATTTTTCACGAAAATCTGCTTTTAGAATCCATTTTGAGGTCAAAACATCAAGGATTTGGGCTTGAAACCACTTGAATTCTTTGTCTCAAGGTCAGATCTACACTTTAAACTATTTATTTTCGATTTTCACCATAGATTCCCCTAGGTTTTGCTACGAATCAAAATTTTGAAAAAAATTTCATTTTTAGTGATTTCTTTGGATTTTTAAACTTATTTTAAGTTTTCTAAACTTAAAAAGAGTTTAAAATTTTTATTCCTAAATTTGTTCTTGTTTTCTTTCGCATTTTGATGGCTTCGAAATCTAAACGCAGGAAGGCACGAGAGAACTTCGATAGCAACAAATTTTCTACTGCAGCTGCGCATTTTTGATTCCACGAATTTGCGACGCCAAGAAAGTTCATTTCAGAATAAAGTTTCTATCATCCGGGGGAGATGATTGAAAACACTATTGTTGCACACAACTGGCAACGATTCTGTTATTTCGCTGCATCTGCAGTTATCCCTATAGTTTGAGAGTTTTATGCGAATCTTCTGGATGCTAAAGATTATGAAGTTTTTGTCAGAGGTGTCGGAGTAAGATTTACTCCTGAAAGAATGAATGTATTTTTTGGTCTACCACCGACTATAGAGTGCTACTATTCTGGATTATCTCCATCTAAGGGAGATTTGGATATGATCATTACTTATTTGACTGACGGTACTGGATCTTGGAAGATCAGGAATGGGAAAAGGGTAAACTTAAAATCCTCTAAGTTAAATGGTATTTCTAAAGCATGAAACTTTTATTTCTGCAAGATTGTTACCTTCCAACCACCTGAGTGAAGTGACTAGAGATCGAGCGATCATAAACTACTACATTCAGGAAAGGTAGCATATTGATGTCGGCAGTATTATTTATGATTCTGTGGATTTTACTGCGAGATCCAGCACTTCTGTTGGACTGAGATTCCCATCTCTGATTTATTCTTTATGTATTAGCAATGGCGTCACTGAAAATATTTCAGAGGAAAGATTAAAGACTACTAAGCCGATTGATCAGGAGAGCATTAGCATATATGATCGTCTTCAAGGGAAGAGATCGACTGCTCCTTCTTCTTCTGCACCTACTCTAGGTAGACCTTCTACTTCCCGACCTTCTACTTCTGCTGAGCCACCATCGAGTTTCTGGGAGTCAATGCGTGATCTGTTTATAGAGTAGTAGCAGGAGTTATTTCAAACTCACTGCAGGGTTGATACAATTGAGAGGAAACTTGATCATTTATCTGATTATACCCAGAGGAAGAGTAGCTATGATCCTGAGTATGATGAAGCCCTGGTCAGATTTCTGCAGGGTGAGCATGATGTTAGTTTCCCTACTTTTCCTAGTTTCACACCATTTGTTGATCCTAAGGATGTTGAGTTTTCCTTTGGTGACGATGATGATGATGAGGCTTCAGCCAGTGACTAGTAGTTGATAGATCTCTATGTTGTGCTAATTTGTAGTTAGTTTGTTTTGTTTGGTTTGTTTGTTTAGTTTGATGTTTGATGTATGTTGATTTGTATCTGTACCTGTGTGGATTGATTAGTGTTAAGATTCTTTTGTTAGAATATTCTTAGTATATTGTTTGAGACTGAGATTAGAGTTAATTTATGATATGTTTGTTTCAGTCTAATATTTAGTAATTAGTAATTTTTCTCAGCTTTTATTTTGTTTTAAATTTACTATAATCATAAAAATTAGCCTGCTTACTTTTTATACCTGCTTCAACTTTATCTTTATTATTCATAAAAGCATGAGTAGAAGTAAATTTTTCTTTTTAAGATCATTTTTACATACTTATAAAAATTAACTTTTTAAAATTATGATTTTCTTTCTCTCATACTTCAAATTTTCATAGTATACCAAAACTTAAGTTTAGGGGAAGAGAAAATACATTCAAATTTAAATTTTATTTGTCCTTAAAGAGCTAATATTTTTTTAAAATAAAAACTTTTTAACATAACTTAAGGAATGAAGAATCTATTTAAGATCACTTTTATTTTTTAAATTATAAACAATTTAGTGAACTTAACAAAAATTTTAATAACTTTGATTCATTTTAAGAATAAGATTAAGGAATTTTTCTATTCATGGTAGAAATAATGGAATTTTAGAAATATTAAGTAATAAAAAATTATCACTTAAAAAGAAAAAAGATTGAAAAACTTTTTGAATTTTTATTCATGTCATAATAATTAAGTGGAAATGTATAAGTTTTAAAAATATAAGTTTAGGATAGTGAAGTTCAAAATCATTAACGAGTCTATCCGGATATAGTAATCCTCTATATATGTTAAAAAAAAAGAGAAAAGAGAAGAGAGGAGAAGTTTGAGAAAATGCTTAATCAAAAGATGCCTTCACTTGAATTATCTTACAGAACGAAAACTAGTTACATATTTTACTTAATTTTTATGCATGAATCTTTATTTAAGAAAGGTTTTTCAAGAAGATCTTTTTCTTGTAAATAATCTATGAGATCTTAATATAATAAACTTCTATTATTTTCAAAATGGAAGAAAAATTTGAAATCTTATGATTTGGTAGTTGAATATTCTTTAAATTCTTAAAATTAAACCTAGTTAGTGAAATTGGGTTAATAATTTACTAAAGACTTTAATTTCTTAAAATTAACTTACCTAGGTGCGAAGAACTGGACGCAGTGTCCGGCGCCTAGGCGCCAAACAGACCTTCTAGAAGATTCATTGAATTTGGACATGTTTTAAAGAGGTGCCTCAAGGAAACCCTTGAAGCCTATAAATAGGAGTCCACTCCTTCAGAAAAAAGTGTGCCCCCATTGCATCCCCTATCTCTTAGCCACTTTAGGATCTCTCATCCTTAGAGAGAGAAATAGAGGGCCAATTTTATTTAGTTTAGTGAGTTTATTTTCAAATTGTTGCATCTGGAGTTCATTACACTGTGGAGTCAGTAGGAATCAGAAGATCTGTAGATGAAATATTTGAGATAAGTATTTTATTTTTGATTCAAAGTTATTTATTATGTTTTGTTGTTTATATTCAATGTGTTATGAGTAGTTAGTTTTCTTTCTTCCTTCAATTATGAAAAAATAAATAAGATAATATAAAATTCGATGGAGAATTGAAAATTAAAATATTTTCAAAACATTGTGATGATATTAATATCTGATCTTACATTACTTTTCAAATTGTCCATTTAAATTGTTAAAACCTGTTGAAGAGTTTTGAGACTTAGAAGGAGAAGAACTCTTATCTTGTAGATGTCACATGAATCCTTAGGTAGTCGAAGGCCATGCGCAGGCTATTCAAGGTGAAGTGCAAATAAATAGGAAGACAAGATTTAAAGGGCGTAGAATTGATAAGTTTTTAGAGTGACAGACTAAATTCTTATAATTTGATTTATAGATAAGGAAAGGGTCATTAGTAGGGCCGACCATAGCCACCCTTGGACATCTAGTAGTGTGAGCCAAGATTAACCAATTCTACTAACAATACATCTGGACTCGATACGTAGATTGCTTGATGTTCTTTGTGCCTGGATCAAAGGGTAAAGAATAGGAATGCTTCTATTTGGCACAATACCATAAAATAAATTCTCCAACGAATATTAAATTATCATAAAAATTTTGGATTAATTCAAAGGAAGAAACTTGTTTGTTTCATATTGTTTTCACAAAATCATTATCTTATTATTGTTTTCTTTATCTGCATGTAGTAAATTAAAAGTAATTTATAGTTAGATTAAAAAAAAAAGATTTTGAAATACAATATTTAAAAATTTATTACCCTTTTTCCCCGTGGGATCGATACTGGGGTCTTTGTTTCAAAGTCCTTTATTACTTGAAATGATACGTATACTTGTGTAGTACCCAAAAAGTATATAAAATATTTTCCTTTAAAATTATATTTTGTTATATAAACATATATTTAAAAAGTATTAATCACTAACGACCTAGCATTTAGTAGCAATCAAGTTTTATTTAATGCTATTGCCGTAAATTAAAATTTGGTACACATCTATATAGCAAGTTATTCCGGGTCAAGTGTTTCGCGCCTTTGCCAAAAATTAAATTTTCTAGCAGTGGTAACAAATTCTTGTATTTGGAAATACAAAAATTAGGTAAATAAGATGTATAACATTCCTTCTCAAAACCAACATATCAACATTTGACATTTATGAGAGATGGTAAGACATCCACTCTCCCTCTAGCTATTGAATGTAAGACCCTTCTTGACAAGGAAATATGCATTCCTTTAACTCTTTCTTTGAGAAAGGACATAAGTCGCATAGTAATCCTGCTCAAAATCAAAATTCCAACATTTGATATCTTTGAAAAGCAGTGTGAGACCTCCTTTAATAGAATATTGCATCTGTCTTCTCTTTAAAAATTTGAAAATAAGACTTCTTTGACGTTAATATTTCTCTAAAATTGAATTATCCACACATTTTCGGTCAACACCATTATGTGTGACATACTTATTTAGTATTCCACACATATTGGGGGCCCATATGTTAACCTCACTTTTGTGAGGATCATTTATAATTCATCTTGAGAAAAGAAGTCTACTAATATTGACTTCCTAAATCTCACTAATGGTCACTAAACCCTGATGTTTAGCGTGAAATCTTAATGAAGCCATTTTTTAACCAACATTTTAATGACATGCTAAAATGTTCAAATCAGTAATGACAAACTATGACCTAACTGGTCGACATTTAACCTAAATAGTCAGCTTAGGTCAAAATGGTCAACCCATTGACCCAATGACCACCCTATTGACCAAATTGGTCAACATTTCACCCAAATGGTCAACTTAGGTTAAAATTGTCAACCCATTGACCAAATGACAAACCTAGTGAACAAAGTAGTCAACTTTTTGACCTAAATGATCAACTTAGGTCAAAATGGCCAACCCATTGACACAATGATCACCCCATTGACCAAACTGGTCAATCTTTAACCAAAATGGTCAATCCATTGACCCAATGACTACCCTATTGACCAAATTGGTCAACATTTGACCAAAATAGTCAACTAGGTCAAAATGGTCAACCCATTGACCTATGACCACCCTATTGACCAAACTGGTCAACAATTGACTGAAATGGTCAACTTAGGTCAAAATAGCCAACCTATTGACCCAATGACTACCCTATTGACCATACTGGTCAACATTTGACCCAAATGGTCAACTTAGGTAAAAGATGGCAACCCATTAACTTAATGACCAATCCATTGACCAAACCGGTCAACCGTTAACTGAGATGGTCAAACAATGTCAAACTGGTTAATCCATGTCCCAATGACCATTATGTTGACTCAATGCCAACCTCATTGACCACTAAGTCAACCTGGACACCAAATTGGTTAAACCTCACTCATTTGATCAATTTGAGACATTAAAATGATCAAGCATGATCCTTTGGTCAACCTTAGGCAAACCTAGATTATATTACAAAAATTAAAACCCATGATTAAATTAATTATGACAATGTTAAGTAACTCCCTTGGGTCAGCCCTGGACTTTAACTTGTCAAACATGGTCAACCTTGGTCAACCTTGATCAACTTTATTCAACTTTAGTCAAATTTGGTCAAAATACTTAATTTTGGAACCAAATTAACAAAATTAATCATATAATTAACTTTCAAAATTATTTTTTATTAATTTATAGGTTAATATTATAATTTACTACATTTTTAAATAATTACATAATTAATTCAAAGTGGAATTATATGAAAATAATCCTAAATTCAAAATAAAATATGACATCATATATGACATGATAAATAGCCTCCAAATTTAAAACTCCATTATGACATTTAAATGACATCATATGATGTATTCAATGGGTCACTCATGACCCATGAAACATATCACACATGGCTTAACACATTAAATAACTCATAACCCACCATCATAACCAAGGTTAAGCGTCATCTTGAAAAAGAGAAGTGAGGTGTCATTCTATCATGAGCAGTTGAAGGAATATTTGGTGAATCTTCAATCAGCTTATTGTCCATCCAATGAAGGACAAATCTTCACTTGAGTCATCCTTTACATCATGAATGAGTTCATCATGATCAAATTCATTAAGATACATAAAGGAGGGATTATGTGTCATTCCTATCTAAACCTAAAAGCATGAATCACCCCTTCCATGAAGTGAGTTGGTCGAACAACCCAATTACCATCTCACAGACCTCATGGATTATCCAATGGGAAAAGAATACGACATAAACCAATCCTATTACCATGGTTAAACACCATCATGACCAAGCTATGTAAGGGGTGAGTATGTGGGTTATGTTTCATGCTCTCTTCAAACTCATTGAATGAATTGGTGAGCATACATAGGGGAGGTTAATTTAGCAAAGTTTATCCAGCTCTATCCACCTCCTAAGTGATTCAATGGGGGAGAGCCAAGATGAAAATCTAATATGAACCTTAAAGAAGGCTCGTCATGGTAAGCTAGGGAAATACATCCATGGCTATCCTTAAGCTCAAAAGTTATTAACATACAATCATGAGATGGATAACCTTCAGCCCTAAGTAAATGGATCCATGTTAAAGCTTTTCCATGGCCTCTCCATGGCTATAAATAAGCCTAACCAAAGAGCACCTAAGAAGATGAGAGAGACATATACATTGCCCAATTCCTAAAAACTTCAATAGAGAAATTGCTTCGCATACCATGAGCAATTGATTACACATAAAATCAACCACTTGAATCTATCATCCTCATCCAATTTCCCAATCTAAAACAAAATAATTTTTGGAATTGAGATGAAGTTGTTTAAATATTTAAATAAACTTCATTAAAAGCCTCCTAGAGTCCTACAAAGATTAGTCCAATCAAAATTTGCCCTCCTCATAGGCTCTAAAGCACAGTCTTATTTTGATTTTCTAAGCTCTGAGCAACTCAGATCGAATTCATATCCAGACCTGATTTCACCTCAAATTAAGCTAAGGACAAGTTATCTAAGGTCAAGATGAAGCTGTGGAAGCAATTGAATTGAAGTTTCATCCAGTGAGGCCAAGGTGTGGATGTTTGGAATCAAACTGAGATTAGGTTTGACACTTTGTGAAACAAACCGATTTAAAACCCTAACATCACTGTATGGATGGATTCGTCTTCTTTAGATGAAGCTGTAGGAACAAAAATCACTCAAATCCATCAAGAATCGAGCGAGGTCTTGTCCCTAAATCATGTATGGATTGCGGGATTAGACCAGAGGTATGGGATGAACGGATGCTAAATGGATGGCTCTGATTTAATCCCAATTGATCCGCTATTCTAAAGCTCGTAGCAGATAAACTATGTTTCGACATATCTGAGGACAAGCAACACTGTCTGATAATTTAAGGTTAATTTGGATTTAAGAAAACTGAGACTAACATTAAATTAAACAAAAAACCATATATTTGCATAAAAAAAATCACAAAAATATAATAAAAATATTCTTAAACTCAGGATAATGAGGAGAAAAATGTGGGAACTAATTTTGAATTAATGAATTATATTTAATTTATAATTAATTAATTAATCCTTGGAGTAATTTAATTATTAAAAATTATTTATAAATCAGAAAAATATAAATATTTTAGGAATTAACCTTTAAGTCCTTAGGAATATCCCTTGATTTTTCTATGGCAAGGAAATTTCCTTATGATAGGATTTCCTTGTTTCTATGGGACTTTATAAATATTTTTAAATGATGTTGAAAAAAAATGACATTGAGTAAAATGATGCATTTAAAAGGATTTACACCCTACCTGAGAAGTGTTCATTTAGCACACATGCAAACTTACAAGATATGTAACAAGAAAAGGGCGGACATGCCATGGAGTCATTAGCTCGAAGGTTGGGTATGTCCTGGAGGCAGTGAGCTGAGATTGTGGTGATATCTCAGAGGAAACAACTTGATGGCTGAGTATGTCAAAGGGTAGTGACCCGATAGATGGGTATGACATGGAGGTATTGACTTGGAAGGGTGTGGATGTGGTGGAGGTAGCATCTCAGAAAATGGGTATATCATGGAGGCATCGACTTGAAAGGGTAAGAGTGGCATGAAGGCAATGGCCACACAGCTGAGTATGTCGTGGGAGTAGTGAACCAAGTATGGGTGTGTGGTGGAGGCAGTAACCCAAAAAAGAAGACATGTCGTGGAGGAAGCAGTCCTAAATGATGGGTATGTAGTAGATGAAGTTCCTAAAACAGTGGGCATGTCATGAGAAAAGTGGTCTGAAAGAGGGGTATGCTATGGAGGCAGAGACTTGAAGGTTTGGTCTTGCGGTTAAGGTAGCAACCCAAAGATGGAATGTCATGGAGGAAAATACCTTAAAGATTAGGCGTACTGTGAAGGCAAAGACCCAAAATAAGGTATGTTGTGGAGGCAATGACCTTGTAGGCGATGACCTAAATTGTTTGGCATGCCGTGAAGGTAACAGCTCAAAAGAAGTGTATGTTTTGGAGGCAGTGACCTGAAAGGGAGAGCATGCAGTGAAGGAAGGACCCCAAGTGATGGGTATGCTTTGGAGGAAATTACTTGAAATGATTGGTCACCCGGCTGCAATTACGCAAGTAAAATAGCTTATAAAAATATGGCCAAAATTGACCCCAAATCGGATTAAGCGGCTAATGTATGATAATTAAAAATTAAATTTTTAATAAATAAATATGAATACGCAAGTATATGTATCGTTTTAAGTAATACAGGGCTTTCTTTTTAAAACCCCCAGATATCGATCCCACGGGGAAAGCTAAGTAAAATTTTATAAAGAAAGAAGAAAATCTATTTAAAAGCTAATCAACTAAAAGTAAAAATATGCAAGTTACTTAAGTAGCAATCTTAAGTAAGAATGTAATTTAAATGCTTTAACAAAATAAACTAAGATTCTTTCCCCATACAAAATATTTCATGATTAGTAAACATTTAAATTAGCTTGAGAACTTTGAGAATGAGGTATTCTAACAAATAGGAGCATATATATTATTTACCCTTTGGTTAAGTGCATTAAGAACATTGGCTAGTATTTAAAGATTGGATCAGGATGTATTGTTTATAGTAAGGACGAATTCTAGGCTCTCGCTTCTAGATTCCCCTAAGGGTGCCTATGGTCAGGCCTACTAGTGACCCGTCACCTCTTCCTAAGCCAAATTGATAGGATTTAGCCTGCCACTCTAAAAACATATTCAATTCTACTCCCTTCAAAGATTATCTCCATATATATTTGCACCTCCCCTTCAAGGATTTACCATCAACCTTTCCATGAGAAATGTGATACATACAAGTTAAGAACTCTTAGCCCACGGTCAGATCTTAAGAATTCTCCACATATTTTAACAATACAAGAGGTCAATTTGTAATGTAAATGAAGATCAGGTAAAGTATCATCACAAGGTATGAAAGAAGAAAATCAAATTTCTCAAAACCAAATTAAATCCTTAACTAAATCATTTCATATTCGTAGGGAGAAAGAGAAGAAGACTACTCAGAAAGCATAGGATTCATACCACAAACCATATTTATATAATTCAAATTCAAAATACAAAACTTAAGAACCATGTTATAAATAATTATTTGGAATGATATCCAAGCAATCTTTTGAAGTTTCTCTAACTCTGACTGAGTTTTAGAAGAATCCAACTCTAGCAATCACACTAATATACTCTAAACTCTCACTAAAGTAAAGTAAATAACACTCAACACTCTTTAACTAAATGAGAATACACACCTCTTTCACTCTTATAACACCTACACACACCCAACAACCACACACTTTGTTGTAGAATCGTCCTTTATTTATAGAGCTTCAAAAATGACCAGGGGTTGCTTCAAGCATCTCTTCAAAATTTTTCCACATTCAAAGAATATTCTAGAAATTAACTGTGGTGCCTAAGCTCCAGATCGGCGCTTGTTTCCTGAGCGAATGGACGCGTCCCTTCAGGTTTTGAGTTGGACCTCTTCATTGAATAACTGATTCCCTATATTTATATTCATTGTATCTTGTTTATAACATATGGGAATTTGTCCAAAGATTTCTGGATTCCTTCTGAGGCATCAATAACCATTAAAAAACCATCTAAGAATTCTCTAGATTCTTCTGCTGAGTCTAGCATCTAGGCACCATATCTGACACCTGGGCACCATAATCAGCCATTTTTTCTTCTTTTCTTCACTTAACTCATTTTTGCTCCTTTTACTCCTTTATTGACTCTTTTTCTTCATAAACTCATTTTATTGTGCCTGCAACCAAAAAATATAAGAAATAACTTTCATTAAAGCGTAATATCCTTAAAGTATTTGTTAAAAATGATATAAAATTTAAAGTAATTTAAGGTGGATCAATTCCTCCAACTTAAATGTTGCTTGTCCTCAAGTAACTCTTTACTACTAAAAATAATAATCTATGGAGAAAAAAATTTCTTTAAGACTTATATAACTGTTTGTTTTATAAATAGAATAACGAAACTTAAAAGAAGACTTTTTTAATAACTAAGGCTAAAACCAAAATATGTAAAATATTTAATAATTAAGTGTTAAGAACTCTCTTCTCCTATCTATTTCAAAAAATAATTGCAATTTTTTATATTAATAACATATAGATAATTTACAAGAAAAAGATTTTCATGATAACTCTACTAGTAAGAATGCTTATACATGAAACTTAAGAAAAAAAATGTAATTAAGTCTCTTTCTATGAGATAATTCAAGTGAAGCCAATTTTTGATTAGACAACTCCTCAAACTTATCCTCACTTATTCTTATTCTTTTCCTTTTCATATTTGGATTACTTTTCAATCCTATATATTTTTTCTTTTCTTTTTAAGGATTGTTTTCAATCCTTTCTTTTTGTTTTCTTTTTCGAGTTAGAATTACAATATCTGGATAGTTTGTTAATGATTTGAACTTCATAATCCTTAACTAATATTTAAAAACTTAATACAATTTTCACTTAATGAATATGTATTTGGAAAAAAATATTTTTCATAGAGTTTCAACTCTATCTTCTCAAGTAAACAACTAGATTCCTTAATACTTTCAAAAATACAATATTTTTTTAGTTTAGATATTTGAATCAAAATTCTTACACTCTTTCATTAAATAATTACAATTTTTAGGATTATCCCTTGTTATATATAAATAATACTTTTATAAGTTTATTATAATATTCATGAAAACAACAATATATATTTCTTAAATTAACTTTTCTTCCATAGGTTGTTATTAATTTTGAAAATATTGCTTACCAAAGATAAGAAAAGTTTAATTTAAGTTCTTTTTCCTCCTCCAAACTTAGTTCTTTTAATAAGGTTTAAACATTTTTCATTATGAAATTTCAAACTAAGCAGGAAGAGAAAGATGCAACATTTAAGGTATTTAAAACAGTAGAGTAATACAGGTACAAACAACAATATAAAAGAGTAGCAAAGTGAATAACATATGAAAACTAAACTCCTTAACAATTTTAAACATTAAAAAAATAGGAGCATAAATAGGATTAAGTTCTAAGCATTCTTACAACAAAATCATAACTCAGTTACTACAGAGTACTCATACAGTGCAATAATAATGAAATGGTAAAAACACACACAACATGCACATAACTAAATAAAAGCAAAAAGTCTAATCATCCTCAGTCTCTTCATCATCATCGAAGGAATCATCGGGAATAGGACTTCTACGATAAATTCATGGGGTGGATTTAGGACAAGTAGGAAATTCTATATACTTATCACCCTTTAAAAATTTCCCAAGAGCATCATTATATTCCCCATCATAGTCACTCTTCCTCTATATATAATAAGATACATGATCAATCTTACTATCCATATCATCTACTCTACATTGCATCAAGAATATATCACTTTAATGTTACAAGTACCTATGACAAATAGTATTCCACACATCTGGTAGAGGCTCAAAAGTAGAAGTGGAAGGTCGCAGAAGTAGAAGGCATAGAAGAAGTAAATGCTCCAGAACGTTGACTTTTTGTTTTTGTATAAGTATCCACATGAGATTTTTCATTTGCTTTGGTGGCTTAAGTATTTATTTAGAATGAGAGTAAGTAATATCAGCATTCTTGTAAATCGATAAAATGAAAGTCGGGAGGCCTAAACCAGAAATAACACTTCCTCTAGCTGAAGTTTTGTTTACATCATATATAATAGCTCCCACATCGATTGGCTTCATATCTTGAATGGAATAATTTAAAATAGCTTGTTCTTTCATCACTTCACTCAGTGATTTGATGGAAGAATACGAGCAAAAATAAAGTAGTGTCAGGCTTTAGAAGTAGCATTAAGCATAGAAGAAGAAAAATTTACCCGTTTATTGTTTCAGATTTTCCATGATCCACTTCCATCAGTCAGGTAGGCTAAAATCTCATCAAGTTCTCCTTCAGACGGAGTAAAAACAACAAAGAAGTATTTGTAACAGCCAGTAGGCCATAAAATGTGTTGATGACTTCAGGAGTAAACTCAACTCCTATCACACTAATATAAACTTCATTATCGACTGTTTCAGAAAAATTTGCATAAAATTCCCGAACAACAAAAATAACAACCTCAACAGAAAAATAACAAAAATACTCCCACTGTCAAGCAACAATAATATTATAAATCGAGCCGCCAGGATGATAAAAACTTCATTTCGCAATGAATTTGCGAGCAGATGCGAATTCATTGTAGCGCACTTGAGGACTTGCACTAGCAAACTTCGACTGATCAAATTCGTTCTGCTCCTTTCCTTGTTTGGATTTTAGTGCCATTCTGTAATTTTGAAAATAATTCCAAAAAATTTACAAAATCTATAACATGGCACAAAATCTAAGCTTAAAACACTAAATTAATCTTAAATCCATGGATTTGCCACTTAAAAATCAAAATTTTCTTCCAAATTTTTGGCACTATTCATATGTAGAGAAATCCATGGTGAAAACTCAAAATAACTATAACAAAATGTAGATATAATCTCGAGAAGTTGAAATACTGAGTTTTTACGCTTCGAAACTTCATGAATCAAGCTCAAAATGGAACCCTAGGACCAGTTTTCGCGAGTTTTGTGGAAGAATATGAAGCTTAGGCGTGTTAATGGTGATGGGCTCAGTTTTAAGGCCGAAAATTGGTTTAAGTGAACAGATGCCTAGGTGCCAGAATCGCCAAAAATTTCAAAAAAATTCCCAAATTTTTACAATTGTAAGTTAGGTGTTCTAACATCTATAAACTTAAAATCACATCATAAACATCATCAAACATCTCCCAGAAAAAATTGAAGTCCAAAATACATTCCAAATTTAAGATAAGTTTTAAAAAATATAGAAAATACACATAAACAACTTTTCACATCTCACAACTGCATATAAGAATCACACAAATCACTTACACAAAACATTTCCAAATCACTTAACACTTTACTCTTATAATCAATTTCTTCACATAAATTCACCCTGATTTCATGGATCCACATCAGAACCTTCATTCGTTCCAAAAGATAATTCACTACGAACAAAGGAATGGAAGAAAGGGACACGAGGAAATTTCAAGGCCATTTTTTCATCGATCCAATTGTTCTTAGCATACATGGTTACCTGATAGTTTTCAAAGGCTGCCAAATGATCATATTGAACCTTCATTTGACACTCCATATGGTTATTTTGATGGTACATTTCATGCACCTTTTCTCCAATATGAAGCAACTCTCCTTCAATCTTCTTAAGTTGACCAAATAACTTTTCCAATGTCATGGCTAGGTAGCCATTAATGTAAGTTTGTGAATCCTTGTGCACAAACATGGCCTTCCCTTCATTCGCTAAGTTTAATCTCTCCATGGATGCAATAAAATTTCTCTTCTCTCTTAAAAGTACAGTTTTCAGGTTGAAAATCTGATGGCTTGACATTTGGGGATGAAGAAGTGGTGATTTATAAGGATTTGAGTGGGTAAAAACTACTATGGGGTGGTTTTTCCATGATACAGAACTGTGGTGCCTAGGCGCCAATTTTGGCGCTTAGGCACCAATTTTGGTGCTTAGGCGCAAAGATTTCAGATGTCTGGCACTTAGGCGCCAGTTCTGGCTCCTAGGTGCCAGAATCCCGAAAATCACAAGTTCACCCTTCGTCAAATTTTCACAAGTTTCACACCAAATTAGGGGTCTAAAAATGTAGGTCATAATATATGTAACTAAGTGAAGTCATATATAAAACACTCTCAATATCAAAACAAATCAAATTAAACTAAGGGTTTGGCTCCCACAAAATGATTGGTTTAATGTCGTCAGCCTATCATAACCAGTTATTTACTCCAAATGGGATAAACAGAGAACATCCTTAAAAGATGGCAAACTTCCTCCAATATAAGGCTTCAATCTTTGTCTGTTTAATCTATTTTCTGATCTATTATATCCACTGGTCCATAAGGATAAAATTTATTAACAACAAAAGGCCCCATTCATTTGGATCTTAATTTTCCTGGAAACAATTTAAATCTGGAATTGTATAGTAAAACTTCTTTTCCAGGCTAAAAAGTCTTTCTTAAAATTATTTTATCATACATTTTCTTCATTTTCTGTTTATGGATTCGAGCAGTTTCATAAGAATCATTTCTAATTTCTTCACATTCATTCAATTACAATAATCTTTAATCTCCAGTATCACTTAATTTGTATTTAAACTCTTTATATGCCCAATAAGCTTTATGTTTTAATTTAACAGGTAAATGAAAGGTTTTTCTATAGATGAGTCTATATGGTGACATTCCAATAGGAGTTTTATAAGAAGTCCTATAAGCCCATAAAGCATCATTAAGTATCAGCTAATCCACTAGTTTGGCGATGATAAGGTTGAAATTCTATGTTTAATCCCAAATTTACTCAATAACCTCTGAATCATAAAATTCTTTAAGTGACTTCCCCCATCAGTGATAATTATTCATGGCATTTTAAATCTAGTAAAAATATTTTTAGTTAAAATTTTTTCAACACTTTTGGCATTACAATGAGGTAAAGCTTTTGCTTCACTCTATCTTGAAACATAGTCAACATGCAATAATATATAAATTTTTCCTCAGTAAGGTACAAATGGCCCATGATATCTAAGCCCTAGACATAAAAAATTTCTACTTTCAAACTAAAATTTAGAGGCATTTCATCCCTCCTAGAAATATTGCCTATACGTTAACATCTATCATAGGATTTAATAAATTTATTAACATCCCTAAATAATGTAGGCCAATAAAATCCGAACTGTAAAATTTTAAATGCATTTTTATCAATTTCGAAATGCCCGCCAAATTCAAAGTTGTGAAATTTTTGAATAATCTCAAAAGTTTCATTATAAGGAACACATCTTCGTATAATAGAATCCTTACAATATTTAAACAGAAAAAGGTTATTCCAAAAATTAAATTTCACATCATGTAAGAATTTATTTTTCTGACGATGATCTAATCTATATGGTATAATGTTACTAGCTAAATAATTAACTATATCATTATACCCTGGAATAAATCCATTAGAAATAGTACAAAGTTATTCATGAGGAAAACATTCATTTATTTCTTCCTTATCATTAATTTCCTTATTATTTTTTATTCTTGATAGATGATCGGCGATTTGATTATCAAACCTATTTCTATCAATTATTTGAAAGTTAAATTCTTGTAAAAGAAGAATGCATCTAATCAATCTAAGTTTAGTTTCTTTTTTAGTTATCAGATAATTAATAGTTGAATGATCCGTATGCACTATACATTTATTCCCTACTAAATATGATCGAATTTTGTCAAAAGAATATACTATAGCCAATTGCTCTTTTTTAGTAGTAGTGTAATTAATTTGAGCTTCATTAAGAGTTTTACTTGAATAATATATAACCTTAAACATCTTATCATATCTTTGTCCTAAAGCTGGCCCTATAGCATAATCAGCATAATCACTCGCATCGATCACTAAGTCTAACTGTTTTTCCCAATTAGGTGCAACAACGATTGGTGTTGTGATTAACTTTTCTTTTGATAAGTTAAGGGGATTTAGGTAATTTTTATTAAATTCAAATTTTATATCCTTTTCTATAAGATGACTAAAGGTTTAGTAATCTTGAAAAAATCTTTAATATATCTTCTATGAAATCCAGCAGGTCCAAGAAAACTTCTTATACCCGTTACATTAGTTGGGGGTTGTAATCTAGCAATAATTTGGATTTTTACTTGATCAACTTCCATCCTGTCTTTATAAATTTTATGACCTAGTACAATTCCTTCCATGACCATAAATGAACACTTCTCCCAATTCATAACTAAATTTGTTTCTTGACAGCGCTTTATACTTTAGTCAAATTATGTAAGCACGAATCAAAAGAAGTTCCAAATACAAAGAAATTATCCATAAAAATTTTAATTCCTTTTTCAATTAAGTCACAAAAAATAGCCATCATACACCTTTGAAAAGTAGCGGGTGCATTACATAATCCAAAAGGCATTTATTGAAAATCAAATGTTCCACAAGGACTTGTAAACATAGTCTTTTCTTGATCCTCAGGAGTTATAGGTATTTGATGATAACAAGAATATCAATCCAAAAAGCAAAAATATGAATGTCATGCTAATCTAACCAACATTTTATCTAAGAATGGAAGAGGAAAATGATCTTTTATGGTGGCAGCATTTAGTTTTTTGTAATCAATACAGATTCGCCAACCAGTCAGTTGTCTTATACGAATTAATTCATTATTTTCATTTTTAACAACTGTCACTCCTTTCTTTGGAACACAATGAATTTAACTAACCCAAGGACTATCAGATATTAGATAAATAATTCCAACATCTAATCATTTCACCATTTCATTATTAACAACTTCTTTCATAATTAGGTTTAATCTCCTTTGAGGTTCAATACTGGTTTACTGTCATCTTCCAATAATATTCGGTGCGTACAAATTGATGGGCTTATTCCTTTGATATCTGCTATTGTCCATCCAAAAGGTTTTTTATACAGTTTTAACACTTCAATCAATTTCATCTCTTGTTTTATAGTTAATTCAGAAGATATAATAACAGGTAAAGTAGATGAATTCCCTAAAAAGGCATACTTTAAATGAGAGGGTAATTCCTTCAATTCCAATTTAGGAGCCTTTTCAATGGATGGTTTGAATTCATTACTTTCAGTTGTATCCAATATTTTCCAATTTCATTAATATAATGAATATCTTTTGCATCTTCTTCAGAATCACTTTCATCATTTAAATCTTCAGGGTCTGAAAGCTCTTCTTCTTTTGAAATAATCTGACATTTTCTTGAAAATGTTGTGCTATCATGTAGTAAAACATATCCATTCTGTAACACTTTCCTTGTCAGGATACCTCGTTGATTTAAGAGCATTAAATGTTGTTTCTTGATCATTAACTGTCTTGGTTAACTCCCCTTTTGTACATCTATCATAGCACATACAGTAGCAAGAAAAGTTCTTCCTAAAATAATAGGAATCTCTTCATCTTCTTCTATATCCAGAATTATAAAATCTACGGGGAAAATGAATTTATCCACCTTTACCAATACATCTTTAATCATTCCCCTTGGGTGAGTAGTAGATCGATCTACTAATTCTAAGGTTACACTTGTAGGAGATATTTCTCCTAAATCTAACCTCTTTCAGATGGACAAATGCATGAGGTTAATACTCGATCCTAAATCACATAAGGCTTTTCCATGAAATTTGTCTCGTATAACACAAGGTATAGTAAAACTTCCAGGATCTCTAAGCTTTCGAGGTAGCTTTTTCTGAATAATTGCACTACATTCTTCGCTTAGTGCAACGGTTTCATAAGCTTCAAATTTTATTTTCTTGTTAAGAATATCTTTCATAAACTTAGCATACTTAGGCATTTGCTCCAAAGCTTCAGCAAATGGGATATTAATGGTAAGCTTATTAAATACCTCAAAAAATTTTGAAAATTGTTGATCTAATTTCTATTATTTCAGTCGTTATGGAAATGGAGGTGGAGGTTTTTCAAATTCTTCTTGAGATAGAAATTGTTTTTCTTCTTCACAGATTATTTCCTTATGTTTCTCAATTTCTATCACTTCAGTCTCTTTTTAGATTTTATTTTCTTTTCCATCCCTTAGTTCTTCTCCACTTCTAAGTAATACAACTTTAATTTGCTCTTGGCTTTTCCATTTTCTCTTGAATTTATTTCAACAGTGCTTGGAAGTGTTCCTTATGGTCTATTGTTTATTGCATTTGTAATTTGCCCCATTTGATTCTTGATATTTCTTATCTCATCATTTTGACTTTGCAACTGACTACCCATTTGTAAAATTAATTCTTCTATAAACACTCTCTTTTACTTAATTTTTTTATTATTAAAACCAGGAGGATAATAAGGTCGATAGTTAGAATTACCTTTATTATTCCAATTTCCAGTTGAGTTAGGTTGGTTATTCCCCTATTGTGGATTTGCATTATTCCAATTTAAGTTAGGGTGATTTTTCCAACCTGGGTTATAGTAGTTGGAATATAGGTGTTGACCTCATTTTTGATGAGGTATTCTCTTCTTCTTTTTAGTACTTAGGATCTAGCCTTAGGCTTTTCCTTTGACTATCTTAGAGGACTAGAATTGGGATCCACCATCTAGAATTTCAAACAACTTCTTAACTCCCTGCAAACTCCTCAAACTTGACTGTAGACCCCTAATCACCTAGGGGTTGAAATCAAATGTGGAAGTTTAAAGGATGAGTTCCTGTAGGACTCTTTGGCCTTAGGACGCACACGGGTGGCACTGGTGCAGTGAAGGGGCTGGCTTACACACACACTACACTTATACACTACACTTTCACACACCTCCTAAAACCACACCCATACCTAACTTGACCTCCGACTCATGTAGGTGATTCACGAGGATGGTCCTTAACCCCAAGCCCTTGGCTAAGAGGGTTAGGAACAACATAGTGAATGCCTCAAATGAGTCCCTTCATGGCTCATGTGGGCTTGATGTGGCTTCATGGCTCAACCAAAATTATTTCATTCCACTCAAATTTACCCGATCTTCGATTTTCCAAATTTTCGATTTTTGACCCCGGGACCCTACACCCGCTTAACCTACCCAAAACCCTTGAAACTACCCAAATTTCTCAAAAATTTCCAAATCACCCAAAATTCTCCAAAATTATTCCTAAACATTTCTCTCCACTCAAATTGATCATCCATACCCAAAAATACCAAAAAATTCCAAGAAAACCTCCCAATACCCTCCAAATACCCAAAATACCCCTCTTGACCCAAAAAAATCCAAAAATTCAGAAAATTCCCAGAAAATTCCAGAAAATCCCAAATATTCTCAATTTCATTTTGTTCAACTACACCATGGGACAATTTTGTAAATTTACCCTACTTTTGTCAAAACCCCCAATTTGACCCATTTTAACCCTAAGTGAACACAATGTCAAACCAAACCTACCCAATTGACCCAAATTCTGGTCCAATTCAATTCTGAACTTCAATTAAACATTCCCAACACCAATCTAGACCAAATCCAAGTCCAATTTGATTGACATTTGGAGCCAATTTCACTTTTGGCCTTAAAGCCCAATTTGGACCCATGACCCAAACCTAACCCAAACTCACCCAATTCAACTCCAATTAACCCTAAATCTCTTCTAAATCTTCCTTAGCATCCCCACAAGCAAAACACTAACATGATTTGCCCAAAATTTAGACCCAAACCCCACTCAAATTCAACCCAAAGCTAAAAGGCCCAATTTTGACCTAAACCCGAGCCCAACCCAGAATGAGCCCAAACCCCAAAATCAAAGCCCAACCAAAGTCAAAACCTCTTTGAAACACTCCCATAAACATTTCTCAACATTAATTTTACATCAATTTCAACCCTAGCCCAACATTGGCCCAACTTAGTCCAATTTGACCTATATTGGCCCATTCACCAAAGAAGCCCAAATTCAACCCAATTCAAACCCAAATCACTCCCAATTTGCTCCAAGTCACTCATGACACATCTATGAGCTAAACCCAACAATTATTTGGCCCAACCTCTTTACAAAATTCCCATCCATAAATTCATTTTTAAACTTAAAGGCCCATTCCTTAAAACATTTTAAAAGCCCATCTTTTACCACATCCAAAGGCCCAAAAACTACCCTAAAGCCCACATGACATCTCCATTTGCCATCCACTTAATCAAAGCCATTCCCTAAGTTCTAATCCCATCATCAAATAATTCCAAATCAAGCCTCATGCTAAATCACCCCTAAATACCAAAATTTTTCTTAAATCCATTTTTATGAAAATGACTCCACTTTTCCCAAGCCAAAGGTGAGCCAAGCAAGCCATGGACAAGCCACATGAAGCCATGGAAGGCTTGACATGTGATCAAGCCATTAATGGCAAAAGGAGGGCCCCCTTTCCTAATCCTTCTTAAACCCTTTTTTCCTTAAGCATGTCGCACACTAAGCCATGCTTAGCCACCTCATCATGGATGGAGACCACACCATTCTCTCTTGGCTGACCCAAGTGATCCTTTTCGGCCGAAGACCGAGGCCTTGGGTGGTGAACCTAGCCCAAAATCATGGGTTGACCCATTTGAACCCAAAATGGTCTTCCCCCCATTCCATTTCAGTCCAAGCTCTTTACACATGGCATTGGCCAACTGATTGCACTAAGCTCCAGCCCTGACCTCCCTGATGACAACAGTGACCTGACCCTGGCCGGCCGGCCACCATAGCCGCCGGAAACCACTAGGCCGAGAGCTCACATGTGAGCCCAAACTTAGAATTCTCACCTGCTGAGCTGCCCCATCCCCAGTGGCCATTGTAGCTGTTCTTCTCTTGCCGAAGCGGTGATCCCAAGCCCTAACTCTCCACAGGAGGCCCTCCACCCCTCTCTATTTAAACACCACCCCTTCTCGGCCATGGGAAGTGTTGAAACAAACCTTAAGGAAACTCTGCCAAAATTTTTCCAGACTACTCCCCATACATAGAGCATTTGATCCCTACTGAAATCCCCCTGCCATTTCCTCTCTGTGAGCTCAATTTCAGAGTTGAAATCCAAGCCCAAAACCAGGACACTTCTCCACAGTGAGCCAATCCCCAAATTTATTGGTCCTACACCATCACCAGACCAAGAGAAGGTGTCCACCAGCAAAAGCCCCATCTCCGAGGCCACCCGGTTGCTCCGACCTCAAGCTTTGTGATCGGTCGTGGTCGAAATCCTACCTGAGCGATTCACCGGACCGGGAGACTTCATCCGGAGCTTCGTCGGGATCCAATCGAAGGTGAAACAACCCTCAGATCGAAGCCACACTTCTCTGAGTAAAGGTATGGCCTCACTCTTCTTCCCGAGCTTCTGAACATTCTCCATTTTTATTGAGTAAATTTCATCCCACATAAACCGTATGGATGTGTTCGTCTTCTCAAGAATAATCCATAGAGCATAAGAACACGAAAATCCATCGAGTATCGAGTGAGATATTAGGGATTTAGTGTGGGCGGCTCTCGGGTGAGGACGCTCGGGGACGATGAACGGATGTTGTCCATTTAATACACGCGCGGACGGACGGCTCGGATGGCGTCGGACCAGGAGATGGTACGTGAACCGCGGGACCCGGAGCGCTGAGTCAGATGGCGGCGTCGAATGGGGGCGCGACACGCGGCGTTTCGGAGCTGCCGAGGTTGACGCGGCGCCGCGTGGATAAATAGAAAATTAGAGTATTTTTCTATTTATTTAATTCCCTAAACATCAAAAATTCATAACTTTGTGTAGGAAAATCATAAAAATAAAATAAAAATACCCTCTTGCTCAGTGAACAGAGGAGAATAATGTGGAAAAGAAATCATTTAATTTCATCAAGTATTTTATTTTTAATAATTTATTTACTGTTTGCATTCTTTTAATTCTCCATGCATATAGGAAATTCACCATGGCATGAGACCACGGGGCTTTTGAAGCCTCCGAATTTGGGAACATTCCACCGAATTTTCCAAAGTCGGAGGCCATCCCTATGAGAAGTTATTGATTTTTCAAATTCATATTACTTGTTTTGAGTATATTAATTCCAATAATTAGCATGTTGTGAAATAAATTCTAGGAAAATTTGGTGATGTTCCTTATGACCAGGAGGACCACTAGGAAAAATAGGTTTTGAGTTAGTTCATTTAAAATAACCCTAATTGACTTAAACACCCAAAATAAATCCCTAATTAATTAGAGCTAACCATACATTAAATTGACTTGAAATCAATTCTCCACTGACCTTTAGGATTAGAGAAACCTACCATAAAAATTTGAGGTCAATTGGACTTGGTTGGCCCTACTAAATGGGTTGATTAAGCCATTTAGTCAATTTAAACTTTAAAAATTCATAACTTTCAAAATACTTTTTAAAAATTCACCAAATTGGTTTTGGAGCCTCTCCGATATCGGGGAATTTAAGAAAATTAAAATTTCAATTTTCTAAAGAAGTTGATTTTTAATATTATTTTAATATTTTAATAATTAAAAAAAAATAAAAATCATAAAAATAATAAAATTCACTAAAATGTCACATTTTGAATTTTAATCACTTAGGAACAAACCCCATATTTTTCTTAGGTCTATTTAATGAGATATTAAATTTTAAAGCTCTAGGGAAATTTTAAAATTAAAAAAAAATATATTTTATAGCATTTTCACTAAAATAATTATAATAAATCAAAGAAAAATCAGAAAATTGCAAAAATTGATTATCTGATTTCCTTGATATCAGAGAGATTTTTGAAAAATATAAAATTTATTTTTCAACCTTTATTTTATTTTTAAATTAATCAACACTCTAAAATTTAAAATAATTATAATAAAAATAATATAATTCAAAAAATCACGAAAATTGGTTCAAGTGGTCCTCTGGTCATTAGGAATGTCCCCTAATTTTCTTAAGGACAGAAACTTTCCCTTGGTCAT
The DNA here is from genome assembly GCA_022702705.1 of Papilionanthe hookeriana x Papilionanthe teres. Lineage (NCBI taxonomy): Eukaryota > Viridiplantae > Streptophyta > Magnoliopsida > Asparagales > Orchidaceae > Papilionanthe > Papilionanthe hookeriana x Papilionanthe teres. Next base: position 89,598,209 of record CM040430.1, on the reverse strand, counting down.
GTTATTAAATTTTCCTTGGAAATCTCTATTTTCCAATAAAAATAATTTTATAAATAAATTAAATACAGAAAAATCACATTTTCTCCTCTCATGTCTTTATTGACATATGAGTGAAGTCACATAAAAATTTCAAGTTCATTTGAGCTCAATTTAGTGAGTTATGAAATTATTAAGATTATAGGGCAAAGTGGTAATTAAAATTTTAACCCTTAATTAAAACTTTAGATTTAATAAAATTAACAAGTAAAATATTTGATCTTAATCTGATTTGGATGATTGAAATTTAAATAATTAAAGGGTAGAAACCCATTAAACAATTTAAAATAATTAAACCTTAATTAAATAATTGATTAAATTTGGGAAGAATAATAAAATTGGAATTATTAAAATAGGGATATTGTTGGGAAGAGATTTATTCTTTAATTTAAAAATCCCTAAATTAATCATCTAATTAATATTCAATTCTTAATTAAAATGATAACTCAAATTTAAAATATTAAAAGACTTAATCATTAAACTAAAGTTAAATTATTAAACTCTTTTAAAATTTCAATTAAAGTTAAAAATAAAATTAAATTAAAAATTAAATTAAATTAAGTAAATTAAATTGAATTAAATTAAATTAAATCAAGTTAAATTAAATTAAAGATTAATTAAATTAAATTAAATTAAATTAAATTAAATTAAATTAAATTAAAATTAAAAGTAAAATTAAATTAAAGATTAAATTAAATTAAATTAAATTAACAAATTAAATTAAATTAAATGAATAAATTAAATTAAATTAAAATAAATAAATAAAATCAAATTTAAATTAAATTAAGTTAAAACAAATTAAATTAAATTAAATTAAATTAAATTAAAATTAAATGAGATTAAATTAAATTAAAAGAAATTAAATCAAATCAAATTAAATTAATTCAACATCAAATCAAACTAAATTGAATTAAATTGAATTAAATTAAATTAAAATTAAATTAAATTAAATTAAATTTAAAATTAAATTAGATTAAATAACATCACCTAAAATAGAAGGAAATTAAATATAAAGCAACTTGAACACTATTCCAAATTTAAACCCATTAATTGAAATTAAACTAAATCACGAAACCATTTGAACACCGATTTGCCCTCGAAAGCTTTAGTTGTCATAACTCCTAAACAGAATATTAAATGAAATTTTACTTCACTTATAGGACATTCAAACATCCTAGTTCACTGAGTAAGATAACAACAAAACTTAACTAAACCTCGGACGATTAATTCATTTGCGTAATTAAATTCATTTGGACTTAAAATAATCCTAGAAATATTGAAAAGATGTTTAAGATTCTTCTTAAGCACTTCCTCAATATGATAGGATATTTATAAGAACAATTGAACTTAATTGTTCTTTGATGAAGAAAATCGTCCTCGAACTAAAACACGAAGACCTAGACGTCATAGGAAATGACTAGCTATAGGATTAGGAATTTGGTAGAAAACCATAACCCTTCCCTTAGCTTTACCTAGGAACTTGCTTAAATATTCTAATTGTGTTTTAAGTGTAGCTTGGGATGACGGGAAGACCCTCCAGGTACGCTTTTATTTTATTGCAATTTACCTTATTGCAATTTATGTAATCGCATCGCACTTACTTTTATTGCATGGTAAACAACTGTTGCATGAAAACCCACACCTTTAGGATAGTCCCTAAAACTGAAACCAAAACTAAGTTAAAAATTATTGCAAGATAAAATTCACCGCCACAACATTTCAAAATATAAAACAACTCAAAATTTAATCACAAACAGAACACAAAACTAGAATTACAACTAAATTAAAATGTCATGTTGGATGATTGGGAATACCTCGGATGATGTAACCTACGTGTTGCTAACGGGATTTCCCACGGTCTAAATGAAAGTGTGGAACTCATTTAGTTGAGTTTAGCAAATTCATCTGGACTAAGTGAATCCGATAAAAATAATGATGCCGGAAGGATGGAACCGTGGGATCTTAACCAGTGGCGTTATAATCAACTTTAAGATTTGTTTTAATTAAAATATTGAAAACACTTGTAAATTAAGATTTTCTCTAAACCAAAACACTTTTCTCATCCCGTGATTTATGACTTCTAAAACTAAACCTCTGCAACAACAAGGAGCTCGGAGCATGGTGGGTAGCACGGCCATCGTCATCAGCAAAACCTGAGTCTACATCAACAAAACTTTCTTAGAATTAAATAACAAACCCATAGGACTTCGAGGTAGTTTGCACAGTGCAACATAAATCCTCGACTTTTTGTTAGGCATTTGCATTGCAAATTAAGCCCTAACTAGGTCTTAGGATTCCGAGGTAGTCGTCTGATACGACGTAAACCCTCATATCTTCAAGGCTATTTGTATGATTCTATCATATAAATATAAGCCCTAATTAATTAAAATTGACAAGATCAAAACATTAAATAGACATTAGGACTTTCCTAAATTCAAGCAAAACAATAGGATAGTCGTGAAATTACCGAAGTTCACTTCGAATCCGTAATTTCTCCTACCTTTGTTCCTTTGGATTCTCAAAACAAAATGTTCCAAACTTGATCCATTCCCTATTGAAACTCCAAAAAATTCAATCCTTTCTAAACTTAAACTTTGAAATTCTTGAGAGCAGAATTATTGATTATTATCGAGAGTTTTCTTAGGTGATTCCCGTCACTTAAGATGTAATTAACTATAGGGGCTTGCCCTTATAGGGAATTTTAAAGAACCCAGGTAATATAAACCCTGTTTAATACTTCCATATTAAGCAGGGGAATTTGTCGGCTTATAAAATTGGTTTGCAGACCAAACGGATGTCACAAATCTTTTAGTTTGTTTAATCGAGCCCCACGCGTCAGACGGTGTGTCTATCCTTAGGGATAGATACATGGTTTGTGGTGTGGTGCTCGTTTATATAAACTATTTGGGATGTGAGATCAGTTTGATTTCATTATCTTAAAATCTTCAAATTTAAAAAAAAATATATTTTTAAAATCAATACTACTTTTCAAATTATTTATTTAAATTAAATTAAAAATTCGCCGACAACTTCTGTTAGGCGACCCCTTTTCAAAATACCACATAACCTAAAAATAGTGCCGACAACTTCTGGCGACTCCGCTGGGGAATGATTCCTCTCTCCATTTTAATCAAATAATTCTGCTTTCAAAAATCGGTAGTGTATCCATGTCCTTAATGGGTCAAACTACCCTTCTTTCCGTTGAGATGCTATGTTCATTTCTACCTTGAACAAGTATAACCAACATTCTCTCGGATTTAGGAGCCATTTGTTTAGACACCCCTAAACGAGAGAGGTTCCGAGATCCTTTTACCTCATTTACGAGGTGGGGTGGACCCCAATAGGTGTTAGTTAGGAGTGATCCTTCGAGTCGAGAACTCTTGCATAAGACTTTCTTTTCCTTTCCAACTCTGAATCGGATTCCTTACCTTCTCTACACCTTTGAACATTCCGTTCTAAATAAACAAACCCTTTTAATGAATGACTCTTTTAACAAATAACTCCTTATAAATACATGAACAAGAATGAGTTTGGACTCTTTTCGATTCCTTTCTTTTCGTCCTGATGAGAAGAAGCATAACTTGGGACTGACAATCAGGATCTACCCTGCAGAAATGGAAGCCCCGAAGCTGATTTTCTCCTTCACCAATGGACTGGACTTCGCTGTTTATAAGGATGAGCTGCCCGACAATGGGATCATCCGGTTTGGACAAGGGTTCGAGAACACGAATGTCAAGATCACCGACGTTTCCCTTTTCACGCCGACAAACAAAGTATCCGAAGGCGAGAAGCCGTTGCTCGAGTTCGACCTTAGGTCAACTCGAGAGTTTCCTCCCACGCAAAAGATCCCGATGAGAGGAATACTGCTTGTCCATGGGAGGACCTGTTGTTGCTACCCCCGCTGAGTCTGGTTGTCTCCGCACCTACCCCGGCTTCTGCCAAATTAAAGGGGAAGGAAATCCAGAACTATGGTGAACCTGCTACCATGGAGGGTACAGACTTTCCTGTGAGACCTTCCATTTTTGAAATCGGGTCCAGCTCAATAATTCCATCACTAACACGGACCCGGAGAAGGAACGAAGTAGGAAGATTGCCGGGAAGGCCGGAGACTGCCGAAGTCGCTTTCTGGAAGAAATCCGAAATCCACGAGTACACACCACTACCCGAATATATACCATTGCCTGAAGATACACCCTTTTTGGAAGGAAGAAGATTCCATCCCCTTTCCGCCGCAGCTGACGAGGAAAATGTCCGCAGGATTGTTTCTACATTGCCTCGATCAGCATACTACGATGACAACAGAAGGAAAAGGGCTAGGATCACGCCATTTACCCGACTACAGACTGTAGTCGAGAAACTAGCGAAGAAAGAGAAATGCCCCATATCAGATGATTCTAAGAAGGATAGGGCGGGTGCCAGTCAAATCCCGTCTTGGGCCCCGAGTAGAACCTGCCATTGTTACAGAAAAGCCAAGTAAAAGGATGAAGGCTAGTCCGCCTGTCGTCGTTTCGGGATTACAGATTAGGGAGGATACCACCTTCCGGCATTTGGGCGACGGACCATGCGGTCCTAGACCTTCTGCTGCTAGAAGGATGGTATGACGTCCCACTACTGGGCAGTTAAGATTGAAACAACAACCCGAAAAGGAAAGTCTCGTCAGGAGACTTGAATCTGAAGAAAGCGCCACTGCGGTAAAGGGGACTCGTGAGAAGGTGACCCGGCAGCTATCGCAAGACAACCGCGAGGACGCACAGAAAAGACCACTAGAAGATGCCATGGAAAATTTGAGGACTGATATCAGACGATTAGCAAAAGAAAGAGAGGAGAAATTTGGAGACGAGATTGATTCATCGAAATTCATGGACGATGATTATGCAGAAATCAACATGGTCGAAACACGAGCTTCGTCAGCTTCACAAGGTGCTCCTGCAACCGCAGAAAGAGAGGAGCCGGAAGTGATGAGAAGACAGCTTTAAGAGAGAGACGATACGATCGCCCAAATGGCGAAGAGGATGGAAGAGATGGCTATAGCCCTAGCCACTCTCCAGAGTCAAGTGCAACCCCAAAGAGAAACAACCCCAGAGGTCATTCACATCGTAGACGGAGGAAAGGAGATTACATCCGTCAATGGGGATGATCAACTGAAGAAAGTTACGACACAAAGCATGATTCCAGAAAAGGATATCAAGAGCTTGGTGGAACAGCAGGTGCAAGAAGCCTTAGCACAATCGAAGAGCGGGACGTCCATTCGGACGGGTAGACCTTACCCGAAAGAATTTGACGCTGTCCAATACCCAAAAGGCTTCGTACCACCTTTGTTCAAGACATTTGATGGAACCGGGAACCCCCGACAGCATGTTGCACACTTTCGTGCCAGTTGTTGCAATGCCGGCGGGAGCGATGCATTACTCTTCCGACGGTTCGTCGGCGGCTCGTCGGGGATCGCCTTTGATTGGTATGCAGAATTACCGAATGGTTCGGTAAAGACATTCTCAGAACTAGAAAACCTTTTCATCAAGCGATTCGTCGGAGCTCAGCACCACATCACTATAGGTGATTTAGTGGTAGAGAAGCAGAAGCCGAATGAAACTTTGGTGGATTACATACTTCGATGGAGGAACTTAAGCATGAAGTGTGAACCACAATTACAAGAACAACATGCAATCGGCATCTTACTTAAAAGCATTCACGGCCCGATAGCACTTCTCCTCAAAGGATTCACTATTAAGACTTTCGAGAAGTTATTAAGCAAGGCCGGGAGCTTGCAAGAGGAGGCGAAGCAATTAAATTTCGCCGACAAGACAGACAAGCAAAAGCACCGTGAAGACTTTTGAAAAGAAATGCGGGATCGTTGCGGCGGTCGACAAAGGCAAGCAACCGATACAAATATCGTCCGAACGGCCACGATAATCTCGACGGGAGTACCGACGAACCTCGACCCGGCTATCGGTCATCTCCACGGTATGAACAACCGCCTCGTCCGCAACGTACATTAAGGGAGCTTACGAGCGGGGAATATCCATTCAAGAATGAAGCGAGTGCCGAAAATGTTCCGTAGTCCGATGAAAACTCCAGATTTCCAGTGCCGAGCCTAAGAGACCGGAGGAAGTCAACAAGAAAAGTGATCCCAACTTTTGCCCTTATGACCGGATACTTGGACACAAGATAGAAGATTGCATTACCTTCAAAAGTTGGCTCGATGACAACCTTCGGAAAGGGAATATAACAATCCTGAAGGAGTACATGAAGGAACCCCGAGAAGGAGGTTCCGTCGATGTTATCTCAGCCGATCCCATCATTCGATAGATCCCTATAAAGCCGACGATGGATGGACTACCGCTTGGACGAGGTCTTCCAAGAAGATTTTAGACGACATCCAAACCGCTTCGGTGCAAGCTTCAGTCCGAGTTCGAAACCTGCCAAGTCGGCACTATCACTTGCGATAGGAGAACCACCTCAACGGGAGACGATTGAAGAGAAGAAGAAAATCAATGAAGAAGAGAAGACCGAGGCTCCTAAGGCTAGACTAGGGGCTGCTTATCCTAGGATAGTTGTTTCGGATTCGGGGGAGAAATCCCTCAAACCTCGACTCGTATGATTATCTGCTCACTTCGGTGGGATCATATAATGATAAGGGTGATGGCGTTGGCTACGTTTTGACTGTTTCTAACTATTACGTAACTAGCGACAATCCGGACATCGATTTCGATACCAACGACAATTCTCAAATCATACACAATCTCGACGATCAAAATGACAAAGAAGACATCCATCAAGGAGGCTACGAGAGTTCAACAAGCAACGAATCTATCTGCGAGTTTCGAGGAGCTCCAGTCACAATAGAGTTAGAGCCTTCAGACTTTGAAGCTAACCCGGAAGAGCCTATCATTCCGATTCAGGAAGAAACACCAGCAAGCTCAACACTAGATTCAGAAGAAATTACAGAAGTCAACTTAAGAAGTGGAAGAGTTCTACCTCCGAGGATGGGTCCAAAGGACAAAGGAAAGCAGGTGGTTGTTCAGGAAGAATAACCCCTACAGAAGAAATACCCATTCGAGAAGAAATCGAGACACATGGAAATAAAGTGGACTACAACGTGCTAGCCCATCTTAGGAAACTACCGGCTAAACTGAGCATCTACGACGCTCTCATCTTATCAAAGGAGATGAGAGAAGCTATGATCAAGGCCTTACTTGATCCGGAAATTTGCTTAGCTCAAATGGTTGGAGATTCCTTAGATGAGGTTTGCTCGTTAAAGGAACAACGAGGTGTTACCTTCACGGACAATGACCTACTACTTGGGACGGCGAGATCACAACCGACCGTTGTACATTTCGAGTTACAATTGGGAAGTTTACGCTCTCCGAGTATTGGTGGATCCAGGAGCATCAATCAATATAATGAGTCTCCGAACACTAGCATATTTGGAAATTGATGCTCGAGAGCTCGAGGCCGACAAAATGTTATTAAGAGGATTCAACCAGAAAGGAGAAAGAGCCCTCGGGTCAATAACGCTACTAATGAAGACCGGTGACTTAGCAAAGACAACCGCAAAATTTCACATAATTGATTCGAAACGTCGTTCAACGCTCTGCTGGGCCGACAATGGATACATGAAAACGGGATGGTACCATCATCTCTACATCGGTGCATCGAAATACTACGATGGAGAGGAACGAGTGCATCAAAGGTGACTTACAACCATTCTCCGTACATGAGATTGGAATCCATGAAGACGCAACTTATTATGCACCACCGAAGAAAACAATCTTCTCCAGGAGATACGTAACAAATGAAGCAAAGAAAGTTCGGGACAACGAAGAACACTGAAGTTCTAGTCCAACGATCACTCACCACTCCCTTCCGGCGAGATGGTGAAGGTTTCTCCACAACTCGCATCCGAGGTCGAGGCCGGGGACGAGGCCGTGGTACAGACGTTAGGACAGTTGGACAGAGAAAACCAGCCATCAATGTTGATTTGGAAGACAGTTCTGAAGAAGAAAAGGAAATCAAACAAGAAGCAGCGACAATAAGTCGGAAAAAGCCGCAATTCAAGATCTCTCTCGAAGATGATAAGAATGAAGAATACAAATCGATGTACGAGAAGATTAACCACTACGTACATACTATGACCCTAACCCCGATCCATTCTAGTAAGATCGAGGGTATGGTGGTCAGAGAGGTACGTGGCGGCGGTGCAAAGCCAATCAAATTCTACCGTGGTGCTTCTTCCTCCAAAACTGAAAATAATGTACAATTTGAAGATGTCACTTCATCAGAATTAATAGAATTACCTTTTGAGTGGTACTCTCCTGTGTTCAAAATTTAATTCGGCGTGGTTTCTTACCTCGACAATGGACAAAAGGTCGATCACAACATTTTGAAAAATTATGGAATAACTCCGGTCGTCCACCCAATTCAAAGCATGGACTCGGATTTGGCACGGTAGGATCGATTGACGATGCTGAATTTTGCTTGGTTGTCACTTGCGAATCTAATGAAAAGTGCATGGAAACTACAGATGAACTCGAAGATTTACAAATTAGAGACGCTCCACCAGAATTCGAAGAAGAGATTAAATCTACGATAGATGAGCTAACGGAAGTTAACTTAGGTACTAGCGAAGAGCCTAGACCTACCTTTGTTAGCTCCTTACTCAATAAAGAAGACTCTGAAGAAATAATCAAGTTATTAATGGAATTTAAAGACATTTTTCTTGGAACTACGATGAAATGCCGGGATTAGCTCCGGAGGTCGCGAGTCCATAAGCTAGGAGTGGATCCTACTTCGTCCCGGTCGGACAAGGTCCTAGAAGAATGCGTCTAGAAATCGAACAACAAGTCATAGCCGAAGTTAAAAAGCTAATAGACGCCAAATTTGTCACGTGAAGAACAATACCCGAGCTTGGTTAGCCAAAGTGGTGCCAGTCAGAAAGAAGAATGGTCAGATCAGAATTTGTGTGGACTTCAGAGATTTAAACAAGGCATGTCCAAAGGATGAATTCCCTCTACCGATCCCATAACTAATGATCAACATTGCTTCGACACATGAGACATTTTCATTCATGGATGGATCTTCAGGATACAACCAGATAAAAATTGCTCCAGAAGATGAAAAGCTTACAGCATTCAGAACGCCGATCGGAGTATATTGCTACACAGTAATGCCATTTGGACCGAAGAACGCGGGAGCAACATACCAGAGAGCGATGACAAGAATTTTTGATGATCTCATCCACAATCAAGTCGAATGCTACGTAGACGATGTGGTCATCAAAAGCAAAGTAAAGGAAGACCACCTGTATGATTTGAGAATTGTTTTCGAACGATTAAGACAATTTAACCTTAAGATGAATCCCTTAAAATTCACCTTTGGCGTCACCTCCGGGAAATTCTTAGGATTCGTTGTCCGACATCGTGGAATCGAAATCGACCCGGAAAAGATTAAAGCTATCTTAGAAATGCCGCCTCCCAAAATCTTAAAATAACTACGATCTTTTCAAGGGAAGTTGGCATATCTTCGACGCTTTATCTCGAACTTGTCGAGTAGGTGTCGGCCTTTCTCGGCACTAGTTAAAAAGGACGCCAAATTTATTTGGGAAGAGAAATGCCGAGAAAGCCTTCGAGGACATTAAATAATATTTAATGACACCTTCGTCTTAGCGAGCCCCGATCTCGGGTAGACCGTGATACTTTATACCGCGGCTTTAGACGACTCTCTCGGAGCCCTGTTGGCCGGGTCGATGATGAGGGTAAAGAAAATGCTCTTTACTACTTAAGCCGTCGTTTACTTCCGACGGAAATAAGGTATCCCGCAATTGAAAAGCATTGTTTGGCCACGATCTTCGCCGCTCGAAAGCTCGAGGCACTACATGCTTTCTCATAAGGTCGACTTGATCTCGAAATTTAATCCATTGCGATACTTGATGACTCGTCTAACACTTTCCGGCGGACTTGACGGATGGTCGATGATATTATTGCAATTCGATATAACTTTCGTGCCTCTTCGTGTCGTAAAGGGACAAGTCTTAGCGGACTTTCTCGCGGCACACCCTTTGCGGCAGAATCTCCCCTCGATGACGATTTGCCGGATGAACAAATAATGAGCCTAGAAGACCACGATGATCGACGTTGGGAATTATACTTCGATGGAGCATCTTCAGCACACAAAGACGAAGAATCGCAAGTGATAGTGCCCGGTAAGGCAGGAATCGGGCTAATGTTTATAACACCGGAACAGGGAATGTTAAGATACTCCTACCACTTGACAGAACCATGTACAAACAACGAAGCAGAATACGAAGCCCTCATAACGGGATTGGAATTAGCTATTCAAATGGGGATAACAAACATCAACATCTACGGAGATTCGCAGTTAATCATTCAACAGATCGCCGGACAGTACAGAATTTTAAAGCTAAGACTCGAGCAATACTTCCAGTATGCCATACAGTTGTTGGAACAAATTCCAAATGTGACGATCTACAAAATTCCCGAGAAAAGAAAATGCTTTAGCGAGATGCTTTAGCCCGTCTCGCAAAAGAATTTGCACTGTTTGCAAGATGAATCGGTGGAAGTGTCGGTTCACGGACGTCGGGTCCTATCACGGCTCGACATAGACACGATACATAAATCGAGAAAAAGAAAAAGGATCGGTTGCAACGGTGACGAGAAAACACGAGAAGATTGGCGACGGCCATTGATGAGACTACCTGCAAAGGAAAGCTACAAGACGATAGGTCGCTGGCCCATCGGATCGAAAAGAACTGCGTCCTACGCATTAATAAACAACACGTTATACAGAAGGTCTTTTGATCAAATGTGGCTAAGGTGCCTAAGCGGGTCCGAGGCCCGTGCAATTGTTAAAGAGGTCCATTCAGGACTCTGTGGCGCTCACCAGTCGGGTCCGAAGATGAAAATAAAAATTAAAAGACTAGGATATTATTGGCCCTCGATGATGACCGACTGCATGAAAATCGCCAAGAGCTGTCACCAATGCCAAGTGCACGGAGTGGTTCTACACCAACCTCCAAATGTGCTACACCCGACAATTGCATCGTGGCCATTTGAATGTTGGGGCACGGATATAGTGGGTCCGATAGAACCACCATCTTCGAAAGGACATCGCTTCATTCTTGCGGCTACGGATTACTTTTCCAAGTGGGCGGAGACGAGTTCCACTTAGAGAAGTGAAAGCACACCACGTGCTACGGTTTTCAAGAACCAAGTTGTCTACCGTTTCGAGTGCGCGAGATTATCTCGGATAATGGGTCGGCATTCGAAGCACGCAAATCAACAATTTTGTCGGGAGACAAGGAATCGGCTGGCGATACTCGACAATTTACTACCCGAGAGCAAACAACCTCGGCGAGGCTTTTAATAAAACTCTCGTTCAAATTTTAAAGAAAACTTTGGACGATAATAAGAGAAATTGGCACGAGAAGTTGTTAGAAGCCTTATGGGCCTACGGACAACCTTCGAACTCTTACTCGAAGCTACACCTTACGCTCGGTGTATGGGTCCGAGGCGAGTGTTACCTTTAGAGGTTCGACTTCCTTCACTTAGAATTGCGAGTTGCAAATAAGATCACGACGGAAGAGAACGCCAAATTACGACTAGAAGAATTGGAAAGCTCTGGAAGGGAAAAGACTTGCGGCGCAACGAATTTAGAACTATACCAAGCTAAGATGGTTCAAGCCCATGACAAGGCGGGTACGCCCGAGAACCTTGAAAGTTGGTGACTTAGTTCTCGTTCTCAAGAGACCTATTCTTGCACACCGCAAGATAGGAGGAAAATTTGAACCCACTTGGGAAGGGCCGTTTGTGGTTGAAGCGAGTATACTCGGGAGGTTCCTACCGGCTAGTGAATTGCCGGTGAGAACGACATATGCTTCCGATCAACGGATGATACTTGAAAAAGTATTACGCTACACGATGTTTCGAAGGAATGAATTCTTCATCCCTAAGAAACACGGGCGAAAGTAATTACTTATGATTGGGTCCGAACCCAAAAAATAATAAAATGTGCTAAAATAAATAAAATCATGATAATAAAGTTTTCCTTGTTTTCTCTTCCAAATCAAAATCTCTTCCCTGATCTTATTCTACTTCATTCCTGTTAAATTTGAAAATACAAAAAATATAATATAAAAAAAATGTGTCTTTAATAAACATTTTCTTAATGTTCTTGTTCTTAGTACGACCCCGATCCTTTTCCTTGTCTTTTCGCGGGGAAATGTCGAGCGGGCGGTTGGTCTGAACTTTAGAAATGGTGTAAGCCTTGCACTCGATGAAAAGAGGGTGAAAGATGGAGCGATAATCGAGATTGACTCGGATTTCGCACCGGCGGAGCCTACGGTACGAAGAAAGTGGCCGGGTCCCGGTTGACCGAGAAGAACTACCCGGGCGGACGATGATGAAAGTGGGTGGCCCAAGCCACCGATCCGAGCGGCAAGAAAAGAAAGGCAAACACTCGAAGAAGATAAGAAAATGAAGTACGTAGTCGCTACGGCGAGAGGGCGAGCTTGTCGGCGCCGCGCCCACGAGAGATTCAAGAAGTTCGAAGAGCTACTCTCACGGCAACTCAACGAAGAAATAAGAATCGCCGTATCAGTAAGATGTTGACAAAACTAGGCTGCGGACCGGCGCGACGAGACGGTTGCTTGCGCCGGTACGTACACTTCGAGGACACCGGTTCACCGGGAACACGAAGAAAGGAGGCCGGCTCCTAGGATAACGAAAGGACCGGGGAAATCTCACAAAAACCGGAAGAAAGAAGGCTACCACGCCACCGGATAGAACCACCAGTAATGCATGACCTTGTTGCGAGAGCAACCCCGGGGGATGTCTCGACGGACATCATCCCCGAGGAGCCGAGGTATGCGGGGAGAACGTGAAGGGATTGAACCGTATATCCCACAATATGTCACCGAGCCTCGCCATCCGCAGATTATTCCGGAATACGAGCTGGAGAGAATGCGGAATGTTGAAAAGAAGACCTTTGAATACTTCGAGAGAATTAGAGGCGGAAGGATCAATATACTAGAGGGCCTCGAGCTACATACGGACGTATTCTCGGAGTATGAACAACGAGCAAATCGTGGATTGCATCCGGGATTTGAAAAGAATGGGCCGAGCGAGGCCGCCTGAGGAAAACACATACTCGGAACCCGGAGATGGATGCCGGGGAAGGGAAGAATTACAATACAATGTGGATGCTTGTTACAACTTTGCGGAGGACGGGAAGGGAAACCCACCGGGAATACTCCGTCATGGCGAAGTGGATCCGATGCCATTAGTCATCAAGAGAATGGTAAAGAGATTGATCACATGGAGGGTACGCAGCAGATTGCATACCCAATAGTTGCATTATTAACATCTACGAGCGGGGTGATTGCATACCCCCACACATAGATCACCACGACTTTGTCGGACCTTTACGCACGGTCTCTTTCCGAACGAATGTAACATCATGTTCGGATCCGACCGCCGGATAGCGGGCTCGGGTGAGTTCCGAGGGCCGGTAAAGATACCATTACCGGTAGGTTCCGTCATGATACTCGAGGGCAACGGAGCATATATCGCTAAGCATTGCATACCGGGAGTACCGATGAAGCGAATCTCGGTTACTTTCGGAAGGATGGACGACGAGAAGACACCTTACCATTTCCGGCCCGGACCCGGAGCTAGAGAGTCTCCGGCCTTACGAGCTGTGAGTTACATGGAAAATATCACACCTCTAATGTACATCCATACGGCATCCTTACGAAGGATGGCTTGGAAGGTGATGTTATTGACCATGTACCCCACTATTCAGACATGGATTTTTGACAGATGCTTCTTTGGATGGATCGACGAAGATCATACATAGTCCGTTTTGAGTCTACATGGATTGTATGAAATATATTCCAGATCAAGTTGTATGGTGTATCTTCGACATGATTGGAATGAAAGTGACCATGTCACATTTTTGGCCTTCACCTCTTTTGTGCAAATTGACTGGGAAACGCCATTAAAGTTAAATGAACTTCGAACAAAGAACGAAAAGAAATAAAAAAAGGGAATAAAAGAAAACTTTCCTTAAAAATCTAAAAATGTTGAACACCGAAATAAACAACAAAAAACGGGATAGTTAAAGGACAAACAAAACAAATTTAAAGCTCGAAACTAAATTCCAGTTTAAACTCATCTTCTCAAACCCTCCAATCCTTCTTCAAATCAAGATCTATTCTAGACCTCCCTTGAAACCCCCTCTTGGGATGATTTCAGAATCACGAAGAATTTTCAATTTGATCCGGATGGCATGGGTTTGTACCCTTCGCCAAGTAATCAGACTTTGATCGATTCCCATGGGATATGAAACACTTTCATATCTTATTTCGATCTCCCGCTAAATCCAAATCTCCACGATAAATTTCAATTCAAAATTTCCGAGACTCGGTACCTAAATTCCAGTTCTCATTCCGAGATCGATACCTAAATTTCGATTCTCATCCGAATTGATACCTAAATTTCAATTCAAAATTTCCGAGGTTGGTACCTAAATTCCAGTCCTCTTCCTTCGAGGTCGGTACTTAAATTCCGACTCTCATTCGAGATCGATACCTAAATTTCGATTCTCTTTTGAATTGATACCTAAATTTCAATTCTAAACTTTCGAGACTGGTACCTAAATTCCAGCTCTCATTTCGAGACTAGTACCTAAATTCCAGTTCTCATTCCGAGATCGATACCTAAATTTCGATTCTCATCCGAATTGATACCTAAATTTCAATTCAAAATTTCCGAGACTGGTACCTAAATTCCAGTTCTCATTCCGAGATCGATACCTAAATTTCGATTCTCATCCGAATTGATACCTAAATTTCAATTCAAAATTTCCGAGACTGGTACCTAAATTCCGGTTCTCATTCCGAGATCGATACCTAAATTTCGATTCTCATCTGAATTGATACCTAAATCTCAATTCTCAACTTTCGAGACCGATACTTAAATTTCGATTCTCTCCCAGGATTGATACTTAAATTTCAACTCCAGCTTCATTTAAACTTTCGAGATTAGTACCTAAATTCTGATTCTCATCCTTTTCAATCGACACTTAAACTCCGATTCCCACTCCGAGGCTTGTACCTAAATTCCAGTTTTCTTTGCAATCCCGAGATTGGAACCTAGGTTTCAATTCTCGTTTCAAATCTAAATTTTCTCAAATTAATTTTAAATCAGACTTCAATCTAAAATTAAAAATCAAAATTTAAAATTACACATCTGAACTTAAATTGAAACAAAATGAAATCTAAATCAAAATTCCCCCAGATCATGTGATTTGGAATTCACCTCCTTTTCCTTTCCCCAGCGAGAGTTCAGGAATCTCCAGTTTCAGAGATAGACTTGACACTCCCCAGCGGAAACTCTTCTACTTCGTCCTAAATTTGTCACTTGGACATCTGTGTTGGAATTGTTGATCGCTTCGGTCAACACCAATACACGCGGTGTGCTCCGTCAGCTCACCACACCTATTGGGGGTCCATTTGTTGACCTCATTTTTGATGAGGTCTTCTCTTCTTCTTTTTAGTACTTAGGATCTAGCCTTAGGCTTTTCCTTTGACTATCTTAGAGGACTAGAATTGGGATCCACCATCTAGAATTTCAAATCACTTCTTAACTCCCTGCAAACTCCACAAACTTGACT
Organism: Papilionanthe hookeriana x Papilionanthe teres; assembly: GCA_022702705.1. Lineage (NCBI taxonomy): Eukaryota > Viridiplantae > Streptophyta > Magnoliopsida > Asparagales > Orchidaceae > Papilionanthe > Papilionanthe hookeriana x Papilionanthe teres. The sequence goes on along the minus strand of CM040430.1, from coordinate 89,582,486 downwards.
GTAGACCCCTAATCACCTAGAGGGTTGAAATCAAATGTGGAAGTTTAAAGGATGAGTTCCTATAAGACTCTTTGGCCTTAGGAGCGCCTGCAGGTGGCTCAGGTGCGGTGAAGGACTGGCTTACACACACACTACACTTGTACACTACACTTTCACACACCTCCTAAAACCACACCCATACCTAACTTGACCTCCGACTCATGTAGGTGATTCACATGGATGGTCCTTAACCCCTAAGCCCTTGGCTAAGAGGGTTAGGAACAACATAGTGAATGCCTCAAATGAGTCCCTTCATGGCTCAACAAAAATGATTTCATTCCACTCAAATTTACCCAATCTTCAATTTTCCAAATTTTCAATTTTTGACCCCCGGGACCCTACACCCGCTTAACCTACCCAAAACCCTTGAAAATACCCAAATTTCTCAAAAATTTCCAAATCACCCAAAATTCACCAAAATCATTCCTAAAAATTTCTCTCCACTAAAATTGATCATCCATACCCAAAAATACCAAAAAATTCCAAGAAAACCTCCCAATACCCTCCAAATACCCAAAATACCCCTCTTGACCCAAAAAAATCCAAAAATTTAGAAAATTCCCAGAAAATTCCAAAAAATCCCAAATATTCCCAATTTCATTTTTTTCAACTACACCATGGGCCAATTTTGTCAATTTACCCTACTTTTGTCAAAACCCCCAATTTGACCCATTTTAACCCTAAGTGAACCCAATGTCAAACCAAACCTACCCAATTGACCCAAATTCTGGTCCAATTCAATTCTGAACTTCAATTAAACATTCCCAACACCAGTCTAGACCAAATCCAAGTCCAATTTGATTGACATTTGGAGCCAATTTCACTTTTGGCCTTAAAGCCCAATTTGGACCCATGACCCAAACCTAACCCAAACTCACCCAATTCAACTCCAATTAACCCCAAATCTCTTCTAAATCTTCCTTAGCATCCCCACAAGCAAAACACTAACATGATTTGCCCAAAATTTAGACCCAAACCCCACTCAAATTCAACCCAAAGCTAAAAGGCCCAATTTTGACCTAAACCCAAACCTAACCCAAATTAGCCCAAACCCCAAAATCAAAGCCCAACCAAAGTCAAAACCTCTTTGAAACACTCCCATAAACATTTCTCAACATTAATTTTACATCAATTTCAACCCTAGCCCAACATTGACCCAACTTAGTCCAATTTGACCTATATTGGCCCATTCACCAAAGAAGCCCAAATTCAACCCAATTCAAACCCAAATCACTCCCAATTTGCTCCAAGTCACTCATGACACATCTATGAGCTAAACCCAACAATTATTTGGCCCAACCTCTATACAAAATTCCCATCCATAAATTCATTTTTAAACTTAAAGGCCCATTCCTTAAAACATTTTAAAAGCCCATCTTTTACCACATCCAAAGGCCCAAAATCTACCCTAAACCCCACATGACATCTCCATTTGCCATCCACTTAATCAAAGCCATTCCCTAAGTTCTAATCCCATCATCAAATAATTCCAAATCAAGCCTCATGCCAAATCACCGCTAAATACCAAATTTTTTCTTAAATCCATTTTTATGAAATTGACTCCACTTTTCCCAAGCCAAAGGTGAGCCATGCAAGCCATGAACAAGCCACATGAAGCCATGGAAGGCTTGACATGTGATCAAGCCATTAATGGCAAAAGGAGGGCCCTCTTTCCTAATCCTTCTTAAACCCTTTTTTACCTTAAGCATGTCACACACTAAACCATGCTTAGCCACCTCATCATGGATGGAGACCACACCATTCTCTCTTGCCGACCCAAGTGATCCTTTTCAGCCCAAGACCAGGCCTTGGGTGGTGAACCTAGCCCAAAATCATGGGTTGACCCATTTGAACCCAAAATGGTCTTCCCCCCATTCCATTTCAATCCAAGCTCTTTACACATGGCATTGGCCAATTGATTGCACTAAGCTCCAGACCTGACCTCCCTGATGACAATAGTGACCGACCACGGCTGGCGACCACCACGGCCGCCGGAAACCACCAGGCCGAGAGCTCGCATGTGAGCCCAAACTTGGAATTCTCACTCGTCGAGCTGCCCCATCCCCGTGGCCATTGTAGTTGTTCTTCTCTTGCCAAGAGCAGTCGATCTCAAGCCCTAACTCTCCCTGGGAGGCCCTCCACCCTCTCCTATTTAAACACCACCCCTTCTCGGCCATGGGAAGTGCTGAAACAAAACTTAAGGAAACTCTGCCAAAATTGTTCCAGACTACTCCCCACACATAGAGCATTTGATCCCCACTGAAATCCCCCTGCCATTTCCTCTCTGTGAGCTCAATTTCAGAGTTGAAATCCAAGCCCAAAACCAGGACACTTCTCCACAGTGAGCCAATCCCCAAATTGATTGGTCCTACACCTTCACCGGACCAAGAGAAGGTGTCCGCCGAGCAAAAGCCCCATCTCCGAGCCACCCGGTTGCTCCAACCTCCAAGCTTTGTGATCGGCTGTGGTCGAAATCCTACCTAGGCAATTCACCGGACCAGGAGACTTTATCCGGAGCTTGCGGGATCCAATTGAAGGTGAAACAACCCTCAGATCGAAGCCACACTTCTTTGAGCAAAGGTATGGCCTCACTCTTCTTCCCGAGCTTCTGAACATTCTCCATTTTTATTGAGTAAATTTCATCCCACATAAACCATATGGATGTGTTTGTCTTCTCAAGACGAATCCATAGAGCATAAGAACACGAAAATCCATCGAGTATCGAGTGAGATATTAGGGATTTAGTGTGGATGGCTCTCGGGTGAGGACGCTCGGGGATGATGAACGGATGCCGTCCATTTAATACACGCGCGGACGGACGGCTTAGATGGCGTCGGACCAGGAGATGGTACATGAACCGCGGGACCCGGAGCGCTGAGTCAGATGGCGGTGTCGAATGGGGGCGCGACACGCGGCGTTTCGGAGCTGCCGAGGTTGACGCGACACCGCGTGGATAAATAGAAAATTAGGGTATTTTTCTATTTATTTAATTCCCTAAACTTCAAAAATTCATAACTTTGTGTAGGAAAATCATAAAAATAAAATAAAAATACCCTCTTGCTCAGTGAACAGTGGAAAAGAAATCATTTAATTTCATCAAGTATTTTATTTTTAATAATTTATTTACTATTTGCATTCTTTTAATTCTCCATGCATATAGGAAATTCACCATGGCATGAGACCATAGGGTTTTTGAAGCCTCTGAATTTGGGAACATTCCCTGAATTTTCCAAAGTCGGAGGCCATCCTATGAGAATTTATTGATTTTTCAAATTCATGTTACTTGTTTTGAGTATTTTAATTCCAATAATTAGCATGTTGTGAAATAAATTCTAGGAAAATTTGGTGATGTTCCTTATGACCAGAGGACCCTAGGAAAATTAGGTTTTGAGTTAGTTCATTTAAAATAACCCTAATTGGCTTAAACACCCAAAATAGATCCCTAATTAATTAGAGCTAACCATACATCAAATTGACTTGAAATCAATTCTCCACTGACCTTTAGGATCAGAGGAACCCACCATAAAAATTTGAGGTCAATTGGACTTGGTTAGCCCTACTAAATGGGTTGATTAAGCCATTTAGTCAATTTAAACTTTAAAAATTCATAACTTTCAAAATACTTTTTAAAAATTCACCAAATTGGTTTTGGAGCCTCTCTGATATCAGGGGAATTTAAGAAAATTAAAATTTTAATTTTCTAAAAAATTTGATTTTTAATATTATTTTAATATTTTAATAATTAAAAAATAATAAAAATCATAAAAATAATAAAATTCACCAAAATGTCACATTTTGAATTTTAATCACTTAGGAACAAACCCCATATTTTTCTTAGGTCTATTTAATGAGATATTAAATTTTAAAGCTCTAGGGTAATTTTAAAACTAAAAAAAAATGTATTTTCTAGCATTTTCACTAAAATAATTATAATAAATCAAAGAAAAATCAAAAAATTGTAAAAATTGATTCTCTGATTTCCTTGATATCAGAGAGATTTTTGAAAAATATAAAATTCATTTTTCAACCTTTATTTTATTTTTAAATTAATTAACACTCCAAAACTTAAAATAATTATAATAAAAATAATATAATTCAAAAAATTACCAAAATTGGTCTAAGTTGTCCTCTCGTCATTAGGAATGTCCCCTAATTTTCTTAAGGACAGAAACTTTCCCTTGGTCTTGTTATTAAATTTTCCTTGGAAATCTCTATTTTCCACTAAAAATAATTATATAAATAAATTTAATACAGAAAAATCACATTTTCTCCTCTCATATCTTTATTGACATATGAGTGAAGTCACATAAAAATTTCAAGTTCATTTGAGCTCAATTTAGTGAGTTATTAAATTATTAAGCTTCAAGGGCAAAGTGGTAATTAAAATTTTAACCCTTAATTAAAACTTTAGGTTTAATAAAATTAACAAGTAAAATATTTGATCTTAATCTGATTTGGATGATTGAAATTTAAAATATTAAAGGGTAGAAACCCATTAAACAATTTAAAATAATTAAACCTTAATTAAATAATTGATTAAATTTGGGAAGAATAATAAAATTGGAATTATTAAAATAGGGATATTGTTGGGAAGAGATTTATTCTTTAATTTAAAAATCCCTAAATTAATCATCTAATTAATATTCAATTCTTAATTAAAATGATAACTCAAATTTAAAATATTAAAAGACTTAATCATTAAACTAAAGTTAAATTATTAAACTCTTTTAAAATTTCAATTAAAGTTAAAAATAAAATTAAATTAAAAATTAAATTAAATTAAGTAAATTAAATTGAATTAAATTAAATTAAAGATTAATTAAATTAAATTAAATTAAATTAAATTTAATTAAATTAAAATTAAAAGTAAAATTAAATTAAAGATTAAATTAAATTAAATTAAATAAACAAATTAAATTAAATTAAATGAATAAATTAAATTAAATTAAATTAAATAAATAAAATAAAATTTAAATTAAATTAAGTTAAAACAAATTAAATTAAATTAAATTAAATTAAATTAAAATTAAATCAGATTAAATTAAATTAAAAGAAATTAAATCAAATCAAATTAAATTAATTCAACATCAAATCAAACTAAATTGAATTAAATTGAATTAAATTAAATTAAAATTAAATTAAATTAAATTAAATTTAAAATTAAATTGGATTAAATAAGATCACCTAAAACAAAAGGAAATTAAATATAAAGCAACTTGAACACTATTCCAAATTTAAACCCATTAATTGAAATTAAGCTAAATCACAAACCATTTGAACACCAATTTGCCCTCGAAAGCTTTAGTTGTCATAACTCCTAAACAGAATATTAAATGAAATGTTACTTCACTTATAGGACATTCGAAACATCCTAGTTCACCTGAGTAAGATAACAACAAAACTTAACTAAACCTCGGACGATTAATTCATTTGCGTAATTGAATTCATTTGGACTTAAAATAATCCTAGAAATATTGAAAAGATGTTTAAGATTCTTCTTAAGCACTTCCTTAATATGATAGGATATTTATAAGAACAATTGAACTTAATTGTTCTTTGATGAAGAAAATCGTCCTCAAACCAAAACACAAGACCTAGACGTCATAGGAAATGACTAGCTATATGATTAGGAATTTGGTAGAAAACCATAACCCTTCCCTTAGCTTTACCTAGGAACTTGCTTAAATATTCTAATTGTGTTTTAACTGTAGCTTGGGATGACGGGAAGACCCTCCAGGTACGCTTTTATTTTATTGCAATTTACCTTATTGCAATTTATGTAATCGCATCGCACTTACTTTTATTGCATGGTAAACAACTGTTGCATGAAAACCCACACCTTTAGGATAGTCCCTAAAACTGAAACCAAAACTAAGTTAAAAATTATTGCAAGATAAAATTCACCGCCACAACATTTCAAAATATAAAACAACTCAAAATTTAATCACAAACGGAACACAAAACTACAATTACAACTAAATTAAAATGTCATGTTGGATGATCGGGAATACCTCGGATGATGTAACCTACGTGTTGCTAACGGGATTTCCGACGGTCTAAATGAAAGTGTGGAACTCATTTAGTTGAGTTTAGCAAATTCATCTGGACTAAGTGAATCCGATAAAAATAATGATGCCGGAAGGATGGAACCGTGGGATCTTAACCGGTGGCGTTATAATCAACTTTAAGATTTGTTTTAATTAAAATATTGAAAACACTTGGAAATTAAGATTTTCTCTAAACCAAAACACTTTTCTCATCCCCGATTTATGACTTCTAAAACTAAACCTCTCGCAACAACAAGGAGCTCGGAGCATGGTGGGCGGCACGGCCATCGTCATCAGCAAAACCTGAGTCTACTTCAACAAAACTTTCTTAGAATTAAATAACAAACCCATAGGACTTCGAGGTAGTTTGCCTAGTGCAACATAAATCTTTAACTTTTTGTTAGGCATTTGCATTGCAAATTAAGCCCTAACCTGTCTTAGGATTCCGAGGTAGACGTCTGATACGACGTAAACCCTCATATCTTCAAGGCTATTTGTATGATTCTATCATATAAATATAAGCCCTAATTAATTAAAATTGACAAGATCAAAACATTAAATAGACATTAGGACTTTCCTAAATTCAAGCCAAATAATAGGATAGTCGGGAAATTACCGAAGTTCACTTCGAATCCGTAATTTCTCCTACCTTTCTTCCTTTGGATTCTCAAAACAAAATGTTCCAAACTTGATCCATTCCCTATTGAAACTCCAAAAAATTCAATCCTTTGAAAACTTAAACTTTGAAATTCTTGAGAGCAGAATTATTGATTATTATCGAGAGTTTTCTTAGGTGATTCCCATCACTTAAGATGTAATTAACTATAGGGGCTTGCCCTTATAGAGAATTTTAAAGAACCCAGGTAATATAAACCCTGTTTAATACTTCCATATTAAGCGGGGAATTTGTCGGCTTATAAAATTGGTTCGCGGACCAAACGGATGTCACAAATCTTTTAGTTTGTTTAATCGAGCCCCACCGTCAAGCAGTGTGTCTATCCTTTGGGATAGATACATGGTTTGTGGTGTGGTGCTCGTTTATATAAAATATTTAGGATGTGAGATCAGTTTGATTTCATTATCTTAAAATCTTCAAATTAAAAAAAAAAATTATTTTTAAAATCAATACTACTTTTCAAATTATTTATTTAAATTAAATTAAAAATTCGCCGACAACTTCTGTTAGGCGACCCCTTTTCAAAATACCACATAACCTAAAAATAGTGCCGACAATAGGTTATTAGTTTTGCTAGAGAGAGCTAACAACATTTCTAATGTTTGAGATTCATTAGTACTTTCTGAATTATCATTACTTAAATGCAATAACCGAGACAAATTATCCAATTTCTTGGATATTGCAGCCACTTGAGAAACTACAAAAAAGGCTTCATTTTCTTGAATACAAGCGACTCTTTTAGTATTTACTCTATCAGAAGGCCATTGAAAACTATTGGTTGCCATTTTTTCTATTAAAGCATAAGCTTTATCAAATGACTTAGCCAGTAAGGATCCACCAGCAGCAGCATCTACTATAGATTCAAGAGAACCTATCAATCCATTAGAAAATGTTTGTATAATTAACATGTCTGGTAATACATGATGTGGGAACTTTATGAGAAGTTCTTTAAATTGTCCCCATGCTTCATAAATTGTTTCTCCTTCAAATTGAGTAAATGAGGATATATCATTTCTAAGTTTCATTGTTTTAGATGCCGGAAAATATTTAGCTAGAAATGTTTGAGTAATTTCTCCCCAAGTTTTAATAGATCCTATTGCTAACGAATTTAGCCACATCTTAGCTTTATCCCTTAAAGAAAAAGGAAAAAGTCCAAGCCTAATAGCATCATTATAAATATTATAAAACTTGAAAGTAGCACAAAGTTATAGAAAACTAGCGAGGTGGAAATTAGGATCTTCAGTAGGAGATCCTCCAAACTGATTATTTTGGGCCATTTGTATAATTGTAGTTTTAAGTTCAAATGAATTTGCTGCTACAGCAGGTATTTGAATGCTTAAATAAATTTCATCAGCTGTAGGGTTAGCATAATCTCTTAACGGTCTTTGTAAATTTTGATGATCATTTTCTACAATATTTTTTAACATATTATTTTGAGGTATGTTATCCAATTATTACAAATTATGAAAGCATTTTTCTCTTCTAATTTTTGTTACAGTGTGTTCTAATTCAGAATTATAAGGTATTCATCCTTCAGATCCTGAACTTCGCATAAAACAAATTAGAAAATATTTTTAATTAATAATAACACAAAAATATATTTTTAAAAATATTTATTTATAAAAGAATTTATCTTTCTTTTTTAATTTATGTTTCGATCCGAGGCAACGGTGCCAAAAACATGACCCGACCGCAATTATGCAAGTAAAATAGCTTATAAAATTATGGCCAAACTTAACCACAAATAAGATTAAGTGGCTAATGTACGATAATTAAAAATTAAAGTTTTTATAAATAAATATAAATCGTAGACTAGGGGTACTACACAAGTATACATGTCGTTTCAAGTAATATAGAGCTTTCTTTTTCAAAACCTCATATATCGATCCCATGGGGAGAGCTAAGTAAAAACTAAGAAAGAAATAAGAAAATCTATTTAAAAGCAAATCAACTAAAAGTAAAAATATGCATGTTACTTAAGTAGTAATTGTAAGTAAGAACATAATTTAATTGCTTTAACACAATAAACTAGGATTCTTTTCTTATAAAAAATATTTTATGATTATTAAACATCTAAATTATCTTGAGAACTTTGTGAATGAGATATTGTGACTAATATGAGCATCTATATTCTTTACCCTTTGGTCAAGTGCATAAAGAACATTGGCTAGTTTTTGAAGATTGGATAAGGATGTATTGTTAGTAGTAAGGAAAAATTCTCGGCTCTCACTTCTAGATTTCCGCAAGGGTGCCTATGGTCAGGCCTATTAGTGACCCGTCACCTCTTTTTAAGAAAAATTGATAGGATTTAGCCTGCCCCTCTAAAAACATATTCAATTCTACGCCCTTCAAAGATTATCTCCCTATCTATTTGCACCTCCCCCTACAACGATTTACCATCTACCTTTCCAAGAGAAATGTGATAATTTCAAGTTAAGAACTCTTAGCCCACATTCAAATTTTAAAAATTCTCCACATAATTTAACAATACAAGAGACCAATTTATAGTGTAAATGAAGATCATGTAAAGTATCATCACAATGTATTGAAGAATAAAATCAAAGTTCTTAAAACTAAATTAAATCCTTAACTAAATCATTTCATATTCGTAGGGAGAAAGAGAAGAAGACAACTTAGACAGCATATTATTCACACCACAAACTGTATTTATATAATTCAAATTCAAAGTACAAAACTTAAGAACCAAGTTATAAATACCTATCTGGAATGATATCCAAGCAATCCTTTGAAGTTTCTCTGACTCCGACTGACTTTTACAAGACTCCAACTCCAGTAATCACACTAAAACACACTAAACTCTCGCTACAATAAAGTAAGTAACAGTCCACACTCTTTAACTAAATGATAATACACACATGTTTAACTCTTACAACACATACACACACCCAATAACCACACACTTTACTGTAGAATCATACTCTATTTATAGAGCATCGAAAAAGACTTGGGGTTGCTTCAGGCATCTCTTCAAAATTCATCCACATTCAATGAATATTCTGGAAATTAACTGTGGTGCCTAGGAGCCAGTTTCCTGCACGAATGGATGCATCCCTTCAGATTTTTAGCCGCACCTCTTTGTTGAATAACTGATTCCCTGCATCTATATTCATTTTATCTTGTTTATAACATATGGTAATTTATCCAGAGACTTCCAGATTACTTTTGAGGCATCAATAACAGTCACAAAACCATCGAAGAATTCTTTAGATTCCCTTGCTGAGTCTGGCATCAGATCTGGCGACCAGGAGCCAGAATCAGCCCTTTTTTATTCTTTTCTTCACTTGACTCATTTTTGATCCTTTTACTCCTTTTTTGACTCTTTTTCTTCATAAACTCCTTTTCTTGTACCTGCAACCAAAAAACATAAGAAATACCTTTCATTAAAGCGTAATATCCTTAAAATATTAGTTAAAAATGATATTAAATTTTAGGTAATTTTAAGATGGATCAATAGGCACGCCCTTAAAGCAGTGTTCCAAAAGATGGGTATGCCTTGGAGGCAATACCCAAATGGGTGGGCACCTCGTGGAGGTAGCGACCTGAAAATTTGTATGCAATAGAGGTAGTTACAAAAGATGGTGGTGCATGCCGTGAAGGCAACAATATGAAGGATTGGTATGTCATGGAGGTAGTAAATTGAAAGTGCGAGCATGCTGTGAACGCAGCGACCTAAAATATTGGCATACGATGAAGGTAGTGACCAGAAGGGTGGGCATCTTATGAAGGCAGTGGCCCAAAAGATTGGTATGTCATGGAATCAGTGACCCTAAAAGGTGGGCATATAGTGAAGGTAGTAGTCAAATAGATAGGTATGTTGTGGAGGCAGTGAACTGAAAGGTTGGGTATGCGATGAAGGTAGTGACTCAAAAGATATGTATGTCATGAGTTCAGTGACTCAAAATGGTAGGCATGCTATGAAGGCAGTGACCCAGAAGATGGATATTTCATGAAGATAGTGAACTGGAAGGGTGGGCATGCCATAGAGCTAGTGGCCCAAAGAATGAGTTAGACTAAGGAAGTAACACAAAAGAGTGGACATGCCATAAAGGAAGCATCCTAAAAGATAGGCATACCTTTGAGGTAGTGACATGAAAGGTGTTATTATCCTACTTAGGGAGACACATATGAGTGTACGCACTCAATGAGACACCCAAGGCGTGGTACACAAAGAGACACCCAAACTTGCCTCATGCAAAGCATATTAGGCAACAAATACTTTACCTGTAATGGATTATATCGTACACATAAATTCTGAAGTTTTCCATGCATGTGCAAAGAAAATCATTCATTATGATGCAAATACATACAAGAATGAAAGTGGTCATTCAGTAGAGAAATGGTGCCAAGTCAGACTGGAAAAGCTAGTTGACCAATCTAGGGTAATTTATTACACTCTGAATTGTAGGTGATCAAGCTGAGACAGCTAATTAGACCCAAAGGATTGGGTGACTGACACATGGCGGTCGACCAAACTTAAAGGATAGGGTGATCAACGTAGGAAGACCGATCAAACCCAAAGCAAGTGATCGATACATATCAGTCAATCAAAACTAATGATAGTGTTATCAGCTCATGATGACAAATCAAACTCTAGGTGAGTGATTGATACGTAGCAGTCAATCAAACCCAAGACATAAGGTGATCAGGCTAGTACGATTAATCAAACTAGAGGAGGTTGATTGATACATAACGGACTATCAAACCTAAGAGATAAAAAGATCAGCCCGGTATGACCTATCAAAATAAAAGGCTAAGGTGAACGAGGAGAGCTAGCTGATTGAAAATAAGTGCTCATGCAAGTAAAAATATGATGTACACCATGATCCATTGGTAAAAAAATAGCAAATGACCATGCATATGAAATGCTACCCAATAAAATTCGATGACACATCAAACTTATCCTAACCACCTCGCATAAAAACCTAGGTTTGACGCCCTTGGCTTGGCAGCTAGTAGCCTCTGAATTTGTAATGGAAATGTGAAGGACTTCACCCTTTGATATGTTGTAGGAGAATTTCTTAACAGTTCATAAGGAAGACTAGCTAAAAAGCTTTTTCGGTTCTATGGACTCCCATGCTTTATTAGGTGGTTTAGCTACAAAGCTTTTCCCATCCACCAAGATCTAACTCTTCCAACCACTCCAAAGATAGTTGGAAGCATCAAACTAATGGGAAATTTGAATTCCAACACATTATGATTTAGATTTAGGTTTCATAGAGGGGGAATATACGATGAAATGTTCTTATCTTAGGGCTACCTCTTGGAAATCAATAATCGATAAAAAGGAGCTCGACCAAGTCGACTATTGCTGACTAACCATACTCACCCCGTATGGGTGGTAAAACCCAAAATACAAAACCTAAACAAACCTAGGGTCAGCAAGGAAAGAAAACATGAAGTTTTAGAAATTCTCACCGTTGTGATGGCTGTGAATGCATTTCTTCACGTAGGAAAAAGCTCTCCTTCAGTAGAAAAATCGCCCATGTTCTAATGGCCCTCCGTACTCTAGTGATGCTCCATCGATCCATCCCAGAGCTAGGTTGAAACTATCCTCATGAATAACTCCATATGCATGTGCAAGAGGTGGTGTGGGAAGATGGAAGATAAGGAATATGAAGAAGAGGAAGAGGAGCTCTTCCTCCTTCCTTACTGTCTCTGAAGGGGCCTCTTAAATTTCTCCCCTTTGGCTCTCCCTCAATGCTCTCCACCAGCTCATGTCCATGACAAAGTCATTGTTTGGAGTCACCATTCTGTTTATCTATCATATCGCCCTAATCTTCAAGAAATCTTTTTTCTTTGCTCGGATAGAAAGCAATTTGAAGAGTATAAGGGCTGATATGATAAAAAATAGTAGAATAAGAAATACTGGTGATAATCTTTACAAAATGAGATTCTAGAATGCCTTATTTTAGAAATCTTTCCATAAGGAGTATCACATATGAAATTTTAATAACAAGAGATTTCTATATGTAATATATATTCTGAGTTCCTAAATCTCTTACAGGAGCAAGCTCCTATGGTTAATTACATCTTAGAAAATTAGGATTGTCTAAGAAAACTTCAGATTAATGTCAATCACTTGATTTCTAAGAAATATTAAATTTCAATCGTAAGGGTAATATGTTCCAAAGTGTCACGTCCTACCCTAAAGGTTTGATTTTGTCAATGTGATTTATTAATATCTTTTTTTGTTTTTTTTCACATTTTTCTGTCATTTTGTCTTGTAGTATGTTATTTGTTTGGTGGTTATCCTAAAAATTTTAGGTTTTGTGACTATCCTAAAATTTTTAAGTTTTGTTTTGTTATTTGTCATTTTGATTTTATTGTTTTGTTTGTCATTATTTTGATGTCTTTTTGGTTTTATTTTTTTGTTGTCTGTACCATCTTTAGAATTTTGTCCTGCAAAATAGACTTAGCACGTCCTAACAACATGCAAAGTAAATTTAAAACGGAACTTTCCTTTAACCTGCAAGGAAAACAGTGTCAGAAAAAGATGTAATGTCAGTTTCATTTCTTTATTTGGGTCTTTATTTTAGACAACCCAGTCATGACGTCCATGGCTCCATCGTCCCAAGTTTACCGGCTTCCTTAGTCTACTTAGTTTGAAAGGTTTTGAACTAGGATCGGAAGACTCCTGTCAACAACCAGGATTGCATCGTACAAGAAATCTTTGTAGATCAAGATAGCTCGAGTTCAAGTTAAATTCAGTGATCTTTGTTCACCAAGGTTTCATTTAAGTTTTAATGTCTTTTTAAATTTTAGGTTGGAAAATTTTAGGTTGTTTATGATTTATTAACCAATTAAAATTTTTCATGTTTCATTTTAATTGATTTTTATTTGTCGACTATGATTTGTTTATTTAAGTCCAATGTAATTTAGACTTAAAGATAGGAGTCAAGATTATTTAGATCTAATGTCTGTAAGATCAATTTAGATTCAATGACTTTCGAATCTAGGGTTTTAAGCCTGGTGTAAATTACACTTGAAAATTTAATTTCAGTGTCATTTGATCTAATATTTTTGAATTAAATATAATATGAAATAGATTTAAAGATTTAGATTCAATATCTTTTGAATCTAAAGTTTTAAGTCTAATATAGATTAGACCTAAATTATGTAAAATTTAACATAAGTTAGACTGTAAAATTTTAGATTTGATATCTTTTGAATCTAGAAGTTTTAAGTCTAATATGAATTAGATTTAAATTTTAGTCAAAGATTCAGAATAATATTAAATTGATCCTAAAGTTTTGTTTAAATTCAACTTAAGTTGAACTTAAAATTTAATTGGGTTAAGCTCAATATAGATTGAGCATAGAGGCTTGGTTGACTTGAGTTTAACATGGGTTGAACTTAAATTTAAGTTAACTTGGGTTCAAGTTAGGTTGAAACAAACTTAGAAGTTTTGACTTAAGTTCAATGTGGGTTGAACTTAAATTTGGGTTAACTTGGGTTCAAGTTGGGTTACACCTAAGATAAAAGTTTTGACTTAAGTTAAATATGGGTTGAACTTAAATTTGGATTAACTTGGGTTCAAGTTAGGTTGAACCTAAGTTAGAAGTTTTTACGTAAGTTCAATATGGGTTAAACATAAATTTGGGATAACTTTGGTTAAAGTTAGATTGAACCTAAATTAAGATTTTTGACTAATGTTTAATATGGGTTTAAATTAAATTTGGGTTAACTTGGGTTCAATTTAGGTTGAACCTAAGTTAGATGTTTTGAAATAAGTACAATATGGGTTGAACTTAAATATGGGTTAACTTGGGTTCAAGTTAGGTTGAACCTAGGTTAGAAATTTTGACATAAGTTCAATATGGGTTGAACTTAACTTTGGGTTAATTTGGTTTCAAGTTAGGTTAAACCTAAGTTAGAAGTTTTGACAAGTTTAATATAGGTTGAACTTAAGTTTAGGTTAACATGGGTTCAATTTAGGTTGAACCTAAGTTAAACGTTTTGACTTATGTTCAATGTAGGTTAAACTTAAGTTTAGGTTAACTTGGGTTCAAGTTAATGTTGAACCTAAGTTAGAAGTTTTGACTTAAGTTCAATATGGGTTGACTGTATGTTTGGTTTGAGTTGAGTTGGACTTTAATATAGGTTATGGTTTGGTTCAATGTACATTGAACTTAGAAGGTTTAAGTTTAACTTAGGTTTTTGTTGTGTTAAACCTAAGTCTAAATTAAGTTAGGGTCAATATAGGTTGAACCTCAAAAGTTTAGGTTTGACTTAGGCTCAAGTTGGGTTGAACCTAAGTATAGGTTAAAGTTAGGTTCAATGTATGTTGAAACAAAAATGTTTAAATTTTATTGAACCTAGTTGGTTTGAACCTAAGTATAGGTTAAGCTTATTTGGGTAAGATTAAGTCTAATATTTTATAATTAAATAAACCATATTTGGGTAAGGTTTAATTGATTAATTAAACTTAATTAGTTGTTAAGTCTAACAGGGTTATGGTTGATTAAACAAAATTTAGGTAAGGTTTAATTGATTAATTAAAATTAATTGGTGGTTAAGTCTAATTGGGTTATGGTTAATTAAACATTATTTAGGGAAGGTTTAATTGATTAATTAGATGTAATAGTGGTTAGGACTAATTGAGTTATGATTAATTAAACCTAATTTAGGTATGGTTTAATTGATTAATCAGACTTAACAGTGGTTAAGTCTAAATGGGTTATGGTTAATTAAACCTAATTTATGTAAGGTTTATATGATTAATTACACTTAATTTATGGCTAAATCTAATTGTTTTGTGGTTAATTAAACCTTATTTAGGTAAGGTTTAATAGATTAATTAGATTTAATAGTGGTTAATTCTAATTTGGTTATGGTTAATTAAACCTAATTCAGGTAAGGTTCAATTCATTAATTAGACTTAATATTGGTTAAGCCCAATTGGGTTATGGTTAATTAAACCTAATTTAGGTAAGGTTTGATTGATTAATTAGTGTTAATTAGCTGTTATGTTTGATTGGGTAAGGTTTATTAAACCTTATTTAGGTAAGGTTTAATTGATTAATTGGACTGAATAGTGGTTAAGTCTAATTGAGTTGTGGTTAATTAAACCTTATTTAGGTAAGTTTTAATTGGTTAATTAGCCTTAATTGTGGTTAATACTAACAAGGCTAAGTTTAATTAAACCTAATTTGCATAAGGTTTAATTGATTAATTAAAATTAATTGAGGTTCTGTCTAATTGTGTTATGGTTAAATAGGGTTAATTCAATCAAATCAGGATTTAGACCTAAATAAGGTTTATTAAGTTAAACTTAATGTGATTAAGGTCTAACTTTGTTTAATTAGGTATAATTAGTGTCTTAGACCGAATAGAGCTTATTAAGTTAAACTTAATGTGATTAGGGTCTAACTTAATTTAATTAGTTCTAATTTATGGCTTAGACCTAACTAGGCTTTATTAAGTTAAACCTAACGTGATTAAGGTCTAACTTGGTTTAACTATGTCTAATTGTTGTATTAAACCTAATTTGGGTTTATTAAGTTGAACCTAATGTGATTAAGGTCTAACTTAGTTTAATTAGGTCTAATTGGTGTATTAGACCTAATTAGTGCTTTATTTGTTTTTTAGCTAATGTAGTGAAGGCTTAAGAAAGTAATTAAGTTTAATTAGGATTTTTAAAGGTTTAATTTATATTTAAACTAACCTAATTAGGATTTAAAGGGTTCATCTTAAGTTTAAAATCGTTTAAAATTAAATATTAAGACTTTGTTAATCTTACTTATGTCTTCCATGAATTATGAAAGTTTTTAGGATTTTATTTTTAATTTTTAATTTTATAAATTTTGCCATAAAAGTCAAAAATGTCATTTCAAATTTTTAATAGTTATAAAATGCCATTTTTATGATCCAAATTTATCACCCTAAAGATTCTGAGGATTTCCAAATGTATTTTTTAAATTCCTATTTAATGTAATTATTTTTTAAAATAATCACAAAATAGGATTGAAAAGTGTATGTTTCATCCTAGAGACTTCCCTCAGACTTGAAAAAATCACAGAATGTCCTCAAGGATGAGGGATTTATACTGTGAAAATTTCATATTTTTTGGATTTATATTTAATTTTTAATAATTAAATAACTCTAGAGAGTAACTAATTAATTAAAAATTAAATATAACTTCTTGATTCGAAATTTTATTTTTATTATTTTTTCATGTTCTCCTGAATCCAGGGATATTTTTGTTTTAATTTTGTGATTTTTCTGTGTTAAGTTATGAATTTTCGAAGATTCAGCATTTAATCAAATAAGAAAATCTAGAATTTCTTAATTATTTACGTAGGCACTGACTGGATCATGGGATCCATCGAACGTATAGGTGGTGCCATTTGGTCGGGCAAAGATTCCACGCAGATAGCCACATGGCCCGCAGTTTCATCTGTTTCATATAGATGGATCTGTGTTTTGATGAGATCTCGACTGTCCATTTTAAATACATAAGAATGTATGGCATCCTATCATCTCGCCCAGCCTGGTGTTTCCTGTAGAACGTTCATGATCTAGGCATAAGATCTCTCTTGGATCTTAATGAAACTTCATGGGGATTCTTCCATGAGCTTGATCGTTGCAAAACGAACATATCCATATAGATTTATGAATGCTTTGAATTAGTTCATTTTATAAAGGTCCAAACAGAGCACAAATAGATTTAAGTTAGCAATACCTTGGTTTGATGAGGTGAGGCCTCAATCAAAATTGACAGGAGTGATCGTTGAGTCCTTGCGAAGCTCCTAGTATGCTCAATTTGGGATGAAATTATGTGGAGTTATGAACTCACCAAAATGGGATAACAGCTTGATGGAAAACTTGGTTACACCTCACGGGAAGACCGAATTTCGATTAGGATCTTCTTCGTACACCTCAGGGAAGGTGTAGGAATAATTAATTTGAGGATTGGGTGAGGTTTGTTTTACACCCAAAATATGTCCTGTTTTAGGGTATTTCAGGGTGGCTAAATTTAGGGGAGAGATTGGATTTGAAGGCCTGAAACCATAGAGAATAAATTCCTTAGGGTATGGGGGACATTTTTTATGATGAAAGTTTCAGGGTTTGAGGGTTTTATGTATGTCTCTCCTCTCCTCGGGAGCTTCGGGTTAGGCTTATTTATAGCCAAGAATGGCCATAGCTGAGCTTGGAGAAGCATGGGCTCACTTGAGGATGAAGGTAACTGTATCATGATGGCATGAGGATAAGATTTCAGTTAGGAGATGATCATGGTAGTGTTCCCAAAGGCTAATCCAAGTTACAGTCAACTAGGGTGAATCCTTGATTCATTTTTTGGCTTTCCTCTATTGGCTATCCAATGAGGTAGCTATGGCTGGTTATAACCTACTAGATTAACCTCCCCCATGTAAGTTTACAAATTCATTCAATAGGGTAAAGGGAGAATGTCACATAAGCTTATCCTTGTTTTTTTCCATGGCTAGCCAGGATTAGGTCTCCATTTAATGATATAGATTTGGCTATGCTTTGGCTTATGTTTATTGGGTGGGAGATGAGGTGCATGTTGACTCCAGAGTGAGCTAATTGAGCTTCATCCACCTAAGTTAACATGTCATCCATGGTTTTATAAAAGAAGTACATATAATTTCCCTTTCTCATTATTTTCAAAATTTTGTACTAATGAGTTCATTCCATGATGTAAGGATGTCTTAACTCAAGTTCCATTTCCATTGGATGACTTGTAAGGTGAGTGATGGCTCAACCATGTCATCCCTTAAGTAATTGATAAATGGGTAACACCTCTTTTACTCCATCTTGATGGTGTCATGATTTGCTTTAACCTTGGTTAAAGGTCATGATTAATGGATTGGCTAAGGTGTTCATTATGTCATGATGAGTCTAATGGGTCATTGTTTACCCATGGTTGATTCACTATAAATTGAATTTAATTTTAAGAATCAATTATGGATTTTTGATGGCATGGGTGATGTGATAACTTCAAATTCAATTTAGGGTTATTTAATCATACTTTCATTTTTAATTAATTGTGGGGTCATTAGATTAAAGTTAACCTGTAAATATTAACTCATAAATAAATCAAATTGATTTTGAAGGTTAATCATTTGATTTATTTAAATAATTTAGTTCAAAATTGAGTATTTTGACTAAATTTAACTAAAGTTGACCATAGATGACCATGATTCACTATGGTTAACTAGGGTTGACCATGGTTGACCAGTCTTGGTCTGAGGTTGACCTAGATGTTTTTCTTAACCTTATCATGGTTAATTTAATCATGGGGTCATTAATATTGGTAATGGGACCTATGTTTGACTATGGTTAACCAAATGATCAAGTTTGAAGATCAAATGAGTCAGATTTGACCAATTTGGTGTTTAGGTTGACTTGGTGGTCAATGGGGTTGGCATTGGGTCAATGTGGTGGTCATTGGTTTATGTATTGATCGTTTTGACTAAATTTGATCATTTGGGTCAAGGATTGAGCAGTTTGGTCAATGTGGTGGTTATTAGGTTGACCATTTTGACTTAATTTGACCATTTAGATCAAAGGTTGACTAGTTTAGTCAATGGGTGGTCATTAGATCATTAAGTTGACCATTTTGACCATGTTTGACCAATTGGGTCAAAGGTTGACCATTTTGGTCAATAGGTTGGTCATCGGGTCATTGGGTTGACCATGTTGACCTAGTTAGACCATTTGGGTCAAAGGTTGACTAGTTTGGACAATCAGGTGGTCATTGCATCATTTAGTTGAGCATTTTGACCTAGTTTAACCATTTAGGTTTAAGGTATACGAGTTTGGTTAATGGGGTGGTCATTAGGTTCTTGGGTTAACTATTTTGACCTACTTTGACCATTTGGATCAACAGTTGACCAGTTTGGTTAATAGCTAATCAAATCAGGGTTTGTCATTGATGATTTCATTATTTTAGAATGTCATTAAGATTTGGGCTGAAAAGGACTTCATTAAGTTTTATCCTATTGATCCACTTAAAAAGTACCTATTTAATGTCTTATTTATGATTCAATTTTTAAGGATTTTATGTCTTAATGAAAGGTATTTTTATGTTTTTTGATATAGGTGATGAAAAAGAGTTCAAGTAGGAAAAATGAGCAAAAATGAGTAAAAATAGAACTAAAAAGCAAATTTGCCCAAATTATAGGTCTGGCACCTAGGCGCCATAATCCGACGCCTAGTTGCCAGAATCTGGTGCCTAGGCACCAGAGTCCGACGACTAGGCTCCATAATTCGGCGCCTAAGAGCTAGTTCAATAATAGATAAGATTTTTGACAACTTTGGGCAGTTATTTTGATGGTGTTAAGTGGTTATCAGACCTTCAAGAAGACTAGAAGTTACTTCTGATATAGAGGATATGTGATCCAATACACATGGACACAGAAAAACTGTTTTAATCACGAAGAGGTGCGATCTAAAGTGAAGAGGTGCGAAGACCTGGTCACGGAGTCCGGCGCCTAGCCGCCACAGTTACTTTCTAGAAGATTCATTAAATTTGGATGAATTTTTAAGAGGTTCCTTAAGCAACTCCTAATCATTTTTTAAGCTTTATAAATAGGAGACATTTCTACAGAGAACTGGCCCCTCCTTTAGTTCTCCAGCATCCGAAGATAGTTTTAGAGAGACACCATATATTCTTTTTAAGTATTTAGTGAGTTTATTTTAGTTATTTTGAGTGTTACTACTCAATTCAATGAGTAGTAAGTGAGAGTTTGTAAGTGTTGGTGGTGTTGATGTCTTGTGCTTTGCATTGGAGTCAATAAGAGTTAATGGATCACTTGAAGGAACATTCCAGATAATTATTTGTAACTTGGTTTAATGTTTTATAAGTATGTTTTGTTATGTGAATTCAATATGTTCTGAGTAGTTACTTTTCTTTCTCCTTTCAACCATGAACATATAATAAGATAATTTAATTTCGTTGGAGAATTTAACTTAATTTTAAAAGATATTGCGATGATATTAATACCTGATCTTAATTTACTTTTTAAACAGGTCATTTGAATTGTTAAAACCTGTTAAAGAATTTTGAGACCTATCCGGAGATGAGTTCTTAACTAGTAGATATCACATGAATCCTTGGGTAATCAAAGGCCATGTGCGGGTTATTCAAGATGAAGTGCAAATAATTAGGGAAATATTATTTATTGGGCGTAGATTTAATTAGATTTTAGAGTGACAGACTAAATTCTAATAATTTGGTTTAAAGAAAGGGAACGGGTTACTAGTAGGGCCGACCATAGCCACCCTTAGACATCTAGAAGTGTGAGCCTAGATTAACCCATTCTACTAATAATAAATCCTGAACCAGTCTATAGATTATCCAATGGTCTTTATACTATCGAGTGAAAGTAAAGAATAGGATTGCTTATATTTGGCACAATACCATAATCTCAAGTTCTCCACGAATGATAGTTTTTCTGAAAAATCTTGGATTATTTGAAAAGGAGAAAGTTGTTTTATTTATACTTGCATTAACCTTTACTTTATTTCTGCTTTACTTACATCTAGTAGAAATTTCATTAAACTTAAAATCTGAATTTTGAATAGAAATAAAAAAAATATAATTTCTTTTAATTGAAAATCTATTAATTTCTTAAATTAAACTTCCCTATGTGATCGATAACCAGGACTCCAATAGAGCCCTGTATTACTTGAACGATAAGTATACTTGCATTTGAAATTGTGACTTTACGAAATCATTATAAATATATTTCATAAATTCTTGTAAATAACTGTGTTGTCACCAAGTTTTTGGCACCGTTGTTGGGGAAGTGAAAGACAATTTTTAGATTTTTCAAATTAAAAATATTTTATATACACTTTTTTTTCTTAAAAAAAAGTATAAATACAAAAATATTAACAAAAATACCAAAAAGATTTTATTTTATTTTCAAGTCTTTTTATTTAATTTTTTTTATGCGTAGTTCTGGATCTGAAGGATTATTACCTTTTGATTTTTAATAAGAAAGAACTGTTAAAAGAATTAGAAAATGAAAACAAATTTAAAAATATCAGGAAATGGTTAACTTACATAACAATAATGAAAATCCAATAGAAACTAACGAACAAAATGTTTATAAACCATTAAGGGATTATGCAAACCCTACAGCTGATGAACTTCATATTAGTATTCAAATGTCTGCTATAGATGCTAATTCTTTTGTGCTTAAACCTTCTATTGTTCAAATGCTTCAAAATAATCAATTTGAAGGAACACCAAATGAGGATCCAAACTTACACCGTGCTAGTTTCTTAGAACTTTGTGCTACCTTTAGATATAATAATGTTTCTGATGATGCTATTAAGCTTAGAATCTTTCCTTTTTCCTTAGAAGATAAAGCGAAGATGTGGCTGAACTCATTAGCAACTGGTTCTATTAAAACTTGGGCAGATATGACACAAAAATTCCTTGCTAAATATTATCCTCCTTCTAAAACTACTAAATTAAGAAGTGATATTACTTCATTTATGTAATTTTATGGAGTTACAATTTATGAAGCATGGGAAAGAATTAAAGAAATATTAAGAAAATGTCCTCATCAAGCTTTACCAGATTGTTTAATTATTCAAACATTTTATAACAGACTTATTGGATCACTTAGATCTATTATAGATGCTATTGCTGGAGGTTCTTTAATGGCTAAGACATTTAATGAAGCTTATACCTTAATTGAAGAAATGGCTAACAATAATTTTCAATGGCCTTCTGAAAGGGTTAATCCTAAAAGAGTGGCAAGTATTCAAGATAATGAAGTCTTTTCTATTTTAGCTTCAGAAGTGGCTGCGATATCTAAGAAATTGGGTAATTTTGTTATTAACGTATCACATGTAAGTAATGATATATCTGCAAATATTAATGATTTTCAAACAATAGAAACATTGCAAGCTATTGCAAGTAAAACTAATAACCCTTATTCGAATTATTATAATCCAGGTTGGAAAAATCACCCTAATTTTAATTGGAATAATGGACATCAACAATGGGGTAATAATAAAGTTAATCCGACTGGGAATTGGAACAATTAAGGAAATTCAAACTTTCGACCAACTTATCCTCCTGGTTTTAACAATCAACAGAAAAAATTATCTTTAGAAGAATTGATCTTGCAACTAAGAAAACAGTTTCAAAGTTAAAACACTGTTATTTGAAATATTGAGAATCCGATGGGACAAATTGCTAATTTAATTAATTACAGACCTCAAGGAACACATCCGAGGAACATTGAAATTAAGCCAAAAGAAATTGGAAAAGACCATGAACAATCAAAAGCTGTACAAATTAGAATTGGAAAGGAATTAAAAGACAAAATTCAGAATGAAATTGAAAAAGAGAGAGAGGTTAAAGAGATTGAAAAACCTAAAGAAACTCTTTCTCCAAGTAAAGATAAGACTGTAATTCCTATTGAAGTGGAAGTTAAAAGACCACCACCACCTTTTCCTCAAAGACTAAAACAACAGAAGCTTGACCATCAATTTTCTAAGTTCTTTGAGATCTTTAAGAAACTTACCATCAACATTCCTTTTGCTGAAGCTTTGGAACAAATGTCGAGTTATGCAAAATTTACGAAAGATATTTTAAGCAAGAAACATAAATTTGAAGCTTATGAAACTATTTCATTAAGTGAAGAATGTAGTGCAATAATTTAAAAGAAACTACCTTAGATGCTTAAAGATCCTAGAAGTTTCACTATACCTTGTGCTATTGGAGAAAAATTTTGTGGAGAAGCCTTATGTGCTTTAGGAGCAAGTTTTAATCTCATTCCATTTTCTATCTTTCGAAGGTTAGATTTAGGAGAGATTTCTCCCACCACTGTAACCCTTCAGTTAGCTGATCGATCTATTACTTATCCTAAAGGAGTTATAGAGGATTTTTTTGTTAAAGTGGATAAATTTATCTTCCCTATGGATTTCATTGTACTGGATATGGAAGAAGATAAAGAAATACCTAATATTTTAGGGAGACCTTTTCTAGCTACCGGATGAGCTATGATTGATGTGCACAAAGAAGAATTAACAATGAGAGTTAATGATCAAGAGATAACATTTAATGTTTTGAAATCAATGAGGTATCCTAACAAAGAAAAATTCTATCAGATGAATATTATTGATTTCAAGAAAAATGTAAAGTCATTTCTGAAGAAAAAAATGATGAATCTATGTTATATAATGAGTCATTAACTAAAGAAATTCAAGAAGAGAATGAAGAAAATTTATCTGAAGAAACTCATTATATTCATGATAATTGGGAAATTTTATACACAACTAAAAATGATATACTTTTACCCTCAGTTGAAAAAGCCCCTGAACTAGAATTAAAAATGTTACCTGCACATTTAAAGTATGCATTTTGTAGAAATTCATTAACTTTACCTGTGATTATATCTTCAGAACTAAGTAAATATCAAGAAGAAAAATTAATAGGAGTTCTAAAGAACTATAAAAAAGCTTTTGGTTAGACTATTGCAGATATAAAAGGAATAAGCCCTTCAATCTGTATGCATAGGATTTTAATGGAAGAAAATTGTAAACCTACTATTGAATCTCAAAGAAGGTTGAATCCAATTGTGAAAGAGGTTGTTAAAAAAGAGATTTTAAAATGGTTAGATGTTGGAATTATTTATCCTATTTTGGATAGTCAATGGGTATGTCCTATTCACTGTGTTCCGACGAAAGGAGTAACTATCTTTATTAATGATAAAAATGAATTAATCCCTACAAGATAAGTTACTGGTTGGGGAATTTGCATTGATTATCAAAAATTAAACAATGCCACTGAAAAAAGATCATTTTCCTTTACCTTTCTTGGATCAGATGCTGGATAAATTAGCTGGACAGTCATATTTCAGTTTTTTGGATGGATATTCTGGCTATCATCACTTACCCGTTGCTCCTGAGGACCAAGAGAAAACAATATTTGCAAGTCCTTATGGAACATTTGACTTTAGAAGAATGCCTTTCGGTTTATGTAATGCACCTGCAACGTTTCAGAGATATATGATGTCAATAGTATGTGATCTAATTGATAAAGGAATTGAAGTATTTATGGACAATTTTTCAGTATTTGGAACTTCTTTTGAGTCTTGCTTGGAAAATATAACAAAAATTCTGAAAAGATGTGAAGAAATAAATTTGGTTCTAAAATGGGAAAAATGTCAGTTTATGGTCACAGAAGGAATTGTACTTGGACATAAAATTTCAAAAAAAGGGATGGAAGTTGATCAGAGAAAAGTGAAAATTATTGTTGAACTTGAACCACCTACTACTGTTACTGATGTGAGAAGTTCTATGGGTCATGCTGGATTTTTATAGAAGATATGTAAATGATTTTTCTAAGATTGCTAAACCTCTTTATCATTTATTAGAAAAAGATGCTAAGTTTAAATTTAGTGGAGATTGTCTGAATGCTTTAAATATTCTAAAAGAAAAATTAATCACTACACATGTCATTGTTGCACCTAATTGGAGTAAACCTTTTAAATTAATGTGTGATGCAAGTGATTATCTTATTGGAGCTGTATTTGGAAAAAAATATGAAAAAATATTCAAAGTTATATATTATACAAGCAAAACTCTTAATGAAACTCAAATAAATTACACTTCTACTAAGAAAGAGCTCTTAGCAATAGTATATGAATTGATAAATTTAGACCTCATCTTCTTGGGACCAAATGTATCATACATTCTGATCATTCTACTATTAAGTATTTAATGTCTAAAAAGGATGCTTAACCTCGATTGATAAGATGGATTTTACTTTTACAAGAATTTAATTTTCAAATAGTGGATATAAAAGGAGCCGACAACCAAATTGCTGACCATTTATCAAGAATTAAAAATAATAGTGAGAAAATTACTGAAGAAAACATAAATGAGAGATTCCCTAATGAACGGTTATATGTTATTCAAAGATTACAAACGTTGTGGTATGCAGACATAGTTATCTATTTGGTTAGCAATATTTTACCGTATGGATTGAGAAGCAAATATATTAAGAAATTCAAGAATGATTCTAAATCATATATTTGAGAAGATCCTCATTATTTAAAATAGACAGAGATTCTATGATTTTAAGATGTGTACCTTATGAAGAAACTTTTACAATTACTAAAAAATGTCGCGATTCTAAATTTGGAGGACACTTTGGAGTAGATAAAACTACATTTAAAATTTTTAATTTTGGATTTTATTCGACTACATTATTCAAAGATGTTGGATATTATGTGAAAACTTGTGATTGATGTCAAAGAATGAGGAATATATCCAGAAAAGATGAAATGCCTCTAAGCTATATATTAGAAATTGATATTTTTGATGTATGGGGTTTAGAATTTATGGGACCTTTTATACCATCATCTGGAAAGATTTATATTTTATTAGCAGTTGATTATGTTTCAAAGTGGGTTGAAGCTGTAGCTTTACCTAACTGTGATTCCAAAAGTATTTCAAAATTTTTAAAGAAAATGATTTTTTCAAGATTTGGAATGCCGAGGGTAATTATCACAGATGGGGGAAGTCATTTCAAGAATATAAGAATTTAATCATTATTATAAAAATTTAGAATTAAACATAGAATTGCAACTGCATATCACCCACAAACAAGTGGAATGGCTGAAGTATCAAACAAAGAAATTAAAAGAATATTAGAGAAGACTATTAAACCTAAAAGAACAGACTAGTTGATAGACTTGATTCTGCATTATGGGCTTATAGAAGAGCTTATAAGACACATATTAGAATGTCATCTTATCGGTTAGTTTATGGTAAACATTTTCACTTACTTGTTGAACTGGAACTTAAAGGTTACTGGGCGATAAAGGAGTTCAATTATGATTTGAATGCTGCAGGAGAGAAACGACTATTACAACTTAATGAAATGGAAGAGATAAGAAATAAGTCCTATGAAAATGCAAAGATTTATTAGGAAAGAATGATGAAATTGCATGAAAAAAATATTTCAAGAAAAATAGTTGAGCCTGTACAAGAAGTAATATTATTTAATACTCGTTTAAGACTTTTTCCTGGAAAATTAAGATCTAATGGATGTGACCATTTATAATTGAGAAAGTATACCCTTAAGGAGCTGTAGATATTAAAGATCCCAAAACTGTAAAAATATTTCAAGTTAACAGATTATTACTGAAGCCTTAAATGGGAGAAATGAAATTGATTTACAAGGATGCTTACGAGCTGAGTCTACCCGATTAAAATAACTGATTAGCATGAGCTGACGATGTTAAACCAAGCGTTTTATGGGAGGCAACCCATATACTATCTTTGTGATTGTTTGTGAATTGAATTTATCTTAATTGATGTGTGTGTGTGTGTTGATCACACTATTTTAATGAACCTATTTTAAGACCGAAACTTTGTAAATTTGACGATAGGTGAAACGGAGTCGAACGTGGTTCCGGCTCCTACGCTCCCAAACTTGGGGTCTAAGCACCAATATAACCCATATATTGATTTCGGCGCCTAAGCGCCCCAGTTACTGTTCGTGAAAAAACTAAAAATCGTCAGTTTTTCATATGAATTCTTCTTATAAACCACCCTATCTTTGTCCCCAATCCCTAAGCAACCCTAATTTCATCCAGCACAACTCATTTTGGAGGAGAAAAGAGTGTTTGGAAGCAATGGAGAGAGGAGATCATCGCAATGCGATAAGAGATAAGTCTTCTAAAGATCCTCAACCTTATTTCAATGGATTTATTGTTGTATGTTTGGAGAAATTATTCAGTTGTCTAGATAAGATTGAGGTGGAATTGCTATGTGTTGGAAATCGTCTTCATGAAATGTATCACCAAATCGAGCACTTGGAATGGCAAACGAAGCATTAATTCGGTCATGTGGCGGCCATTCAAGATTCTCAAGTAGTAATGTATGCAAAGAACAAATGGATTGATGAGAAGACGGCTTTGGAATTTCCAAGGGCGTTAGTTTTCTATCCATGCGGGCCTAACAAACTTCATTGCGAAAGGGATGGAAATTCAAAGTTTGGAGAGGAATAGATCATTGGTGTGTTCTAGGTGTGATTGAGTCATGTTTTAGTAAGTTGAATATTTAGTTTAAGTGTTTGCTTTCATTGTTCAAAGTGTGTTGTTTGATTGTGAATTTGCTTTAAAATAGTGTTGTTTGTGTTGTTTATAGAATGTTGAACCTTGTTATAGTACTTTTTCTAGAATTTCTTGAGCTTGGAATGGAAAAATGTGAAATGGAATTGAAGAGTTTGATTATATCTTGAGTTTGAATGTTGGATCTATGTTATAATTTAAATTATTTGTGGAAATATTTGGATGTTAGAAATTGGAGTAATACTCTCATGTGAGTAATTAGAAGTCGAATTTGTTAGAAAATACAATTTTTAAATTGAATTTTTGGAAAGGCGAGACGGGCACCGAGGCTCAGTTCGACCTGAACCCGAAAATCGGGCTTCTAAACTCACTGACGCCATTAATGACGCCTAAGCTCCTTCTTCCTCCATATTTCACAAAAACCAACCTTAGGGATCCTTTTTTAGGCCTAATGTTCGAGTTTGTGAGCTTGGATTCAATTAATTTCTTCATCTCGAGGTCAGATCTACCTTCTAATCCATTTATTTTTTTTTTTCACAATGGATTTTTCAACTTTTGAGCAAAACCAAAAATTTTTTATTTTTGGAGTTTAATCCATGGATTTGAAGCTTTATTTAAGTTTTTAAATGCTTAAATAAGCTTATTCTTATGATTCTTTAATTTATTTTGCATTTTGTTTCTCTTGCGTTTAGATGGCTCCAAAATCTAAGCGAGAGAAAGAACGAGAAAATTTTGATCGTAGCAAGTTTGCCACTGCCGCAACACATTTTCTTTGCAACGATTTTACTATGAAAAGAAAATTTATCTCGGAGAGGAGTTTTTACAATCCTGGTGGACGGATTGAATATTCGATCGTTACACTGAACTGGCAACGATTTTGCTACTCTATTGTTGTTGTTGTTATCCCTGTCGTTAGGGAGTTTTATGCAAATTTTATGGATGTCGAAGACTACGAGATCTTCATTAGAGGAGTTGGAGTAGGATTTACTCCTAAGATAATCAACATTTTATACAGCCTACCACCGAATATAGAGTGCTACTGTTCTGGATTATCTCTATGTGAGGGTTATATGGAGATGATTATTGCATATTTTACAGATGGTACTGGAGCTTGGAAGATCCAGAATGAAAAATGGGTAAATATTTCATCTTTTAAGCTAAATGGTGTTACTAAGGCCTGACATTACTTTATTTCTGCTCGGCTCCTTCCATCCAACCATTTGAGTGAGGTTATAAAGGACAGAGCTATCCTCAACTACTGCATACAAGAAAAGGAAGCCAATTGATGTTGGGAGTATTATTTATGATTCTGTAGAGGCCACTACTCGTTCTAGCACTTCTGTGGGATTGGGATTCCTATCTCTGATTTATTCTCTGTGCAAAAGCGCTGGTGTTATTGCTGATCTTTCAGAGGAGAAGCTCAAGTCTACCAAGCCCATTGGACGAGAAAGTGTTAGTAATTTTGATCGACTTCGAGGTAAGAGTTCTACCGCATCCTCTAGTTCATTACCTACTTCAGGTAGACCTTTGTCGACCTCATTTTTGACGAGGTCTTCTCTTCCTTCTTTAGTGTTTAGGATCTAGCCTTAGGCTTTTCCTTTGACTATCTTAGAGGACTAGAATTGGAACCCATCGCTTAGAAATTTAAACCACTTCTTGACTCCCTGCAAACCCCACAA
Source organism: Papilionanthe hookeriana x Papilionanthe teres (assembly GCA_022702705.1). Lineage (NCBI taxonomy): Eukaryota > Viridiplantae > Streptophyta > Magnoliopsida > Asparagales > Orchidaceae > Papilionanthe > Papilionanthe hookeriana x Papilionanthe teres. The sequence continues at coordinate 89,552,956 of CM040430.1, read as the reverse complement.
GCTTGATTGTAGACCCCTAATCACCTAGAGGGTTGAAATCAAATGTGAAGGTTTAAAGGATGAGTTCCCTATAGGACTCTTTGGCCTTAGGACTACCCTGGGTGGCCTGGTCTAGTGAGGGTTGACTTACACACTCACTAAACTCATACTCTACACTCTCTCACACACACAATCCAAATCCTAAAACTACAACCATACCCAACTTGACTCCTTGACTCATGTAGGTTATTCATATGGATGAACCTTAACCCCTAAGCCCCTGGTTAAGAGGATTAGGAACAACATAGTGAATGCCTCCAATGAGTCCTCTCATGGCTTATATAGGCTTAATATGACTTCATGGCTCAACCAAAGTGATTTCATTTCACTCATATTTTATCAATCTTCATTCTTCCAAAATTTCAATTTTTGACCTCGGGGACCCTACACCCATCAAACCTACCAAAAGCCCTTGAAATTGCCCAAATCCTCCAAAATCTCCAAATCACCAAAAAGTCCTCAAAATCAATCCTCAACATTTCCGTCCACTCAAATTGATCATCCATAGCCAAAATACCAAAATTTCTAAAAATACCCCCTATACCCTGCAAATTACCAAAATGCCCCTCTTGACCCAAAAATCCAAAAATTCAAAAAATTCCCAGAAAATTTCAAAAAATCCCAAATATTCCCAATTTCATTTTGTCTAACTACACCATGGGCCAATTTTGTCAATTTACACCACTTTTACCAAAACCCCCAATTTAGCCCATTTTAAACCCAAATGCACCCAATCTCAAACCAAATCACCCCAATTGGTCTTAACTTTGGTCCAATTCAATTCTAAACTTCAATTCAATATCCCCAGTATCAATCTAGACCAAATTCAATCCTAATTTGATTGGCATTTGAATCCAATTTCATTTTAAATGCTTGAGGCCCAATTTTGACCCATGACCTAAAGCTAGCTCAAACCAACCCAATTCAATCCCAATTTGACCCAAATCTTTTCTAAAGCCTTCCTAGCATCCCCACAAACAAAACAATAACAAGATTTGTCCAAAATTTGGACCCAAACCTTACTCAATTTCAGCCCAAACCCAAAATTCCTTAAATGGGCCTACACCCAAACCTAACCCAAATGGGCCCAAATCCCAAAATCAAAACCCAACCAAAGTTGAAACCTATTTGTAACACCCCCATAAACATTTCCCAACATTAATTTAACATTAATTTTAATATTAGCCCAACTTTAGCCCAAGATGGCTCATTTTGACCCATTTGGACTCTATTACTAAAGAGAACCAATTTAGACCCAATCCAATTCCAACTCACCTCAAACTTGCTTCAAATCACCCATGACACATCCCTAAAACAAACCCAACAATTACTTGGCCCAAAATTTTACAAAAAAATCCCATTCATAAATTTATTTTTTTAGCCTAAAGCCCACCTTTTTAAACCTTCCTAAAAGCCCATTCCTAAATAATTTCAAAAGTCCAAACCCATCCTAAGGCCCACATTACAGTCTCATCACATCCTCACTCAATTAATATCATCCCTAAGTCCTAAGTTAGCCATCAAATTTTTCTAAACTAAGCCATATGCCAAATCCTATCAAATCACCCCTAAATTACCAAAACTCCTTAAAAGCCATTTTCATGAAACAAAGCCAACTTTTCCAAAGCCAAATGGAGCCAAATATGAGCCATTTACAAGCCATATGAAGCCATGGGGGGTTTGACATGTGAGCATACCCAAAGTAGAAAAAGGTGGGCCCCCTTTCTTAATCCTTCATTAAGCATTTTTAACCCCTTCCATGATACACAATAAAACATGTTTAACCACATCACCTTGGATGGGGACTTCACCACCCCTTCCTAGCTGACCCAACTATTTTTTTCAGCCCAAAACCAGGTCATGGGGAGGTGAACTTAACCCAAAGCCATGGCTTGGACCAAATCAAGCCAAAATGGCCTCTCCCCCATGCCATTTTAATCCAAGCACTTTACACATGGCATTGGTCAATTTCTTGCATAAACCTCCAGCTCTGATCCTCCTGACCAGAATGGTGACCCATGCCTGCCGGCCAGCCACCTGGATCACTAGAAAACACCACACCCGAGAGCTCCCATGTGAGCCAACATTGAAATTCTCCCTTGTTGAGTTGCCCCATGCCCAATGGCTACCATGGCTGTTCTTCTCCTCACCAGAGCAGTTGATTCCAACCCCTAACTCCCTCTGGGAGAGCCTCCAGCCAGCACTATTTAAACCCCACCTCTCTATGCCATGGGAGAGGTGCTGAAACAAACTTACTGAAACTCTGCCAAAATTGTCCCAGACCACTCTCCACACTTAGAACAATTGATCTCCAGTGTCCATTTTCCCTAATCCCCATTAACAGAGCTCGATTTCGGAGTCCAAATTCCACCCAAAAACAGGACACTTCACTACAGTGAGCCAATCTCCAAATTGATTGGTCCTACACCTTCACCAGACCAAGAGGAGAAGTTCCCCAGTGAAAGCCCCCTCTCCAGGCCACCTAGTTGCTCTAGCCTCCAAGCTTTGTGATCGGCTGTAGTCACTTTTGTAACTAGCCAATTCAACAGGCCAAGGAACTTTATCTGGAGCTTGCTTAGACCTAATCGAACGTGAAACAACTCTCAGATCGAAGCTTCACTTCTCTGAGCAAAGTTATGAACTCTCTCTTCCTCCTGAGCTCATGGAGATTCTCCATTTGATATGAATCGATTTCAATGCATGTTTACCATATGGATGTGTTCGTCTGTTCAAGACTAATCCATAGAGCATAAGAACACAAAAATCCGTTGAGAATCGAGTGAGTTCTTAGGGTTTTAGTGTAGACGATGACCAGGAGCCGTCGGATCAAGCGTGTATCGAGTGGACGGTCGGGATCGAGCCGGACAACGCCATGGTACATGAACCGCGGGCCCCTGGAGTGCTGAGTCGGATGGCGGCGCCGAACCAGAAAGCACCGCAAAGATGTTCGGAGATGCTAAGAATGACGCGGCGCCGATTCGGATAAATAGAAAAATAGGATTTTATCGATTTATTTAATTACCAGAACTTAGAAAATTCATAACTTTGTGTAGAAAAATCCTAAAAATAAAATAAAAATACCACTTTCTCAGTGAACAGAGGAGAATAATGTGGAAAAGAAATCAATTAATTTCATTTAGTATTTTATTTTTAATGATTTAATTACTGTCTGCACTATTTCAATTCTCCATGCACATAGACAATTCACCATGGCATGAGACTATCCCTATGGTAAGTTATTAATTTTTCAATTGCATGTTACTGTTTTGAGTATTTTAATTTTAATAATTAGCATGTTGAGAAATAAATTCTAGGAAAATTTGGTGATGTTTCTTATGGCCAAAGGAACCCAGGAAAAATAAGTTTTGAGTTAATTAACTTGGAATAACCCTAATTGGTCTAAATACCAAAAATTGAACTTTAATTAATTAGGATTAACTATACACCAAATTGACTTGAAAATAATTCTCCACTGTCCTTTAGGGTTAGGAGAGTCTCACATAAAAATTTGAAACTAATTGGACTTGATTTGATCCGCCAAATGTGTTGATTAAGCCTCATAAGTAAAATTAAACTTTGAAAATTCATAACTCACAAAATACTTTTCAAAAATTCACAAAAATGGTTTTGGAGCTTCTCTGATATCAAAGGAACTTAGGAAAATTAAAATTGTAATTTTCTAAAAAAAATTGATTTTTATCATTGTTTTAATATTTTTAATAATTAAAAAATAATAAAACTCATAAAAATATTAAAAATCACCAAAATGTCACATTTTGATTTCTAATTACTTAGGAACAAACCAAATATTTTTCTTAAGTCCCTAGGATAAGATATTGAATTTTAAAGGCTTAATGTAATTTTTAATATTAAAAAATGTATTTTCCAACCTTTTCATTAAAATAATTCTAATAAATCAAAGAAAAAATCAAAAAAATATAAAATTTGTTTCTCTGGACTCCTTGAGGTCAGAGAGATTTAACAAAAATATAAAATCCTTTTTTTAAAATTTAATTTTATTTTCAAATTAATTAATACTCCAAAACTCAAAATAATTCTAATAAATAAAATATAATTCAAAAAATCACCAAAATTGGTCCAAATGGTCCTCTGGTCATTAGGAACATCCCATAATTTTCTCAAGGATAGAAGCATTTCCTTGGTCATGTTGTTGAATTTTCCTTGAAAACCCCTATTTTCCATCAAAAATAATTACATAAATAAATTAAATACCGAAAAATCACATTTTCTCCTCTAACGTCTTAATTGACATGTGAGTGAGGTTACGTAAAAAATTTCAAGTTCATTTGAGCTTAATTTAGTGAGTTATAAAATTATTGAGCTTGAAGGGCAAAAATGGTAATTAAAAAATTTCAACCTTTAATTAAAATTTTAGGATTAATCAAAAGGGGAGGGTAAAATATTTGATTTTAAACTAATTTTTGGATGATTGAAACTTAAATGATTAAGGGTAGAAATCTACTAATCATTTCAAATGTAATTAAAGTAAGACTTTAAATGACTAATTAATTGAAATTTTGGAAGAATAATAGAAATTGGACTTATTAAAGTAGGGATATTATTTAAGAGGATATTTATTCTTTAATTTAAAAATCCCTAAATAAATCACTTCAATAATACTTAATTCTTAATTAAAAAAAATAATTAAAATAATAATCCAAATTTAAATTAAACTAAAATTAAATTAAATTAAAATTAAATTAAATTAAATTAAAATTAAATCAGATCAAGTTAAATTAAATTAAATTAAAATTAAATTAAATTAAATTAAATTAAAGTAAAGTAAAATTAAATTATATTAAATTAAATTAAATCAAAATCATTTACCAACAAACATAAATTAAATCATTAAGAATTAAATCTAAAATAATTTGAATACTATTCCAAACTTAACCTGATTTTTTATAATGAAGTCAAAATTAAAATTAAATCATTAAGTTTAAATCATGAAAATACTTAATAATTTGATTTGCCCTTTTAAAGCTTTTATTGTTATAACTCTTAAATGTGGTATCAAGTGAAGTGTTAGTTCACTTATAGAATATTCAAATGTCCTAGTTCGTTGTGCAAGAGAACAAAACTTAAGCCCCTGGATGATTAATTCACTTGTATAATTAAATTCTTTTGGACTTAAAGCAATCCCAGAAACATTGAAAAGATGTTTCTGACTCATCCTAAGCACTTCCTCAATATGATAGGGTGTTTATAAGAACAATTGAATTTAATTGTTTCTTTAATGAAGAAAATCGTCCTTAAACCAAAACACAAGAACTTATACGTCATAAAAGATGACTAGCTATAGGATTAGGACTTTGGTAGACAACCAAAACCTCTCCTTTAGCTTTACCTAGATACTTGTTAAAATATTTAAATGCCTTAACATGTGTTTTAAGTGCAGCTTGGGATGACGGGAAGACCCTCCAGGTACGCTTTTATTTTATTGCAATTTACTTTATTGCAATTTACTTACATGCACTGTATTTTACTTTTCTTGCATGATAAACAACTGTTGCATGAAAACCAAAACCTTTAGGGTAGTCCCGGAACTGAAACCAAAACTAAATTAAAAATCACTGCAAGATAAAATTCACCACCACAACATTTCAAAATATAAAACAACTCAAAATTTAATCACAAACAGAACAACAAAACTAAAATTGCAACTAAATTAAAACGTCTCGTTGAATGATCGGGAATACCTCGGATGATGTAACCCACGTGTTGCTAATGGGATTTCCCGCGGTCTAAATGAAAGTGTGGAACTCATTCAGTTGAGTTTAGCAAATTCATCTGGACTAAGTGAATTCAATGAAAAATAACGGTGCCAGGATGACGGAACCGTGGGATCTTAATCGGTTCTGTTTAAACAACTTTAAGATTTGTTCTAATTAAAACATAAAAAAAACACTTGGATTTTAAAATTTTCTCTAAAGCAAAACACTTCTCTCATCCTTTGATTTATGAATTCTAAAACTAAACCTCTACAACAACAAGGAGCTTGGAGCATGGTGGGTAGCTCGGCCATCATCATCAGCAAAACTCGGATCTACTTCAGCAAAACTTTCTTAGAATTAAATAACCAAGTCATAGGACTTCGAGGAAGTTTGCCTAGTGCAACATAAATCCTCAACTCTTTGTTAGGCATTTGCATGATCATGTCATGTAAATTAAGCCCTAACCGGTCTTAGGACTCCGAGGTAGTCGTTTAGTACGACATAAACCCTCATATCTTCGAGGTTTTTTGTATGATTTTATCATACAAATATAAGTCCAAATTAATTAAAATTGGTAAGATTGAAATATCAAGTAATATTAGGATTTTCTTAAACTCGAAGCCAAATAATAGAATAGTTTGGGAAGTTGCCAAGATTCTTCTTGGATCCTCAGCTTCTCCTACTTCTCTTCCTTTTGGACTCCTGAAAATAAATCTTCCAAATTTGAGCTAATCCCTTTTGAAATTTCAAAAATCCAATCATTTGAAAACTGTAAACTTTAAAATTCTTGAGAGAAAAACCACTGATCATTATCGAGAGTTTTCTTAAGTGTTTTTCGTCACTTAGGATGTAATTAACTATAGGGGCTTGCCCTTATAGGAAACTTTAAGAACCCAGGTAATATAAACCCTGCTTAATTTCTTTAAATTAAGTAGGGGAACTTGTCGGCTTATAAAATTAGTTCGTAGACCAAACATATGTCACAAATCTTCTAGTTTATATAACCGAGCCCCATCATCAAGCAGTGTGTCTATTCTCCGGAATAAATATACAGTTTGTGGTGCGGTGCTCGTTTATCTAAACTATTCGGGATGTGATATCAGTTTGATTTCATATCTTAAAATTTTCAAATTTAAAATTATTTTCAAAATCAAATACTACTTTTCAAATTATTTATTTAAATTAAATTAAAAATTCGCCGACAATTTCTGTAGGCTACCTCTTTTCAAAAATACAATACTCAACCTAAAAATATGCCGACAATTTCTGGCGACTCCGCTGGGGAGTAGTTCCTCTCTCCATTTTGATCAGATGGTTTTTCTTTCATAAATCGGTAGTGAGTCCATGCCCCTAGTGGACCAAACTACTATTCTTTCTGTTGACATACACCGTTCATTTCTGTCTTGAACAGGTATAGCCAACTCCTCTCAGGTTTAGGAATCACTGTTAAGACATCCCTAAACAGAGAGGTTTCGATATCCTTTTACCTCTTTTCTGAGGTGGGATGGACCCCCAATAGGTGTTAGCTTAGGAGCGGTCCTTCGGGTTGAGAAGTCTTGCATAAGACTTTCTCTTCCTTCTCAATTCTAAATCAGGCCCTTTACCTTTTCTATAACTTTTTTCCTTTAACCGTTTTGTTTCTAACAAACGAACTACCTAATAAACAACCTCTTCTATAAATCACAAATGCACTAACATGAACGAAAATGTGTTTGGACTCTTTCTTTTTCGTCCTAAACTTTACGATGAAAGGATGTATAATTCGAGACTGACATTCAGAATCTGCCCTGCAGAAAATGGATGCCCCAAAGTTAATCTTCTCCTTCACCAATGGACTGGACTTCGCTGTTTACATGGATGAACTGCCTGACAATGGGATCATCCATTTTGGGCAAGGATTTGTCAACACAGATGTCAAGATCGCTGACGTCACTCTCTTCACATTAGTGGACAAAATGTCAGAAACTGAAGAGCCCGTGATTGAATTCAACCCGAAGTCGGCTCAAGAGTTCCCTCCCCGCAAAGGGTTCCAACTCGAGAGGAATACTACTGTTCGTAGGAGGACTGTTGTCTCTACCCCCACCGGTCTAGTTGTCTCTGCACCTACCCCAGGTCCCGCTGAACCAAAGGGGAAGGAAGTCCAAGTTTGTAATAAGCCTGTTACCGTGGAGGGTACAGATCTCCCTACGAGACCTTCTGTTTTCGAAATTGGGTCCAGCTCAAGGGTTCCACCCCTAACACGGACTCAGAGGAGAAACAAAAGTAGAAAGATTTCCGTAAAGGCCGTAGCCGTCGAAGTCGCTTTCTTAGAAGAGATCCCTGAGTACACACCATTGTCTGAGTACATACCATTGCCTGAGTATACACCGCTTTTGGAAGGAAGTAGATTCCATCCCCTCTCTGCCGCAGCTGACGAGGAAAATGTTTACAAGATACATTACCTCGACCCGCATACTATAGCAACAGCCAAAAGAAAAGGGCTAGGATTACACCATTTGCACGACTGCAGTCTGTGATAGAGAAGTTAGCAAAGAAAGAGAAATGTCCTGTATCAGAGATTTTAAGAAGGATAGGGCGGGTGCCAGCCAAATCTCGTCTTGGGCCGCGAGTAGAACCCGTTAGCGCCACAAAAAAGCCGAATAAGAAGATGAAAGCTAGTCCACCTGTTGTTGTTTCAGGTTTACAGATTATGGAGGATACCACTTTCCAGCATTCAGCAGACAGACCATCCAGTCCTAGGCCTTCTACTGCTAGAAGGATGGTATGGCGTCCTACTACTGGCCAGTTAAGACCGAAACAACGACCTGAAAAGGAAAGTCTCTTCAGGAGAATCGAGTCCGAAGAGAGGGCCACTGCGATGAAGGGGACTCTCGAGAAGGAAATCCAACAGCCTTCGCATGATAACTGTGAAACCGTACGAAAAAGACCATTGGAGGATGCTATGGAAAAGCTAAGAACTGACATTCAACGATTAGCAAGAGAAAGAGAAGAAAAGTTTGGAGATGAAGTCGATTCGTCGGAATTCATGGATGAGGAAGCTTGCAAGAGGAAGCGAAACAACTAAGTTTCGTCGGCAAGACAGACAAACAGAAGCCTGCGAAGACATTTGAAAAGAAATCCAGGATCATCGCGGTAGTCAATAAGGGCAAGCAGCCAATGCAAATATAGCCGAAGCAGCCATAGCCCAGCTATCAGCAACCTCAGCAGAACTACCAACAACCTCGACCCGGTTATCAGCCAACTCAACAACATGAGCAACCGCCTCGCCTGCAGCGCACATTAAAGGAGCTTATAAATAGAGAGTATCCATTCAAGAATGAGGTAGTGCCAAAGATGTTCCGCAGTTTGATGAAGACTCTGGATTTTCAACTGCCAGAACCTACGAAAACAGAAGAAGTCAATAAGAAAGATCATCCCATCTATTGCCCTTACCACTGGATGCTTGGGCACAAGATAGAGGATTGCATTACCTTCAAGACTTGGCTCTACAACAATCTCCAAAAAGGGAACATAACGATTCTGAAGGAATAGATGAAGTAACCCCAGAAAGGCAGTTCCGTCAATGTTATTTCAACGGATCCTATTGTTCCTATAGATCCCTACACGACAAATGATGGATGGAGTACCGCTTGGACGAAGTCATCAAAGAAAATTTTGGATTGTATCCAAACCACTTCGGTACGTGCCTCGATTCAAAGTTTGAAACCTGTCAAGCCGGCGCTATCGCTTGCGATTGAAGAGCCACCCCAGGAAGAAAAGATCATAGAAAAGAAGGAGATCGTAGAAGAAGAATAGACCAAGGCTCTTAAGGCTAGACTAGGGGCTGCTTATCCTAGGATGGTTGTTTCCGATTCAGGGGAGAAATTTCTCAAACCTCTGACTCTGTATGATTATTTGCTCGCTCCGGCGGGATCTTATAATGATAAGTGTTATGGCATTGGCTATGTTTTGACTGTTTCTAACGATTACGCAACTAACGACAACCAACCTAATCTGGATCTCGATTCCGATACAAATAACAATTCTTAAATCATACACAACCTCGACAATCACGATGACAAAGAAGACATTCACCAAGAAGGCTACGAAAGTTCAACAAGCAATGAATCTGTTTGTAAATTTCTAGGGGCTCCAATCACAATAGAGTTAGAGCTTTCAGATTCCGAAGCGACTCTAGAAGAACTTGTCATGCCGATTCAAAATGAGACACCAGTAAACTCAGTACCAGATTCAGAAGAAATCACAGAAGTTAACTTAAGGAGCGGAAGCGTTCTACCTCCAATAATGAGTCCAAAAGATAAAGGAAAGCAGGTGGTTGTTCAGGAAGAATCAACCCCAGCAGAAGAATTTCCCATTCGGGAAGAAACTGGAACACATGGTAACAAAGTGGACTATAACATGCTAGCCAGTCTTAGGAAACTACCAGCCAAACTAAGCATCTATGACATTCTCATCTTATCAAAAGAGATGAGGGAAGCTCTGATCAAGGCCTTACTTGATCCAGAGATTTGTTTAGATCAGATGGCCGGAGATTCCTTAGAAGAGGTTTGCTCGTTAAAGGAACAGCGAGGTGTTACCTTCACTAACTGTGATCTACTACTTGGGACAGCCGATCACAACCGACCATTGTACATTTCAGTCACAATCAGAAAGTTTACGCTCTCCAGAGTATTCGTGGATCCCGGAGCGTCAATCAACATAATGAATCTTCGGACGCTAGCATACTTGGAAATTGATGCTTGCGAGCTTGAAGTGGACAAGATGTTACTAAGAAGATTTAACCAGAAAGGAGAAAGAGCACTCGGATCAATAATGCTGTTGATGAAGACCGGTGATTTAGCAAAGACAACCGTAAAATTCCATATAATTGATTCTAAAACATCGTTCAACGCGCTACTGGGCCGACCGTGGATACATGAGAACCGAATGGTACTTTCGTCTCTACATCAGTGCATAAAATACTACGATGGAGGAGAACAATGCATCAAAGGTGACTTGCAACCATTCTCCGTACATGAAATTGGAATTGATGAAGATGCAGCCTACTACGCGCCTCCAAAGAAAACAATCTTCTCCAGAAATACCATGCCCAACGAAGCAAAAAAAATTCGAGACGATGAAGAACCCAAAGTTCTAGTCCAACAGTCACTCACCTTTCCCTTACGGCGAGATGGTGAAGGTTTCTCCAGAACTCGCATCCGAGGTCGAGGCCGGGGGCGAGGTCGTGGAAGAGATGTTGGGATGATTGGACAAAAGAAACCCTTCATCAATGATGATTGAGAGAACAGCTCTGAGGGAGAAGAAGAAGTCAAGAATGAAGCAGCTACAATAAACCAGAAGAAACCACGATTCAAGATCTCCCTCGAAGATGAGAAGAATGAAGAATATAAATCAATGTACGAGAAGATTAACTACCATGTACACACTATGGCCCTGACCCCGATCCAGTCTAATATGATCGAGGGTATGGTGGTCAAGGAAGTGCATGGCGGTGGTGCTAAACCAATCAAATTTTATCGTGGTACTTCTTCTTCCAATAATGAAAAGGGTGTACAATTTGAAGATGTTACTTCTTCCGAATTAATGTAATTACCTTTTGAGTGGTACTCTCCCTGTGTTCAAAATTTAATTCAGCGTGGTGTCTTACCTCGACAATGGACAAAAGGTCAATCACAACACTTCGAAAAATTATGGAATAACGCCGGTCGGCCTCCCAATTCAAAGCATGGTCTCGGATTCGGTACAGTAGGATCAGTTGGCGATACGGAATTTTGCTTGGTTGTCACTTGTGAATCTAATGAAGACTGCTTGGAAACTACAGAAGATCTTAAGGATCTACAAATTGGAGACGCTCCACCAGAGTTCGAAGAAGAAATCAAATCTACAATAGACGAGGTAATGGAAGTTAACTTAGGTACTGGCGAAGAGCCTAGGCCAACCTTTGTTAGCTCCTTACTCAATAGAGAAGATTCCGAGGAAATGATCAATCTATTAATGGAATTCAAGGACTGTTTTGCTTAGAGTTACGATGAAATGCCAGGATTAGCTCCAGAAGTCGTAGTTCACAAGTTAGGAGTAGACCCTACTTCTGTTCTAGTCAGACAAGCTCCCAGAAGAATGCATCTGGAAATTGAGCAACAAGTAATAGCCGAAGTTAAGAAGCTAATCGATGCTAAATTTTTCCGTGAAGAACAATACCCTACTTGGTTAGCCAACGTGGTACCAGTTAGAAGAAAAATGGTCAGATCAGAATCTGCGTAGACTTCAGGGATTTAAATAAAGCATGTCCAAAAGATGAATTTCCACTACCAATCCCAGAACTGATGATCGACATTGCTTCAACACATGAAATATTCTCATTCATGGATGGATCATCAGGATACAACCAGATAAAGATGGCACCAGAAGACGAAAAGCTCACAGCTTTTAGAACGCCGATCAGAGTGTATTGCTACACAGTAATGCCATTCGGACTAAAGAATGCAGGAGCAACATACCAAAGAGCGATGACAAAGATTTTTGATGATCTCATTCAAAACCAAGTTGAGTGCTACGTGGATGATGTGGTCATCAAAAGCAAACTGAAGGAAGATCACCTGTATAATTTGAGAATTGTTTTCGAGCGACTAAGGCAATACAACCTTAAGATGAATCCCTTAAAATGTGCCTTCGGTATCACCTCAGGGAAATTCTTAGGATTTGTTGTCCGACATCACTGAATCGAAATTTATACGAAAAAGATTAAAGCTATCTTAGAGATGCCACCTCCCAAAACCTTAAAATAGCTACGATCCTTTCAAGGGAGGCTGGCATATCTTCGACGCTTTATCTCGAACTTGTCAGGAAGGTGTCAGCCCTTCTCGGCATTAGTTAAAAAGGACGCCAAATTCGTTTGGGAAGAGAAATGCCAACGGGCCTTCGAGGACATTAAGCAATATTTAATGACACCTCCTGTCTTAGCAGCCCCAGTCTTGGGTAGACCGTTGATACTTTATACCGCGGCTCTAGAAGACTCCCTTGGAGCCCTGCTAGCCCAGGTCAATGATGAGGGAAAAGAAAATGCTCTCTACTACTTAAGTCGTCGTCTGATTCCGACGGAAGTAAAGTATTCTCCAATTGAGAAGCATTGTTCGGCCCTGATCTTCGTCTCACAGAAACTCAGGCATTACATGCTTTCTCATAAGATCAACCTCATTTTGAAAGTTAACCCATTGCAATATTTGATGACCCGACCGACACTTTCTGGCAGACTTGCCAGGCGGTCGATGATATCATTGCAATTCGACATAACTTTCGTTCCTCTTCGTGTCATAAAGGGACAAGTTCTGGCTGACTTCCTTGCAGCACACCCTTTACCGGCAGATTCGCCTCTCGACGATAATTTGCCTGACGAGCAGATAATGAGCCTAGAAGACACTGATGATCTACGTTGGGAACTATACTTCGACGGAGCGTCCTCAGCACAGAAATATAAAGAATTGCAAATGATAGTGCCCGGTAAGGCAGGAATCAGACTAATCTTTATAACACCGGAGCGGGGGATGTTAAGATACTCCTACCACTGAACAGAGTCGTGCACAAACAACGAGGTAGAATACGAAGCCCTCATAACAGGACTAGAACTAACCATTCAAATGGGAATAACGGACATCAAAATCTACGGAGATTCTCAGTTGATCATCCAGCAGGTCGCTAGACAATACAGTATTTTAAAGCCAAGACTCGAGCAATACTTTCAGTATGTCATGAAATTGTTGGAACAAATTCCGAATGTAACAATCTACAAGATCCCCAGAAGAGAAAATGCTCTCGCGGATGCGCTAGCTCGCCTTGCAAAAGAATTTGCCTGCTTACAAGATGAGTCAGTTGAAGTGTCAGTTCAAGGACGACAGGTCCTATCTCAGCTTGACATGGATATGATACAGGAAACAGAAAAAGCAGAGGAATCAGTTGCAGCAGTAACAAAAAGCACAGAAGATTGGCGTCAACCGCTAATAGACTACCTGCAAACAGGTAAATTACCAAACGATAAGTCATTAGCCCATCAAATCAAGAAAAGAACTCTATCTTACGCATTAATAAACAATACATTATACAAAAGGTCTTTTGATCAGATGTGGTAAAGATCCCTGAGCGGGTCCGAGGCTCGTAAAATTGTCAAAGAAGTGTATTCAGGACTTTGTGGTGCTCATCAGTCGGGTCCGAAAATAAAAATTAAAATTAAAAGACTAGGGTACTACTGGCCCTCAATGATGACCGACTGTATGAAAGTTGCCAAGAGCTGTCACCAGTGCCAAGTGCACGGAGTGGTTCTACACCAACCTCCAAATGTGCTACATCCGACAATTGCGTCGTGGCCAATTGAGTGTTGGGGCACAGAAATAGTGGGTTCGATAGAACCGCCTTCTTCAAGAGGACATCACTTCATCCTTGCAGCTACAGACTACTTTTCTAAATGGGCAGAAGCAGTTCCACTCATAGAAGTAAAGGCACACCACGTGCTATAGTTTTTCAAAAATCAAGTTGTCTACCATTTCGGAGTACCGCGCAGAATCATTTCGAATAATGGGTCCGCATTCGGAATCACGAAAATCAACAATTTTGTCGAGAAGACATGGAATCGATTGGCGATACTCAACAATCTACTACCCAAGAGCAAACGGCTTGGCCGAGGCTTTTAATAAAACTCTCGTTCAGATTTTAAAGAAAACTTCGGACGACAACAATAGAAGTTGGCTCGAGAAGTTGTTAGAAGCCTTATGGGCCTACAGGACAACTTTCAGGACTCCTACTCAGTCTACGCCTTACACTTTAATGTACGGGTCCAAGGCAATTTTACTTTTGGAGGTTCAGCTTCCATCACTCAAGATTGCAGTTGCAAATAAAATTACTACAGAAGAAAATGCCAGATTACGACTGGACGAATTGGAAAACTTGGAAGGAAAAAGACTTGAAGCGCAACAAAATTTGGAACTGTACCAAGCTAAGATGATCCAGGCCCATGATAAACTGGTCCGCCCAAGAACTTTCAAAGTTGGTGACTTAGTTCTTGTTCTCAGAAAAACCTATTCTTGCACATCGCAAGATAGGAGGCAAATTTGAACCAACTTGGGAAGGGCCTTTTGTGATCGAGGTAGTCTACTCAGGAGGCTCCTACCAACTTATGAATTGCTAAGGAGAACGACAAATGCTTCCAATCAACGGACGATATTTAAAGAAGTATTACGCAACCGATGTTTCGAAGGATGGCCTCTAAAATATAGTCTTCTCCCTAGAAACACGGGTGAAGCAATCAGTATGTGACTGGGTCCGAACCCAAAAACATAAAAAATGGATAAAAAAATCACCAAAAACAAAATAATAATAATAATATGTGCTAAAAATGAAATATGTGAAATCATAATAAGTTTTACCCTTCCTTTCAAATCAGATCCTTTCCTGGTCTTTCCTCATCTTTTCCTACTTTCCTTTAAATTAAAATAAGTGAATAAGAATCTTCAGTGATAAATATTTTCTTAATGTTCTTGTTCTTAGTACATCCCCTGATCATTTCCTTGTCTTCTTCGCAGGGAAATGTCGAACGGGCGGTTTGTCCTAAACTTTAAAAATGGCGTGAGTCTCGCATTCGATGAAAAGAGGGTGAAGGATGGAGCAGTGATAGAAATTAATTCTGACTTCACACCAGCCAGCCTACAGTATGAAGAAAATGATTGGGTCCCAGTGGACAGTGATGAAGATGGGTGGCCCAAGCCGCCAATCCAGCAATAAGAAAAGAAAGACAAAGACCGAGGAAAGCAAGAAAATCAAGTCAGTAGTTGCCACGGCGAGAGGCGGAGCTCGTCGGCGCCGCGCCGCAGAGTCGAGGAGTAAGGAGAGCTACGCTCACTGCTACTCAAAGAAGGAATAAGAATCACCGTATTCGCAAGATGTTGACTAGACTAGCAGCAGATCAACACGAGGAAACAGCCACCTTCGCCGACACACACATTTCAAAGATACCGGTTCATCAGGAACCTAAAAAGAGATAACAAGCTCCGAGAAGAACATAAAGGATAAGGGGAACTCTGAGAAGATCAGAGGCAGAGAGATTGTCTCGATGCCGGACAGAGATACCATATCTGAAGAACCTTGTTGCGGAAGTAACCTCGGAGGATGTCCCGACAGAGACAATCCCCGAGGAGCCAAGGTATGCAGGAGAACGTGACGTGATTGAGCCATACATCCCGCAATACGTTACTAGGCCTCGTCACTTGCAGATCATGCCAGAATATGAACTAGAAAGGATGCAGAATGTTGAGAAGAAGACTTTCAAATACTTTGAAAGGATTAGAGGCAAAAGAATCAATATTTTGGAAGGCCTCGAGTTACACACAGGTGTATTCTCAGAGTACGAGCAACAACAGATTGTGGATTGCATCTTAGAACTTCAGAAAATGGGTCGAGCAGGCCGTCTGAGACAAAAGACTTGTTCGGAACCCCGGAAATGGATGCCAGGGAAAGGAATAGTTACAATACAACGCGGATGTTGCTATAATTTCGCAGAGGATAGAAAAGGAAATCCACCAGGGATACTCCGTCACGGTGAGGTGGATCCAATGCCGAGGATAATTAAAAGAATGGTGAAAAGAATGATAACATGGAGGGTACTGCGAGCAGATTGCACACCAAACAGTTGCATCATCAATATTTATCAGAAGGGCGACTGCATACCTCCACACATAGACCACCATGACTTTGTCAGGCCTTTCTGCAAAGTTTCGTTCATTAACCAATGCAATATCATGTTCGGATCTGAACTCCGGATAGCAGGCCCGGGTAAGTTTCGAGGGCCGGTGGAGATACCACTTCTGGTAGGTTCCGTCATGATATTACAAGGAAATGGAGCAGACATCGCAAAACATTGTATACCGGGAGTACCAGTGGAGCGGTTCTCTGTCACTTTTAGAAGGATGGACGACAGAAAGGAACCTTACCACTTCCAGCCAGATCCAGAATTGGAGAGTCTCCAGCCCTATGAGTTGTGAGTTACACGGGAAATAGCACACCTCCAATGCACATCCATGCGGCACTCCTACCAAAGACGGCTTGGAAGGTGATGTTATTGACCGTGTATCTCATTATTCAGACATTGATTTTTTAACAGATACTTTTTGGATGGATCAACAAGAATCATACATAGTCCGTTTTGAGTTATGTATTGTGTGAGAAATATCTCAGATCGAGTGGTATGATGTATCTTCAACAAGATTGGAATGAAAGTGACCATGTCACATTTTTCCTTCACCTCTTTTTGTGCAAATTCACTGGGAAACACCATTAGAGTTAAATGAACTTTGAACAAAGAACAGAAAAGAAAAGAGAAATAAATAAGAATCTTTCTTAAAAATCAAAATATTCAAAAGAACTTTAAATCCACATGAACACCAAATAAAATTCACGTGAACATCAAATAAACAACAAAAATAAAATTGGATCATTAAAGGACAAACAAAATGAAAAAATGAATCTCAAATGGAATTACAATCTCAATCTATCTCTTTCAAATCCTTCAATTCTTCCTCAGATCAAAATCTACTTCAAACTACTTTGAAACCCTCTTTCGGGATGGTTCTTCCTCATGGAAAACTCACACTTCAAATTTCAAAAATCCCACACCCTTTTCGTCACATCGAAACCCTTTTGATTTTGTGTGATCTCCCTTCCCTCTTGTACGGAGATTGACTAGGTCTATTGACACGAAGCCACGAACTTTATTCGATTTGGTTCTGATGGCATGAGACTGGGTCCTTCTTCATACATTACAACTTCCGAGACGGGTACCTAAATTTCAGTTCTCATTTTGAGGTCGGTACCTAAATTCCGACTCTCCTTTCGAGATCGATACCTAAATTTCGATTCTCATCCGAATTGATACCTAAATTTCAATTCAAAACTTTCGAGACTGGTACCTAAATTCCAGTTCTCATTTCGAGGTCAGAACCTAAATTCCGACTCTCCTTTCGAGATCGATACCTATATTTCGATTCTCATCCGAATAGATACCTAAATTTCAATTCTAAACTTCCGAGACTGGTACCTAAATTACAATTCTCATTTCGAGGTCGGTACCTAAATTTTGACTCTCCTTTCGAGATCGATACCTAAATTTCGATTCTCTTTCGAATTGATACCTAAATTTCAATTCTAAACTTCCGAGACTGGTACCTAAATTCAAGTTCTCATTTCGAGGTCGGTACGTAAATTCCGACTCTCTTTTTGAGATCGATACCTAAATTTCGATTCTCTTTTGAATTGATATCTAAATTTCAATTCTAAACTTCCGAGACTGGTACCTAAATTCCAGTTCTCATTTCGAGGTCGATAACTAAATTTCGACTCTCCTTTCGAGATCGATACCTAAATTTTGATTCTCATCCTAATTGATACCTAAATTTCAATTCTAAACTTTCGAGACTGGTACCTAAATTCCAGTTCTCATTTCGAGGTCAGTACCTAAATTCTTACTCTCCTTTCGAGATCGATACCTAAATTTTGATTCTCATCCGAATTGATACATAAATTTTAATTCAAAATTTCTGAGTCTGGTACCTAAATTCCAGTTCTCATTTCGAGGTCGCTACCTAAATTCCGACTCTCCTTTCGAGATCGATACCTAAATTTCGATTCTCTTTCGAATTGATACCTAAATTTCAATTCTAAACTTCTAAGACTGGTACCTAAATTCCAGTTCTCATTTTGAGGTCGGTACCTAAATTCTGACTCTCCTTTTGAGATCGATACCTAAATTTCAATTCTCATCCGAATTGATACCTAAATTTCAATTCAAAATTTCTGAGACTGGTACCTAAATTCCAGTTCTCATTCCGAGATCAATACCTAAATTTTGATTATCGTCTGAATTGATACCTAAATTTCAATTATCAACTTTCGAGACTTGTACCTAAATTCCAGTTCTCTTTCGGGGACAGTACCTAAATTCTGCCTCCCATCTTTAGAGATCGATACTTAAATTTTGATTCTCTCCCAGGATTGATACTTAAATTTCAATTCCAGCTCCGTTTAAACTTTCAAGATCAGTATCTAAATTCTTATTCTCATCATTTTTAATCGACACTTAAACTCCGATTCTCATCCCGAGGCTGGTACCTAAATTCCAGTTTTCTTTGCAATCCCGAGATTGGAACCTAGGTTTCAATTCTCATTTCAAATCCAAATTTCCTCAAATTGATTTTAAATAAAACTTCAATAAAAATTAAAACTCAAAATCTAAACTTACACATCAAAGCTTGAACATGAAATGAAATGAAATCTAAATTGAATTCCCCATATCATGTGATTTGGAGTTCTCCTCCTTTTTCCATTCCCCAGCGAGAATTCAGGAACCTCCAGTCTTGGAGATATACCCGATACTCCCCAGCGGAAGTTCTTCTACTCAATACCAAGTTTATCATTTGGGAATCTGTGTTGCTTTTGTTGATCTCTTCAGTCAACGCCAATACGCGCGGTGTGCTCTGTCAGCACACCACACCTATTGGGGGTCCATTTGTTGACCTCATTTTTGATGAGGTCTTCTCTTCCCTCTTTAGTGTTTAGGATCTAGCCTTAGAAATTTAAACCACTTCTTGACTCCCTGCAAACCCCACAAGCTTTATTGTAGACCCCTAATCACCTAGAGGGTTGAAATCAAAAGTGAAGGCTTAAAGGATGAGTTCCCTATAGGACTCTCTGGACTTAGGACTACCACAGGTGGCACTGGTCCAGTGAGGGTTGACTTACACACTCACTACACTCATACTCTACACTCTCACACACACAATCTAAATCCTAAAACCACACCCATACCCAACTTGACTCCCTGACTCATGTAGGTAATTCATATGGATGGACGTTAACCCCTAAGCCCTTGGTTAAGAGGGTTAGGAACAACATAGTGAATGCCTCCAATGAGTCCTATCATGGCTCATATAGGCTTAATATGACTTCATGGCTCAACCAAAGTGATTCCATTTCTCTCAGATTTGATCAATCTTCATTCTTCCAAAATTTCAATTTTTTACCCCGGGGACCCTACACCCATCAAACCTACCAAAAGCCCTTGAAATTGCCCAAATCCTCCAAAATCTCCAAATCACCCAAAAGTCCTCAAAATCAATCCTCAACATTTTCCTCCACTCAAATGGATCATCCATAGCCAAAAATACTAAAATTTCTAAAAATACCCCCAATACCCTCCAAATTACCAAAATGCCCCTCTTGACCCAAAAATCCAAAAATTCAGAAAATTCCTAGAAAATTTCAAAAATCCCAAATATTCCCAATTTTATTTTGTCCAATTACACCATGGGCTAATTTTGTCAATTTACCCAACTTTTACCAAAACCCCCAATTTAGCCCATTTTAAACCCAAATGAACCCAATGTCAAACCAAATCACCCCAATTGGTCTTAACTTTGGTCCAATTCAATTCTAAACTTCAATTAAATATCCCCAATATCAATCTAGACCAAATTCAAGCCCAATTTGATTGGCATTTGAATCCAATTTCATTTTAAAAACTTAAGGCCCAATTTTGATCCATGACCTAAACCTAGCTCAAACCAACCCAATTCAAACCCAATTTGACCCAAATCTTTTCTAAAACTTTCCTAGCATCCCCACAAAAAAAAACTAACATGATTTTCCCAAAATTTGGACCCAAACCTTACTGAATTTTAACCCAAACCCAAAATTCCTTAAATGGGCCTACACCTAAACCTAACCCAAATGGGCCCAAATCCCAAAATCAAAACCCAACCAAAGTTGAAACCTATTTGTAACACCTCCATAAACATTTCCAAATATTAATTTTACATCAATTTCAACATTAGCCCAACTTTAGCCCAAGATGGCTCATTTTGACCCATTTGGACTCTATTACCAAAGAGACCCAAATTAGACCCAATCCAATTCCAAATCACCTCAAACTTGCTTCAAATCACGCATGACACATCCCTAAACCAAACCCAACAATTACTTGGCCCAAACTTTTACAAAAAAATCCCATCCATAAATTTATTTTTTAAGCCTAAAGCGCACCTTTTTAAACCTTCCTAAAAGCCCATTCCTAAAATCATTTAAAAAGTCCAAACCCATCCTAAGGCCCACATTACAATCTCATCACATCCTCACTCAATTAAAATCATCCCTAAGTCCTAAATTAGCCATCAAATTTTTCTAAACTAAGACATATTCCAAATCCTATCAAATCACCCCTAAATTACCAAAACTCCTTAAAAGCCATTTTCATGAAACAAAGCCAACTTTTCCAAAGCCAAATATGAGACATTTACAAGCCATATGAAGCCATGGGGGGTTTGACATGTGACCATACCCAAAGTAGCAAAAGGAGGGCCCCCTTTCCTAATCCTTCATTAAGCATTTTTAACCCCTTCCATGCTACACACTAAAACATGTTTAACCACATCACCTTGGATGGGGACTTCACGACCCCTTCCTAGCTGACCCAACTGTTTTTTTCAGCCCAAAACCAGGTCATGAGGAGGTGAACCTAACCCAAAACCTTGGCTTGGACCAAATCAAGCCAAAGTGGCCTCTCCCCCATGCCATTTTAATTCAAGCTCTTTACACATGGCATTGGTCAATTGCTTGCACAAACCTCCAGATCTGAGCCTCCTGACCAGAATGGTGACCCATGCCTGCCGGCCAGCCGCCTGGATCGCCGGAAAACACCACACCCAAGAGCTCCCATGTGAGCCAACATTAAAATTCTCCCTTGCTAAGTTGCCCCATGCCCAATGGCCACCATGGCTGTTCTTCTCCTCACCAGAGCAGCTGATTCCAACCCCTAACTCCCCCTGGGAGAGCCTCTAGCCAGCTCTATTTAAACCCCACCTCTCTAGGCCATGGGAGAGGTGTTGAAACAAACTTACTGAAACTCTGCCAAAATTGTCCCAGACCACTCTTCACACTTAGAGGAATTGATCTCCAGTGTCCATTTGCCGTAATCCCCATTAACAGAGCTCGATTTCGGAGTCCAAATTCCACCCAGAAACAGGACACTTCACTACTGATGAGCCAATCTCCAAATTGATTGGTGCTACACCTTCACCGGACCAAGAGGAGAAGTTCCCAGGTGAAAGCCGCCTCTCTAGGCCACCTAGTTGCTCCAGCCTCCGAAGCTTTGTGATTGGCTGTGGTCACTTTTGTACCTGGGCAATTCACCAGGCCAAGGGACTTCATCTGGAGCTTGCTTGGACCCAATCGAATGTGACACAACTCTTAGATCGAAGCATCACTTCTCTGAGCAAAGGTATGAACTCTCTCTTCCTCCCTTGCTCCTGGAGATTCTCCATTTGATATGAATCGATTTCAATGCATGTTTACTGTATGGATGTATTCGTCTCTTCAAGATGAATCCATAGAGCATAGGAACACAAAAATCTGTTGAGAATCGAGTGAGTTCTTAGGGTTTTAGTGTGGACGGTCACGGGTTCACACCAATCGTAGACGATGACTAGGAGCCGTCGGATCGAGCGTGTATCGAGCGGACGGTCGGGATCGAGCCGAATAGCGAGATGGTACATGAACCGTGGGCCCCTGGAGTGCTGAGTCGGATGGCGGCGCCAAACCAAAAAACGTCGTGTGGCTTTTCGGAGATGCTAAGGATGACCCGACGCAGATTCAGATAAATAGAAAAATAGGATTTTATGGATTTATTTAATTACCAGAACTTAGAAAATCCATAACTTTGTGTAGAAAAATCTAAAAATAAAATAGAAATACCCTCTTGCTCAGTGAATAGAGGAGAATAATGTGGAAAAGAAATCAATTAATTTCATTTAGTATTTTATTTTTAATGATTTAATTATTGTCTGCACTATTTCAATTCTCCATGCACATAGACAATTCACCATGGCATGAGACCATAGGGCTTTTAAAGCCTCTGAACTTAAGAACATTTCCTGAATTTTCCAAAGTCAGAGACCATCCCTATGATAAGTTATTAATTTTTCAATTGCATGTTACTGTTTTGAGTATTTTAATTCCAATAATTAGCATGTTGAGAAATAAATTCTAGGAAAATTTGGTGATGTTTCTTATGGCTAGAGGAACCTAGGAAAAATAAGTTTTGAGTTAATTCACTTGAAATAACCCTAATTGGTCTAAATACCCAAAATTAAACTTTAATTAATTAGGATAAACTATACATCAAATTCACATGAAAATAATTCTCCACTGTCCCTTTTGGTCAGGAGAGTCTCATATAAAAATTTGAAACTAATTGGACTTGATTTGATCCACCAAATGGGTTGATTAACCCCCTTAAGTAAAATTAAAATTTGAAAATTCATAACTCACAAAATACTTTTCAAAAATTCACAAAAATGGTATTGGAGGTTCTCTGATATCAGAGGAACTTAGGAAAATTAAAATTGTAATTTTCTAAAAAAGTTGATTTTTATCATTATTTTAATATTTTTAATAATTAAAAAATAATAAAAATCATAAAAATATTAAAAATCACCAAAATCTCACATTTTGAATTCTAATTACTTAGTAACAAACCAAATATTTTTCTTAAGTCCTAAGCATTTCCTCAATATGATAGGGTGTTTATAAGAACAATTGAATTTAATTGTTTCTTTGATGAAGAAAATCGTCCTTAAACCAAAACACAAGAACCTAGACGTCATAGGAGATGACTAGCTATAGGATTAGGACTTTGGTAGACAACCAAAACCTCTCCCTTAGCTTTACCTAGATACTTGTTGAAATATTTAAATGCCTTAAAATGTTTTTTAAGTGCAGCTTGGGATAACGGGATGATCCTCCAGGTACGCTTTTATTTTATTACAATTTATTTTATTGCAATTTACTTACATGCACTGTATTTTACTTTTCTTGCATGATAAACAACTGTTGCATGAAAACTAAAACCTTTAGGGTAGTCCCTGAACTGAAACCAAAACTAAATTAAAAATCATTGCAAGATAAAATTCACCGCCACAACATTTCAAAATATAAAACAACTCAAAATTTAATCACAAACAGAACAACAAAACTACAATTGCAAATAAATTAAAATGTCTCTTTGAATGATCAGGAATACCTCGAATGATGTAACCCACGTGTTGCTAACGGTATTTCCCACGGTCTAAATGAAAGTGTGGAACTCATTTAGTTGAGTTTAGCAAATTCATCTGGACTAAGTGAATTACATGAAAAATAACGGTGCGGGGATGCCGGAACCGTGGGATCTTAATCGGTTCTGTTTAAACAACTTTAAGATTTGTTATAATTAAAACATTAAAAAAACACTTGGACTTTAAAATTTTCTCTAAACCAAAACACTTCTCTCATCCTTTGATTTATGACTTCTAAAACTAAACCTCTACAACAACAAGGAGCTTGGAGCATGGTGGACAGCTCGACCATCGTCATCAGCAAATCTCAGATCTATTTCAGCAAAACCTTCTTAGAATTAAATAACCATGCCATAGGACTTAGAGGTAGTTTGCCTAGTGAAACATAAATCCTCAACACTTCGTTAGGCATTTGCATGATCATGTCATGTAAATTAAGCCCTAACAGGTCTTAGGACTCCGAGGTAGTCGTTTAGTACGACATAAACCCTCATATCTTCGAGGCTATTTGTATGATTTTATCATACAAATATAAGTCCAAATTAATTAAAGTT
This sequence comes from Papilionanthe hookeriana x Papilionanthe teres, assembly GCA_022702705.1. NCBI lineage: Eukaryota > Viridiplantae > Streptophyta > Magnoliopsida > Asparagales > Orchidaceae > Papilionanthe > Papilionanthe hookeriana x Papilionanthe teres. The sequence goes on along the minus strand of CM040430.1, from coordinate 89,528,485 downwards.
GGCAAGATTGAAATATCAAGAAATATTAGGATTTTCTTAAACCGAAGCCAAATAATAGGATAGTTTGGGAAGTTGCCAAGGTTCTTCTTGGATCCTCAACTTCTCCTACTTCTCTTCCTTTTGGACTCCTGAAAATAAATGTTCCAAATTTGAGCTAATCCCTTTTGAAATTTCAAAAATCCAATCCTTTGAAAACCTTAAACTTTGAAATTCTTGAGAGCAAAACCACTGATCATTATCGAGAGTTTTCTTAAGTGATTCCCGTCACTTAGGATGTAATTAACTATAGGGGCTTGCCCTTATAGGGAACTTTAAGAACCCATGTAATATAAACCCTGCTTAATTTCTTTATATTAAGCAGGGGAACTTGTTGGCTTATAAAATTAGTTCATAGACCAAACGGATGTCACAAATCTTCTAGTTTATTTAACCGAGCCCCATCATCAAGCAGTGTGTCTATTCTCCGGGATAGAAATACAGTTTGTGGTGCGGTGCTCGTTTATATAAACTATTCTGGATGAGAGATCAATTTGATTTCATATCTTAAAATTTTCAAATTTAAAATTATTTTCAAAATCAAATACTACTTTTCAAATTATTTAGTTAAAATAAATTAAAAAATCGCCGACAATTTCTATAGGCGACCTCTTTTCAAAAATACAATACTCAACCTAAAAATATGCCAACAACCTTCTACTTCTCGACCCTGCACTTCTACTGCTGAGCCACCATCTAGTTTTTGGGAAAATATGCATGAGAAATTTATAGAGCAGCAGAATATGTTCCTTTTGACTGAGTGTAGAGTCGATACTATAGATTTGAAAGTTGATCATCTTTCTGAATACACCCAGAGGAAGAGTAATTTTGATGCTGATTATTCTAAGAGTCTTGTTAAATTCCTAAAAGGTGATCATTCTGTCCATTTCTCGACCTACCCAAGATTCTCACCATTTGATCTTCAAAACAATAATGTAGATTTTCCTTTTGATGATGATGGAGATGAGGAGACAGCTAGTGAAGAGTAGATTTCTATGATTGTGTATTTGTGTTATTTATGTTATGTTTTGTTAGTATATTAGTTTTGGATGTATGTGATGATTTGCTTTTATGTGTGATGCATTGTTGATGTTAGTGTACTTTTGTTGCTTAGAGTTTATTGATTCTGAGACACTTATTGTTTTACTGATGATTGTTGCATTGTTAGAGTTTTTTTCTGTAATGAGATATTTTGGTTCTGTTTTAGTATAGTGATTAGTACACCTGTTTAGATTAGTTATTTCTGTTTAAAATTTTAAAAATATATATATTTTTGTAGAAATGGATCATGCTTCCTAAAATTTTTCTATATTAGACATTTTTTTATATTCATAAAAAGCATGTCTAGAAATAAAATTTTCATTTCTAGATTATTTTCATATACTTAGAAAAATTCATGGTAGAAATATGCTATTCTTTTCTCTCATGCTTTATAAATTTTCATAATTCATGTTTATACCAAAACTGAAGTTTAGGGGAAGGGAAAATTCTTTGAAATTTAAATATTATTTGTCCTTAATGTACTAATATTTTCTTTAAAAATATTAACATAACATAAGGAATGAAAAATTTATTTAAGATTACTTAAATTTTTGAATTTATAAATAATTTAGTAAACATAACTAAAATTTCAATAATTTTGATTGATTTTAAGAATATAATTATTTAACATAAAGAATAATAAGATTACAAAATTTTCTATTTTTAGTAAAGAAAATTGTATTTTTGAAATACTAAGAGATCAAGATTATTACTTGAAAAAGAAAAGATTGAAATAATTTTTGAAAAATACTTATTAAGAATGTCATATTAATTATGTGAAAAATGTATAAGTTTTTAAATTTAAGTTAAGGATAGTGAAGCTCAAAATCATTTTGAAAAATATCCTTAAAAAGAAAAAGAAGAAAGAAAAAAAAAGAAATGAAAAAGAAAAAAAAAGAAAAGAGCAAAAAAAGAAATGTGAGGAGAAGTTTGAGGAAATGTTTAATAAAAAATTAGCTTCACTTGAATTATCGTATAAGAAGAAAACTAATTACATTTTTAACTTAATTTTTATGTACAAGCTTCTTTTACTAGAAAAGTTTTCATGAAATTCTTTTTCTTGTAAATTATCTATGTGACATTAATAAGATAAATTACAATTATTCTTGAAATAAAAGAAAATTTTAAATTCTTATGATTTGGTAGTTAAGTATTCTTTAAATTCTTAAACTTAGCCTTAATTATTAAAATTTGGTTAAAGATTTACTAGAGATTTTATAAAACAAAAAATTAAGAGGAATCTTAAATATTTAAACTTCATTACAAATGTTATACATTTTATGTAATAAAAAGGGTTACTTGAGGACAAGTAACATTTAAGTTTGGGGGAATTTGATACACTTAAAAAGTACATATTTTTATGCCTTATTTATGATTCAATTTTTAAGGATATTATGCTTTAATGAAAGGTATTTTTATGTTTTTGGATATAGGTGATGAAAAAAGAGTTCAAGAAAGAAAAAAGGAGCAAAAAGGAGCAAAAATATAGCTAAAAAGCAGAGTTGCAAAAATTATAGGTCTGACACATAGGCGCGAGAATCCGGCGCTTAAGCGCCAGTTCGATACAGAAGCAGATAAGATTTTTGACAAATTTGGGCAGTTATTTTGACGGTGTTAAGCGGTTATCAGACCTTCTCAAAGACTGGAAGTTACTCCTGATACATAGGACATGTGATACAATGCATCTGGACACAAGAAAATGGTTTTAATCACGAAGAGGTGCGAAGACCTGGTAACAGAGTCCGGCGCCTAGGCGCCGCAGTTACTTTCTAGAAGATTCATTGAATTTGGATGAATTTTTAAGAGGTCCCTTAAGCAACCCTTGGTCATTTTTGAAGCTCTATAAATAGGAGACATTTCTATAAAGAACCGACCTGTCCTTTAGTTCTCCAGCATCCAGAGATAGTTTTAAAGAGCCACCATATATTCTTCTTAAGTATTTGGTGAGTTTTTTTTAGTTATTTTGAGTGTTACTACTTAATTCCTTGAGTAGTAAGTGAGAGTTTGTAAGTGTTGGTGCTGTTGATGTCTTGTGCTTTACATTAGAGTCAGTATGAGTCAAAGGATCACTTGAAGAAATATTCCAGATAAGTATTTGTAACTTGGTTCAAAGTTTTATAAATATGTTTTGTTGTGTGAATTCAATGTGTTCTGAGTAGTTACTTTTCTTTCCCCTTTTAACCATGAAAAGATAATAAGATAATTTGACTTCATTGGAGAACTTAACTTAATTTTAAAAATTATTGCGATGATATTAATACCTTATCATAATTTACTTTTTAAACTGGCCATTTGAATTGTTAAAACCTGTTGAAGAATTCTGAGACCTATCCGGAGATGAGTTCTTTACTAGTTGATATTTGATCACAGAAAAATACATCAAGAAATTCATATCTATTTTTGATGAAATTGCACTTTAAACAAAGGTATTTTCTTTATTTTATTGCAGGAATAAAGATTTATAAGTGATGAAAGCAAAAATGATGAAATGGAGCAAATTTGGATCAAAAAGGAGGAAATTCATGCAAATATAACTACTTCGCCGATGGCGAGATCGTGAGGAGAATTTCTGAAGGAAATATAAATACCTCGCCGACAGCGAGCCCGAGCCCGCCTACAGCGAGATCACGCAGTTTGAAGACCTTCTAGAAGCCCCGCTGACGGCGAGGTTGTTTCCCGCCGACGACGAGCTAGTTCAAAATGCATATACATTGAACCTGGACACTTTTTGAAGAGGTGTTTAAGCCCCCTTGGACCTTTACTTACCTCTAGAAATAGAGGCTGAATTCTAGTGTCTAGGTGTGTCTATTTTAGAGAGTCTTAGTCTCTTTTCATTTTCTTAAGTGTCATTTGTATGAGTTTAATTTAGTTTGAGTGTGTTTAGTGAGTTCACTAGTTTAATTGAGTGTTATTTAGTTTGATGTACTAGAAGGAAAAGTCAAAGGAACTTCAAGGAGTCTGCTTGGGGAGGAAATTAAGATAAGTATCTTTGCTTATTGTTGTTAACTTTAAATGAAATCCATGATTTGTTTTATTCCCATGCATTCTGAGTAGTTTTCTTAGTCTTTCTCCTTGTTTATGAAAATTATGCGGATTGATGAAATTAAATAGAAGCACATAATATAATATTAAAATAAATTGTGATAATTTTTTACTTAAAACTTAATTTACTTTCAATCTGGCCAATTGAGTAGTTAAAATATGTTAAATTATCAACTATAGTTAAAATTACATCTAATATTCAAGGAAGTCAAAAGCCTTGGATGGAGGGTGCAAATAATAGGGAAATATTAATTATCAGGCGTAGAATTGGATATTTTAGTGTGACAGACTAAAATACTCAATTCGGTCCTACTGTTTGAGAGCTGAAGTGTAGATGTTAGCCCTCAGGTGAGGGGAACGTGGGAGCTCTGAAGTTGCAGCCAGTATCCTCCCAGCCTAGCCACAGATTCAGTAATCAAACATAGGATTAGTCAATGTTCTTTGCACCTAGACCAAAGGGTAAAGAATAGGAATGCTCCTATTTGTCACAATACAATTTAAAAATTCTATTTAAATTCATCATTCACTTCATTTTCTAAAAACAAGGAGAAGGATACTTTTTCTGAATTATTTAAATCAACTTATTTCAAGCATTAGTTTACTTTAGTTGTGATAGTTACTATTAATTTCAGTTTTCTATATTAGTAAGTAATTCCTTTAAATTTAGCTGATAATAAATCTGTTAAAAACTTCCCTGTGGGATCGATAACCAGGACTCCACTAGAGCCCTGTATTACTTGATACGATACGTATACTTGCGTAGAATCCACATTATACATTAAATCATATATCTATATTTAAAGCGGGATCAAGTTTTTGGTGCCGTTGCTATAAACATAAATTGCATAAATATTAAAAGTGGACCAAGTTTTTGGCGCCGTTGCCGGGAAAGTAAAGAAATTATTTACTAAAGTAATGGACTATTTTATTTTTATAAAATTGTATGCAAAAATTTGGAAACAATAATTTAATACCTTACGATTCAGAATTAGAGCGTAGAATTAAAAGAACTAGAAAACAAAAAAGAGAAATTATAAATTTAACGCAAATGGCAAATATACCTGAAAATGAAAATATAAATCAACCAAGACCATTACGAGATTATGCTAACCCTACATTAGATGAAATTCATTTAACTATTCAAAACCCCGATGTAGTCCGCTAATTCATTTGAACTTAAACCTGCAATTATCCAAATGGTACAAAACAATCAATTTAGTGGTTCACCTACGGAAGATCATAATTTACATCTTGCTAGTTTTTTAGAACTATGTGCTACTTTCAAATATGAAGGAGTATCTAACGATGCTATTAGACTTAGACTTTTTCATTTTTCTTTAAGGGATAAAACGAAAATGTGGTTAAATTCGTTAGCACCTGGATCTATTAAAACTTGGGGAGAATTATCACAAAAATTTCTATCCAAATATTTTCCACCATCTAAAACTGCTAAGCTTAGAAATGATATAACTTCTTTTAGTCAATTTGATGGAGAGTCAATATATGAATCTTAGGAGAGATTTAAAGAACTTCTTTGGAAATGCCCACATCATGCATTACCAGATTGGTTAATTATCCAAACTTTCTATAATGGATTAGTAGGATCTTTAAGATCAATCATCGATGCTCTTTGTTGGAGGATGATTAATATCAAAACCATTTGATGAAGCCTATGCACTAATCGAAGAAATGACAACAAATAATTTTCAATGGCCTGCTGATAGGATGAATCCGAAAAAAATAGCTAGAATTCATGAAAATGATGCAATATCTATGTTAGCTTCATAAATCACTGATTTATCTAAAAAATTAGATCATTTTGGAATGAATTACTCTGCAACTATAACAGAAGAAAATTAATCTGGACAACTTATAGAATCTCAATCTCAATATGAAACAATTAATGCAAGTAACAACAGACCCAATAATCCTTATCCAAATTATTATAATCCTGGATGGAAAAATCATCCTAATTTTAATTGGAATAATAATACAAATAATCAACCATGGATGAATAATATGACACAACAATTAGGAAATCCATCTAATCAAGGAAATCCTAATTATAAACCTAATTATCCACCTGGATATAATAATAATAACCTCAATTTAAAGATAAGAAATTATCTATAGAAGAATTATTAAATATAGGTCAACATTTACAAAATCAAGGAAATTAATTACAAATACAAGGAAACCAATTACAAAATCAAGGAACAACTATCAAAAATATTGAAACTCAACTTGGACATATCGTTAATGCACTTAATAATAGAATGCCTAGAACATTTCCTAGTAATGTGGAAATAAATCCTAAAGACAAGGGAAATGAACAAATTAAAGCGATACAATTACGAAGTGGTGTCGGCATATTTTTAGGTTGAGTGTTGTATTTTTGAAAAGAGGTCGCCTACAGAAATTGTCAGAGAATTTTTAATTTAATCTAAATAAATAATTTGAAAAGTAGTATTTGATTTTGAAAATAATTTTAAATTTAAAAATTTTAAGATATGAAATCAAACTGATCTCACATCCCGAAAAGTTTATATAAATGAGCACCGCACCACAAACTGTATATCTATCCCGGAGAGTAGACACCTTTGCTTGATGATGGGGCTCGGTTAAATAAACTAGAAGATTTGTGACATCCGTTTGGTCTACGAACCAATTTTATAAGCCGACAAGTTCCACTCGCTTAATATAAAGGAATTAAGCGGGGTTTATATTACTGGGTTCTTAAAGTTCCCTATAAGGGCAAGCGCCTATAGTTAATTACATCTTAAATGAAGTGAATCATTTAAGAAAACTCTCGATAATGATCAGTGGTTTTGCTCTCAAGAATTTCAAAGTTTAAAGTTTTCAAAGAATTGGATTTTTGAAATTTCAAAAGGGATTAGTTCAAATTTGGAACATTTATTTTCAGGAGTCCAAAAGAAAGAGAAGTAGGGGAAGTTGAGGATCCAAGAGGAATATTGGCAACTTCCCGACTATCCTATTGTTTAAGAAAATCCTAATTTTATCTGATATTTCAATCTTGCAAATTTTAATTAATTTGGACTTATATTTGTATGATAAAATCATAAATATAGCCTTGAAGATGTGAGGGTTTATGTCGTACTAAACAACTACCTCGGAATCCTAAGACCGGTTAGGGCTTAATTTGCATAAAATGATTATGCAAGTTCCTAACAAAAAGGTTTAGGATTTATGTTGCACTAGGCAAACTACCTCAAAATCCTATTGCTTTGGTTGTTTAATTCTAGGAATGTTTTGCTAAAGTAGATTCAAGTTTTGCTGACGAAGATGGCCGTGCTGCCCACTGTGCACCAAGCTCCTTGTTGTTGCAGAGGTTTAGTTTTAGAAGTCATAAATCAGGAGATGAGAGAAGTGTTATGGTTTTAAAGAAATCTTATAGTCCAAATGTCTTTAGTGTTTTAATTAAAACAAATCTTAAAGTTGATTTAACAGAACTGATTAAGATCCCACGGTTCCGTCATCCCGGAACCGTTATTTTCATTGAATTCACTTAGTCCAGATGAATTTGATAAACTCAACTAAATGAGTTCCACACTTTCATTTAGACCTTGGGAAATCCCGTTAGCAACACGTGGGTTACATCATCCGAGGTATTCCCGATCATTCAACGAGACGTTTTAATTTAGTTGCAATTGTAGTTTTGTTGTTTTGTTTGTGATTAAATTTTGAGTTGTTTTATATTTTGAAATATTGTGGCGGTGATTTTTTATCTTGTAATGACTTTTAATTTAATTTTGGTTTCAGTTCAGGGACTATCTTAAAGGTTTTTGTTTTCATGCAATAGTTGTTTATCATGCAAGAAAAGTAAAGTACAGTGCATGTAAGTAAATTGTAATAAAGTAAATTGCCACAAAATAAAAGCGTACCTGTAGGGCCTTCCCGTCATCCCAAGCTGCACTTAAAACACACATTAAGACATTTAAATGTTTCGACAAGTACCTAGGTAAAGCTAAGGGAGAGGTTTTGGTTGTCTACCAAAGTCCTAATCCTATAGCTAGTCATCTCCTATGACGTCTAAGTTCTTGTGTTTTGGTTTAAGGATGATTTTCTTCATCAAAGAACAATTAAATTCAATTGTTCTTATAAACATCCTATCATATTGAGGAAGTGCGTAAGATGAGTCTTAAACATCTTTTCAATACCTCTAGGATTGTTTTAAGTCCAATAGAATTTAATTATACAAGTGAATTAATCATCCAGGGGTTTATGTTTTGTTCTTTTGCTCAGTGAACTAAGACATTTGAATGTCCCATGAGTGAAGTAACACTTCACTTGATACCTCATTTAAAAGTTATAATACTAAAAGCTTTATAAGGGCAAATCAACTTATTAAATACTTTAATGATTTAAACTTAATGATTTAATTTGAATTTTGACTTAATTATAAAAGTTAGTTTAAGTTTGGAATAATGTTCGAGTCATTTTAGATTTAATTCTTAATGATTTCATTTAGGTTTGTTATTAAATGATTTTATTTTAATTTAATTCAATTTATTTTACTTTTAATTTAATTTAATTTAATTTAATTTAATTTAATTTAATTTAATTTAATTTAATTTAATTTAATTTAATTTAATTTAACTTAATTTTAATTTGATTTAGTTTAATTTAATTTAATTTAATTTAATCTTAATTTAATTTAATTTTAATTTAATTTAATTTAATTTAATTTTGATTTAATTTAATTTTTAATTTGTTTTAATTTAATTTAAATTAATTTCATTTAATTTAATTTTAATTTTAATTTAATTTAATTTAATTCAATTCAATTTAATTTAGTTTAGTTTAACTTAATTTGATCTCAATTTATTTTTCTTTTAATTTACTTTAATTAGATTTTAATTTAATTTCAATTTTAATTTAATTTCAATTTTAATTTAATTTCAATTTTAATTTAATTGAGATTACTCTTTTATATTTTTAATTAAGACTTAAGTATTATTGAAGTGATTTATTTAGGGATTTTCAAATTAAAGAATAAATATCTTCTTAAATAATATCCCTACTTTAATAATTCCAATTTCTATTTTTCTCCCAAAATTTCAATTAATTAATTAATTAAAGTTTTATTTTAATTATTTTTGAAATGATTAGTAGATTTCTACCCTTAATCATTTAAGTTTCAATCATCCAAAAATTAGTTTAAAATCAAATATTTTACCCCCCATTTTGATTAAACCTAAAGTTTTAATTAAGGGTTAAAATTTTTAATTATCTTTATGCCCTTTTAAGCTTATTTATTTCATAACTCACTAAATTGAGCTCAAATGAATTTGAAATTTTTATGTCACCTCACTCACATGTCAATTAAGACATTAGAGGAGAAAATGTGATTTTTCTGAATTTAATTTATTTATATAATTATTTTTAGTAGAAAATAGGAATTTTCAATGAAAATTCAACAACATGACCAAGGAAAGGTTTCTATCCTTACGAAAATTGTGGGATGTTTCTAATGAATAAAGGACCACTTGGACAAATTTTTGTGATTTTTTTGAATTATATTTTATTTATTATAATTATTTTGAGTTTTAGAGTATTAATTAATTTTAAAATAAAATAAAAGTTGAAAAATGGATTTTATATTTTTCGTAGATCTCTCTGACCTCAAGGAGTTCAGAGAAACAAATTTTGTAGTTTTTTGATTTTTCTTTGATTTATTAGAATTATTTTAGTGAAAAGGTTGGAAAATATATTTTTTAATATTAAAAATTACATTAAGCCTTTAAAATTCAAAATCTTACCCTAGGGACTTAAGAAAAATATTTTGTTTGTTCCTAAATGATTAGAATTGAAAATGTGGCATTTTGGTGATTTTTAATATTTTTATGATTTTTATTATCTTTTAATTATTAAAAATATTAAAATAATGATAAAAATCAACTTTTTTAGAAAATTATAATTTTAATTTTCCTATGTTCCTCTGATATAATAGAAGCTCTAAACCATTTTTTTTAATTTTTGAAAAGTATTTTGTGAGTTATGAATTTTTAATGTTCAAATTTATTTAAGAGGGTTAATCAACCCATTTGGTGGATCAAACCAAGTCCAATTGGTTTCAAATTTTTATGTGGTGTTCTCCTATCCCTAGAGGACAGTGGAGAATTATTTTTAAGTTAATTTGATGTGTGGTTAACCCTAATTAATTAAAGTTCAATTTTGAGTATTTAGGCCAATTAGGGTTGTTCCAAGTGAATTAACTAAAAACTTATTTTTCCTAGGTTCCTCTGGTCATAAGAAACATCAACAAATTTTCCTAGAATTTATTTCTCAACATGCTAATTATTGGAATTAAAATACTCAAAAAAGTAACATGAACTTGGAAAATTAGTAACATCTCATAGGGATGGCCTCTGACCTTGGAAAATTCAGGGAATGTTCCCAAGTTCAGAGGCATCAAAAGCCCTATAGTCTCATGCCATGGTGAATTGCCCGTGCAAATGGAGAATTAAAACAATGCAGAGAGTCAATATATCATTAAAAATAAAACACATAATGAAATTACTTGATTTCTTTTCCACATTATTCTCCTCTATTCACTGAGCAAGAGGGTATTTTTATTTTATTTTTAGGATTTTTCTACACAAACTTATTAATTTTTGAAGTTATGGTAATTAAATAAATAGAAAATACCTATTTTCCTACTTATCCACGCGGCGCCATGTCAACCTTAGCCTTTTCGAACGGTCACGCGGCGTCTTCTGATTCGGCGCTGCCATCCGACTCAGCACTCCAGGGGCCCGCGTTTCATGTACCGTTGCGCTGTCCGGCTCGATCCCGACCGTCCACTCGATACACGCGTGATTCAAAGGCTCCCAGTCATCGTCTACGACTGGTGTGAACTCGTGACCGTCGACCTTCTAACCCTAATTTCTCACTGGATTCTCAACGGATTTTTGTGTTCTTATGCTCTATGGATTCGTCTTGAAGACACGAACACATCCATATGGTAAACATGCATTGAAATTGACTCAAACTAAATGGAGAATCTCCAGAAGCTCGGGAGAAGGAGAGAGCTCATACCTTTGCTCGGAGAAGTGAAGCTTCGATCCGAGGGCTATGTCACCTTCGATTGGGTCCAAGCGAGCTCCGAGATGAAGTCCCTTGGCCTAGTGAATTGCACAGGTACAAAAGTGACCACGACGAGATCACAAAGCTTGGAGGTGGAAGCAATGGCCGGCTTGGTGAGGGGGCTTTTGCTGGGAAACTTCTCCTCTTGGTCTGGTGAAGGTGTAGAGTCAATCAATTTGAGGATTAACTAACTGTGGTGAAGTGTCCTGGTTTTGGGCTTAGATTTCAACTCTGAAATTGAGCTCAAAGAGAGGATGGCAGGGGGATTTCAGTGGGTATCAAGTTCTCCAGGTGTGGGGAAGTGTCTGGAATGATTTTGGCAGAGTTTCCTTAAGGTTTGTTTCAGCACCTCCTCTATGGCCGAGAGAGGTGGTGTTTAAATAGGCATGGCTGGAGGGCCTCCCAGGGGGAGTTAGGGCTTGGGATCATCTACTTAGGTCAAGGGAAGAACAACCATGGCAGCCATTGGGCATGGGGTAACTTAACAAGGGAGAATTTCAATGTTGGCTCGCATGGGAGCTCTCGGGTGTGGTGTTTTCCGGCGGTCCAGGCGGCTGACCGGCAGGCATGGGTCACCCTCAAGTTCAGGTGGGTCAGGGCTGGGGTTTTGTGTAGGCAGTTGAGCTTTTCCATGTGTCAAAAGCTTTATTTAAAATGGAATGGGAGAAGGCCAATTTTGGCTTGATTTGGTCAAGTCTACCTTTTGGGCTTGGTTCACCCTTCAAGGTGGCTTTGGGTGTTGTGGGGAGTCGAAAGGAATCGAGTTGGTTTGGCATGGAGAAGTCCTTATCCAAATATATTTGGATTAAATTTGGGTTAAGGTGAAACATGTTTAAGGTTAATGACTTTTAGGAGGTGCTTAAAGGACCTCCTCCTTTTGCCATTTAAGGAGGGTTCATAAATTAGAGATTCTCATGGCTTGCCAATGGCTTACATGTGGCTTCATGGCTCCATATGGCTTGGGAAAAGATTTTGTCAATTTCATAAAAAAAGGATTTTATGAATTTTGGCATTTTGATGGGAATTGTTATGAGGCTTGATTTGGAATTGTTTAATGATAAATTAGGACTTTAGGAATGATTTTAAATTGAATGTGCGATGAGGGAAAGTGTCATGTGGGCTTTAGATTGATTTGGGCTTTTGAATTTGGTAAAGGTGGGATTTTAGAATGGTTTAAGGGGATGGGCTTTTAAGTTTAAAAACAAATTGGTAAGTGGAAATTTTGTAAATGGCCATGCCAAATAAAAGTTGGGTTTAGTTTAAGGATGTGTCATGAGTGATTTGAAGCAAATTTGAGGTAGTTTGGAATTGAATTGGGTTGAATTTGGGTTCATTTGGTAAATGGGCCAATGTAGGTCAAATTGGGCTAATTTAGGCCAATGTTGGGCTAGGGTTGAAATTGATGTAAAATTAATGTTGGGAAATGTTTATGGGAGTGTTTCAAAGAGGTTTCAACTTTGGTTGGGTTTTGGTTTTGGGACTTGGGCTTATTTGGGTTAGGTTTGGGTTTAGGTCAAAATTGGGCTTTTTGGTTTTGGGTTGAATTTAAGTGGGGTTTGGGTCCAAATGTTGGGAAAATTATGTTAGTGTTTTGTTTGTGGGGATGTTAGGGAAAGTTTAGAAAAGGTTTGGGGTAAATTGGAGTTTAATTGGGTTAGTTTGGGCTAAGTTTGGGTCATGGGTCCAAATTAGGCTTTAAGCTCAAAAGTGAAATTGGATTCAAATGTCAATCGAATTGGACTTGGATTTGGTCTAGATTGATATTGTGGATATTAAATTGAAGTTCATAATTGAATTGGACCAAAATTGGGCTCAAGTGGGTAGATTTGGTTTGACATTAGGTTCACTTGGGTTAAGAATGGACTAAATTGGGGGTTTTGGTAAAAGTGGGGTAAATTGACAAAATTGGCCCATGGTGTAGTTGGACAAAATTAAATTTGGATTATTTGGGATTGTTTGAAATTTTCTGGGAATTTTATGAATTTTTGTATTTTTGGGTCAAGAGGGGCATTTTGGTAATTTGGAGGGTATTGGGGAATACCTTTGGAATTTTTGGTATTTTTGGCTATTGATGATCAATTTGATTGGTGAGGAAATGTTCAAGGTTAATTTTGGGGAATTTTGGGTGATTTGGAAATTTTGGAGGATTTGGGCAATTTTAAGGGCTTTTGGTAGGTTTGATAGGTGTAGGGCCACCGGGGTCAAAAATTGAAATTTTGGAAGAATGAAGATTGATCAAATATGAGTGAAATGGAATCACTTTGGTTAAGCCATGAAGTCATATTAAGCCCCTATGAGCCATGAGAGAACTCATTTGAGGCATTCACTATGTTGTTCCTAACCCTCTTAACTAGGGGCTTAGGGGTTAAGGTCCCTCCATATGAATTAGCTACATGTGTCAGGGAGTCAAGTTGGGTGTGGGTGTGGTTTTAAGATTTGGATTGTGTGTGTGAGAGTGTAGAGTATGAGTGTAGTGAGTGTGTAAGTCAACCCTCACCAGACCAAGCCACCCAGGGTGGTCCTAAGGCTAAAGAGTCCTATAGGGAGCTCATCCTTTAAACATTCACTTTTGATTTCAACCCTCTAGGTGATTAGGGGTACTCAATCAAGTTTGTGGGGTTTGCAGGGAGTCAAGAGGTGTTTAAACTTCTAAAGGGTGGGTTCCACTTCTAGTCCTATAAGATAGTCAAAGGAAAAGCCTAAGGCTAGATCCTAAGTACTAAAGAGAGAAGACAAGACCTCATCAAAAATGAGGTCAACAAATGGACCCCCAAGAGGTGTGGTGTGCTAACCATGCACACCACTGTGCGGCTTATTTTTAGGTTTGTGTGTTGTATTTTTGAAAAGGGGTCGCCTACAGAAATTGTCGGTGAATTTTAGATTTTAATTTTAATTTAAATATATATATATGATTTAGAAAGTAGTATTTAATTTTGAAAATAATTTTAAGATATGAAATCAAACCGACCTCACATCCCAGATAGTTTATATAAATGAGCGCCGCATCACAAACCGTGTATTTATCCTGAAGAATAGACACACTGCTTAATGATGGGGCTCGGTTAAATAAACTAGGAGAGTTGTGACATCCGTTTGGTCTGCGAACCAATTTTATAAGCTGACAAATTCCCCAGCTTAATATAAATGAATTAGGCAGGGTTTATATTACCTGGGTTCTTAAAGTTCCCTATAAGGGCAAGCCCCTATAGTTAATTACATCTTAAGTGACGGGAATCACTTAAGAAAACTCTCGATAATAATCAGTAGTTCTGCTCTCAAGAATCTCAAAGTTTAAGTTTTCAAGGGATTGAATTTTAGAATTTCAATAGGGAATGGGTCAAGTTCAGAACATTTTGTTTTGGGAATTCAAAGGAAGAAAGGTAGGAGAAATTACATATTCGAAGCGAACTTCGGTAATTTCCCGACTATCCTATTGTTTGGCTTGAATTTAGGAAAGTCCTAATGTTTATTTAATGTTTTGATCTTGCCAATTTTAATTAATTAGGACTTATGTTCGTATGACATGATCATACAAATAGCCTCGAAGATGTGAGGATTTATGTCATATCGGATGACTACCTCGGAATCCTAAGACTGGTTAGGGCTTAATTTGCAACGCAAATGCCTAACAAAAGTTTGAGGATTTATGCTACACTAGGCAAACTACCTCGAAGTCCTATGGTTTATTGTTTAAACTAAAGAATAGTTTAGTTGATATAGAGTTTTTTTGCTGACGAAGATGGCCGTGCTGCCTACCATGCTCCGAGCTCCTTGTTGTTGCAGGGGGTTTAGTTTTAGAAATCATAAATCAAGAGGTGAGGAAAGTGTTTTGGTTTAGAGAAAGTTTTAATTTCCAAGTGTTTTTTTATGTTTTAATTAAAACAAATCTTAAAGTTGATTATAACAACACCGGTTAAGATCCCACGGTTCCATCCTTCGGCATCGTTATTTTTATCGGATTCACTTGGTCCAGATGAATTTGCTAAACTCAACTAAATGAGTTCGACACTTTCATTTAGACCGTGGAAAATCCCGTTAGCAACACGTAGGTTACATCATCCGAGGTATTCCCGATCATCCAACAAGACGTTTTAATTTAGTTGTAGTTGTGGTTTTGTTGTTTTGTTTGTGATTAAATTTTGAGCTGTTTTATATTTTGAAATATTGTAGCGGTGAATTTTATCTTGTAATGACTTTTAATTTAGTTTTTGTTTTGGTTTTAGGGACTATCCTAAAGGTGTGGGTTTTCATGCAACAGTTGTTTATCATGCAAGAAAAGTAAGTGCATTTGCAATAAAGTAAATTGCAAGAAGGTAAATTGCAATAAAATAAAATCGTACCTGGAGGGTCTTCCCGTCATCCCAGGCTGCACTTAAACACAATTTAGAATATTTAAGCATTTAAAGCAAGTTCCTAGGTAAAGCTAAGGGAAGGGTTATGGTTCTCTACCAAGTTCCTAATCCTATAGCTAGTCATCTCCTATGACGTCTAGGTTCTTGTGTTTTGGTTTGAGGACGATTTTCTTCATCAAAGAACAATTAAGTTCAGTTGTTCTTATAAACATCCTATCGTACTGAGGAAGTGCTTAAGATGAATATTAAATATCTTTTCAATACTTTTAGGATTGTTTTATGTCTAAGAGAATTTAATTATATAATGAATCAATTATCCAGGAGTTCAAGTTTTGTTATCTTGCCCAGTGAACTAGGACATTTGAATATACTATGAGTGAAATAACACTTCACTTAACACTCCGTTTAAGAGTTATGACATCATGTGCTTTCGAGGGCAAATTAACGTTCAATTGGATTGTGATTTAATTTAATTTCAATTAATGGGTTTAAGTTTGGAATAATGTTCAAGTTGTTTTAGTTTTATTTTTGAATTCTTTATGTCTTAAGTGATGTTATATTTAATTTAATTTAATTTAATTTAATTTAATTTAATTTAATTTCATTTAGTTTTAATTTTAATTTTATTTATTTAATTTAATTTTAATTTTATTTTAACTTGATTTTATTTCTATTTTTTATTTAATTTAATTTAATTTAATATGTTTTAATTTTATTTAATTTAATGTGATTTAATTTACTTTAATTTGATTTAATTTAATTTTAATTTTAATTTAATTTAAATTTTAATTTGGTTTTGTTTTTTTTAATTTAATTTTAATTTAATTTTATTATTTTTCTATTAATTTTAATTTAATATTTTATTTTTTTATGCTTTGGGGATGATTTAATTTTAATTGTTAAAGTATTAATTTAATTGAAATTTTAAAAGGATTTAATTTAAATGTTTTAATTTTAATTTAATTTAATGATTAAGCATTTTAAGTTTTGAATTTGGATTATCATTTTAATTAGGAATTGAATATTATTGAGGTGATTAATTTAGGGATTCTTAGATTAAAGAATAAATTTCTTCCTAATAATATCCCTATTTTAATAATTCTAATTTTTTCATTATTCTTCCAAATTTAATTAATTATTTAATTAAGGTTTATTTTGATTACTTTCAAATTATTTGGCAGGTTTCTACCCTTTAAATACCTAAGTTTCAAACAACCAAAATCAACTTAGTATCAAATATTTTACCCACCCTTTTAATTAAACCTAAAATTTTTAATTATAGGTTAAAATTTTAATTACTATTTTGCCGTTTAAACTTACTAATTTCATAACTCACTAAATTGAGCTTAAATGAATTTGAAATTTTTATGTGGCTTCACTCATATATCAATCAAGACATTAGAGGAGAAAATGTAATTTTTCTGTATTTAATTTATTTATATAATTATTTTTTGTGGAAAATAAATATTTTCAAGGAAAATTCAACATGATCAAGGGAATGTTTCTGTCCTTAAGAAAATTATGGGACATTCCTAATGACCAGAGGACCACTTGGACCAATTTTGGTGATTTTTTGAATTATATTATTTTTATTATAATTATTTTGAGTTTTGGAGTATTAATTAATTTAAAAATAAAATAAAGATTGAAAAATGAATTTTATATTTTTCAAAAATCTCTCTGATATCAAGGAAACCAGAGAACCACTTTTTATAATTTTCTGATTTTTCCTTGATTTATTAGAATTATTTTAATGGAAATGCTAGAAAATACATTTTTTTTATTTTAAAATTACCTTAGGGTTTTAAAATTTAATATCTCATTATAGAGACTTAAGAAAAATATGGGGTTTGTTCTTAAGTGATTAAAATTCAAAATATGACATTTTGGTGAATTTTATTATTTTTGTGATTTTTATTATTTTTTAATTATTAAAATATTAAAATAATGTAAAAAATCAACTTTTTTTTGGAAAATTGCAATTTTATTTTTCCTAAATTCCCCTGATATCAGAGAGGCTCCAAAACCAATTTGGCGAATTTTTGAAAAGTATTTTGAAAGTTATGAATTTTCAAAGTTTAAGTTGGCTAAATGGCTTAATCAACCCATTTGGTAGGGCTAACCAAGTCCAATTGACTTCAAACTTTTCTGGTAGGTTCCCCTAATCCTAAAGGTCAGTGGAGAATTGATTTCAAGTCAATTTGATGTGTGATTTGCTCTAATTAATTAAGGTTCTATTTTGGGTGTTTAAGCCAATTAGGGTTTTTCCAAGTGGATTAATTCAAAACCTATTTTTCCTAGAGTTCTCTGGTCACAAGAAACATCACCAAATTTTCCTAGGATTTATTTCACAACATGCTAATTATTAGAATTAAAATACTCAAGGTAGTGACCTAAAATTGAAAAATCAATAACTCTTCATAGGGATGGCCTCTGACTTTGGAAAATTCAAGGAATGTTCCCAAATTCGGAGGCTTCAAAAGCCCTATGGTCTCATGCCTTGGTGAATTGTATACATGCATAGAGAATTGAAAATGTGCAGAGAGTAAAAAAATTATTAAAAATCAAATACTCAATGAAACTAAATGATTTTTTTCCACATTATTTTCCTCTGTTCACTGAGCAAGATTGTATTTTTATTTTATTTTTCTGATTTTTCTACACAAAGATATGTATTTTTGAAGTTTAGGGAATTAAATAAATAAGAAAATGCCTATTTTCCTACTTATCCAGCGCGACGCCCTATCATCCTCGGCATCTCCGAACAAACACGTGGCGCGCTCCCATTCGACGCCGCCACTTGAGTCAGCAGCCCGGGTCCCGCCTTCCGCGTATCATCCACTGATCCGACCTGATCTGAGCCTTCAATCTGCGCGTGTATTGAATGGACGGCATCCGTTCATCGTCCTCAAACCTCCTAGCCCGAGAACCGTCCATCTTCTACGCTTAAGATCTCGCTCGATACTTGACCAAATTAAATGTTCTTATGCTCTATGGATTCTTCTCGAGAAGACGAACACATCCATACGATTTATGTGGCATGAAATTTTCTCAATAAAAATGGAGAATGTTCAGAAGCTCGGAAAGAAGAGTGAGACCATACCTTTGCTTAGAGAAGTGTGGCTTCGATCTGAGGGTCGTGTCACCTTCGATTGGGTCCAAGCAAGCTCCAGTTGAAGTCTCCTGGCCAGGTGAATTGTCTAGGTATGATTTTGACCAAGCCCGATTTCAACCTTTGAAGTCTGGAACAGATGGGTGGCTCTGGAGAGGGGCTTTCATCGGGGAACTTCTCCTCTTGACCTTGTGCGGGTGTAGGTGAGTTTAATTTGACTTTGGTGGAGGATTTGGGAATGTCCTGTTCTACCCTGAGAATTGAGCTCCAAAATTGAGCTCAATTAGTGGGGATTAGGCAAGAGGACAGTGGGGATCAAATGCTCTAGGTGTGGGGAGAGTTTGGAGTGATTTTGGCAGAGTTTCCTTAAGGTTGATTCAGCACCTCATCATGGTCGAGAGAGGTGTGGTTTAAATAGGAGAGGCTGGAGGGCTTCCCAGGGGGAGTTAGGGCTTGGGATCAGCTGCTTAGGTCAAGGGAAGAACAGCCATGGTGGCCATTGGGCATGGGCATGGCGTTTTCCAGCGATCCAGGTGGTGGCCGGCAGGCAAGGGTCACCCTCAAGGTCAGGGAGGTCAGGAGTTGAAGTTGGTGAATTCAATTGAAGCCTTACATGTGTAAAGTGGTTGGATCAAAATGGCATGGGGAGGTGGCTTCTTTTGCACTTGGTTCGGTCAACCCATGGAAATGGGCTTGGTTCACCTCCCCATGGCCAGAGGGAGGATCAGATGAATCAGCTAGGAAAGGGTAGAGAAGTCACCATCCATGAATATTTTGATTAATCATGGATTAAGGTGAAGCATTAAAAGGGTTAAAACCTTTTTAAGGGGACTTAAAAGAGGCTCCTCCTTTTGCAATTAATAGTATGATGATGTGTAAAGTGGATCCCATGGCTTCATGTGGCTTGTGCATGGCTTCAAGGCTTGCTCATGGCTTGGCTCACTTACATGAGAAAGGGATTTTGGGATTTTCGACATTTAGAGGTGACTTGCCATATGGATTGATTTGGAACAATTTTATGATTGATTTAGGACTTAAGGGATGATATTAATTGAGTGGTGATGGGATGAGATTGTAATGTGGGCTTTAGGATGAGTTTGGGCTTTTAAAATTTAATGAAGATGGGCTTTTAAAATGGTTTAGGGAAGTGGGCTTTTGGATTTTAAAATGGATTTTAGGATGAAAGTTTGGTAAAGTCTTGGGCCAAATAATTGTTGGGTTTGGCTTAAGGATGTGTCATGATTGATTTGAAACAAGTTTGGAGTGATTTGGGTTTGAATTGAATTTGGGTTGATTTGATAAATGGGCCTATGTAGGTCAAATTGGGCTAATTTGGGCCAATGGTGGGCTAAGGTTGAAATTGATGTGAAATTGATGTTGGGAAATGTTTATGGGAGTGTTTGAAAGAGGTTCCAACTTTGGTTGGATTTTGATTTAGGGATTTGGGCTCATTTGGGTTAGGGTTGGATTTAGGTCAAAATTGGGCCTTTTGGTTTTAGGTTGAATTTGAGTCGCGTTTGGATCCAAATTTTGGCCAAATCATGTTAGTGTTTTGTTTGTGGGGATGTTAGGGAAGGTTTAGAAAAGATTTGGGGTTAATTGGAGTTAAATTGGTTTGGTTTAGGCTAGGTTTGGGTCATGGGTCCAAATTGGGCTTTAAGGCTAAAAGTGAAATTGGATTCAAATGTCAATCAAATTGGACTTGGATTTAGTCTAGATTGGTGTTGAAAATGTTGAATAGAAGTTTATTATTTAATTGGATCAGAATTTGGGTCAATTGTGTAAGTTTGGTTTGATATTGGGTTCATTTTGGGTTAAAATGGGTCAAATTGGGGATTTTGACAAAAGTGGGGTAAATTGACCAAACTGGCCCATGGTGTAGTTGAACAAAATGAAATTGGGAATATTTGGGATTTTCTGGAATTTTCTAGAAACTTTCTGAATTTTTGGATTTTTGGGTCAAGAGGGGCATTTTGGGTATTTGGAGGGTATTGGGGGGTATTTTGGAATTTTTGGTATTTTTGGCTATAGATGATCAAATTGAGTGGAGGGAAATGTTTAGGAATGATTTTGGGAAATTTTAGGTAATTTAGGTGATTTTGCAAATTTTGGGTAGTTTCAAGGGCATTTGGTAGGTTAGGCGGGTCCGGAGCCCCGGGGGTCAAAAATTGAAAATTTAGAAAATTGAAAATTTAGAAAATTGAAAATTTAGAAAATTGAAAATTTAGAAAATTGAAGATTGGGTAAATGTAAGTGGAATGAAATCATTTTGGTTGAGCCATGAAGCCATATCAAGCCCACATGAGCCATGAAGGGACTCATTTGAGGCATTCACTATGTTGTTCCTAACCCTCTTAGCCAAGGGCTTAGGGGTTAAGGACCATCCATGTGAATCAACTTTATGAGTCAGGAAGTCAAGTTGGGTATGGGTGTGGTTTTAGGAGGTGTGTGAAAGTGTAGTGTATAAGTGTAAGGTGTGTGTAAGTCGACCCTCACCAGACCGAGCCACCTGGGGCAGTCCTAAGGCCAAAGAGTCCTATAGGAACTCATCCTTTAAACTTCCACATTTGATTTCAACCCTCTAGGTGATTAGGGGTCTACAGTCAAGTTTGCGGAGTTCGCAGGGAGCTAAGAAGTGGTTTGAAATTCTAGGTGGTGGGTCCCAATTCTAATCCTCTAAGATAGTCAAAGGAAAAGCCTAAGGCTAGATCCTAAGTACTAAAAAGAAGAAGAGAAGACCTCATCAAAAATGAGGTCAACACGGTTTCCAAACTCTAGGAGTAAATTGGGGATTTCATCCTATCACTCTAAAATCTCCAATTCTACGCCCATCAAAATATATTTCCCTTTTTATTTGCACTAAATCCCCTTGAACTACATCACTCATTCATGGAAATTGAATGTGACCATCACTTTTGTTGTGGAACTCATAACCCTTTCGGAACATATGTTTCCCAACAAATTTTAGCATTTTAATTGGCCACATCAAAAAGTAAATGAAGTGCGAAGTGAAAAGGTCATCACAAATTCTCCATAATAAATCAGCACATCATTTCTATATCACAACATCAACACATCACATGAAAAGGAGGAAGACAAAGAAATTTACTCAAGACTCATTAGGAAAGGATGACAAAACATGGATTATATATATATAAGCAACTTCATACAAACAGAGTAAAGAAAATACAACTTATCTCAAACTCTTCCCCAAGAGAATCTCAAGTAATTCCTTTGACTCCTCTTCTTTCTTGACAATAACACACAATTCTCTCTTTAGATAAATAAGGAAGAAGAAATCTCTCACTTTTCCTCTATCCCACACGCCTTAGAAGAGAACACACAAACCCAAGATTTCCTAAACAAAAGGAAAGACACACTCACTCTTCACTCCCTCACACTCTAGTCTCTCTCCCCCCTCTCTAAAGTTGGCTCCAAAATAGTTTAAATTCAGTCATAACTGACTTTCCAAGTGTTTCTTCAAGCATCCCTCCAAAATTTGGCCAAATACATTGAATCTAGCTTGAAATCGGAATAGGGAATAGTTCGATGCAGGATAATGTGCCATCCGGTGCTATTTTCTGCCTTCTGGTCCAAAAGTCTCTGTAAATTGGCACGGTTCAGCGCTGGTTATAGTGTCGTTCAGTGCTAGTTCAATAAAATGCATTTTGCTCTAATTTGCTCCAAATTTGCTTCTTTTTGCTTGCTTTTGCTCCCAAAAGTCTAAAATTATTGTACCTA
This sequence comes from Papilionanthe hookeriana x Papilionanthe teres, assembly GCA_022702705.1. Lineage (NCBI taxonomy): Eukaryota > Viridiplantae > Streptophyta > Magnoliopsida > Asparagales > Orchidaceae > Papilionanthe > Papilionanthe hookeriana x Papilionanthe teres. Next base: position 89,506,054 of record CM040430.1, on the reverse strand, counting down.
CATGAAATCATAAAAAATACCTTTCTTTAAAGTGCATTATGATAAAAAATAGGTATGAAATGGACATTAAAAAGCTATCAAATTTTTAGTGTATCATTCTACAAAATTCTCCCGGTCCCATAATCCTTATCTCCCTTCCAAACATGATAGAGCATCTGCGTAAGAGTGATAACGTGGAAACTGGTCCCTTGAAGTCATGACTCTCAATATGTGGTGGGATACAATCTCCTTCTTCGTAAATGTTGACAACGCAGATGTCGGGAATATACAACTATATGGTATTATATCTCAAGCTACTTGTCACCTGATGATCTGAACAATGACTGTGAGCATTGAGTCTACCTGTTCATGTTGTAGAATCCCAGGAAGATTCCTATCTTAGGCTTTAGTGTAATTTTAACAACATCAATACTGGATAGTCACCCGTCCTTTGCCATGTAGCCATTTATTGGGCTCAGAAAATTTCCTCCTCTTCAATGTTCCAGCTCATCTAAGATCTCGGGCATTCATTATATGCTCAACAATGGCAGCTTGTTTGTCCTCATTAAAGACTCTTGTGACCAATTTAATACCTTCAGGTATGTTTATAGTCTGACCATTGATATGTTCAAATTGATCGAAAGTATCAAGAGCTGATATGTGTGATGTTTGTACGAAGATTGTTCTTTCTATGGGTTCATCTTCTTCGGGATCTAAATTCTCCACTCCTAGTACAGGATATACCTCTCCAGGTGTGTATTCATGGATTGAGAATTTAAATTCAGAAGTGTCTAAATCCATAAATTTTGTGCTTTGTTTTTCTTTCTTTTCAAGTCGCTTTTGTCGTTTATTTCGATTACGTCTCTGGCTCGAGTCAACCTAGATGTCGATTAGTTGGCTCCTATAAGAGACTTTTCTTGGATTTCATGAGTCGCAACGACTACTACTGACTTCAATTTTCCATTGTCAGGTTTTTGTTTTTGAATTCTTGATTTCACTCTTCCTTAAGAGATATCTGGCAGGCCATGAACTCTAGCACAAGTAATCCTTTTCAGCTTCCCTTTAGCTACAATAGACAACAATGGTCCATTATATAGCAGCTTAATTTGTGTCATGTCAAATTCAAAGTGGATCTTGATCCTTTCTCGATATATCAGTAGTCAAATGCCAAATACACACCACTTTGAAAAGTGAATATGACTGTGTTGTTTAACATTTTTCTATAAGCAACAGGTTATTGGAAACCTACCAGACTAAGTGTCAACTTAATTTGTCAATATGAAATTCAATATTTTTGAGAAATGATGTTCACAAACACATGTTATATGAACATAAAGAAATGTTTAAAGAAAGACAACGATTGTCAGAAATTTCATTTGTCATTTTATTCATTATTTTCCAAGTTTATAAACAATTCATCATCTTCATGTTGCATAAAATTTTTTCAAGAAATGCCCTTTACTTAAGGGAAAAATTCTTTCTCCTTGACAGTCTGCCAATTGGTAAGATCCTCCCAAATATGTCATTTTAAGTACATGCAGGCCCTCCCATGTTGGTTAAAAGTTTCCAGCTATTCTTCGATGAGTGAGGATTTGTCTTCAGAGAACTAAAACTAGTTAACCAATTCAAAATGTTCTAGGATGAATCAATTTTTCATGGACTCGTGTCATTTTTCTTAATATAATTCGAGATTTTGTTGCGCTTGCAGACATTTTCCTTGTAAACTCTCAAGTTCTTCAAGTCATAATTTGGCATTTTCTTCTTCAGTTATTTTGCTTGAGACTGCAACTCTGAGAGACGGAATTTGCACTTCAAGTGGTAAGATGGCCTCAGAATTATATACCAAAGAAAATGATATTGACTGTGTTTGTTTTCAGTATGTAGTCTTATAGGCCCATAGAGCTTCTATCAATTGCTCATGCTAGTGTCTTGTATTGTTAGCTAATGTATTTTTCAAAATTTTTACCAACATTTTGTTGAAGGCTCCAGCTAAAAAATTGGCTTTAGAATAATAGATTGTGGAATACATCTAATCTATCCCATGTCTCTAAATAAAATTGTTCATTTTCATGTTTTTAAAAGCTAATCCATTATCTAATATGATTCTTAGAGGAATTCCAAATCTATAGACAATATGAGTCTTAAAGAAATAGAGAACTTGTTTTACCATAACTTCTCTGAGTGGTATTGCTTGTGCCCACTTGGAGATGTAATCAGTGGCTACTAGAATGAATCGATGGCCTTTAGATGATGGAGGGGCTATAGGGCCCACCAAGTCTGTGCCCCAACATTCAAATGACCAAGATGCAATAGTTGGATGAAATACATTCTACGACTGATGTAAGGCCACTCCATGTATCTGACATTGATGACAATAATTCATAATTTCAAGAAAGTCGTTCATCAATGTTTGACAGAAATATCCCATTCTTTTTATTTTCATCTTAATTTTGGGTCCAAATCGGTGTGTACCACATACACCAAAATGAAATTCTTTAACAATCACTTGAGCTTCAGACTGGTTTACACATCTTAACCACAGTTGGTCAAAAGATCTTTTGTAAAGAATATTGTTCACTTGAACTTGCATTGTGAGTTGAGTATTGAATTTCAAATTTTAACTATATTTTGATAAGTTCCTACCTTCCTCGTGGGATCGATAACCAGGACTCCACTATAGCCCTGTAATACTTGAACGATACGTATACTTGCGTATATGAGTGACTGCCTAATAATTTAATTGAACTTATTGTTAAACTAAATAGAAACTATCCATTGAATATTTACATTAGAGGCAGTGCACTGACCGTCGATATCAAGTTTTTAGCACCATTGTCAGGGAAAGTATAAAACGGTAACTGTTAAAATTATAGTATTTGAAAATTTGTACTTTGTAGTTTGCAATTGTGTGTGTGCTTTCTTACTTTTTAGTGTGTCTTGTGTGACTTTATATGCGTAGGATTGGATTTGTAATTTTAGTTCTTATGATTTGGAACTAGAGCGTACTATTATAAAAATTTGAAAACAACAAAAAAGTCTAAAAACCCTCACAAAATGATGAACAATCAAAATATACCATGTCCTTTAAGAGATTACGCTAACCTAACAGCAGATGAAATTTACTTAACTATCTAATATCCTGACTTTGCCTCTAATTCATTTGATCTTAAACATGCTATTATCGAAATGGTATAAAACAATCAATTTGGAAGAACTTCTAATGAAGATCCTAATTTAGATCTTGCTAGTTTTCTAGAACTGTGTGCTATTTTTAAATAAGATGGAGTATCGAATGATGCTGTCAAACATAGACTTTTTTACTTTTCATTAAGGGATAAATCCAAGGCGTGGTTAAATTCGTTAGCACCTTGATCTATCAGAACTTCGGGAGAACTTTCATAAAAAATTCTGTCAAAATATTTCCCTCCATCAAAAACTGCTATGCTAAGAAATGATATTACATCTTTTTGGTCAGTATGAAGGGAAATCAATATATGAAGCTTGGGAAAGATTTAAAGATATCCATAGGAAGTTTCTACATCATGCTTTATTAGATTGGTTAATAATTCAAACATTTTATAATGGATTAGTGGGATCTCTGAGATCAATTATAGATGCTGCTCCTGGTGGATCATTAATGTCAAAACCTTTTGATGAAACATATTAGCTAATGAAAGAGATGGCTAATAATAATTTTTAATAGTCCTCTGAACGGGTAAATCCTAAAGAGTAACTAGTATTCATGATTCTGATGCTATAACTATGATAGTCTCTCAATTTGCTGCCCTTTCGAAGAAAATAAATCAATACAGAATGAATTATTCTCAAGCACCCTCAGTGCTAGAGGAAAATTCATTAGGACAAATAATAGAATCTCAAACACCCTATGAGACCTTAAATGCTATAAATAATAAACCCAACAATCGATATTCAAATTATTAGAATCTTGGTTGGAAGAATCATCTAAATTTTAACTGGAATAATAAAAACTCTACTGTTAACTCGCAATGGAGAAACAATTCTGCGAACATAGTAGGAAATTTAAACAACCAAGGAAACATAAGCTATAGAACTTCTTATCCTCTAGGTTTTAATAGTAACCCACAATTTAATGAAAAGAAGTTGTCTACTGAAGAATTAATTTCAATATTTGTATTCAATTACAAACTAAGGGTGCTGCAATAAAGAACATTAAAAATCAATTAGGACAAATTTTCACTGTGCTTAATAATAGAACTTCAGGATTCTTCTCAATAATGTTGAGATCAATCAAATAGATCAAAATAAAGAGCAGATTAAGACTACTCAATTAAGGAGTGGAATATAATTAGAAAAAAAGAGTGCAAAAAGAAGTTGAAGCTAAGAAAGAGAAGGTGGAAATTGAAAAAGGGACTAATAAAATATATCCAGACTTAGAATATCTACTTGAACCAATGAAAATTACTTTAGAAAAACCACCACCACCTTTTCCTCAAAGATTGCAAAAACAAAATAGGGATAACTGATTTATGAAATTTTCAGAAATCCTTAAGAAATTAATAGTAAATATTTCCTTTGTTGAAGCATTAGAACAGATTCCTGACTATGTGAAGTTTATGAAGGATATTCTTAAAATGAAAAGAAAGTTCATAGATCATGAGACTGTTGCACTTAGCGGAAAGTGTAGTGCAATTATTTAGAAAAGCTTCCCAAAAAACATAAAGACCTTGGTAGTTTCACTATCCCATGTGCTTGTCGGCATATTTATAGGTTGTGTGTTTAATTTAAATTTATATATGTATTATTTTTTGGAAAGTAGAATTTTTAAATTTTGAAAATAGTTTTAAGTTTGAAAAATTTTGTAGTATGAAGTCAAATTTATCTCACACCTCAAATACTTTATATAAACAAGCACCGTCTCATAAACAATGTATCTATCCCGAAGAATAGACACACTACTTGATGATGGGGCTCGATTAAATAAACTATAAGATTTGTGACATCTGTTTGGTCTGCGAACTATTTTATAACTCGACAAGTTCCCCTGCTTAATCAAGGGATTAAGAAGGGTTTATATTACTTGGGTTCTTAAAGTTCCCTATAAGGGCAAACCCCTATAGTTAATTACATCCTAAATGACAAGAATCATTTAAGAAAACTCTCGATAATGATCAGTGATTTTGCTCCCAAGAATTTTAAAGTTTAGGTGGGTTTTCAAAGAATTGAATTTTGGAAATTTCAATAGGGAATGAATCAAATTTGGAACATTTTATTTTGGGAATCCAAAGGAATAGAAGTAGGGGATGTTATGGACCCGAAGTGAACTTCGGTGACTTTCCAACTTTCCTATGGTTTGGCTTTGACTTGAGAGTTATTTAATGTTTCAATCCTACCAATTTTAATAAATTTTGACTTGTATTTATATGACATAATCATAAAAATAGCCTCAAAGATATGAGGTTTTATGTCGTACCAAACAACTACCTCAGAGTCCTAAGACCGGTTAGGGCTTAATTTGTATAATATGATTATGCAAATGCCTAACGAAAGGTTGAAGATTTATGTTGCACTAGGCAAACTACCTCGAAATCATATGGCTTGGTTATTTAATTCTAGGAAAGATTTTGCTGAAGAAGACACAAGTTTTCCTGATGAAGATGGTCGTGCTGCCCTATGTGCTCCAAGCTGCTTGTTGTTGTAGAGGTTTGATTTTAAAAAGTGGCAATTAGGAGATGAGAGAAGTGTTTTGTTTTAGAGAGGTTGAAAATTTAGATGGCTTAGTATTTTATTTAAAACAAAACTTAAAGTTGATTAAGCAGAACTGAATAAGATACCATGGTTCTGTCGTCCCGGCACCGCTATTTTCATCGGATTCACTTAGTCCAAATGAATTTGCTAAAGTCAATAGAATGAGTTCCACACGTTCATTTAAACAGTGGGAAATCTCGTTAGCAACACGTGGGTTACATCATCCGAGGGATTCTCGATAATCCAACGAGACATTTTAATTTTAGTTGTAATTGTAGTTTCATTTTTGTTGGTGATTTAATTTTTAGTTATTTAAACATGCTGGGTTCGATCATTTTCATGCATTTATAAGTACAGAAAAGTAAGACATTTAATAACTTGCTATATATAAATTGCAATAAACTTAAACGCATACCTGGTGGGCACTCCCGTCATTTTCACCTACACTTAAAACACATGTTAAGGCATTTATATATTTGCAACAAGCACCTAGCAAAAACTAAGGTAAGGTTCTGGTTGTCTACCAATGTCCTAATACTATTGGTAGTATATTCCTATGATGACTAGGTTCTTATGTTTTGTTATGGATGATTTTCTTCATTAAAGAACAATGAAGTCTCACTGTTCTTTTAAAACATCCCATCAAGTTAGAGAAGTGCTCAGAACTGAATTCTGAACATCTTCCTAAATGCTTCAGGGATTACTTTTAGTTTAGTTAGTTTTATTGTGGTGATGAATCAATCAACCAGGTTACTCTTGCTCAGTGAATTAGTACGTTTGATTATCTTTGTTAGTAAGGTGACATTTTCATTTAATGCTTCATTTAAGAGTTATAATAATGAAAGTCTTTAGGGGAAAAGTAGTTCATTAAAGATTTTAACCATTCATAACTTAAAGATTGAATTAATGATTTAAAGTGATTTATTTATAAATTTTTAGTTGATCTTTTAGGTGTTTTTAATCATTTTAATTTTGAAAAGCGTTCAAATTGTTTAATCCAGTCAATTTTTTTTTTACTATTGCAAATAGTTTTAACGTTTTAGGTTAATTTTGAATATTTTCAACTGATTTAATTTTAATTATAATCTTAATTATAAATCATTCTAAATTAGATTTAATGTTTTAAATTTGTTTTAATTTAAGTTTCAAACAACTTCAATTTAGTCTTGACATTTTAGGTTGTTATAATTTGATTTTTCTTAATTTGAATTGATTTTAATGTTTCAAGCTTTAGTTTAATTATAAAATTTTTAGATTTCCGTTTCTTTGATAGTTTCAATTATCATTTTATAGTCTATTTAATTAATAATAACTTAATGATATTTAATTAAATAGTTGATTAGCGATTCAATTTCCAAGTATTAGAATCTTCTTATATCAAAATCCCTTAACCTTAATGATCCATTTCTTAATTATCTTCCAAAGTTTAATGATTAGATTAATTAAGGCTTCTTCTTTTAAATGTTCAAGGTGATTAATGGGTTTCTACCCCTTACCTCTCTTAGTTTCAATCATCCAAATGGAAAATTAAGATCAAATCGTTTACCCTTCCCTTTGGTTAAGCCTAAAGATTAATTAAGGTTAAAGCCTTTTAATTACCTTAATGCCCTCTTAACCTTATTCATCTCATAATTCATCAAACCAAGCTCAAATGAAATTGAAATTTTTATGCCACCTCACCCACATGTCAATTAAGATATTAGAGGAGAAAATGTTATTTTCGATTTTTAATTTAATTTATATAATTATTTTAATGGAAAATAAAGATTTTCAATGAAAATTCAATCATCCAAATAAAGTTTTTGTCCTTAAGAAAATTATGGGAGGTTCTTACTAACCCGAGGACCACTTGGACCAGTTTTGGTGATTTTTTGAATAATATTTTATTTATCATAATTATTTTAATTTCTTGAGTATTAATTAATTATAAAATAAAATTAAAGTTGAAAATTAAGTTTTATATTTTTCTTAAATCCCTTTTGTCCCAAGGAACTCAGAGAAACAAATTTTATATTTTTTTTAATTTTCCTTGAATTTTTAGGAATATTTTAGTGAAAAGGCTGAAAAATCTATTTTTAATATAAAAAAAAATTGCTATAAGCCTTTAAAATTCAACATCTTTATTTTGGGACTTAGGAAAAATATTTGGTTGGTTCCTAAGTGATTAAGAGACCAAATATGATATTTTTATAAATTTTAATATTTTTATGATATTTATAATTTTTTATTTATTAAAATATCCAAAATTAGGTTTCAAATGAAGTTTTTAGGATAAATCCAATTTTAATTTTCATAGACTACTCTGATACCATAGAGGCCTCAAAATCAATTTGGTGAATTTTTGAAATATATTTTGAGTTTTAAGAATTTTCTTAATTTTCAAAATGGTTAAGTTACTTAGCAAATCCATTTAGTGGGTTAAAGCATTTTTATTTAATTTCAAACTATTTGTGGGGGTACCCATTGTCTTTTGGAAAAGTGGAGAATTGATTTTAAGTTATTTTGATTTTTAGTTTGCCTTAATTAATTCAAGGTTGATTTTAGGTTAAATAGCCAATTAGGTTTGTTTTTAATGTTTTAATTCATGAAATAATTTCCTTGAGTTCCTCTAGTCATAGGGAATCTATCCTAATTCTCTTAGAATTTTCTAAACACTATGCTAATTATTGGAATTAAAACACCAAAACAAGAAAAATAGATAAATTGCCATAGTCAAAGCCTCTGGCCTTTGAAAATTCAGCGAATGTTCCCAAGTTCAGAGGCTACAAAAGCCCTATGGTCTCATGCCTTTGTGAATTGTGTGTGTGAGTGAAGAATCAAATTACTCAGATTAATGTTTAATTAATTAAAAATTAAATACTCGACAAAATAGCTTATTTCTTTTTCAACATTGTTCTCCTCTGTTCACTGAACAAGTGGGTATTTTTAAATTATTTTTTTGATTTTTCTAGGTAAAGATATGGATTTTTAAAGTTCTGGGTATTTAATTAATTCAGAAAATAAGTAATTTCCTACTTAAGTGACGCAGCGCCACGGTAACCTACGGCGTCTTTGAAGCTCCACGCTTCTTCTTCTGATTCGGCGCCGCCATCCACCTCAGCGCCACGCATCTCCGCGGTCTCGTCCCGTCTCCTGATCCGATGTGATCTGAGCTATTCATCCGGAACACACACCATCCAACGGTCCCTCGTCATCATCCCAACTGGTGTGTGTTGAGAACCGTCCACCTTCTATACCTAATATCTCGCTCGATACTTAACCAAATCAAGTGCGGTTTGGTCCTACGTGCTCGTCTAGCCTAGAAGAGTCTATCTATATGGATAACATGCACTGAAATCAAGACAAACAAAATGGAGAATCCATGGAAGCTCGAGGGAAGGAGAGTACAATACCTAAGTAAAGCTTTGATTATAGGTGCTCGGCACATTCGTTGGAGCTGGAGAAGCCTACGGATGAAGCCTCAAGCGTTGGTGACTTCGTGCAAGTCCGATTTGGAGCTTTGGTCGATAGAACAAATGGGTGGTCTGGTGAGGGGGCTTTCACTGGGGAACTTCCTCTCTACCTCTATTGAAGGTGTGGGTTAGTTTAATTTGGTTTCTGTGGAGATTTCAGGGATGTCCTATTTTTGGGCCTAAGATTGAGCTCTGAAATTGAGCTCAACCAGTTGGAATTAGGACAAGAAAACAGTGGGGCTAAGGTTCTCTTGGCTAGGAGGAGCTCTAGGAGTAAATTGGAAAGGTTTATGTGAGGAAATTTCAACAGTCCTCAACAACCATCTCACGGCTGAGCAATGGTGTTTATATGGCTAGGGCCATATTGCTGAGCTAGGGCTCAATTGAGGGGTTGATTCAATTGCTTAGGTGGAGGGCAGAGAGGCTCCAAGGTTGAATTTGGCTGAGGTGGCCATTTGGGGAAGTTTGGGTGAGCTAAGATGGGTGGTGAATCTCGATTTTGACTCCCTCCGGCGACTAGGCTGGCCGGTAAGGACAAGGGAGCTGGCCTCTGAGGTCAAGTGAGTCAGGGGGAGGTTTAAATGTCATTAACAGTTTGTGGGGAGATTTGGGGTGAGGAAAAAGAGGATTTATCCACTTAAGGGAATAGATCCCTTAAAATGGGGGACCCTTGGTGCATGAATCACTTAGCTTAGGATAGGTGGATCTAGGGTGGTTCCTAGGGTTCAAATGGTTGTTGTGGAAAGGTTGGTTTAGCTACATTTGGTTCAAATTAGTTAGGTTAGGTCATAGGTTCAAATTGGCTCACATGGGTTTGGGTTTGGCTAACTTAGGTTGGGTTTGATTTAGATCTAAGTGTCTTGAGCAACATTGTGAAAATGATTGCCATGAAGAACTTTCATGAAGACATGAAAAGTTTTTGAGTTCAATTGATAGGTCAATTTGATGGCTTTTGAGGTTTTGGTTAACCTGGGCAAGCTTAGGTCAACTTGGGTCCAAGTTGGTTTAAGGAGGGGCTTAGACCCAATTGAAAGTTTCAAATGGTTTAGGGGAATGTATTGAAGAGTTCCCAACATCAATAGGGAGGAAATTTTTGGAGAGGCCAATCAATTTGGTAGATTTAGGGCATGTGTCCAATTTGGGTTAAAATGGGTAATCTTGGATTTCAAGTGGATTTAGGCTAAGCTTAGGCTCAAATTGGGATAATTGAATGTTTCATGGGTTTCTTGAGAGTGCCATTGATGGTTTAAGATTGAAATTAGGGGAAAATTGATTGACATTAGGTTAATTGGGGATTTTGAATCGAATTGACAATATTGGGGTTTTGAATTTCAAAAGTAATTGAACTGAACTGTGAATCAATTTAGGATTGAATTTGGTTTAGATTGGTATTGAGGATGCTGAATTAATGTTTAGAATTTTAATTTGGAAAAATTGAGGTCAAATGGGTTAATTTGGTTTGACATTGGGTCCATTTAGGTTAAAAATGGGTCAAATTAAGAGTATTGATAAAATTGGGTCAAATGGGCAAAATTAGGTTATGGTGTAGTTGGACAAAATGAAATTGGAAATATTTAGAATTTTTTGAGATTTTCTGGGAATTTTTGGAATTTTTGGAATTTTTTGGATTTTTTAGACAAAAAGGGGTATTTAGGGTATTTGGAGGTTATTTGGAAGGTACTGGGGTATTTTGGTGGATTTAAGAGGTGACAATTGTTTTAAAATGAGTTTTAGGATTTTTGGGAATTTTAGGTAATTTTTGGAAAATTTTGGAGAGTTTAGTGGTTGTAGGGGTAATTTTAGGTAGGCTTGTCAAAACCTGGAATTTGGCAAAATTGGAATTTGATTATGGTAGAGGGATTGAAGAAGCTTAGAGTGAGCCATGGACCAAGAAGGTGTTCATTTTGAAGATCTCATGTGTTGTTCCTAACCCTCTTAGCCAAGGAGCTAGGGGTTTGGACATAACCACATGCTGCAATGAACCAGGAGTCAAGATTGGGTAGGGATGGTTCAGGGTTTAGGATCGGTGTAAGAGTGCAGTGTGTGCCAACTAGACCTCACCAAGACCAGGTCAACCAGGGCAGTCCTAAGGCTTGAACATCCTACAGGAATTCATACTTGTTTTCTTACACATTGGTCCCAACCTTTCAAGTGACTTGGAGGTTGATGACCATCTATATAAGATTCCAATTAGAGTTAAGAATTGTTTTGAATTACTAAATGGTGGGTTGCTTCTCTAGTCTTCTAGGATAGTCAAGGAGAATCCCTATGGCAAGATCCTAATCACTAAGAGGAGAGAAAATACCACACCAAAAATTAGGTCAAACAAATGGACCCCCAATAGGTGAGGTGTGCTAACCAAGCACACTTCTCGTATTGTTGTTGACCGAAGAGATCAACAAAACCAACACAGATGTCTAAGTGACCCAATTAGAATGAAGCGTAGAAAATTTTCGCTGGGGAGTATCAGGTAAATCTCCAAGACTGAAGATTCCAGAACTATCGCTTAGGAAAGGAGGTGAATTTCAAATCACCAGATTTGCAAGGGACCAAATTTTAGATTTGATTCATTTTTATTTCATGTTTTAATTTTGAGTATGAAGTTTGATTTGATCAGATTTTTTATTTAAATTTGATTTGAGATGGATTTCAAGATTGATTCCTTGAAAATTATGGATTTTGAAATGAGGATTGGAACCTAGTTCCAACCTTGGGATTGAAAAGAGAACTGCAATTTAGGCTCCAGCCTCAGAATGGTAACCGTCAAGGAAATTATGCCAGGAAGAAAAGACTACCAGCTTGGAAGACCACCACAAAAATTACATCCGAACAATGTACAGTCGAGAAATGGCAACTGTCAAGGAAGTTATGCCAGGAAGAAAAGACTACCAGCTCTGAAGACCACTAGGGAAATTACATTCAAACAAGGTACAGTCGCGAAAAAGGTCGTATGTTGTCCCAGGATTTATTACGGGTTAGAAGTAAGACTTCATGCCCAACCGTAGCGAAACAGGAAAACTAGAACAACTTTGAAAACCGCTGGGGGAAATTAGATCTGAGCTGGAACTAGCCAGAAAAAGATTTGTTTGTTTTCTTAGGATTTATTACGGGAGTATAAGTGAGACTTCATTCCTAACCTAAGAAAAATAAGAGAAAACTAGAACAACTCAGAATACTGCTGGGGGAAATTAGATCCGAGCTGAAACTAGCCCGGAAAGATTCGCTTGTTGTCTTAGGAATTATTACGGGAGTAGAAGTGAAACTTCATTCCCAACCTAAGAGAAATAAGAGAACTAGAACAACTCAGAATACAACTGAGGGAAATTAGATCTGAGTTGAAACTAGCCAAGCAGGATTCACTTGTTATCTTAGGATTGATTACGGGAGTAGAAGTGAAACTTCATTCCCAACCTAAGCGAAACAAGAGAACTAGAACAACTCAGAATACCGCTGGGGGACATTAGATCTGAGTTGAAACTAGCTAAGAAAGATTCGCTTGTTGTCTTAAGATTTATTACGGGAGTAGAACTGAAACTTCATTCCTAACCTGAGCAAAACAAGAGAACTAGAACAAATCAGAATACCGCGGGGAGAAATTAAATCTGAGTTGAAACTAGCCAAGAAAGATTTGTTTCACAAGGAAAAAATCAATTCGAAAGAGAGTACGAGGGTGCTTCAAATCCCGTTCGAAAGGTTTCTCGAATAGGAGATCCGTGTGAGGAGGGAACCAGTCCCACGCCATCAGAACCAAGTCGAATAAAATTCGTGGCTCTGTGTCAATGGAACTAATAGATCCTCTAACACACAGAGAAGAGAATTCAAAGGAACTGGTAAGCGTACCAAGCTGAAAAGACTTGATCTTACGACAAGTTAAGGGAAGGATTTGAATTTCAACAGAGCTCTGAATGGATTTAGATTTGAAGGAGAATTGAAAGATTTGAATCAAAGGATTCAGATTGGAATTCAATTTGAGATTTAGGTTCGTTTCATTTGTTTTAGTGATTCAATTTCAATTTTTGTGTTCAATTAAAGTTCATGTTATTTGAAATTCTTTTTGACATTTAGATTCTTAAAAGAGTTATTATTTATCTTCTTTTATATTCTCTTTTCATTGTTTTAAGTTCATTTTTCATTTTATCTTATTCTTTTATTTTCAAATCATTCTTCGTTTGAGGTTCATTCAACTTAATGGCGTTTTCCAGTCAATTTGTACAGAAGAAATAAAGGCAAAATTTGACACGGTCTTTTCCATTCAATTTGCTGAAAATACATTATATAGCTTGATCCAAAATATAATGATATTTCCTTGAAATTTAACATCTCATACAATCCATATAATTCCAAAATGGACAGCATAAGATCCTTGTTGGTTTCTTTAAAAGCATATGTTAAAATCCATGTCTGAATAGTGACATACATGGATAATAACATCACCTTCCAAGCCATCCTTGGTAGGAATGTCGTTCGGATGTGCATTGGAGGTGTGTTATTTTCCATGTAGCTCACAGCTCATAAGGCTGGAGACTCTCTAACTCTGGATCCGACTAAAAGCGAAAGGGCATCTTGTTGTCGTCCATCCTCCTAAAAGTGACGAAGATTCACTGAAAAGGTCCCCCCGAGATGCAGTCCTTTGCTATGTTCGCTCTATTTTCTTTTAACACCAGAACGGAACCTACTGGTAAAAGTATCTCCGCTGGTCCTCAGAATTCTCCAGGGTCTGTTATCCGGAGGTCTAATTCGAACATGATGTTACTCTTGTTGACGAAAGACACTGTGCAGAAGGGTCTGACGAAATCATGATGATCTATATGGGGTGGTATGCAGTCACCTTCCTCGTATATGTTGATAATGCAACTCTTGGGTATGCAATCTGCAGGCAGTACCCTCCAGGTCACCATCCTCTTGTCCATCCTCTTGATAATTCTTGGCATCGAATCCACATCACTGTGACGGAGAATCCCTTGTGGATTTCCTTTCTTGTCTTCAGCAAAGTTCTAACAACATCTGCACTAAATTGTGACTCTTCCTTTTCCCTTCATCCATCTCCGAGGCTCTGAGTAGGTCTTTGCCCTTAAGTGACATGCTCGGCCCAATTTCTAAAGATGAATGACATAATCTATAATCTGATGCTGTTCATAGTCTGAGAACACATCTGTATGTAGCTCAAAGCCCTCCAGGATATTGATCTTTTTGCCTCGAATTCTTGCAAAATATTCAAAGGTTTTCTTTTCAACTTTCTACAGTCTTTCCAGCTCGTACTCTAGGATTATCTGAAATCATCGGGGTCTGGTAACGTATTGCAGGATGTATGGTTCAACCCCAACACGTTCTCCTGCATTTCCCACCTCCTCGGGGATAGTCTATGTCAAGACATCCTCCTGGGTTGCTTTTGCAACAAGACTCTTCAGAACTGGCACGTCAGCTTGATGCCGTGGTGCTGATTCTGTTTCTGTTTTCTTCATAATTTCTTTTAGCTTCTCTTCTATTCATGGAGTTCATCTCCTTTTTTCTGGTTCCTGCTGAACTGGTTTCTTCGACATGCTTACACTGACGCTATCAGCTGTTTCTTTAGGCTAATCCGCCGCTAGCTTCCTTAGCATCTTGTGGATGCGGCAGTTCTTGTTCCTTCGCTGGGTAGGAGTGAGAGTAGCTCTCCTTACTTCCTGAACTTTTGCGGGCAAGGCGCTGAAAATCCTGCCTTTTGTTGTAGTAACCACAAACTTGATTTTCTTGTCTGCTCTAGTCATCTGAGCGGCGTTCACTTTCCTTCTCTTGCTAGTAGCTGGCTACAGACTCGGGCCACCCAATTTCATCACTGTTTGGTTGTGGAACTCTTCTTGGTCAATCGGGGTCCAATCGGCCTTCTCGTACTGTAGCTAGGCCAGTGTGAAATCAGAGTCGATCTCGTTCACGGCCCCATTCTTCATCTTTTCTTCATCGAGTGCTATACTCACGCCATTCTTAAAGTTCAGAATCAACAGCCCGTTCGACATTTCCCTGCAAAAACAAGGAAAGGATCAGTGGCTGTTTCAAGAACGAGAACAATTAGAAATTTTATTTATTAATGAAAATTTTTATTTATTTATTTCTTTTGAGCATTAATAAGATGGGAAAGATAAGGGAAAATCAGGAATGAGATTGATTTGAAAGGAAGGCTCAAAATTTATTATTATGATGATGATTTTTCTTTCACATGTTTTCTTTTTTTACAAAAAAAAAAATTTGTTCATCATTTTTTTATCAAATTTTGGGTTCGGACATAGTTACAAGTTATCACTCTACCCGTCCTTCTAGGAATGAGACTTCATTTTCTTAAAGTTCATCCTTCGAAACATCAGGTTGCGTAATACTTATTTAAATATCATCCATTGATTGGAAGCATAGGTCATTCTCCACGACAATTCACGAGTTAGTAGGAACCTCATGAGTAGACTGTCTTGACCACGAAAGGTCCCTCCCACTTTGGTTCAAATATACCTCCTATCTTGCGATATGCAAGAATAGGTCTCTTGAGAACTAGAACCAAGTCACCGACTTTGAATGTCCTCTGGTGGACCAGTTTATCGTGGGCTTGGATCATCTTGGCTTTGTACAATTCCAGATAATGTTGTGCTGAAAGTCATTTCCCTTCCAAGCTTTCCAATTCTTTAAGCTGTAGTCTGGCGTTTTCTTCAGTATTAATCTTATTTGCAACTTCAATTCTAAGAGATGGAAGCTGAACCTCTAGGGGCAAGACTGCCTCAGACCCGTACACTAAAGCATGAGGTGTAGACTGAGTAGGAGTTCTGAAAGTCATTCTGTAGGCCCATAAGGCTTGTAACAACTTCTCGTGCCAATTTCTCTTATTGTCATCCAATGTTTTCTTTAAGATTTGGACAAGAGTTTTATTAAAAGCCTCGGCCAAGCTGTTTTCTCTTGGGTAGTAGATCGTCGAATAGTGCCACTATATCCCATGCCTTCTGAAAAAAACTGTTGATCTTCGTACTTCTGAACACAGACCTATTGTCTGAGATAATTCTGCGCGGTACCCCGAAACAGTAGATGACTTGATTCTTGAAGAATTGCAACAAATGATGTGCCTTCACTTCTCTGAGCAGTACTGCTTCTAACCATAATGTAATCTGTAGCTACAAGAATGAAGCGATTTCCTCTCGAAGAGGGCGGTTCTATCGGACCCACAATGTCTATGCCCCAATACTCAAATGGTCATGACGCGATTGTCGGATTTAACACATTTGGAGGTTGGTGTAGAACCACTCCATGCACTTGGCACTGGTGATAGCTCTTGGCAATCTTCATGCAATCGGACATCATCGAGGGCCAATAGTACCCTAGTCTTTTAATCTTCATTTTCATCTGCGGACCCGACTGATGAGAACCACAAAGTCCTGAGTGCACCTCTTTAACAATTTCACGAGCCTATGACCCGCTCAGGCACCTTAGCCACATCTGATCGAATGACCTTCTGTATAAGGTATTATTTATGAATGCATATGACAGAGTTCTTATTTTAATCTGATGGGCTACTGACTTATCGTCCAGTAGGTTTCCTGTTTGCAAGTAGTCTATTAATTGTTGCCGCCTGTCTTCTGTAGTTTTCATTACTATTGCAATTGTTTCTTCTTCTCTTTCTGATTTGTGTATTACCTCCACGTCGAGCTGTGATAGGACTTGTTGTCCTTGAACTGACATTTCAACTGATTCATCTTGTATGCAGGAAAACTCTTTTGCAAAGAGAGCTAACGCGTCCGTGAGAGCATTTTCTCTTTTGGGAACCTTTAGATCATTACATTCAAAATCTGCTTCAATAATTTCATTGCATACTAAAAGTACTACTCTAGTCTTGGTTTCAGAATTTTGTACTGTCCTGCGACTTGTTGTATGATCAACTGTGAATCACCGTAGATGTTGATGTCGGTTATATCCATCTGAATGATTAACTTAGTCCAATTATATGGGCTTCATATTCTACTTCATTATTCATACACGGTTCTGTTAAATAGTAGGAGTATCTTAACATCCCTCGTTCCGATGTTATAAATATTAGTCTGATTCCTGCCTTACCGGGCACTATCGTTTGCAATTCTTTATTCTTCTATGTTGAGGATGCTCCATCGAGGTACAGTTCCCAACATTGATCATCGAGGTCTTCTAGGTGTTGACCTCATTTTTGATGAGGTCTTCTCTTCTTCCCTTTAGTACTTAGGATCTAGCCTTAGGCTTTTCCTTTGACTATCTTAGAGGACTAGAATTGGGACCCACCTTTTAGAAATTCAAACCACTTCTTAACTCCTCGCAAACTCCACAAACTTGATCGTAGAACCCTAATCACATAGAGGTTGAAATCAAATGTGGAAGTTTAAAGGATGAGTTCCTATAGGACTCTTTGGCCTTAGGATTACCCTGGGTGGCCTGGTCTGGTGAAGGGGCTGACTTACACACACACTACACCTATACACTACACTTTCACACACCTATACTTAACTTGACCTCCTGACTCATGTAGGTGATTCACATGGATGGTCCTTAACCCCTAAGCCCTTGGCTAAGAGGGTTAGGAACAACATAGTGGATGCCTCAAATGAGTCTCTTCATGGCTCATATGGGCTTGATGTGGCTTCATTGCTCAACCAAAATGATTTCATTCCACTCAACTTTACCCGATCTTCGATTTTCCAAATTTTTAATTTTTGACCCCAGCACCCTCCACTTGCTACCTTCTACCCAAAACCACTTAAAATTACCCAAATTTCTCAAAAATTTCCAAATAACCCAAAATTCCCCAAAATCAATCCCAAGCATTTCCACATCACTCAAATTGATCATCCATACCCAAAAATATCAAAAATTCCAAGAAAACCTCCCAATACCCTCCAAATACCCAAAATACCCCTCTTGACCCAAAAATCCACAAATTCAGAAAATTCCCAGAAAATTCCAGAAAATCCCAAATATTCCCAATTTCATTTTTTTCAACTACACCATGGGCCAATTTTGTCAATTTACTCCACTTTTGTCAAAACCCCTAATTTGACCCATTTTAACCCAAAGTGAACCCAATGTCAAACCAAACCTATCCAATTGACCCAAATTCTGGTCCAATTCAATTCTAAACTTCAATTCAACATTCCCAACACCAATCTAGACCAAATCCAAGTCCAATTTGATTGACATTTGAATCCAATTTCACTTTTGGCATTAAAGCTCAATTTGAACCCATGACCCAAACTTAACCCAAACTCACCCAATTCAACTCCAATTAACCCCAAATCTTTTCTAAATCCTCCTTAGCATCCCCACAAGAAAAACCCTAACATGATTTGCCCAAAAATTTGGACCTAAACCCCACTGAAATTCAACCCAAAGCATTAAGGCCCAATTTTGACCTAAACCCAAACCTAACCCAAATGAGCCCAAACCCCAAATTCAAAGCCCAACCAAAGTCAAAACCTCTTTGAAACACTCCCATAAACATTTCTCAACATTAATTTTACATCAATTTCAACCCTAGCCCAATATTGGCCCAACTTGGCCCACTTGGACCTATATTGGCCCATTCACCAAAAGAGCCCAAATTCAACCCAATTCAAACCCAAATCACCCCCAATTTGCTTCAAGTCACTCATGATACATCCATGAGCTAAACCTAACAATTATTTGGCCCAATCTCTTTACAAAATTTCATCCCAAAATCCATTTTAAAATTCAAAAGCCCACTTTCCTAAACCATCTTAAAAGCCCATCTAAAACCATTTCAAAAGCCCAAAATCCACCCTAAAGCCCACATGACATCTCCATTTGCCATCCACTTAATTAAAGCCATTACCTAAGCCCTAAATTCATCATCAAATAATTCCAAATCAAGCCTCATGCCAAATCACCCCTAAATACCAAAATTTTCCTTAAATTCATTTCCATGAAATTGACTTCACTTTTCCCAAGCCAATGGTGAGCCGTGACGCCATGCATGAGCCACATGGGAGCCATGAGAGCCATGGAATCTACTTTCCACCTCACCATACCCAAGATGGCAAGAGGAGGAGGCCCTTTCCATATTCTCTTAAGAGTGATTAACCACTTCCATGACTCCACTAAACCATGCTTAGACTTAATTGTACTTGGATTGTGACTTAACCCCACTAATCAAGCTGATCCAAGTGACTTTCCCTTCAGCCCAAATTGACCTTGGAGGGTGAACCTAACCCAAAACCAAGGGTTGACCCATTTAGACCCAAAACTAGCCCTTTCCCATTCCATTTTGATTCGAACCCTTTACACATGTCCATGGCCTATTGACTGCACAAACCTCTAGTCCCGACCCACTGGACACGAGGGTGACCCATGCTGCCTGGCCGGCCCGCCCGGGTCGCCGGAAAACACCATGGCCAAGAGCTCACATGTGAGCCCGACTTGGAATTCTCACTGCTGAGCTGCCCCATCCTCGGTGGCCATTGGAGCTGTTCTTCTCTTGCCGAGAGCAGTCGATCCCAAGCCCTAACTCTCCACGGGGGGCCCTCCACCCTCTCCTATTTAAACACCACCCCTCTCGGCCATGAGAGGTGTTGAAACAAACCTTAAGGAAACTCTGCCAAAATTGTTCCGGACTCCTCCCCATACACGAGCACTTGATCCCCAGCTGGGATCCCCCTGCCATTTCTTCTCGCGAGCTCGATTTCGAGTTGAAATCTAGGCCCAAAACCGGGACACTTTTCCACGGTGAGCCAATCCCCAAATTGATTGGTTCTACACCTTCACCGGACCGAGGGAAGGTGTCCACCAGCAAAAGCCCCATCTCCGAGGCCACCCGGTTGCTCCGGCCTCCAAGCTTTGTGATCGGGCTTGGTCGAAATCCCACCTAGACAATTCACCAGACCAGGAGACTTCATCTGGAGTTTGCTGGGATCCAATCGAAGGTGCAACAACCCTCAAATCGAAGCCACACTTCTCTGAGCAAAGGTATGAGCTAATTCTTCATCCCGAGCTTCTGGAGATTCTCCATTTCAAATGCTTTAATTTCGATGCATGATCACCGTATAGATGTGTTCGTCTCTTCAAGATGAATCCATAGAGCATAAGGACATGAAAATCCATTGAGTATCGAGTGAGATATTAGGGATTTAGTGTGGACGGCTCTCGGGTGAGGACACTTAGGGACGATGAACGGATGCCGTCCATTCAATACACGCGCGGACGGACGACCAGGATCGCGTCGGATCAGGAGACGGTACGAGAACCGCGGGGCCTGGGCTGCCGACTCAGATGGCGGCGTCGAATGGGAGCGCGACGCGTGTGCGTTCGGAGGCTGCCGAGGTTGACGCGGCGCCGCATGGATAAATAGAAAATTAGGGATTTCTCCGATTTATTTAATTCCCTAAACTTCAAAAATTCATAACTTTGTGTAGAAAAATCGGAAAAATAAAATAAAAATACCCTCTTGCTCGAGTGAACGAGAGGAGAATAATGTGGAAAAGAAATTATTTAATTTCATCAAGTATTTTATTTTTAATAATTTATTTACTCTCTGCATATTTTTAATTCTCCATGCATGTATACAATTCACCATGGCATGAGACCATAGGGCTTTTGAAGCCTCCGAATTTGGGAACATTTCCTGAATTTTCCAAAGTCGAGGCCATCCTATGAAATGTTATTGATTTTTCAAATTCATGTTACTGTTTTGAGTATTTTAATTCCAATAAATAGCATGTTGTGAAATAAATTCTAGGAAAATTTGGTGATGTTCCTTATGACCAGAGGACCCTAGGAAAAATAGCTTTTGAGTTAGTTCATTTAAAACAACCCTAATTGGCTTAAACACCGAAAATGGATCTCTAATTAATTAGAGCTAACCATACATCAAATTGACTTGAAATCAATTCTCCTCTGACCTTTAGGATTAGAGGAACTCACCATAAAAATTTGAGGTCAATTGGACTTGGTTAGCCCTACTAATTGGGTTGATTAAGCCATTTATCCATTTTAAACTTTAAAAATTCATAACTTTCAAAATATCTTTCAAAAATTCACCAAATTGGTTTTGGAGCCTCTCTGATATCGGGGAACTTAAGAAAATTAAAATTTTAATTTTCTAAAAAAGTTGATTTTTTAATATTATTTTAATATTTTAATAATTAAAAAATAATAAAAATCACAAAAATAATAAAATTCACCAAAATGTCACATTTTGAATTTTAATCACTTAGGAACAAACCCTATATTTTTCTTAGGTCTGTTTAGTGAGATATTAAATTTTAAAAGCTCTAGGGTAATTTTAAAATTAAAAAAATGTATTTTCTAGCATTTTCACTAAAATAATTATAATAAATCATAGAAAAATCAGAAAATTGCAAAATTTGATTCTCTAATTTCCTTGATATCAGAGAGATTTTTGAAAAATATAAAATTCATTTTTCAACATTTATTTTATTTTTAAATTAATTAACACTCCAAAATTTAAAATAATTATAATAAAAATAATATAATTCAAAAAATCACCAAAATTGGTCCAAGTGGTCCTTTTGTCATTAGGAATGTCCCCTAATTTTCTTAAAGACAGAAACTTTACCTTGGTCATGTTATTAAATTTTTCTTGGAAATCTCTATTTTCCACCAAAAATAATTATATAAATAAATTAAATACAGAAAAATCACATTTTCTCCTCTCATGTCTTTATTGACATATGAGTGAAGTCACATAAAAATTTCAAGTTCATTTGAGTTCAATTTAGTGAGTTATGAAATTATTAAGCTTAAAGGGTAAAGTGGTAATTAAAATTTTAACCCTTAATTAAAACTTTAGGTTTAATAAAAAATTAATAAGTAAAATATTTGATCCTAATCTGATTTGGATGATTGAAATTTAAAAAATTAAAGGGTAGAAATCCATTAAATAATTTAAAATAATTAAACCTTAATTAAATAATTGATTGAATTTGGAAGAATAATAAAATTGGAGTTATTAAAATAGGGATATTATTAGGAAGAGATTTATTCTTTAATTTAAAAATCCCTAAATCAATCATCTCATTAATATTCAATTCTTAATTAAAATGATAAATCAAATTCAAAACATTAAAAGACTTAATCATTAAACTAAAATTAAATTATTAAACTCTTTTAAGATTTCAATTAAAATTAAAAATAAAATTAAATTAAAATAAATTATATTAAAAATTAAATTAAATTAAGTAAATTAAATTGGATTAAATTAAATTAAATTAAATTAAAATTAAAAGTTGAATTAAATTAAATTAAATTAAATTAAATTAAATAAACAAATTAAATTAAATTAAATTAATTAAATTAAATTATATTAAATAAATAAAACCAAATTAAATTAAGTTAAACCAAATTAAAAATTAAATTAAATGAATTAAAATTAAATTAAATTAAATTAAATTAAATTAAATCAAATTAAATTAAAATTAAATCAAATCAAATTAATTTAATGTAACATCAAATAAAACTAAATTGAATTAAATTGAATTAAGTTAAATAAAACTCAATTAAATTAAATTAAATTAAATTAAGTTGAATTAAATATAACATCACCAAAGACATAAAGAATTCAAAATAAATCTAAAATAACTTGAACAACTATTCCAAATTTAAACCCATTAATGGAAATTAAACTAAATCACAAACCATTTGAACACCAATTTACCTTCAAAAGCTTTAGTTATCATAATTCCTAAACAGAATATTAAATGAAATGTTACTTCACCTATAGGATATTCAAATGTCCTAGTTCACTGAGCAAGATAACAAAACTTGAGATTCTTGGACGATTAATTCATTTGTGTAATTGAATCCATTTGGACTTAAAACAATTCTAGCAATATTAAAAAGATGTTTAAGATTATTCTTAAACACTTTCTCAATATGATAGGATGTTTATAAGAACCATTGAATTTAATTGTTCTTTGATGAAGAAAATTGTCTTCAAACAAAAACACAAGAAACCTAGACGTCATAGGAAATGAATAGCTATAGGATTAGGAATTTGGTAGAAAACCATAACCCTTCCCTTAGCTTTACCTAGGAACTTGCTTAAATATTCTAATTGTGTTTTAAGTGCAGCTCGGAATGATGGGAAGACCCTTCAGGTACGCTTTTATTTTATTGCAATTTACTTTCCTGCATTTTACATCATTGCAATTTATTTAATCGCATCACACTTACTTTTCTTGCATGATAAACAACTGTTGCATGAAAACCCACACCTTTAGGATAGCCCCTAAAACTGAAACAAAAACTAAGTTAAAAGTCATTGCAAGATAAAATTCACCGCCACAACATTTCAAAATATAAAACAACTCAAAATTTAATCACAAACAGAACACAAAACTACAATTGCAATTAAATTAAAACGTCTCGTTGGATGATCGGGAATACCTCGGATGATGTAACCTACGTGTTGCTAACGGGATTTCCCACGGTCTAAATGAAAGTGTGGAACTCATTTAGTTGAGTTTAGCAAATTCATTTGGACTAAGTGAATCCGATAAAAATAATGATGTCGGAAGGATGGAACCGTGGGATCTTAACCGGTGTCGTTATAATCAACTTTAAGATTTGTTTTAATTAAAGTATTGAAAACACTTGGAAATTAAGATTTTCTCTAAACCAAAACACTTTTCTCATCCCACGATTTATGACTTCTAAAATTGAACCTCTGCAACAACAAGGAGCTCGGAGCATGGTGGGCAGCACGGCCATCGTCATCAGCAAAACTCGAGTCTACTTCAGCAAAACTTTCCTAGAATTAAATAACAAAGCCATAGGACTTCGAGGTAGCTTGCCTAGTGCAACATAAATCCTCAACTCTTCGTTAGGCACTTGCATTGCAAATTAAGCCCTAACCGGTCTTAGGATTCCAAGGTAGTCCTCCGGTACGACAATAAACCCTCACATCTTCGAAGTCTATTTGTATGATTACGTCATATAAATATAAGCCCTAATTAATTAAAATTGGCAAGATTAAAACATTAAATAAACATTAGGACTTTCCTAAATCCAAGCCAAACAACAGGATAGTCGGGAAATTACCGAAGTTCACTTTGAATCCGTAATTTCTCCTACCTTTCTTCCTTTGAATTCTCAAAACAAAATGTTCCAAACTTGATCCATTCCCTATTGAAATTCCAAAATTCAATCCCTTGAAAACTTAAAGTTTGAAATCCTTGAGAGCAGAATTATTGATTATTATCGAGAGTTTTCTTAGGTGATTCCCATCACTTAAGATGTAATTAACTATAGGGGCTTGCCCTTATAGGGAATTTTAAAAGAACCCGAGTAATATAAACCTCGTTTAATGCTTTCATATTAAGCGGGGAATTTGTCGGCTTATAAAATTGGTTCGCGGACCAAACGGATGTCACAAATCTTCTAGTTTATTTAATCGAGCCCCACCGTCAAGCGGTGTGTACTATCTATAGGGATAGATACACGGTTTGTGGTGCGGTGCTCGTTTATATAAACTATTTGGGATGTGAGATCGGTTTAATCTCATATCTTAAAACCTTCAAATTTAAAATTATTTTCAAAATCAAATACTACTTTTTAAAATTATTTATTTAAATTAAATTAAAAATTCGCCGACATTAGGCTCATTATCTGCTCATCTGGTAAATCTTTATTGAGAGGCGATTTTGCCAGCAAAGGGTGTGCTGCGAGGAAGTCTGCTAGGACTTGTCCCTTTACGGCACGAAGTGGAATGAAAGTTATATCGAATTGCAATAATATCATTGATCACCTGGCTAGTCTGCCAGAAAGCGTCGGGTGGATCATCAAATATTGCAATGAATTAAACATTAAAATAAGGTTTATCATATGAGAAAGCATGTAATGCCTATGCTTCTGGGCGGAAAAGATCAGGGCCAAACAATGCTTCTCAATCGAAGGATACTTTACCTCCATCGGAATTAGACGAAGAGTTAGATAATAGAGAGTGTCTTCTTTACCCTCGTCATTGACCTGGGCTAGCAAGGCTCCGAGGGAGTAGTCTAAAGCCACGATATAAAGTATCAACGATCAACTCGAGACTGGGGCTGCTAAGACAGGAGGTGTCATTAAATATTGTTTAATATCTTTGAAGGCCTACTGGCATTTCTCTTCCCAAAAGAATTTGGCATCCTTTTTAACTAATGCCGAGAAGGGTTGACACCTACCTGACAAATTAGAAATAAAGCTTCGAAGATATGCCAACTTCACTTGAAAGGACCATAGTTGTTCAAAGTTTTAGGAGGCGACATTTCTAAGATAGCTTTAATCTTCTCCGGAATGATTTCAATTCCGCGATGTCGGGCAACAATTCCTAAGTATTTCCTAGAGGTGACACCGAAGACGCATTTTAGGGGATTCATCTTAAGGTTAAATTATCTTAATAGCTCGAAAGCAATTCTCAAATTGGTCTTCCTTCAGTTTGCTTTTGATGACCACATCATCCACGTAGTAGTCAACTTGGTTGTGAATGAGATCATCAAAAATCCTCATCATTGCTCTTTGGTAAGTTGCTCTTGCATTCTTCAATCAGAAAGGCATCACTGCGTAGCAGTACACTCCGATTGGCATTATGATGGTTGTGAGCTTTTCATCTTCTAGAGCCATCTTTATCTAATTGTATCTTGACGATCCATCCATGAAAGAGAATACTTCGTGTGTCGAAATGATGTCGATCATCAAATCTGGAATTCGTAGTGGGAATTCATCCTTTGGGCATGCTTTGTTTAAATCTCTGAAATCCACACAGATTTTGATCTGACCATTTTTCTTTCTGACCGGTACCGCATTGGCTAAACAAGTCAGGTATTGCTCTTCTCGGACAAATTTGGTGTCGACTAGCTTCTTAACTCCAGCTATCACTTGTTGTTCAATTTCTAAACGCATTCTTCTCGGAGCTTGTCTGACTGGAACGGAAGTGTGATCCACTCCTAGCTTGTGAACTGCGACTTTTGGAGCTAATCCTAGCATTTCATCATAACTCCAAGCAAAACAGTCCTTTAATCCCATTAGTGGCGGCTTGATCATTTCTTCAGATTCTTCTTTATTGAGTAAGGAGCTAATAAAGATCGACCTAAGCTCTTCGATAGTACCTAAGTTGACTTCCATTAACTCTTCTATTGTAGATTTAATCTCCTCTTCAAATTTTGGTGGAGCGTCTCCAATTGGCAGATTCTCAAGATCATCTAAAGCTTCCAGGAAGTCTTCATTATGCTCATAAGTGAAAACCAAGCAGAATTTTATATCATCAGCTGATCCTACTACACTGAATCCGAGATCAAGCTTTGAATTTTGGGGCCGACTGACATTATTTCACAAATTTTCAAAGCGCTGTGATTGATCCTTTAACCACTGCTTAGGTAAGACACCACGTTGCATCAAATTTTGAACACAAGGAGAATACAACTCAAAAGGTAATTACATTAATTCGGAAGAAACAACATCTTCAAATTTTACATCATTTTCAGTTTTGGAAGAAGAAGCACGACGGTAGAACTTGATCGGCTTAACACCTTCACCATGTACTTCCTTGACTACTTTACCCTTGACCTTGCTAGGATAGATCAGGGTTAGGGTCATAGTCTGTACATGATGGTTAATATTCTTGTACATGGATTTGTATTCTTCGTTCTTTTCATCCTCAAGAGAGATCTTAAACTGGGGTTTCTTTTGACTTATCTTCATTGCTTCTTTCTTGCTTTCTTCTTCTTCGGAGTTGTTCTCCCAATAAACATTAACCACCGCCTTCTTCTGTTCAACTGTTCCACTGTTTCTTCCTCGACCTCGTCCCCGGCCTCGACCTCGGGTTCGAGTTCTGGAGAAACCTTCACCATCTCGCTGTAAGGGAGTGGTGAGTAACTGTTGAACTAGAACTTCAGGTTCTTCATTGCCTTAAGTTTCTTTTTCTTCATTTGGAGTGGAATTTCTGGAGAAGAGTGTTTTCTTTGGAGGTGCGTAGTAAGGAGCGTCTTTGTGGATTCCAATTTCGTGCACGGAGAACGGTTGCAAATCACCTTTGATACATTGTTCTTCTCCTCCTTCATAATACTTTATGCACTGGTGTAGAGATGACGGTACCATCCAGTTTTCATGGATCCACGGTCGACCTAGTAGAGTGTTGAACGATGCCTCAGAATCAATTATATGGAACTTTGTAGTTGTCCTTGCTAAATCACCGATCTTCATTGACAGGGTTATCGATCCAAGAGCTCTTTCTCCTTTTTTATTGAAACCTCTTAGTAACATTTTGTCTGCTTGAAGCTCGTGGGAATCAATTTCAAAATATGCTAACGTCTGAAGGTTCATTATGTTGATCGAAGCTCCTGGATCAACTAACACTCTAATGAGTGAATTTTCTAATAGTGACTAAGATGTATAGAGGTCGATTGTGATTAGTTGCCCGCGCAATATGTCATTGTCCATGAATGTAACACCGTACTGTCCTTACAATGAGCAAAGCTCGTTTAAGGAATTATCGATCATTTGAGCTAAACAAATCTCTGGATCAAGTAAGGCCTTGATCAGAGGTTCCCTCATCTCCTTTGATAGGATCAGAGTGTCATAGATGCTTAGTTTTGCTGCTAGCTTCCTAAGATGGGCTAGCATGTTATAATCCACTTTATTACTAGGCTCTGCAGCCTCTTCCCGAATGGGTAATTCTTCTGCTCGGGTGAACAACCACCTGCTTTCCTTTATCTTTCAGACCCATTCTCGGTGGTAGAACTTTTTCACTTCTTAAATTGACTTCTATTACTTCTTCTGAATCTGGTGCTGGATCTGTCGATGTTTCTTCTTGAATTGGAACGACTCGCTCTTCTGAAGTTGCTTCGGAATCTGATAACTCCAATTCTATCGCAATTGGAGCTCCTCGGAATTCACAAATCAACTCGTCGCTTCCTCGGCTTTCGTAGCCGCTCTTGTGGACATCTTCTCCTTCGTCACCGTGGTCGAGGTTTTGTATGATTTGCGAATCATAATTCGTATCGAAATCAAAATTCAGATTAGGCTGATTGTCGTTAGTTACGTAATGGTTAGAAAAAGTTAAAATGTAGCCAACACAAAAACTCTTATCATTATAAGATCCCATCGGGGTGAGCAAATAATTATACAGAGTCAGAGGCCCGAGGGATTTCTCCCCTGAATCAGAAACAACCATCCTAAGAAAAGCAGCCCCTAGTCTACCCTTCATAGCCTTGGTCTTCTCTTCTTCCACGATCTTCTCCTCCTTCTGGGGTGGTTCTTCAATCGCAAACGATAGCGCCGGCTTAGCGGGTTTTGAACTCTGTGTTGAAGCGCGCACCGAAGCAATCTAGATGTGATCAAAAATTTTACTCAAAGACTTCATCCAGATCGTACTTCATCCATCGTTGGTCGTGTATGGGTCTATCAGAATAATAGGATCCATCAAAATGACATCAACAAAGCCTCCTTTTTGGGGATCGTTCATGTATTCCTTCAAGATCTTGTTGTTCCCTCAACTGAGGTTATACTCGAGCCAGTTCTTGAAGGTGAATGAGTCCTCTATCTTGTGTCCGAGCATCCTATGGTAGGGGCAGTAGTTCGGATGATACTTCTTATTGACTTCTTCTGGCCTCCTGGGCTCTGGCAGCTGAAAATTGGGCATCTTAATCAAACTGCAAAACATCTTGGCCATTACTTCAGTCATAAAAGGATACTCCTTATTCAAAAGCTCCTTCAGGGCCTGTGGTGGATGAGGCGGCCATTGATCATGCTGCTGCGACTACTGATAGCTCACTCGAAGCTGTTGATAGTTCTGCTAAGGTTGTTGGTAAGTCCACTACGGTGGTTGATAACTTGGTTGTGGCCACTCTGGTTGTATCTGCACTGGCTATTTACATTTATCCACTGCCGCGAAGATTTCGGCTTTCTTCTTAAACTCTTTCATTGGATTCTGCTTGTCAGTCTTGTCAATGAAACTCAGTTATTTTGCCTCCTCTTGCAAGCTCATGGATTTCTAAGAAAGTTCTCGAAAGTATTAATTGTGAATCCTTTGAGGAGAAGTGCTATCGGGCCGTGCATATTCTTAAGAAAGATACCAACCACATGCTGTTCCTGAAGCTGTGTTTCACACTTCATACTTAGGTTCCTCCATTGAAGTATGTAATCCAACAAGGTTTCGTTCGGCTTCTGTTGCTCCACCACTAGATCACTGATAGTGATGTGGTGCCGAGCCCTAGCGAACCACTTAATGAAAGGGGTTTCTAATTCTGAAAAAGTTTTAACCAAACCATTTGGCAACTCTGCCGCCATCTCCTCCATTCTCTTTTCCATTTGGTAGATCATGTCATCCTTTTCTTGAAGATGTAGTTTCAGTGCTTTTGTATTGTCTCCCTCTGATGTCGATGGAGCTCCCTACAAAGCTGACGATGCTCGGGTCTCGACCATGTTGATTTCAGCAAATTCTTCATCCATGAACTCTGACGAATCCACTTCCTTTCTTCATTCTTCTTTTCTTTCTTCTACCAACCTTCAGATGTCAAATCTTAGCTTTCCTATAGCGTCCTCAAGCGGTCTCTTCCAAACTGTCTTACGATTGTCATGCGACAACTGTTGAACTTCATCTTCAGAAGTATCCTTCAGGGTTGCAGCACTTTCCTTAGATTTGGGTTCTCTGAAGAGACTTCTCTTTCCAGAGAGCTCTGTTGGTATCGGTTCAACAATAATAGGTTGCCAAGCCATCCTTCTTAAAGTAGGTGGCCTAGGACCATATGGTCTGTCAGATGCACGTCGGTAGGTGGTGTGTTCCCTAATATGGTGACCTGATACAACAACATGCAAACTTCTCCCGCTAGCTCGTACTTTCTTTCATGGCCTCTCTAGAGTAGTGACAGAATTTACCTTCGGTCTGAGGCGAGATCTAGCTGGTTCTCGCCCCATTCTTCTCAAAATCTCTGACACACGGCATCCCTCTTTCCTGGTTAGCTTCTCTACTACTGCACGCAATCAGGTAAGCGGCATAGTCTTGATCTTCTTCCTCTTACAATCACTGTTGTATGCAGGTAAGGGTAACGAAGTAGCAATTTTTCGAGCGTCTTCCTCATCAGATGCAACAGAGAGAGGGTGGAACCTACTCCCATCCAACAGCTGTGAAATATCAGGCAGTTCTTCTTCTTCGTTAGGAATCTCTTCAAGAAAGGCAGCTTTTGTGGCCGTAGTCTTCCTGATCTTGGCGATCTTTCTGTTCTTATTCTTTCTTTGTGTATGGGTTAAGGGTGCAAATCTCAAACTGGACCCTATCTCGAAGACAAATGTTATTGCAGCAAATTCCGAACCCTCCACGGTAACAGCCTCATCACTGACTTGGACTTCCTTCCCATTCAGTTTGGCGGGAACTAGGGAAGGTGCAGTGATAACCAGACCGGTGGGGGTAGAGATGACCGTCCTGGGGGTAGCAGCTAACCTCCTATGAACAGTGGTATTTATTTCAACTGGGACCCTTTGTAGGGAAGGAAACTCTTTAGCCGACTTCAGATTGAACTCAATTATGGGTTCCATGGTTTCCGGTACCTTGGCCATTAGTGCGAAGAGAGTAACATTTGCAAATTTAATGTCCGTGTTATCAAATCCTTACCCAAAAAAAATGATCACATCATCAAGCAGTTCATCTCTGTGGAATGCCAAGTCAAGTTCGTTGGTGAAGGAGAAAATTAGCTTCGGTGCAGACATCTTCTGCAGGGTAGATTCTGAACGCCAGTTCCAAATTATGCTTCATTCCGTTATAAAACTTTTAGTACGAAAAAAATTTCTCTAAAATAGAGTCCGAACGCATTTTCATTTATCTTTTCTGTTTCTCAGTCTTATTTATAAGGTACTTTAGATTATGTCTTGCAATTTAGAAAAGGTTCGTTTATTAAAAGGTTCATTTATTAGAAGGTTTTTTTATTAAAAGTTTTGTTTGTTAAAAGGTTTGTTTACTAGAGATGAAACGATTAAAAGAGGAAGGATATAGAGAAGGTAAGGGATCCAATCCAGAATTGGAAAGGTAGAGAAAGTCTCGCAAGACTTCTCAACTCGAGGGATCACTCCTAATCTAACACCTTTTGGGGGTCCACCCCACCTCTAAGAGGTAGAATGATTCTAGAACCTCTCTGTTTAGGGGTGTCTAAACAGTGGCTCCAAAATCCAAGAGAGTTGACTATACCCGTTCAAGACAGAAATTGACGTGGTATGTCAACGGAAAGAATGATAGTTTGAACCATAAGGGGCATCGATTCACTACTGATTTATGAAAGAAAAACCATCGGATCAAAATCGAGAGAGGAACTACTCCCCAGCGGAGTTGCCAGAAGTTGTCGGCATATTTCTAGGTTGCATGTTTAATTTAAATTTATATATATATATATATATATATATATATATATATATATATATATATATATATTGGAATGTAGCATTTTTAAATTTTGAAAATAGATTTAAGTTTAAAAAATTTTGAAATATGAAGTCAAACTGATCTCACACCTCAAATAGTTTATATAAACGAGCACCGTATCACAAACCGTGTATCTATCCCGAAGAATAGACACACTGCTTGATGATGGGGCTCGATTAAATAAACTAGAAGATTTGTGACATATGTTTGGTCTACAAACCAATTTTATAAGACGATAAGTTCCCCTAATTAATATAAAGGGATTATGCAGGGTTTATATTTCCTGGGTTCTTAAAGTTCCCTATAAGGGCAAGCCCTTATAGTTAATTACATCATAAATGACGACAATCATTTAAGAAAACTCTTGATAATGATCAGTAGTTTTGCTCTCAGGAATTTCAAAGTTTAGGGTTTTCAAATAATTGAATTTTGGAAATTTCAATAGGGAATGGATCAAATTTGGAACATTTTATTTTGGGAATCCAAAGGAAGAGAAGTAGAGGATGTCACGGACCCGAAGTGAACTTCAGTGTCTTTCCACCTATCCTATGGTTTGGCTTCAATTTAAGAGTTAATTGATGTTTCAATCCTGCCAGTTTTAATTAATTAGGACTTATATTTATATGACATAATCATACAAATAGCCTTGAAGATATGAGAGTTTATGTCGTACCAAACAACTACCTCGGAGTCCTAAGACCGGTTAGGGCTTAATTTTCATAATATGATTATGTAAATGCCTAGCAAAAAGTTGAGGATTTATGTTGCACTATTCAAACTACCTCAAAATCCTATGGTTTGGTTATTTAATTTTAGGAATGGTTTGCAGAAGAAGACACAAGTTTTGCTGATGAAGATGGTCAAGCTGTCTACTGTGCTCCAAGCTCCTTGTTATTGCAGAGGTTTTGTTTTAGAAAGTGGCAATCAGGAGATGAGAGAAGTGTTTTGGTTTAGAGAGGTTAAAAATTGAGATGGCTTAGTATTTTAATTAAAATAAATCTTAAAGTTAATTAGGCAGAACCGATTAAGATCCCACATTTTCGTCATCCTGACACCGCTATTTTCATCGGATTCACTTAGTCCAAATAAATTTTTTGAACTCAACTGAAAGAGTTCCACACCTTCATCTAGACCATGGGAAATTTTGTTAGAAACACGTGGGTTACATTATCCGAGGGATTTTCGATCATCCAACGAGAGGTTTTAATTTTAGTTGTAATTGCCGTTTCATTTTTGTTGGTGATTAAATTTTGAGTTGTTTAAACATGCTGGGTTCGATCATTTTCATGCATTTATAAGTACAGAAAAGTAAGGCATTTAATAAATTACTAGATGTAAATTAAAATAAACTTAAATGCATACCTGGTATGCACTTGTGTCATTTTCACCTGCACTTAAAACATATGTTAACGCATTTATATATTTGCAACAAGGACCTAGGTAAAACTAAGGGAAGGTTCTGGTTGTCTACCAATGTCCTAATCCTATTGCTATTCAATTCATATGATGTATAGGTTCTTGTGTTTTGTTAAGGATGATTTTTTTCATCAAAAAACAATGAAGTCTCACTGTTCTTTTAAAACATCCCATCAAGTTAGAGAAGTGCTCGGAACTGAATTCTTAACATCTTCCTAAATGCTTCAGGGATTACTTCAAGTTCAGTTAGTTTCATTGTGGTGATGAATCAATCACCCAGGTTAATCTTGCTCAGTTAATTAGAACGTTTGATTATCCTTGTGAGTAGGGTGAGATTTTCATTTAAAGCTTCATTTAAGAGTTATAGTATTGAAAGCCTTTAGGGGCAAAGTAGTTCATTAAAGATTTTAACCATTCTTAACTTAAAGTTTGAATTAATGGTTTAAAGTGATTAGTTATAAAATTATAGTTGATCTTATTGGTGTTTTTAATAATTTTATGTTGGAAAAGCGTTCAAATTGTTTAATCCAATAAATTTTTTTTTTACTATTTCAAATAGTCTTAAATTTTTTAGGTTCATTTTAAATATTTTAAACATATTTAATTTTGATTACAATCTTTTAATTATAAATTGTTCAAAATTAGCTTAAATGTTTTAAATTTGTTTTAATCTAAGTTTCAAACAACTTTAAATTAGTGTTGAAATTTTAAGTTTGTTTTAATCTGATTTTTCTTAATTTGAATTGATTTTAATGTTTCAAGCTTTCGTTTAATTATAAAATTTTTAGATTACCTTTTCTTTATTAGTTTCAATTATCATTTTATAGCTTAATTAACTAATAAGAACTTAATGATATTTAATTAAATCATTGATTAGGGATTCAATTTCAAAGTATTAGAATATTCTTGTATCAAAATCCCTTAACCTCAATGATCCATTTCTTAATAATCATCCAAACTTTAATGATTAGATTTATTAAGGCTTCCTCTTTTAAATGTTTAAGGTGATTAATGGGTTTCTACCCCTTAAGTCTCTTAGTTTCAATCATCAAAATGGAAAATCAGGATTAAATATTTTAACCTTCCGGTTCGTTAAGCCTAAATATTAATTAAGGTTAAAGCCTTTTAATTACCTTATTGCCCTCTTAAGCTTATTCATCTCATAATTCATGAAACTAAGTTCAAATGAACTTGAAATTTTTATGTCACCTCACCCACATGTCAATTAAAATATGAGAGGAGAAAATGTGATTTTTCAATTTTTAATTTAATTTATTTAATTATTTAAATGGAAAATAAAGATTTTCAATAAAAATTCAACAACATGTCCAAGAAGAAGTTTCTGTCATTAGGAAAATTAAGAGAGGTTCCTACTGAATAGAGGACGACTTGGAACAACTTTGGAGATTTTTTGTATTATGTTTTATTTATTATAATTATTTTAAGTTTTGGAGTATTAATTAATTATAAAAGTAAATTAAAATTGAAAATTAAGTTTTATATTTTTCATAAAACCCTCTAATCCTAAGGAATTCAGAGAATTAAAT
The DNA here is from genome assembly GCA_022702705.1 of Papilionanthe hookeriana x Papilionanthe teres. Classification (NCBI taxonomy): domain Eukaryota; kingdom Viridiplantae; phylum Streptophyta; class Magnoliopsida; order Asparagales; family Orchidaceae; genus Papilionanthe; species Papilionanthe hookeriana x Papilionanthe teres. The sequence continues at coordinate 89,471,540 of CM040430.1, read as the reverse complement.
TTTATAATTTTCTAATTTTTCTTTGAATGTTTAAGATTATTTTAGTGAAAAGGTTGAAAAATCCATTTTTAATATTTAAAAAAATTGCTTTAAGCCTTTAAAATTCAACATCTTTATTTTGGGACTTAGGAAAAATATTTGGTCGGTTCCTAAGTGATTAGGAGACCAAATATGACATTTTTATGAATTTCAATATTTTTTTGATTTTTATAATTTTTTAATTATTTAAATATCCAAAATTAGGTTAAAAATGAAGTTTTTAGGAAAAATCCAATTTTAATTTTCTTAGACACCTCTGATACCAGAGAGGCCTCAAAATCAATTTAGTGAATTTTTGAAATATATTTTGAGTTTGATGAATTTTTTAATTTTCAAAATGGTTAAGTTAGTAAATCCATTTAGTGGGTTAAAGCATTTTTAATTAGTTTCAAACTTTTTGTGGGGGTTCCTATTATCCTATGGAATAGTGGAGAATTGATTTTAAGTCATTTTGATTTTTAGTTTGCCTTAATTAATTCAAGGTTGATTTTAGGTTAAAAAGCCAATTAGGTTTGTTTTTAATTTTTAATTCCTGAAATAATTTCTATGAGTTCCTTTAGTTGTAGGGAACCTATCCTAATTTTCTTAGAATTTTCCAAATGCTATTCTAATTATTGGAATTAAAACACCAAAATAGGCATAAAAATTTGAAAAATAGATAACTTGCCATAGACATAACCTCTGGCCTTGGAAAATTCAAGGAATGATCCCATGTTCAGAGGCTACAAAAGCCATATGGTCTCATGCCATCGTGAATTGTTTTTATGAGTGAAGAATCAAAATACTCAGATCAGTGTTTAATTATTTAAAAATTAAATACTCAAGAAAATAGCTTAATTCTTTTTCTAGATTGTTTTCCTTTGTTCACTGAACAAGAAGGTATTTTTAAATTATTTTTGTGATTTTTCTATATAAAGATATGAATTTTTAAAGTTCTGGGTATTTAGTTAATTCAGAAAATAGGTATTTTCCTACTTAAGTGACACAGCGCCACGGCAACCTATGGCTGCTCTAAAGCTCCACGTCTCTTCTTCTGATTCAGCAATGCCATCCACCTCAGCCCCACACATCTCTGCGGTCTTGTCCCATCTCCTGATCCAACGTGATCTGAGTCGTTCATCTGGTACACACGCCATCCAAGAGTCCCGCGTCATCATCCCAACTTGTGTGAGCTGAGAACCGTCCACCTTCTAGACCTAATATCTCGCTCGATACTTAACCAAATCAAGTGCGGTTTGGTTATACATGCTCGTTTAGCCTAGAGGAGTCTGTCCATACAGATAACACGCATTGAAATCAAGCAGAACAAAATGGAGAATCCATGGAAGCTCGAGGGAAGGAGAGTCCAATGCCTTTTCTTTGAGAAGAAAAGCTTTGATCGGAGGTGCTCGGCACGTTCGTTGGAGCTGGAGAAGCCTACGGATGAAGCCTCAAGCGCTAGTGAATCGTCTTGGTATGACTTCATCCAAGTCCGATTTGAAGCTCTAGCCGATAGAAAAAATGGGTGGCCTGGTGAGGGGGCTTTCACTGTGGAACTTCCTCTCTACCTCTGGTGAAGGTGTGGGTGAGTTTAATTTGGTTTCTGTTAAGATTTCAGGGATGTCCTATTTTCTGGCCTGAGATTGAGCTCTGAAATTGAGCTCAACCAGTGGGAATTAGGACAGGAAAACAGTATGCCTGAGCTTCTCTTGGCTGGGAGGAGCTCTGGGAGTAAATTGGAAGGGTTTTTGTGAGGAAATTTCAACAGCTTTCAACAACCATCTCACGGCCGAGAAATGGTGTTTATATGGCCAGGACCATATGGCTGAGCTAGGGCTCAATTGAGGGGTTGATTCAGTTGCTTAGGTGGAGGGCAGAGAGGCTCCAAGATTGAATTTGGCTGAGGTGGCCAGTTTTGGAAGTTTGGGTGAGCTTAGGTGGATGGTGGCTCTTAGTTTTGACACCCTCTATGACTAGGTAGGCCGACAAGGACAAGAGAGCTGACCCCTGAGGTCGGGTGAGTCAGGGAGAGGTTTAAATGTGATTAAAAGTTTGTGGGGAGATTTGGAGTGAGGCAAAAGAGGATTTATCCACTTAAGGGAAGAGATCCCTTAAAATGGGGGACCCTTGGTCCATGGCTCATTTTTCTTGGGCTAGGTGGATCTAGGGTGGTTCTTAGGGTTCAAATGGTGGCTATGGAAAGGTTAGTTTAGCCACATTTGGGTCAAATTGGTTAGGTTTGGTCATAGGTTCAAATTGGCTCACTTGGGTTTGATTTTGGATGACTTAGGTTTGGGTTTGATTTAGTTCCAAGTGTCTTAAGAAACATTGTGCAAATGATTGCCATGAAGAACTTTCATGAAGACATGAAAAGGTTTTGAGTTCAACTGATAAGTCAATTTGATGGCTTTTGAGTTTTGGTTAATTTGGGCAAGGTTAGGTTAACTTGGATCAAAGTTTGTTTAAGGTGGGGTTTAGACCCAATTGAAAGTTTCAAATGGTTTAGGGGAATGTATTGAAGAGTTACCAACATCAATTGGGAGGAAATTTTTGGTTAATCAACCTGGTAGATTTAGGGCATGTGTCCAATTTAGGTTAAAATGGGTATTCTTGGATTTCAAGTGGATTTAGGCTAAGCTTAGGCTCAAATTGGGACAATTGAATGTTGCATGGGTTTCATGGTAGTGCCATGGAAGGTTTAGGATTTAAATTGGGGAAAATTTGTTGACATTAGGTTAATTGGGGATTTTGAATCAAATTGGCAAAATTGAGGTTTTGAATTTCAAATGGAATTGAACTCAAATGTGAGTCAATTTGGGCTTGGATTTGGTTTATATTGGTATTGTGGATTTTGAATTAAAGTTTGGAATTGAAATTGAAAAATTTTAGGTTAAATGGGTTAATTTGGTTTGACATTGAGTCCATGTAGGTTAAAAATGGGTCAAATTGGGGGTTTTGATAAAATTGGGTCAAATGGGCAAAATTAGTTTATGGTGTAGTTGGACAAAATAAAATTGGGAATATTTAGGATGTTCTGGAATTTTTTGGGAATTTTTGGAATTTTTTTGATTTTTTGGACCAAAAGGGGTATTTAGGGTATTTGGAGGGTATTGGGGTATTTTGGTGGATTTAAGAGGTGGGACTTGTTTTAAAATGATTTTTAGGATTTTTGGGAATTGTGGGTAATTTTTGGAACATTTTGGAGAGTTTGGTGGTTGTAGTGGCAATTCAGGTAATTTTAGGTAGGCTTAAGGACCCAATGTCAAAATCAGAAATTTGGCAAAATTGGAATTTGATTATGGTAGAGGGATTGAATAAGCTTAGAGTGAGCCATGGACCAAGAAGGTGTTCATTGTGAACATATCATATGTTGTTCCTAACCCTCTTAGCCAAGGAGCTAAGGGTTTGGACTTAACCACATGAGTGCTCTAATGAACCAGGAGTCAAGATTGAGTAGGGATGGTTCAGGGTTTAGGATGGGTGTAGGAGTATAGTGTGTGCCAGCTAGACCTCACCATGACCAGGCCACCCAGGGCAATCCTAAGGCTTGAACATCCTATAGGAATTCATCCTTGTTTTCTTACACATTGGTCCCAACCTTCCAAGTGACTTGGAGGTTAATGACCATCTATGTAAGATTCCAAAGAGAGTTGAGAATTTGTTTGAATTTCTAAATGGTGGGTTTCATCTAGTATTCTAGGATAGTCAATGATAAGTCCTATGGCTAGATCCTAAGCACTAAGAGGAGAGAAAAGACCTCACCAAAAATAAGGTCAACAGTGCTATAGGTGAAAATTTTTTTGGAAGAGCTTATTGCCTCACTTTTGGTTGAGGTTTAGTCTCTCCTTAGATAGCCTAGGTTCTAGCCATAGGACCATGTTGGTGAATTTCTTAGAAGACTAGCAGTGGAACCCCACCACATAGAAATTTCATTTACTTGTTTCCCTCTCGTGGAATTTTAATACGAGGCCTAACCTGCAGCTTTTGGGAGGAAGAGACCAAGCATAAGGAAGTCCAAGTCAAATTCCTACAAATGGTCAGGCCTTAGGGTATACCCTGAGAGTTTTGGAGCATGTTCACACTTACATTCACACCTACCATCTCACTTTATACTCAAAATTCTAAACTAAACACATCTCATTTTGATCCCTTAACTCTTTGGAAACTCATATGGGTGGTCCCATCAACTTTAAGCCACGGATAAGATGGCTAGGACCAGTACATAGAGGACCAAAAGAGGGTTTTCTTGGTCCATGAATCAGCTAGAATGGCCCATTCTTCCTACCATGAAGTCATTTTAGTTGACCCTCTCAAATTGATAGAAGACTAGCTAGAATTTTGAGACAAATCGAATTCGACATGCTTTTGACCCTCTCGATGATGAAGTTGCTCGAACGACCTCGGATCATGAAACAGATTATGCCATTGCGTTCGAAACAATGAAATTACTTGGAAAGGACATATAACTTGCTATAGTTTTGCTTCGAATTCATCCGACAACGAATTTCAAATTAGTGGGTAATAGGGAAGCGTCGAATTCGTCGCTTTTTCTTTTAAATAATTAAAAATTACATTTTAACACCTAAATCCTTAAATCAATCCCACTCACATCTAAACCTAACATTGGACGCCCCCTCCTCCCTGCTCGCTAATCACATGGGTGAACCTTAGTTCCTCTTACTTGCGCAAGAAGCTATGGCTCCTCCTCCTCCACCACGTGAGAATCTTCCTAGCTCCCATCCTATCCCACGCTAGGGCTCGTCACCTTCTCCATGGAGTTTCCACCCATTTTTTTCAATCATTCACATCCCCATCACTTCAAAGGAGGTTTAATGGCTGCACACCTCTTGTACCAATGGTTTTAACCCATAGGTAGGTTAGGGGGCTTCTTCTTCATCTTATTCTTCTTTCTTTTGGCTATAAAATAGTCCCTTTTGTTGCTTTCTTTTTGGTTTGCTGAAATTTGAGGAAGAAGGGGAGGTGCTATCCAAATTTCCTTCGATTGAAGGGTAGGGTGAATTCTTATTTTGCTCCTTGTTTGGGCTAGGTTTCTTGCCCATTTCACGTATCCCTTTGGCTTGGTTGCTTGTCTTAGCCATCAAGGTATAAATTTCCCCTCCCATGGCTTAAATTTTGTTTTTTTTGTTAATTTTAGTTAAGAAATTACATAGTAAAATTTTGAGTTTCTACATGGAAATTTGAAGTTATTTTACATGCCAAAAAGTTCCAAGTTCTTGCTTAGGTTTTGGAGTTATTTTACATGGCCAAAAATTTCAAATTCATGCTTGGCCTTTGATGCTATTTTACATGTCAAAATTTTGAGTTTTATGCTTAGGCCTAGAAGTTATTTTACATGGCAAAAGTTTCAAGTTCATGCCGAGGTCTTGAAGTCATTATACCTGGCAATGTTTGAAGTTTTATACTTATTTTTTGAAGCCATTCTACATTAAAAAACTTTAATTTTATGGTTGGCTTTTGGGGTCATCCTACATGCCAAAATCTTGAGTTTTTTGCTTGCCTTTTGAAGTTATTTTACATGCCAAAAATCTTAAGTTCATGCTTAAGTTGTGATGTTATTTTACATGGAAAAACTTTTGAGATTGTGCTTAAGCTTTGAAGTCACTCTACATGTCAAAATTTTGAGTTTATACTTGGGCTTTGAAGTTATTTCTCATGAAAAAAACTTGAAGTATGCTTGGAGTTATTTTTCCTTGTCGTTCCTTTCTTTCTTTCCTACATTAAATTTCATAGTTTCTTGATGTTAATATTTCACATAAGAAAGGAAGTAAAGAAATAAATAAAGGAAAGAAGAGAAAAAAATAAGGCTCTCATAGTTTCATTGTAGCCTAGCTTTTGGATGGTTTGAAACTCCATGGATATCATTGGCATGCTTTGGAAAATATTTGCTAGCACTCTTTTTAGTACTTCATGACTAACCCTTCTTCTCTTTTCCATTACACTTGTATGCTATCTACCCTTACTTCTTGGATGGGGATAGTGACATTAAATGAATGTTTCTTTAGTGTGAGAACTTGAGATGGAAGGCTTTACATAGCATATTCTACACTTTATATAATGTTTTACAAGTTGATATGTTACATTTGAGGATTATCCATGCTTAGTTCTCATGGTTAGCATGTTTTACTTGCAAGCTTTGAGGACTTTACCTCTTTTTGAGGTGTATGCTCATGGAGGTGGTATTTCTTCTTCTTTTTCTTTACTCCAATACATGGATTAGTGCATGCATGTGATGTGGTGGCATTGTCTTAACTATGTCTTTCCTATGCTTGATACACTTTCTTTGGAAGATTTAGCTTGCTTTACCCATGTTCATTCAAGCTTAATACATGTTGGTTGGAATGTTTAGCATGCTTTATTGATGTTATCACACATGATTTAGCTTTGGGGCTTTACATTTTAAAGCATGAAAATATTTGTTCTTTATCTGCAATTTTTGAATCTTAAAATAGCTACACGTGTAGCACACAAAATTTTAAGATATATGTGCCTCTTTTTATTTATTTCATCAAGTAATTACATATATAACACACAAACTTTGTTTTTTGCATATACTCAATCTTATCCTATGCATAAAGAGGTGTTTTGTTGGTAAGAGCTTGGAATTTTAGTGTACTTGGCATTTGTTGGCTTACATGTAAATGATTTGATGAAATTTTTTGAAATTTTCATATTTCAAAATACTCACTTATGTAAAAATAAAAAATGAAGCCATGTGTGCTTGTTCTTCACTTATTTCATTAAGTATTCACATGTATAAGACCCAAGCTTTGAGTTCACACATATTCCACATGCTGCACACATAAACTTCATATTTCTCATGTGCATCACTCAAATTTGAAGTACCTACATGCTTCATCCACAAATTTCACATTCCACATGTGCCTCACTCAAATTCGAAGTATCTACATGCTTCATCCACAAACTTTACTTTTCAAATATACTACACTCACTTTTAAAAAATATTCACATGCTTCATACATACACTTCACATTCACTTCACTTCACTTTTGAAATATTTACATGTGTCACATATGGAAATAGTTGTTGACATCAAATACTTGTTGAAAGAGTGGGGCATTGTTACATATATACTTGTAGCACTTTTTTGGTTATGTTTGTTGCACATATGAAAGAATGCCATTATCCCTATGCTGCCATTATGTAAAATTATACATGCTATAACATTTTTTTGGTTTGGTTGGAGCATCCCTATGCTTCCATTATGTTAAAATCTTCACTGTTACATTTGTTTGAGATTGGTTTAAATCAATCTTACGCTACCATTATGTGAAAATCTACATTACTACATTTGTTTGGGGTTGGTTTAAATCAATCCTACGCTGCCATTATGCAAAAATATACATTGTTACATTTGTTTAGGGTTAGTTTAAATCAATCCTATGATGCCATTATGTGAAAATATACATTGTTACATTTGTTTGGGGTTGATTTAAATCAATCCTATGTGGTCCCTAAGTGAAAATCTACATTGTTTAACTTGTTTCGGGTTGGTTATAATCATTCCTATGCTGCCCGTACATGAAAATATGCATCGATAGCCTTCTCATATGTTGGTTTTAAAAGTTTCTTTGCTACCCCAACATAAAAAACTACATTGTTTCACATATCTTAAGTTGTTTTTAAGTGCTTCTATGTTGCCCCTATGTTAAGAATTACATTGATGGTTACCTTACAGGATGATTTAAATTGTGTTCTTGCTGCCCCAATTTAAAATTTTCATAGATGGGGATTGTTTGTGTTTCCTTCAAGTGAGGAAAAGAAAGGAGAGGAGGTGTCATGCTTACCACTTCAAAGAGAGAATTTTGTGATGTGATTCATGCTTGATTTGCTTTAATTTTACATGCTAGTATTGGAAAATATTTCACTTACACACTTGCTCTCTACACTATTTCAATACACCTTCTACTTGTTATTGTACATTATCTCAAAGCACCTACTTGTTTAATCTCTTTTATATGGCATGTATGGAAGAATTTATGTTATTTTGGAGACATAGAAGCATGAAGGGAATGTTGTTGGTAGGAAGAGAATTTCATATAGTTATATGAACTCTTGCATTTCCTAGGCATTTTTATTTGAGGGTTGCTCCTTGCACCATGTTGGAGGGGTCTGTTTCCCTTACTTTACATGCTTTCATGGCCACCACTCTTTACCATGTTGGGAGAGGTTAGGTTCACTTGTTTTGGATGCCTTACGATCACCCCTTCGCACTCACTCATAGGGGTTTGCATTTACATGTTTACTTGCTTCGTGGCCACCTCTTTTGCAACACATACGGAACTTGTTTTGTTGTTATACTAGTTCATATCTGTTACTTTGTGCGGTTTTGGGAAACAATCCACCTCTGTCATGTCATGTTTTATGCAGGACCATTTCCTCCCCTTTCTCCTCCTTACCCTCAGTCCTTTGTTTCTTCTTACTTCTTAGCCTAAGTGGCGTGCTTATGTAGAACACATAAGCATTCACATATAGCCTTCTACTATATGTGGGGCCATGAAGTAAGGATGTAAGTTGAATGGTTGAGGGGGGACGATGATGACAGTGCATAGACGAGGGATACAAGAAAATTTTAGAGTAGTATCTCCTGACTCAGAGACCCTAGAGAGGGTAGATGAAAGAATTTACAATACTATTCACTCATCCTTGCAGATTTATGCCACTATCACCCTTAAGTTGCTAGTAGTCCTCATTAAATTAGGATAGTCAACCTGTAGATCACACTATTTTAAAAAATATACATATACATTTTGAAAATACAAAACTACCACTCCAACAAAGTAGCCTCTCACCCATAACTTTTCACTTGCATGCAATCCAAATTGAAATGATTGAAAAAATTACAATGGTCCACGGTTGAGTACTCATATTGAGTTAAAACCACCCTCCATAGGGTGTTGGTTTGGTATTTATCACTTAAGGTTGGGATACATATAACACAGCTCTGAGTCCTCTGCGCCATCGCGCATATGGCCATCCCAAACTTGTAGTCCATTTTTGTGGTTTTCCTACGTTGTTTTTCTAAGAATTTATTACAAGTTTTCTTGCTAAATTTGTTTTTGGGTTTCCTAAAAGATGTTCTTTTTTGACCTTTTGGTTTTCTTTTATTTTTCTTTTGGTTTACCACGCAGACTCCACATTTCACCTTTCTCTCATACACTTCAGCATATACACCTGTTTAGTTTAGTTTGCTTGCTTTACTTTTCAGAGCATATATAACTATTTAGTTTAATTTGCTTGCTTTACTTTTCAGAGAATATAACACCTACATATGAAAACCAAAACTACCTCACCATATTCAAAATATAAAACAACTCAAAACTTAATCACAAACAAAACAAAACTGCAATCGTAACTAAAATTAAAACATCTCGTTGAATGATTGGGAATCCTACGGAGGAGGTCACCTACGTGTTACTAATGGGTTTTCCCACTGTCCAAATGAAAGTGTGGAACTCATTTAATTGAGTTTAGCAAATTCATTTAGACTAAGTGAATCTGATGAAAATGATGATGCAAGAACGAGGGAAATGTAGGATCCTAACCGGTGTTGCCATAATTAACTTAAAATTTTTTTTTAATTAAAACACTAAGCCACCTCAATTGTAAAACTTCCAGAACATGAAACTTCTCTCACCCCTCTGATTGTCACTTCTTAAACTAAACATTCTGCAACAACAACGAACTAGGGGCATACCTCGTGGGCAGCACAATGAAGGACGTGGAGGGACACATTTTGTTAAGAAAATAACGGATCTACAACAGGAATCCTTTCCTTAGAAATAAACAACAAGCCATAGGACTTCAAGGTAATTGCCTGGTGCACTATAAACCCTCTTTTCATCTTTTGGGCCTTTGCACTTAGTGCAATATAAGCCCCAACATGCCATAGGTTTCCGAGATTCTCATCTGATATGACATAAATCCTCCCAATTTCCAGCTTATTCACATGATCGATATCAAGTGAATGTAAACCCTAAATAAATAAAATTGGTAGGATGAAACATAAAAATAAAGTTTTTCAAAATGAAGTAAAACAATAGGATAGATCGGGAAGTCACCAAGATTTCCTCTTTGATCTATGACATCCCCTAGCTCTTACTACTTTGGACTCTTACAATCAATTATTCCAAAATTTGAACATTTAGCCCATTGGATTTCGATCACCATAATTTCGTTGAAAAATCCCTACCCTCTTGAAGTCTTAAAAATATCTTTCCTGATCTTTCTCGAAAGTTTTCTTGGGTGACCTCGGTCATCTAAGATGTAATTAACTATAAGGGCTTGCGCCTATAGGAAACCTAAATGAACCCATTTTTAATATAAACCATATCTAATTCATCTGTATTAGATAGGGAATTCTGTCGGTGAAAATACAGGTTTCACAGACCAAATGGATGTCATTGATTTTTTAGTTTATTTAATCGAGCCGCACTATTGAGCAACGATTCTATCTTTCATGATAGATGTGTAATTTAATATGTAGAGCTCGATTTTTTAAACTATTAGGGATATGATATCAGTTTGAATTCTTATATTTTCCCTAAACTAACTTTGTACATAAATTAAAACTTAACATCCTTCTGAAGCGGGCGATGGGCTTTCAATTCCGGCGATCGACAGCATCTACTCGTAAACTCCCGTAAAAAAAAGCACCGTCAGGATTCTGGTGACTCTACTGAGGAAGGTTTCTCTTTCCATATAGAGTAGAAAACATATTTTTACACATCGGTAATACATCTATGTCCCTCATAGACCAGATTACCATTCTTCTATCAATATACTTTACCCATTTCTTTCTTGGGAAAGTAAAATTGACTCTCCTTGACTTCAGAACCGTTCATTTAAATCACTTTTAAAAGAAAGGGTCCAGAAAGATCTTAGGATTTTTCTTTGATCCTGTGAGGTCAGACCCCCAATAGGTGTATTGGTGGACAAGTTCCACTAGAGCCAGGTATGTTGTGAAGAGGGTCCTGGACTGGATCCCACACTTCACTTATCCATCTCATCCACCGGGCTTAGTTATGCTACTTTGCACCTTTTTCGAAACTTGAAATCTTTCTAAATTCCAACTTTTCTAAAATAACAACAAAGTCAAAAGATACATAGAACAAAATAGGTACTTTTAAGAAAAAAACAACATGAAAGTAAAAAAGAAGCTTACCCAGTTCACAGATTAACCTTCGTTAACTTGTAGTGTTTACATTACAACTGCAAGGTTTTGGCTCATTCGCTAATTCATGGAATTGTTTTTCTCTTTGTGATCGACAAGAAAATGTCAACCCCTACGCTGATGTTCTCTTGCAACTTGCCTACTTCTCGCGAAGCTCGTCTCACCTGCCCCCACAATTCAGTTCGGAGCCATCTTCGATCAGTTTGAGGTTGTCCTTAGAAGAGCTCTGTTCATCATAGTTAAAGTCGCTACCTTCAAGGTTCAAGGGCCTTCTGCTGAGTTTGACTTAAATTCCCACCAGAATTTTCTCCCCGTCTAGAAGATGAAAGTTACTCCTACCCCTGTCAAGTCAGTTGTGTCTGTGCCCAGGAAGACTGTCGCTCCTACTGCCACCATATTCACTGTGACTGCCCCACCGAAGTTTTGCATGAGGATATTGAGGAACGAATCTTTGTCCCACCAGTTTTTGATGTTGGTTCCTACTCCAGGGTCGATCTGTCGATAAAGACACAGAGGAGGAATCACCGTCACAGAAATTCAAGGGCCACCAGGGCTAGGATTGCCAGTATGCCATCTACAGATGAGATTCCTCATTAGGAGGAACTCGATGTACCATGAAAAGCTCCTCTCCTCTGAGGAAGCAGGTTACAACCACTAGTGGATACCACCGGAGATGAAAGTCTCCACCAGATTGCTGTCACAGTACCATTGTCTTTTTACAGATGTGATGAAGTGAGGGACAAGCCCTCACTCATCGCCCAAGTTCATATTGTGTTTCATAAACTCGTAGAAAGCGAGAGATGCACTATCCCCAAATTACTCAAGAGGATAAGTTGTGCAATGTCCCCCAAGATGAAAAAGGATATTTTGAGAAAGGGTAAGTCCGAGAAACAGTCAGCCCATGTCCCAGTGAGGTTCCGTTTGGGAAAACGCATTACCACTACGACCAGTACAGATACAGCTGCTACCACTCTAGCACCCGTCAGACGTAGGCCAGTCAAGTCTCGACTAGGTCCGAGAATACCACTTGTAGAACTCTATAAAGATACCTATCAGAAAACGACGAGAGAGGATTACGATGCTCTGCACATGGCCTGCACCCTAGAGAGCACACTTCTTTTCCTCACTCTAATGTCCCCACTGAGGCACGCTGCCTCAAGACATTGTTTCCCCAGTGCATTTAGAGAAGTCTGTCAGCCAAAATATGGATCACGAGTCATGTATTCTCGTCGCCACTATCATTGTTGCCTCAGAATCAATAACAGAAACACCGTTAGATCTCCAGTCAGAAAAAGGAAAGATGATAGAAGACAAAGTCCCGAAAGTCCTTGAGGAAATTACAGAACTAGTAAAATAATGAGGACTAGATGTCGATGATGAGAATTTTTACCTATCAGACCACATGGATGAATTCATGGAGATCAACATGGTAGAAACTAGGGCCACTTCAGCTGCACGTGAAGCTCTTCCTACCGAGGAGAACACTGCAGAGGAATACTAGAGGGCCATCCATACCCGGGATGAACATATACTTCATTTAGAGAAACGAATGGAAGAGATGACTACCACCATGACAGCAATGACCACAGTACATGGAAAGACACAGTGACAACCAGCAGCATCTTCAGAATTCAATCAACCAGAAATTGTACACATTATAGATGAAAGAAAAGAAGTCACCTCCGCAAGTGGAGAAGAATAACAGAAGAAAGATCTGACTTTTAATTTGCTAGAAAAAGATATCAAGCAGATGGTCGAGCAGCACGTGCGAGAGGCCTTGGTTCAGTCCAAGGGCGGCACATCAATTTCAAAGCGTAGACCCTACCTGGAGGAGTTTGATGTCATACCCTATCCCACAGGCTTCGTACCCTCAAACTTTAAGATATTCGATGGTACCAGAAAACCCTACCAGCACATTGCCCATTTCAGAGCCAGTAGTTGCAATACAGGAGGAAGTGATGCGCTACTTTTTCATCAGTTTGTCAGTAGTTTGTAAAGAATAGCTTTCGACTGGTATGCAGAACTACCTAACGGATCAGTGAAGACATTTGCAGAAATGGAAAACTTGTTTGTCCAGAGGTTTGCCAGCGCGCAGCATCACATCACCATTAAAGATCTCGTAGTGGGGCGACATAAGCCCCATGAGTCTTTTGTCTATTACATACTTAGATGGAGAAACCTTAGCATGAAATGTGAGCCTTAGCTACAGGTGCAGCACATGATTGAGATACTACTCAAGAGTATCCACGGTCAAGTGGCATTCATGCTCAAAGGTTTGACCATTAAATACTTCGAGAAGCTACTTAGCAAAGCGAGCAGTTTGCAAGAAGAACTCAAGTACATGGAGCCTTCAGAGAAAATAGAGTAATCAAGACCAGCCAAAGTATTCCAGAAGAGATCAGGTGTAGTGGCGACGGTTGAGAAAGGGAAATAGCCAATGAGGATATATCCAGAGCAACAGCCTCAATACAGTCGGCCTCCACCACAATACAGTCAGCCTCCACCACAGTACAGTCAGCCTCCGCCGCAGTATGATCAACAATAAAGTCAGCCTCCAGCACAGTACAATCAGCCATCATCGTAGTATGGTCAATAGTACAGTCAGACCCCACAGTATGCTCGGCCTCTGTACACTCAGCAGTATGTTCAGCCTCGTCTGCCACAACAGTACAGTCCTTATTACAGTCAGCCTAGTTAGAAGTCCTCCCAGCAGAGGCCATACCAGATAGACATCAGATGAAGTCAGAAAAAAGTGGATGGTTGAACAAAAACTACTCCTTCAAAGACAATGATGTACCAAAGATGTTCAAGAATTTGTTGAAGAAACCAGTATTCAGATTACCAGAGCAAAAAAATCCTGAAGAAGTTGATGAGAAGGATCAACCCGACTATTGCCCGTACCACAGGTTGTTGGGACATACGATAAAAGTGTGTTTCAGCTTCCAAGATTGGCTCAAGAGGAATTACAAAGAAGGAAACATCACAATCCCGAAGGAATATTTAAATGAAACTGTGAGAGGTTCTATAAATATGGTTTCAGCTGAGCCGATCTCTTAGTTAGATCCATACACCAGTGAAGGTGGATGGAGCATGACCTGGGATGATCTCAAGAGAGTTTTGGATCAGATTCAATTGGATTCAAAACAAGTTGCCACCCAGAGTCTGCCGCTAGCCCAACAAAAGATGAAGACTATGACAGGAGCGTCGTCGCAACAGCAAAGGACAAATAATAAAGAGATTATAAGAGGAACTAAGGATGATAGTGCAAAGGGTAGGATAGAGGCTGCCCCCGTTAGATTGGTTATCTCAGATTCAGGGTTAAACCCCTCGAACCTCTGTCGTTGTAACATTATCTCTACGCCCCTCCAGGCTCTTTTGAATCTAATGATTTTGATTTTAGTTACAATCTGGTTGTCTCTACTAACGACATACCTAGCCACGAAAAATCTAACTCTGATTTCAAATCCCAAACTGATCCTCAAATCACACTAACTCCCGAAAAGAACATCGATTAAAAGGACATCGACGACATCGACTATGAATGTTCGAGAAGCGAGGAGCCAGTCCTCGAATGCAAAGGAATTCCACTCAACTTAGACTCTTTGGACACAAAGTCGACACAAGAAGAACTAACTACAACACCGAAAAAACCTCTGGGTCCAAAAGAGGAGGGGATAACAGATGTGAATCCTAGAAGTGGTAAAGTATTACCTCCAAGAATAGCTCCAATAGAGAAGGGAAAGAAAATAATTACAAAAGAAGGACCGTCACCAGCGACAAGAGAAACACATATTTGAGAAGAAATCAGAGACCCAAGTCAAGTGGATTACAATGTACTAGCACTTCTTAGGAAGTAGTCAGCAAAACTAAGCATTTACGACTCTCTGATTCTATCAAAGGAGATGAGGGAAAATCTGACAAGGGCCATACTCAATCCAAAAATTTGCTTAGCTCACTTGGCTAGTTTATCCTTGGATGGAGTTTGTACTTTGGGAGAACAGCCTGGTTTGACTTTTACTGATGATGATTTGCTACTGGGTATCGCTGATCACAACCGCCCACTCTACATCTCAGTCAATATTGGTAAGTATGTGCTCTCCAGAGTGTTGGTTGACCCAGGAGCATCACTCAATATAATGAGCCTACGAATGTTAGCATATTTGGATATTGATAAACGAGAGCTCTCTATGGATAAGATGATGCTAAGAGGCTTTGATCAGAAAAAAGAAAGAGCCCTCATGTCGTTACCTTACAAATGAAAGTTAGAGATATAGTGACAATAGAAAAATTCAATATCATCGACACAGAGACTTTATTCAATACTTTAGTTGGTCGAACCTGGCTTCATGAGTAAAACATGGTCCTGTCATACCTATATCAATGCATAAAATAATACAAGGATGGACAAGAGCATTGCATCAAGGGAGACTTGCAACCATTCTTGATACATGAAGTGGGCATCCATGAAGACGCCGCCTACTACACCGCGCCAAAGAAACCTGTGTTCTCCTAAAATTATATGGCAAATGAAAAAGAAGACTCATAAAAATTACAAGGATTGGAGCATACAGCTCCGCTTCAATAGTCTCCCACCACTCCTTTACAATAAGGCGATGGAGGTTTTTTTAGCCTGCACATCCGAGGTCGAGGTCGAGGACGCGGACGAGGGAAAACTTACCAAACGATTGAATGAAAAAAACATGTGATCACCATTGACATGGAAGAAAGCTCCACGTAAGAAAAAGAAATAATGATAATCAATAAGAAGAAATCACAGTTCAAGATCACTTTGTAAGATACGAAGAAGAAAAGTGAACATGAGTCAATGTACAATCAGATTAACCATTATCTGTAGGCCATGACCTTAACTTTCATCAGCCCTCAAAGGATCGAGAGTCTGGAGGTCAAGGATGTCCATAATGGTGGCATTAAACCAATCAAGTTATACAGGCTTCTTCCTCCACTTCTGCATCCGTTGTAAATCTTGAAGAAAATGATAATAAATTGATGGAATTTCCTTTTGTTTATTTCTCGCCCTGTGTACAAAATTTAATTCAAGAAGGACACATACCAAGACAAATGCCAAAAGGCTAGTTACAACTATTTGAGAAGTAATGGATTATGAAAAGTCAAAAACTTACCTTGAAAGAAGGTTTCAGTTTTGGAACAATAGGACAGGTCGATGACTTGGAATTTTGCATGGTTGTTACTTGCCAGTCAGATAAAAGTTCCTTCGTCATACATGAAGACTTCAAAGATTCTACAGTCGATGACACTCCGCCAGAGTTCGAAAAGGTGATTAAGTCAACAATTGACCAGTTGAAGAAAATTAACCTCGCGACGGGGAAGTAACCTCGACCAGCATTCATAAGTTCACTACACAGCGACGAAGAATATTAAGACTTGGTTAGATTATTGTCAGAATATAAAAATTGCTTCGCTTGGAGCTACGACAAAATGTTGGGGTTAACCCCAGAGGTTGCAGTTCATCACCTCCTAGTGGATCAGAATATGACACCAGTAAAACAAGACCCTAGAAGAATGTATCTTGCTATAGAATAACAAGTTACAATAGAGATAAGGAAATTAATAGAAGCTAATGTTTTCCGAGAAGAGCAATACCCAACCTGGTCAGCCAACATCGTGCCAGTTAAGAAGAAAAATGGATAGATTTGTGTTTGCATTGACTTTAGGGATTTAAACAAAGCGTGTCCGAAAGATGAATTCCTATTACCTACATCAGGATACAACTAGATCAAGATGGCTCCAAAAGATGCTACACTTACATCTTTCAGAACTCCAATTGGAATCTATTGCTACAACATAATGCCGTTCAGGTTGAAGAACGCTGGTGGAACATACCTGTGAGCAATGAAAAGGATCTTCGATGACCTCATCCACAACCAAGTAGAATGCTACGTAGATGACCTAGTTATCAAAAGCAAAGGAAAACCCCTTGTGCGATTTGAGGATTGTGTTGGAATGATTACGACAATAAAATCTCAAGATGAATCCCTTGAAGTGCGCCATTGGCATTACCTTTGAGAAATTTCTAGGATTTGTTATCCATCATCGAGAAATCGAAATCAACCTAGAGAAGATTAAAGCTATCTTAGAAATGCCTCCTCCCAAAATGTTAAAGCAGCTACGTTCTCTTCAAGAAAAATTGGCATACATCAGATGCTTTATATCTAATCTGCTGGGGAGGTGTCAGACTTTCTCGACATTAATTAAAAAGGACACCAAATTTATTTAGGAAGAGAAATGCCAGTAGTTCTTTGAAGATAACAAGCGATATCTTATGACACCACCCATTTTAGCATCCCCTATCCCAGGTAGACTGTTGATGCTTTATACCATGACATTAGATGACTCCCTCGGAGCTATTCTAGAACAAGTCAATGATGGGGTTAAGGAAAACACACTTTACTACATGAGTCGAAAACTAATACCAACGGAGGTAAAGTATCCTCATTTTGAGAAACTTTGTATAGATTTAATTTTCATCGCTCAAAAGCTTTAGACACAACATGTTGTCTCATAAGGATAGCCTGATTTTGAAAGTTAATCAATTACAATATTTGATGACTTGACCCACACTTTTTGAATGTTTCGCATGATGTTCAATGATTTTATCGCAATTTGATATAACTTTCGTGCCCCTTCGCGCTATCAAAGGGAAGATTTTAGCAGACTTCCTCGTGGCACAACCACTGCCAGCTGGGTCCCCGCACAATGACAAATTACCAGATGAGCAGATATTACAATTAGAAGACCCCAATGTTCAACATTGGGAGATGTACTTTGATGGAGATTCGTTAGCCAGAAGAGACAGAGGTTAGCATACAGTAAAACCAGGCAAGGCGGGGATCAGTCTAATTTTTGTGACACCAGAACAAACAATGCTAAGATTCTCCTATCACTTAATATGGCGATGCAGGAATAATGAGGTAGAATATGAAGCACTAATCATGGGATTTGAATTGGCAATCTTAATGGATATAATAGATATTTCCATTTTTGGTGACTTGCAACTCATTATTAAGTAATTCACCAGACAATATAAGATTTTGAAACCAAGATTAGCAGATTATCACAGATACATGATGAAATTGTTGGAACAAATCACCAGCGTGACTTTCTATAGGATTCCCCAAACAAATAACACCAACACAGACGCTCTAGATAAGCTAGCTAAAGAGTTTGCATGTCTGCAGGATGATTCAATAGACATCATAATACAAGGAGGTCAGGTTCTATTACAGATAGATCTCGACACTCTACACGAATTAGGAAATGAAAGACTAGCAGCTACAGTGACAGAAGACGAAAAAGATTGGTGACAACCTTTAATTAAATATTTGCAAACCGGAAACCTACCAAAAGACAGATCGAGAGCGCATCAGATACAAAAAAGAGAAATGTTATACACAGTAATCATTGATGTTCTGTACAAATGATCCTTCGATCAGATGTGGCTTAGATTTCTAAGCAGAGCAGAAGTCCGACAAATTGTCAAAGAAGTACTTGCTAGATTATGTGGAGCTCACTAATCGGTGCTGAAAATGAAAATGAAAGTCAAAAGACTTGGATACTATTGGCTAGCAATGATGACAGACTGCTTGGACGTTGCCAAGAAATGTCATCAATGTTAGGTGCATGGAGTTGTCCTGCACCAAGCACAGAATGTTCTATACCCCACGATCGCATCGTGTACATTTGAGTGTTGGGGCAAAGACATAGTGGGTCCAATAGATCATCCTTCCCTTAAGGGACACAGATTCGTACTAGCAGCTATGAACTACATCTCTAAATAGGCAGAGGCCTTTCCGTTGTTAGAATTAACAGCTTAATAAGTTCTGATGTTCTTTAAGGAGTGGATCATTTACCGCTACAGTGTACCTCATAGAATCATTTCCGATAATGGGTCCGCCATGACGAGCACCAAAATCAATAATTTCGTCAGACTCAATGAGATACATTAGAGATACTCTACAATTTACTATCCCAAAGCCAATGGAATAGTAGAAGCATTCAACAAAACACTGGTTCATATCCTAAAGAAGACACTCAAGATAAAAAAAGAGGATGGCCTGAGAAATTACTAAAGCCTTATGGGATTACAGGATGACAGTCAGAACTTTGACACAGTCTACACCTTACACTCTCGTTTACGGGTTTGAGGCAGTTCTACCATTAGAGCTACAACTACCATCACTCAGAGTCGCCGTTGAAAATTCAATTACTACAGAAGAGAATTCCAAGCTCCAACTTGAAGAATTGTAGGACCTTGAAGGAAAGAGATTACTCGTGCAGCAGAATTTGGAACTTTATCAAACAAAGATGATCTGGGCCCATGACAAATTAGTCCGCCCGAGGTCATTCAAAGTTGGTGACCTCATACTTATTCTCAAAAGGCTTATTCTTGCACACTGCAAGGAAGGTGGAAAATTTGAGCCGACATGGGAGGGACCATTCGTGGTAGAGAAAGTTTACTCTGGAGGAGCTTACCATGAAGCGCTAAACATGGGATTGGAATCGGACATCTTAATGGATATAACAGATATTTCCATTTATGGCGACTCGCAGCTCGTCATTAAGCAAGTGGCCAGATAATATAAGATTTTGAAACCAAGATTAACAGATTACCACAGATACACGATGAAATTATTGGAATGAATCCCCAGTGTGACTTTCTATTCAATTCCTCAAACAAGTAAACCTATGAAGATTCTTTAGCTAAGCTAGCTAAAGAGTTTGCATGTCTGTAGGAGGATTCTATAGACATCACAATACAAGGATGTCAGGTTCTATCACAGATAGACATGGACACACTACACGAATTGGGAAATGAAAGACTAGCAACTACAGTGACAAAAGATACAAAAGATTGGTGAAAGCCTTTAATAGAATATTTGTAAACCGGAAAACTATCGAAAGACAGATCGACAACGCATCAGATACAGAAAAGAGTAATGTCATACACAGTAATCAATGATGTTCTGTAGAGATGATCCTTCGATCAGATGTGGCTCACATGTCTAAGCAGAGCCTAAGCCAATCAAATCGTCAAAGAAGTACATGCCAGATAGTGTGGAGCACACTAATCGCGGCTGAAGATGAAAATGTAAGTCAAAAGACTTGGATACTATTGGCCAGCAATGATGATAGATTGAGTGGACATCGCCAAGAAATGTCCTCAAAGCTAGGTGCATGGAGTGGTCCCACACTAACCTCTGAATGTTCTATACCCCACGATCGCATCATGGCCATTCGAGTGTTGGGGAAAGACATAGTTGGTCCAATAGATCCTCCTTCCCTTAAAGGACACAAATTCATACTAGCAGCTATGAACTACATCACCAAATAGGCAGAGGCCTTTCCATTATGAGAATTCACAGCTCAGCAAGTTATACAGTTCTTCAAGGAGCGGATCGTCTACCACTTCAATGTACCGCATAGAATCATTTATGATAATGTGTCCGCCATCAAGAGCATCAAAATTAACAATTTCATCAGACGCCATGAGATAGATTAGAGATACTCTACAATTTACTATCCCAAAGCCAATGGAATAGTAGATGCATTCAACAAAACACTGGTTCAGATCTAAAGAAGACACTCGATGATAACAAAAGAGGATGGCATGAGAAATTACTAGAAGCCTTATAGGCTTACAGGATGACAGTCAGAACTCCGATGCAGTCTACACCCTACACTCTAGTATACAAGTTCGAGGTAGTTCTACCGTTAGAGATATAGCTACTTGATGCACTGATAATATATACAGTTTTTGTTATCTCATTTTACTCATTTTTTGGTGATATTGCACTTTAAGGAAAGGTATTTTTCATGATTTGTTGCAGGTATGATGATTTTAGGTGATTGGAGTGAAAAGAAGCAAAAAGGAACAAATCCGGAGTAAAAAAGGAGCAAAATGGTGGAAAAAAGTATTCTAGTGCCGCTGGCACCCAAATCCAGAGAGCACAGAATTAATTGGCACGATAGAGCGCTGTCGGCGCCCTATCTAGCACCGCCAGTGCCCTATCTAGCGCCGCCGGTGCCCGTAGTCGGTTCAATTCAAATTTGAAGAGTTTTTGCAATTTTTTGAAGGGATGCCTATGGAAACTCTTGGGAATTAATCCTTATCTTATAAGTAACTATTTTTAGACTAAAATGGTGTGCTTCTTCAGTGGTTTTAGAGTGGTTTTAGTGAGTGTGAAGAGTTAGGGTTTAGAAGAAGAGTGTGTAGAGTGAGGATTTGAGAGGAATATTTCTCTAAGGAGTGAAGGAGAAGGGGTAAAGTGAGAGATTGCTTCTTTCTTTCCATTCTAAAGAGAGAATCATGTGTTGTAAAGAAGAAGAGAAGAGGATTCAACAGAACTTCAAGGGAATTGCATATGGGAAGAGAAAGAGATAAGTTGTATTTTCTTTTGTGGTTTGTATGACTTTTCTTTTATATATAAAATCCATGTTTTATTATATCTTCTCCATGAATTCTATGTAGTTTCCTTGTCTTTCTTCTTGCATAAGAGATGTGATGATGGATTGATGTGGATTTGATGTGTTTGTAATGTATTGAAAAGATTATGATGGTTTTTCATTTAGAACTTAATTTACTTTCAATTTGGCCAATTGAAATGTTAAAATATGGTGTTGAAAATTAAGTTTGAAAGGATTTAATGTCGTACAACAGTAATGAAAGATCCATTCAGTTTCCATTGTTAAATTACGTAGTTCATGAGAATTGAGTTCAAATAAATAAGGAAATGTGTTTTGATGGACTTCAATGAGGAGAGTTCAGGGTGACAGCCTGAAATCCCCAAATTGGTTCTAAGATTAGTAACTAAATATCAAAGGTTAGCCTTCAAGTGAAGGGTAAGTGGGAGCACTAAAGTGAGAGCCGGTACCCTCCCAGCCTAGGCTTAGAGTTAGTGAATAAACTTAGAATATGTCAATGTTCTTTTCTACTTGGAAGAGGAGGTACACTTTTAAGGGTAAGAATCATCTATGCTCCTATTTGACACAATAATATATATATTTATTTCATATCAATCCACTCATCATATTCTCCGTGGAAGAGGAAAGATAATTTTCTTATATATCAAAAACCTTTGAAAAACTTAATTTAGCATGTCTATTAGTTAATTTTGTCCTTAAAGTTGTTAGAAATATTTGTAGTTTAGTTAACTATTATTATTTTCTTCATAGTGTTATTAGGTGTTTGTGTTAAACTTTAAGTGCTATTTAAAATATAGGATTTTAGTGCCATTTTACTTATCTTGGGATCGCTTTCTTAAAACTTTAAACTTCCCTATGGGATCGATAACCAGGACTCCATTAGTGACTTGTATTACTTGATACAATACATATGCTTACGTTGAATGCTTGGACTTATCAAAATCATTAAAAATATATAAATTTGAGTTCATAAATTCTTGCAATATACGTCCCGCGCATCAAGTTTTTAGCGTCGTTGCTGGGGAAGATAACGAAGTTAAGAAGGAAAAATAACTAAGAAGTAAGTAGAAAGGTATTTATTAAAAATATAGTAAAAAAAAAGAAGAAGAAAACCTTTATTTAGTAGTGTGTAATTGTGTGTATGCTTATCTTTATTGTAGTATTTTAGTTTGTATATGCATAGTAGCAGATCTATAGGTTTAGCGCCTTACGATTCAGAGTTAAAGCATATAGTCAGAAAAATTAGAAAAAAACAAAAACAAATTAAGAATCCTTGAAAAATGGCAAATATTTAAGATAATCAAAGAAATAAAGTTGGAAATTTGCCAAGACCTTTAAGAGAATATGCTAACCCAACAGCAGATGAAATTCGCATAAGTATTCAAAATCCTGATGTTGATGCTAATTCATTTGAACATAAATCTGTTATTATCCAAATGGAACAAAATAATCAATTTCCTGGAACAGTGTGCTCCTTTTAAATATGATGGAGTGTCTAGTGACGCTGTCAGACTTAGACTTTTTCCTTTTTCATTAAGGGATAAGGCTAAGGCATGGTTAAATTTGTTAGCACTTGGATCTATTAGAAATTGGGGAGAAATCCTATCAAAATATTTCCCTCCATCAAAGACTGCTAAACTAAGAAATGATATTACATCTTTTTGTCAGTTTGAAGGAGAGTCAATATATGAAATTTGGGAGAGATTTAAAGATCTTCTTTAAAATACCCGCATCATGCTTTACCGGATTGTTTAATAATATATACATTTGATAATGGATTAGTGGGATCATTGAGATCATTTATAGATGCTACTTCTGGTGGATCATTAATGTCAAAACCTTTTAATGAAGTATACACATTAATTAAAGAAATGACTACTAATAATTTTCAATGGCCCTCTGAACAAGTAAATCTTAAGAGAGTAACTAGTGTTCATGATTCAGATATGATGACTATAGTAGTTCTCAAATTGCATCCCTTTCAAAGAAAATAGATCAATATGGAATGAATTATTCTCAACCACCCCCAATGATTGAGGAAAATTCATTCGGACAGATAACAGAATCTCAAACACCTTACGAGACCTTAAATGCTATTAATAGACCTAACAATCCTTATTTGAATTATTATAATCCTGGTTAGAAGAATCACCCAAACTTCAATTGGAATAATAATAATGCTAATGTTAACCCGCATTGGGCTAACAATTCTATGAATCCAATTGGAAATTCAAAAAACCAAGGAAATTCTAATTTTAGACCATCTTGTACCCCTGGATTCAATAGTAACCCACAATTTAAGGATAAGAAGTTTTCTACTGAAGAAATGATTCTGAATATGGGAAACCAATTACAAGCTCAAGGTGTTGCAATGAAGAATATTGAAAATTAATTAGGCCATATTTTCACAACACTTAATAATAGACCTTCTGGAACACTTCCAAGTAACGTGGAGATCAATCCAAAGGATCAAAACAAGGAAAAACTTAAGGCTATTTAATTAAGGAGTGAAAAAGAATTGGAAACTAGAGTGCAAAAAGAAGTTGAAATATGAAAGTAAAAGGTGGAAATTGAAAAAGGCCCAAATAAGATTTATCCAGACTTGGATTATCCTTTCGAACCAATGAATATAATTGTCAACAAACCACCACCTCCATTTCCTCAAAGATTAAAGAAACAAAACAGGGATAACATAATTGGAAAATTTTTGGAGATCCTTAAGAAATTAATGATTAAAATTCCTTTTGTTGATACATTGGAACAGATGCCTGACTATGCTATGTTTATGAAGGATATTCTGAGAAAGAAAAGAAAGTTTACAGATCATGAAACTGTTACCCTTAGCGGAGAGTGTAGTGCAATAATTCAGAAGAAGCTTCCGGAAAAACTTAAAGACCTTGGTAGTTTCACTATTCTGTGTGCTATAGGTGAAAAATTTTTCTGAAAAGCTTTATGTGATCTGTGAGTGAGTATTAATCTGATGCCTGTCGACATAATTTTTTTTTAGGTTGAGTGTTGTATTTTGAAAAGGGGTCGCCTAAAGAAATTGTCGGCAAATTTTAGATTTTAAATTTAATTTAAATATATATATATATATATATATATATATATATATATATAATTTAGAAAGTAGCATTTTATTTTGAAAATAATCTTATGTTCGAAAATTTTAAGATATGAAATCAAATCGATCTCACATCCCAAATAGTTCATATAAACGAGCACCACACCATAAATCGTGTATCTATCTCGAAGGACAAACACACTGCTTCACGATGGGGCTTGATTAAATAAACTAGAAGATTTGTGACATCTGTTTGGTCTGCGAACCAACTATATAAGCCGATAAGTTCCTCTGCTTAATATAAATGAATTAAGCAGAGTTTATATTACCTGGATTCTTAAAGTTCCCTATAAGGGCAAGCCCCTATAGTTAATTACATCTTAAATGACGGGAATTATTTAAGAAAACTCTCGATAATGATCAGTAATTTTGCTCTCAGGAATTTCAAAGTTTAAGGTTTTCAAAGGATTAGAGTTTTGGAATTTCAATAGGGAATGGATCAAGTTTGGAACAGTTATTTTCAGGAGTCCGAAGGAAGAGAAGTAGGAGAAGTTGAGGATCCAAGAAGAATCTTGGCAACTTCCCAAACTATCCTATTGTTTGACTTCAATTTGGGAGTTTATTTAATGTTTCAATCCTGCCAATTTTAATTAATTAGGACTTATACTTGTATGATATGATCAAACAAATATCCTAGAAGATGTGAGGGTTTATGTCGTACCGAACGACTGCCTCAGAGTCCTAAGACCGGTTAGGGCTTAATTTGCATACCATGATTATGCAAATGCCTAATGAAAAGGTTGAGGATTTATGTTGCACTAGGCAAACTACCTCGAAGTCCTATAGCTTGGTTATTTAGACTAAAAATTGGTTCTGCTGAAGTAGCCACATGTTCTACTGATGACGATGGCCGTGCTGCCCACTATGCTCCAAGCTCTTTGTTGTTGCAGAGGTTTGGTTTTAGAAGATGAAAATCAAGAGATGAGAGAAGTGTTATGGTTTAGAAATCTTAAAGTCCAAATGTCTTTTAGTGTTTTACTTAAAACAAATCTTAAAGTTGTTTAAACAGAACCGATTAAGATCCCACGGTTTCGTCATCCCGGCACCGTTATTTTCATCGAATTCACTTAGTCCAGATGAATTTGCTAAACTCAACTGAATTAGTTCCACACTTTCATTTAGACCATGGGAAATCCCGTTAGCAACATGTGGGTTACATAATCCGAGATATTCCCGATAATTCAATGAGGCGTTTTAATTTAGTTAAAGTTGTGGTTTTGTTGTTCTGTTTCTGATTAATTTTTTAGTTGTTTTATATTTTGAAATATTGTGGCGGTGGATTTTATCTTGTAGTGACTTTTAATTTAGTTTTGGTTTCGATTTTGTGGCTATCCTAAAGGTTTTGGTTTTCATGCAACAGTCTTGTTTAACATGCAATAAAAGTAAAGCGCAGGTCAGATAAAGTAAATTGCAATGACATAAAAGCGTACCTGGAGAGTCTTCCCGTCATTCCAAGCTGCACTTTAAAACACTTGTTAAGGCATTTAAATATTTCAACAAGTACCTAATTAAAGACTAAAGGAATGGTTTTGGTTGTCTACCATAATTCTAATCCTATATCTAGTCATCTCCTATGATGTCTAGGTTCTTGATTTTTTAGTTAAGGATGATTTTCTTCATCAAAGAACAATTAAGTTCAATTGTTCTTTAAAACATCTCACCGTACCGAGGAAGTTCTTAGAACGAATTCTAAACATATTTTCAATACTTCTGAGATTATTTTGAGTCCAAATGAATTTCATTGTACTGGTGAATTGATCATCCAAGGGTTTAGTTAAGTTTTGTTCCTTTGCTCAGTGAACTAGGGTGTTTGATTATCCTATCAGTGAGGTGACATTTCACTTGACGCTTCATTTACTAGTTATAATAATTTAAAGCTTTCAGGGGCAAGTTAATTTGTTAAATATTTTAATGATTTGAAGTTAAAGTTGATGATTTATTTTAATGTGATTTAATTATGAAATTTTAATCAATGATTTTAAGTTTAGAATGGTGTTTGATTCATTTAAGTTAAACCTTTTATAAATGATATCAAAATCTTATGTTAATTTAATTTTCTTTAGATTAATTTAGGTTAAAAGAGGTTTTCAAATTATTTATTGAATTTTGATGATTTAATTTGGATTAATTAATTATGTTTTAAGATAAGTTGTTTTAACAATTATTTAAAATTTGCAAATTTGATTTAAGTTTGTTTTGAAATGATTTTAAATTAGTTTCAAATATTTTAATTTACTTTTTAATTATTTAACATTTTAGCTTTTAATCAATTGTTAGATTATTTAATGATGTAGGTTTTAATCAAATTAAGAATTATTTACTTTTAATCATTTAATTATTAATTCCACACATCCTCTTAAGTTTTATCCCCATTTTAATAATCCAATTTTAATTAATCTTCCAAAATTTGAATTATTTAATTAATTAAGGTTTCATTTTTTTTATTAAACTGATTAATGGGTTCCTACCCTTCAATTTCCCAAAGTTTCAATCATCTAAGAGAAGATTAAAATCAGATATTTTACCCCCATGTTGATTAAACCTAAAGTTTTAATTAGGGGGTTAAAAAAAATTTTTATTACCTTGATGCCCCTTTAAGCTTATTTATTTTCTTTATTTTATAACTCATTAAATTAAGCTTAAATGAACTTAAAATATTTATACCACTTCACTCACATGTCAATTAAGACATTAGACGAGAAAATGTAATTTTTCTGAATTTAATTTATTTATATAATTATTTTTAATGGAAAATAGGGATTTTCAAAGAAAATTCATCAACATGACTAAGGTAAAGTTTCTGTCCTTAAGAAAACTATGGGATGTTCCTAATGACCAGAGGACCACTTGGACCAATTTTGGTGATTTTTTGAATTATATTTTATTTATTATAATTATTTTAAGTTTTGGAGTGTTAATTAATGGTAAAATAAAATAAAATTTGAAAAATGGATTTTATATTTTTGAAAAATCCCTCTGACCTCAAGAAAGTCATAGAAACAAATTTTATATTTTTATGATTTTTCATTGATTTATTAGAATTAATTTAGTGGGAAGGCTAGAAAATACATTTTTTAATTTAAAAATTGTTTTAAGGCTTTAAAATTAAATATCTTAACCTAGAGACTTAGGAAAAATATTTGATTGGTTCCTAAGTGATTAGGGGACCAAATATGACTTTTTTATGATTTTTATTATTTTTATTATTTTTTAATTATTAAAAATATTAAAATATGCTTAAAAAATGAAAATTTTTAGAAAATTCCAATTTTATTTTTATTTGACTCCTCTGATATCAGAGAAGTCCCAAAATCAATTTGGTGAATTTTTGAAATGTATTTTTGGAGTTATAAATTTTTAAAGTTTAATTTTGATTATGTGGCTTAATTAATCCATTTAGTGGGGTTAAACATTTCCAATAGACTTCAAAATTTTATGTGAGGTTCCCTTAATCCTAGAGATCAGTGGAGAATTATTTTCAAGTCATTTTAATGTGTGATTAACTCTAATTAATTAAAGTTCAATTTTGTGTAATTAGGCCAAATAGGATTATTTTTAATGAATTGACTCAAACCATAATTATCCTAGCGTCCTCTGGTCCTAAGGGACTTCACCAAATTTTTCTCGAATTTTCTGAGCAACATGCTAATTTTTCAAATTAAAATATCAAAAACAGTGACATAAACTTGAAAAATACATAACTTACCACGGGATGGCCTCTGACCTTGAATAATTCAGGGAATGTTCCCAAGATCAGAGGCTACAAAAGCCCTATGGTCTCATGCCTGTTGA
Source organism: Papilionanthe hookeriana x Papilionanthe teres (assembly GCA_022702705.1). Classification (NCBI taxonomy): domain Eukaryota; kingdom Viridiplantae; phylum Streptophyta; class Magnoliopsida; order Asparagales; family Orchidaceae; genus Papilionanthe; species Papilionanthe hookeriana x Papilionanthe teres. The sequence continues at coordinate 89,442,933 of CM040430.1, read as the reverse complement.
CCTCACTTTTGGTTGAGGTCTAGTCTCTCTTTAGGATAGCCTAGGGTCTAGCCATAGGACTCTCCTGGTAACCCATAGAAATTCAAAACTCTTCTTGCTTCACTAGTGGTTTTTCATATGCTTAAGGCCTCACCTCCACCTTTTGGTAGGAAAAAGGAAAGCATAAGGAATCCTAGGGGAAGTCTCCTATAGGTGGTCAGACCTTAGGATTTGCCCTGAAGGAGGTCTGGAGCTCACCACTCATACACTTCACATTCACAACATACACACACTGCACATCCTAATTTCAACCCTAAACTCTTTGGAAACTCATGTGGGTAGCCCAGCCCTAAGTCTATGACTAAGTGGTAGGGACCAACACATAGAAGGCCAAATGAGGGTAACCCTTCATCTATAACTCAATTTAAACCATTACATCATGCTCACTTTTAAGCCATCTTCAAATGTCCAAAGTTTCAATTTCTGGCCCCCGGCCTCCCAAAATTCTCTAAATAACCCAAAATTCTTCAAATTCACCAAACTTCCCCAAAAATCATTCCAAGATATTCCTTGCCACTCAAATTGACCATTCATGACCAAAAATTACAAAATTTCCAAAAATACCCCCCAATACCCTCAAAATACCCAAAATACCCTTTTTGCCCAAAAATCCAAAAATCCCAAAAAATTCTCAAAAAAATTCCAGAAAATCCTAAAAAAATCCCAATTTCATTTTGTTCAACTACACTATGGATCAATTTAGCCAAATTAATACACTTTCAATCAAAAATCCCAACTTGGCCCATTTAACCTAAAGGTGCCTAAACCAAACCCAATCTTGACCCAATTGATCCCTATTTTCATCAAATTCAATTCTAAACTAAAATTTAACATCCCCAATATCAACTTAGACAAAATTTAAGCCCAATGTGACCCTCATTTGAATCCAATTCCAATTGAAATCCAAAATCCACAAATTGGTCTAAATAACCCAAAACTCTTAAAGTGAGCCAATGTCAATCAATTCCTCCAAAATTTCAATTCAAAACTCTTTATAACGCCTCCTTAAAATTAATTGGATCATCAATTCCCCATAATGTGAGATCAGGTCTTACCCAAATTCCATTTTGGACCAAAACCTCCCCATTTTGACCCAAGCTGGACACATGTTCTAAATCCACGAAATTGACCCCCTAAACCTTGTCAAAACCATTTTATGTCTTCATGAAAGTTCTTCAAGACAATCATATATACATTATTTCTGAAGACCTTGGAACCCCATTCCCACTCAAACCCAACCTAATTTGACCTGAACTCAACATGGTCCGAAATAATAAAAAATTCAATCCATGCCAAAATTGAACCTCCAAATGAGCTCAAAACCATTTGGTGTCTTCATGAAAGATCTTCATTACAATCATAGGGAAAATAATTATCAAGACACTTGGGCTTCATTCGAGCTCTAGCCCAATATAAATTAAAATTAGCCCAATGTTGTTAAAATGGACCCAAAAATCCAAAACTCACCGAACTAAAATACACACACACACACACCTTTACACTTAGCCATTCCACCTCCCAAAAATCCCCTCCTAGCCGTGAGCATCTCCTCCTCCTACTCTCTTTCTTCCAAGCTAGCCACACTCACTCACTTCATCTCCAACAAGGAACTCTTCAAGGTCTCCAACAAGTGCTTCTCCAAACTAAGGTAATCTCCTCCCCCCTCCTTTTACTTTTGTTTTTGTTTCAAAATTTATTTAAAAGAAAAAAAAAGAGAAAAAAAAATTGTCATTATCTTGTTTATGTTTAGCACATACATGTATTTTTTTTAAATCTCTTCTTCCCCTACATAGTTTTCTTTTTTTTAAAAAAAATCATGTGTTAATTATTTCCTTTTTACAAATCTTCATGTTTTGTTTTATTATTTCCATGCTTTCTTTCTTTCATGCAAGCTATTTTCTCCTTCATGCCATTTAAATTTTTTTCATGCATTGGTTTAGGAATCCTTTTCTTTTATGCAAAGTTATATAGCTATTTACAAATCTACCACCTATTTCTACTAAATTGAAAAATAAGATTTAAAATCTAAAAGAAATAATTTAACATAAAGGAAAGAAAAAAATAAACGAAAGGGAAATAAACATAAAGAGAAAAGAAAATAAAAATAGGAATACAAATAAATAAAAGGGAATGAAATAAAATTTTTTTTAACATATAATAATAAAATAAATAAAATAACTACATAAATTATGCATATGTAAATTAATAATATAAATGTAGATATATTATATGTACTAAATAATATATAAATTAATGTTAAATATATTGTAGATAAATTATAATACACTAAAAAAAAGTTTAAAATAATGTAACTAAATTATATATAAATAAGTGACATAATAAAAATAATCTATACTAAATTTAAATAAATACTACTAAAGCATAAATAACTAAATAAAGGATAATAATATATATATGTAAATTAATAATAACAATATGTAAGTAATAAAAATAATATGATAAGAATAAATTAAATAATTATAAACCTAAAAGATAATAAAAATATAAGAAAATGATAATAATAATAAATAAAATAAAAATTTTAAATATAAATAAATAATAAAAATAAATAAAAAAAGTTCATTCTTTTTAAAAATGTAAATAATAATTTTAAGATCTAATAACTTAATATAAGCAATAATAACTTTAAATAAAAGAAAGAATAATCAAGGAGAGAGAAAATGAAAAGCCTTATTATTAAATAAATAATAATATAAATGATAAATAAATGATATAAATAATAAGTTTAAATATACATCTAAATAATAACAATAATAAATTAAAATAAAAATAACTTATAATTTAAATATATATTAAATGATATAAATATAAAGGATAATAAAATAAATAACACACATATATATATATACATAAATTGAAAATAATTTAAATAAAATGAATGAATAATAAATTAAATTAAAATTAAATAGTTAAAATTAAATAAAACCCAAAAAATAAATAATAATTAAATTAAACAAATTAAATTAAATAATAATTAAATAAATTGAAAACAATTATATAAATAAATATTAAATTAAATAAGTTAAATAAATTAAAGTATAATAAACTAAATAATATTGTAAATAAATAATAAATTAAATTAAAATTAAATAAAAGTTGAATAAAACTGAAAATAAAAAAAATTAAATTAAATAATAATTGTAAATAATAAAATAAATTAAACAAAATTAAATTAAATTAAATTAGATAATAATTGTAAATAATTAAATAAATTAAACAATGTTAAATTAAATTAAATTAAATAATAATTGTAAATAATAATAAATTAAATTAAATTAAATTAAACAAAACAAATCATATTAAATTAAATTAAATTAAATGATAATATAAATAAATACTAAATTAAATAAATTATAAAAGAATTAAATAAATTAAATTAATAATGTAAATAAATAATAAATTAAATTAACTTAAATAAATTAAATAAATTAAATTAAATTAAATTAAATAATAATGTAAATAAATAGTAATTTAAATTAAATTAAATAAAATAAAACAAATTAAATTAAATTTTATTAAATTAAACAATAATACTTTACATTAAATAAAATAAATAAATTAAATTAAATTAATAATAATTGTAAATAATAATAAATTAAATTAAATTAAAATTAAACCAAATAACAAAATAAATTAAAATAAAATTAAAGATTATAATTTAAATAAATAAATATTAAGAAAGTAAAATAAAATAAACCATACAGATAATAATAATTTTAATCACACATAAAAGATAATAATTTTAAATAACATAACATCATAAGAATAAAATAACATACAATAACGATATAACATATAAACAAAATACAACAACAACAATCCCAACACAACAACAATCACAACACACAACAACAATCCCGACCACAATACAATACCAATACGATAACAATCAAACCTATGATAGGCCTCCTGAGGCATGGTTCATTTTTTTCCCTTTATAAAAACCCCTAGGAAATCAAAACTTGGTGTAGAAAACATAACAAGAATACCCTTATGCTTAATGAATGCATGGTGTAACCAAAATTTTATCAGATGTCCACATAACCTTCCCAATTCATATTCCAAACTCAAAATCTCTAATTTTAAATCTCAGTACAAACCAAAACCAAAATAAAACACAAACCAAACCAAAACCAAAACTCAAACTCAAACCAAACCAAAACCAAAATCAAATCAAACCAAAACCAAAACTCAAACCAAACCAAAACCAAAACCCAAACCAAAACCAAAATTAAACCAAAACCAAAACCAAAACCAAAACCAAACACAAACCAAATTTAAACCAAAACCAAAATCAAACCCAAACCAAAATCAAAACCAAAACCCAAACTAAAACCAATACCAAAACCAAAACCAAATCCAAATACAAACTCAAGATAGCACCCCCATAAGTTTAAATCAAACTACCAATTGCCACCAATCCAAACCCAAACCACACCTAAACCCATATGCCCCAACCTACCCGAACAACTGTGTTCATTAAGCATAAGGGTATAGGTAGGGTGAATTGTTAAGCAACATAATAAATCTAAATGAGCCCGAGACATTTCATCAGGATGTGAGAGGGAAGCATGGACCTGCATCCTTCTTTGACTGTTTGGATACCTCTGAGGTCTATTAAACTTAATATGTCTGCTTAACGAAACCATCCTCAATTAAATTAAACAAAGTTCATTGAAACAAGACATAAGAATTCACATAGACATCATAGAACTTGGTAGACAACCAGGATCTTAACATAGACATCATAGGATTAAGTAGTTACTGCTAGTTAGTCCTACTTCTTCTTGTTTTTTGGGATGCTTTAATTTCTGCAAAAACTATAAACACATACATGCAATGCAATACTAAAGTTTCAGCTGGGAATGACGAGAAGACCCTCCAGGTCCACTTTTACTTTATTGCGATTTACCTTATTGCAATTTATTTACCTGCACTGCATTTTACTTTTCTTGCATGATAAACAAGATTGTCACCCTGCATGAAAACTGAAACCTTTAGGATAGCCACAAAACGGAAAACCAAAAGTAAATTAAAAGTCACAACAAGATAAAATTTACCGCCACAACATTTCAAATTATAAGACAACTCAAAATTTAATCACAAACAGAACAACAAAAATTACAACTTTGACTAAATTAAAACGACTCGTTGGATGATCGAGAATACCTCGGATGATGTAACCCACGTGTTGCTAACAGGATTTCCCATGGTCTAAATGAATGTGTGGAACTCATTCAGTTGATTTTAGCAAATTCATCTGGACTAAGTGAATCCGATGAAAATAACGGTGTCGGGATGACGGAACTGTGGGATCTTAATCGGTTCTGTTTAATCAACCTTAAGATTTGTTTTAATTAAAACACTAAAATATTTGGATTCTAAGACTTTTCTAAACCAAAACACTTCTCTCATCTCTTGATTTATGATTTCTAAAACTAAACCTGCGACGATAAGGAGCTACGAGCACGGTGGGGCGACACGACCATCGTCGACAACAAAACTTGGGTCTACATCGGCAAAACCTTTGTTAGAAATTAAATAACAAAGCCATAGGACTTCGAGGTGGTTTGCACTAGTGCAACATAAATCCTCGACTTTTTGTTAGGTATTTGCATAGTTGTCTTATGCAGATTAAGCCATAACCGGTCTTAGGATTCCGAGGTAGTCGTTTGGTACGACATAAACCCTCACATCTTCGAGGCTATTTGTATGATTGTGTCATACAAATATAAGTCCTAATTAATTAAAACAGGTAGGATGAAACATTAAATAAACTCTCAAATTAAATTCAAACAATAGGATAGTTTGGGAAGTTGCCAAGATTCTTCTTGGATCTCCAGCTTCCCCTACTTCTCTTCCTTTGGACTCCTGAAATAAACTGCTCCAAATTTGATCCATTCCCAATTGAAATTCCCAAAATCCAATTGTTTGAAAACCTTAAACTTTGAAATTCTTGAGAGCAAAACAACTGATCATTATCAAGAGTTTTCTTAAGTGTCTTAGGATATTTAGGATGTAATTAACCATAGGGGCTTGCCCTTATAGGGAACTTTAAGAACCCAGGTAATATAAACCCTGCTTAATTCCTTTATATTAAGCAGGGGAACCTGTCGGCTTATAAAATTGGTTCGCAGACCAAACAGATATCATAAATCTTCTAGTTTATTTAATCGAGCCACATCATCAAGCAGGGTGCCTATTCTTTGGGATAAATACACGGTTTGTGGTGCGATGCTCGGTTTGATTTCACATCTTAAAATTTTCAAACTTGAAATTATTTTCAAAATCAAATGCTACTTTCCAAATTATATATATATACCTAAATTAAATTTTAAAACCTAAAAAAAAAACGCCGACAGCTTCTGGAGACTCCGCTGGGGAAAGGTTCCTCTCATCATTTTGATCAGATAGTTTTGCTTTCATAAATCTGTAGTAAATCCATGCCCCTAGTGGATCAGACTACCATTTTTCCGTTGACATATCTTGTTCATTTCTGTCTTGAACAAGTATGAGCAACACTTCTCGGATTTTGGAGCCACTGTTTAGACACCACCTAAGCAGAGAGGTTCCTGAAATCCTCCTTTTGTTACCTCTCTAAAGAGGTGGGGTCGGATCCCCAATAGGTTTGTTGGTGGATTAATTCCACTTGGGCAATGCGCATTGTGAAAAGGGATCCTCAGCAGGGTCCTTTGCTTCACCTTCTTCTTCTGCCTCTTGGATTTAACTTTCTACCTTCAGTAAGTTAATCCACCTTTAAAATTCTAACCATCATTTAAAACAAACACATGAAAATCTAAAATAAAATAAAAGAAAAAGAAGTACAAAATATGATAAGAGAAAATAATAATATATTAAATGAAATAAAAAATTTTACCCAGTTCACAAAACAATCTTTTTCATAGTGTTCATACTATGATGATAAGGTCTTTGGTCCTTCCTAAATTTTGGAACGTTTCTTTTGACAATCGAAATGCCAATCCCTTCGCTGTCTTTCTCCTGTGACCTGCCCTCTTGCCGTGAGGCTCATCTCATAGCACCGTTAATTTAGTTTGGAGCGGGCTTCAGTGAGTTTGAAGTCGTGCTTGGAAAAGCCCCGTTCGTGGTCCTGAAAATTGCCGCCCCCGAAGTACAAGAACCATCTGCCGAGTTCGATCTGAACTCCCATGAAGACTTCCCTTCTGCTAAGAAGGTGAAGATGACTACGCGTCCCCGTCAAAACGAGTTGACTCGCGTGACGGGGAGAGTCGTCACCTCTGCTTGCTCGGCTTCGTCGTTATAGTACCTACTTCCCCGTCTACCGAAGGGAAAGAAGTTACGCACGAGGAGGAGTCGACAAAGCATTGCACAGCTCGTCGTCTGTCTTTGAGATTGGTTCCGGTTCCGGGGTTCCCCGTGACAAAATCCCAAAGAGGAACCGCATTCGGAAGCTTCGTAAGGCTTCCAATGCACAAGCTGCAACTTTGCCAGTGATTGATGAGATTCCTTAACAGGAGGAAATCGGTTTACCGAATACCTCTCCTCTCCTCCGAGGTAGTAGGTTCCACCAGTTAGCGGGTACTACTGGAAATGAAAGTCTTCATAGGATTGTTGTTGCGCTTCCAGCACCGCACAGTCGTGAGGAGGAAGGAAAGAGTCCACACCCATCACTCGAGCTTATACTCTTCTACGGAGATTGGCCGAATTAGAAGGATGTTCGTAGCGCAAACTTCTTAAAAGGATGGGATGTGCGATATCCCCATAAGTGAAAGAGGAAATTTTGAAAATGGAAAAGCCTAGCAGAGTTTACGTCGAAGTACCGTTTAGGAAATCGTGTTGAGACAACTACCATCGATTCGACACCCATGATACGAAGACCGGTCGAGTCTCGGCTAGGTCCAAGAATACCACCCAAAGAACTTCTGAGAAGGAAGAGAGGATTACTTTCCTCTGTACATGGTCTGCACTCTAGGGAGCACACTTCCTCTATTGATTCTGATGTCCCCACTGAGACATTCCGTCCCGAGGCATTAATTCTTGAGAAGAGAGTGTGGTTACCGAAAGTCACTGCACCTGTCCGCTTCGAGAAGTCTACAAATCATCAAGCGGATTATAAGTCCAACACTCCTATTGCCACTGCCCCTGTTGCTTCAGAGTCAGTGCCAGAAGAAGGGTTAATGGAGGATAGAATTCAGAAACTCAATGAAGAGATTTCAGAATTAACTAAGGAGCAAGGATTGGAAGTTGATGACGAAGATTTCCACCTGTCAGATTACTTGGATAATGAATTCATGGAAATCAACATGGTCGATACCAGGGCCACAACGTCTGCACGTGAAGCTTCTTTTGAGGAGGATGCAATAGAAGTGCTTCAAAGAGCTGTGTCCACTAGAGACGAAGTGATCAGCCGATTGGAAAAGAGAGTGGAGGAGATGACAGCCGCTATGACTACCATGGCCACATTGCATGGACAATCTCAGTCACGTCTGACAGCATTTTTATTTGAGGGTTGCTCCTTGCACCATGTTGGAGGGGTCTGTTTCCCTTACTTTACATGCTTTCATGGCCACCTCTCTTTACCATGTTGGGAGAGGTCTGGTTCACTTGTTTTGGATGCCTTATGATCACCCCTTTACACTCACTCATAGAGGTTCATCTTTACATGTTTACTTGCTTCGTGACCGCCCCTTTTGTACCACATATGGAGCTTGTTATATTATTATACCAGTTCATACCTATTACTTTGTGCAGTTTTGGGGAACGACCAGCCTCCATCATGTCGTGTTTTTGGCAGGACCGTTTCCTCCTCTTTCTCTTCCTTGCCCCTGTCCTTTGTTTCTTCTTACTTCTCGCCCTGAGTCTTGTGCTTATGTAGAACACATAAGCATGCACATATAGCCTTCTACTATATGTGGGGCAAACAATTAAGGCTGTAAGTAGGATGTTTGAGGGGGGATGATGATGACAGTGCATAGACGAGGGATATGAGAAATTTCTAGAGTAGTATCTCCTAAGTTAAAGACCCTCAAGAGGGTAGAAGAATGAATTTACAATACTATTCGCCCATCCTTGGGGATTTTTTCCACTATCACCCTTAGGTTGCTAGTAGTCCTAATTCGATTAGGATAGCCAGCCCGTGGATCACACTATTTTATAAAATATACATACACATTTTGAAAATACAAAACTGCCCCTACAACAAAATAACCTCTCTCCCGCATGTTTCACTTGCATGCAATCCAAATTGAAATGAATGAAAAATTTACAAAGGTCCACGGTTGACTACATAGATTGCGTTAGAACTGCCCACCGTAGGGTGTCGGTTTGGTAGTTATCACTTAAGGTTGTGATACATAGAGCGCAACTCTGAGTCCTCTGCGCCTTCGTGCTTACGGTCCTCCAGGAGTTGTAGTCCGTTTTCGTGGTATTCCTACGTTCTTTTTCTACGGATTTCCAACGAGCTTTATTCACAAATTTGTTTTCAAATTTTCTACGAGATGTTATTTTTCGACCTTTTGGTTTTCTTTCATCTTTCTTTTGGTTTACCACGTAGACTCCACATTTCGCCTTTCTTACATACAGTTCAGCATATACACCTATTTAGTTTAGTTTGCTTGCTTTACTTTTCAGAGCATATACACCTGTTTAGTTTAGTTTACTTACTTTACTTTTTATAGCATATAACACCTGCATATGAAAACCAAAACTACCTCACAACATTCAAAATATAATAAAACTCAAAACTTAATCACAAACAAAACAAAACAAAACTACAATCGTAACTAAAATTAAAACGTCTCGTTGGATGATCAAGAATCCTACATAGGAGGCAACCTACGTGTTGCTAACAAATTTTCCCACTGTCTAAATGAAAGTGTGGAACTCATTCAGTTGAGTTTGGCAAATTCATTTAGACTAAGTGAATCCGATGAAAATGGTGATGCCGGAATGAGGGAACCGTGGGATCCTAACTGGTGTTGTCATAATCAACTTAAACATTTGTTTTAATTAAAATACTAAGCCACCTTAATTGTAAACCTTCCAGAACATGATAGTTCTCTCACCCCCCCTGATTATCACTTCTTCAAATAAGCATTTTGCAACAACTAGGAGCTCGGGGCATACACCGTGGGCAACACGATCAAGGATTTGGAGGGACACATTTAAGAGGGCAAATAACGGGTCTACAACAGCAATCCTTTCCTTAGAAATAAACAACAAGACATAAGTATTAGAGTTTGTTGCCTGGTGCAATATAAACCCTCACTTCATCTTTTGGGCCTTTGTACTTAGTGTAATATAAGCTCCTACTCGCCTTTAATTTTCCAGATTGTCATCCGATATGACATAAATCCTCCCAATTTCCAGGTTATTCACATGATCAATATGAAGTGAATGTAAACCCGAAATAAATAAAATTAGTAGGGTGAAACATACAATAAAGTTTCTAGAAAGGGAGCCAAACAATAAGATAGATCGGGAAGTCACCAAGATTTTCTCTTGGATCCATGACATCGCTTAGTTCTTCCTCCTTTGGATTCTTACAATCAATTGTTCCAAAATTTGAACCTTTCACCCATTGGATTCTGCTCACCACAATTTCGTTGAAAAATCCTTACCCACTTGAAGTCATAAAATATCTTTCGTGCCCTTTATCAAAAGTTTTCTTGGGTTACCTCGGTCATCTAAGATGTAATTAACTATAGGGGCTTGCGCCTATAGGAAACCTAAATGAACCTAGTATTAATATAAAATCTCTCTAATTCATCTGCATTAGATAGGGGAATTGATCCCCAAATATTTATGCTTAGGTTTTAGATATGAAAATTATGATTTTATAATATGGGATACTACTCAAGTATACATATCATTTATCAAGTAATATAGGACTTTTTTATTAAGCCCCGAGATATCGAACCCACAAGGAAATGTAAAAACTTTTTAAAGAAATAAGAAAATTATATTTTTAATTTTTAAATGACCTTTGAAAGTATGTTTTGATTTGTAAAGTTTGAAAGTTATTTTTGGTATTTTTAACAAAAACCTAAGCAGGAAAAGAAAATTATCAGAACTAAATAATGATATAAAACACTAGGAAATAAAATATCTTTTTCTTTCTCTTATAAGTAGTAATAATTATGAAAGTATTGTTGTGGAAGTATTTAAATGTGTTGTGAAAAATAGGAGCAGATTTATTCATTACCCTTACTTGGTTCTATAAAGAACATTGGTTAATTTGAAATTTTAACATTTTGAAAATGGTTAGGTAGAGAAGATACTAGCTCTCACTCTAGTGTTCCCTCAATTCCCTCCACCTAGGGGCTCACTTCTCATAACAAAATTTAAAATATCAAACCAAATTAGGGAACTTTAGCCTGTCACTCTAAAGTTTTCTAATTTTACTCCCCATTAAAAACATATCTCCTAATATATTTGCATTCAATTATTTGGACTACAATTCTCATCCATATGATTGCATGTGATTTTTAACACCACATTAGATCTTACATAATCTCAAAACAAATTTTAACATCTTTACTAGACAAATTAAGAACTAAATTAAGTTCATGGAATTAAATCTTCACAACGTATTCTAACTTTAAACACTTATACATTCCGCAACAATCCTACATAGTTCAATTACTAATTCATTTAAGAAAGAAAAAGATAAAGAAAACTACTCAGATTTCATTGAGAAAACACAAGCACGGGTTGATTTGAAGATAGAAATCATAAAGAAAACACACCAACCTTTAATTAAAAACTAAATACAAAAAAAGAAGTAAACACTTATCTGAAAATCCTCTCCACAAGACTACGGAAGTTCCTTTGAAACTTGACTTTCCAAAGGACAACACTACAAAGGTTGGCGCCCAACTTTGTTGACTTGGAAACTGACATCAGACTTCAATAAAAACTTGATAAATGGATGGAAGAAAATTGGTGGAAAGAATGTTTCACACCAACCCTTTCTCCTTAAACTAACTAACTCTAAAAGAATTTAAAAGACAAAAAGTAAAAGTAGAAAAGAACTCCTGAAACTAGAAGAAGACTTAAAATAAAAGATGACACACTAAAACTTAAAATACACTAAAAGAAAACACACTGTTAACTAATTCAAAGCCTTCATGATATAAATTTCCAAAAGGTGCCTTGGTGTCTCTTCAAATCTTGTCCAGATTCAACGTATCCACCAAAAGATGCATCCCTTCATTCAAATTTGCCGCCCATAGGAAGTTAAGGAAGTCTCCACCAAAAGTTTCTTCAAACAACCCTTGAAATTGGCGCCAAAAATGAAGAAAAATTGATTTTTAACTGTGGAGCCTAAGCGCCAACCAGGCGGCGCTTAGCCATCATAGTCCAATTTTTCATTTTTTCATTTTTTTGCTCAAAATTTGATCCAATTTTGCTTCTTTCATCATAATCACTCATTTTCATCATACCTGCAAGAAAAACACAAAATACCTTCCATTAAAGTGAAATATCATCAAAAATAGGTATAAAAATGGCATAAAAACATTATATATTTTAGGTGTATCAAAATCCCCCAAACTTAAAATGTTACTTGTCCTCAAGTGACTCTTAATCACATAGAAAATTTTAGCATGCAAATCATGTAATGAGTTTCTTAGGAAGATAACAAAATTTTGTTCTAGAAATGGAATAGTCCAATTTAGAAAAAATTTCACTAATTATGACCAACTCTTTCTTTTTTTCTTTTTTTTTCTCTTTTTTTTTCTTTTCTTTTTTTTTATAAGGTAAAGATTACTGTATTTGGATAGGCCTTCAATGATTTTGAATTCCACCTTTCCATTTAAAACAAAGGTATGATATAAATCTTGCAGTTAAAAATTATAATAATAGTATTTGAAAATTACTCCTTAATAAAAGAAATTTATGCTTTGAAGAATAAAATTCAAATCTTCTATTTATCCAAAAATACAGCATTTCTTACTGAAGATAGTTGAACTATATTTAACACTTCTTTACTAAAAAAATTTTAACTTTAAATTTTTTTTATTACTATAAATTTTAACTAAATTCTCTTATTCATTTCTATATTCAAAATTTTGTTCCCCAAATATAACTTCATATACATAATTGTTTTCAATCAAAAATCAAATAATATTCTTGTTCCTTTCATCATAATTTTTTATTAGGATAGAACATTTAAGCATAAGAAATGATACATTGATCAAAATTAAAAACTAACTTAACATGCTTGCAAGAATCTTAATATCCTAAATATCCAAGTATAACGATTTAAAAACAGGAGTAAAAAGAAATCAAATTCAGATTTTTTTTTTGTTTTTCATTAGATAAAAATTTCAAATTTTCAAAGTTCTTCTGCAATAGTGGAGGATTTCAAAGAAAATACACACCGACTGAAAATAACTGAAATCACACCAATACTTGATAACAAATGGTAGTAGTAAATTTTGAGAAGTTTTAAACATTGAGTTTTTAAATAATAGTTTTTAATAGTATTACTATTCTCCTAATAGTTTTGGAATTAAAGTACACACTGTAAAAAATCTGACACAGCATACACGTTAAAACATTTACCACTACACATATAACACACGAAACAACAAATAGAAAATCAATCCAACAAAGATACATCTGAATATGCATAAGAAATAGTCTAACTATAATAAGCATATTACCAGAGTTCACACCATAAACACAACATCTAAATAAAACTTAGGACATAACATACACAGTACATCAATAGAAACTCAACAACACATAAAAACAAAACAAATCCACTAATCATCCTCATCATCATTAACATCATCTTGCTCGTTCCAATCTCTGGATGGGACATAAGGTATATAGAAAGGATGTGGGGGCATCTCAGCACTCTGATCACCTCTAATCAATTTATCCAAATAATGTTGATAATTCTCCTCATATTCATCATGTTTTACAATATATCTTTCTATATTATCCAGCTTACCATCCATGTCTCTAACATGCTCACGAGTAAGACTCACCTTTTTCAAAATCTTTCTAAAAGAACCAGTCTGTGAATCACTAAATGATGAAGCTCTCGAAGTAGAAACACAGGAAGTAGAAGCAGAAGAAAAAAAAATAGAAGCAGTAGAAGCCCTACTAAATCCTCTTATTCAACCAAACTCTGAATGTACAGTGTAAGTTTCAATGTTTACACTGGTAATTGGTTTCATTGACTGAAGAACCACTTCCCAAGATTCAAATTTTACACCAGACAGCTCACATAATGAATGAATCAAGGATGAAAATCCCATACCTGGAGTAGTGGTAGATCTAGCACAATTCAAAATGTAATAATAAATGATTGCTCCAATATCTATAGGCTTCTCTTGTTGAATACAATAGTTCAGCATAGCTCTCTCCCTTGTAACTTCACCAGTATGAATTGAAGGCAACAGCTTAGATGAGATAAAATAATGCCATGCTTTAGAAATGGCATTTAGCTTAGAGGCTTGAAAAATGACACTTCTATCATTAGTTATCTTCCATAATCCTCTTCCATCAGTAAGAAATTCCATTATCTCATCTAACTCTCCCTCAGTAGGATGATAGTTAGAATAACAACAAAACATATCAGGAGGCAGTCTATAAAAAGTATTGATTACCGCAGGTTTAAAATGTAATTCATTCCTTCTCACCATCACTAAGTTCTCTCCTACTTCAGGTAAGTTTGCATAAAACTCTCTGACCACAGAAACAACAGCAACAGCGGAGAAGTAACCGTAATTCTCTCAATTCCTTTTAGAAATCATCTCTTCAATACCTTCTCCTAGTTTACTAAACACACACTCAGGAATCAATTTACGTGACTGTAATGCGTCAATGTATCGTTCCTCAGCCCTTGTACTAACAAATTTGTCAGAATCAAATCTTTTCTTTTTTCTTGTGTGCTTTGACTTTGGAGCCACCACTAAAAACTTTCAGTAAAAAATCACCATAAATTCTAAAATCAAACTAAACTTGTTAAATTAACTTCTAAAAGTAATTTCTACTAAATCCAAGTAATTTTTTATCCTTTTCCTCAAATTTTAACCATGAATAGTGATTTTAGGATCTTCCAAAATGTACTCAAAATACATGGTAAAAGTCAAACATTTTTACTTAGGAGTAGTGCTCTTAACTCAAGGAATTCAATTCTAAAAATTTTTGTTGAAATCGGCTTTCAAATGAACCAATATTTTGATGCCCTAGTCTCCTTTTTTGCTAAAATCAGAGGTTGAAGATGATAAGGGGAGATAAATGGCGATCTTCAGGTTTTTAACTTCTGAAAATCAATTTTTGCGAACCGGCGCCTAAGCACAAGGCCTTTGGCACTTAGCTGCAAAAACTGGAGCTTAAGCACCGACATTCTAGCGCTTAACCGCCAGTGCCCAGATTTTCATAATTAAGAAAATGCGCTAAACCACTTAGTTAATCACCGTTAATCTTCTCAAAATAATTGTCTCTTCCCTTAAATCTCAAAATTCTTTAATTTCAAATTTTAATATCCATCAATTTTAATCAAGTTTAACACAAAAACAAACTTATATTCATGAAAAACAATCCACACCTAATACAAACTAAAAATTTTTATCCAAATACTTTGGATCAAATTCCCTAGATACAAAAGGATTTAGTAATCATTAAGATAGTTTTACATCACTAAGATATAACAATCACACACTAAAGTACAACAAAACACAAACATAAAACATTAAATGTTTAAAACATCAATCACATTAAACATATACAAAAAACAAAACAAGATCAAACTAACATTTAATTCCACTCTCCAGTAGGTGGAATATATCCAGAACCATTATTATTTCCATTTAACCCTTCTCGAATATAAATCTGATAGAACAGGCGATAATTGAACACACTTACATCTTCTTCTTCTAACCACTTGTTCATCAGGAACATCGCCTTATCCGCTTCTTCCATGTGACTTGAATGACTAAATTGCATCTTGAGTTGCCATCCCATATGCTCCAAATGTGCGTTAGTTTCATTAATCTTTGCTTCAATTGAAGTCACTCAGGCTTCGATTTTTGCAATCTTTTCTGCAATTCCTTGAATACTAACGGTGAGAATTCCATTGAATAACTCTTTAGCACTATCACTAATAAACTTACTCTAGTCAGAATCATATTTCTTCTTGATCTCATTCTCCCACAAAGACATGATGCAGTCAAAACACTCTTCTTAAGGCTCAAGAAAAAAAATAGGACTTGGGGCAAGTGTTTCTCTTAATTCAGGGCCTTTTTATAGACTTTAGAAGTGCATAAAATGCCCTTTCACGTTTTAAAACTCCAAAATAACTTCTAAAACCACTTCCCCACGAACTAGGCTTCTAGAACCTCATTTATCACATGTTTTGCAACTCCGACGCCTAAGCGCTAACTAGGCGGTGGTTAGCCGCCAGTGCTCAATTTAGCACAGTTCTGTCAAATGTCCAAAATTTCATTCTGACTCCTCTAAGTCATAAAGAAAGGTCAAATAAACACTAATATAACATAAAAACTCCAAAATACTACTACCAAAACATAAAAACAAACAAAAAAAATCACACAAAGAAAACATAAAGCAAATCACACCGACAACTATGGGTTGCCTCCAACAAAGCGCTTGGTTTAACGTCTTCAGCCTAACATACCCAGAACTCATTCTGAGTGACCCAACCTCAGATTATCATCAGATTTAAGTTGATCGACTAAAAAATAAGGTTTAAGTCTACAACCTTTCTTGTTTTAGGATCTTGAATATCCATAACTCCAAAGGAATTAACTTTTATCACAATAAATGAACCCATCCACCTGGACTTAAGTTTTCAAGAAAAAATTCTCAATCTAGTATTATGCAGCAAAACTTTCTGTCCTGACACAAGATTTTTAGTAAGAATCTTCTGATCATGCCGTAACCTCATCTTTTTCTTATAAATCTTAGCATTTTCATAAGATTCATTCCTTATCTCTTCAAGCTCATTTAATTGCAATAATATCTTCTCAGCAGCATCTTTCAAATTATAATTGAACTCTTTAATAGCCCAATATGCTTTATGCTCATATTCAATAGGCAAATGATAAGCTTTTCCAAAAATCAGCCTATACGGGGACATTCCTATAGGGGTTCTGTAGGTAGTCCAATAGGCCCACAAAGCATAATCCGCATTGATTGACCAATCCTTTCTTTTTTGATTAACATTTTTTTCTAATATTCTTTTAATTTCACAATTGGATAGTTCAGCCAAACCACTTTTCTGTGGATGATAAGCAGTAGTAATGCGATGATTAATATGATATTTCTTCGCTAACTTCTCAGTTATCATATTTTTAAAATGACTTCCCCCATCAGTTATGATTACTGTTGGTATTTCAAATCTGCAAAATGAATTATTTCTTAAAAACTTTGTAGCACTTTGAGCATCAAATCAAAGTAAAGCAATAGCTTCAATCCATTTGGAAACATTGTCTACTGCTATTAAAATATAAACATTTCCGAAAGATGGTATAAATGGACCCATGAAATCTAATCCCCAAACATCAAATATTTCAACTTCCAACATATAATTGAGGGGCATCTCATTTCTTTTAGAAATATTGCCTACACGCTGACATCTATCATAATTTTTAATATAAGCATTCACATCCTTAAAAATTATAGGCCAATAAAATCCAGATTGTAAGATTTCATATGCAGTTTTATCAACTCTAAAATGTCATGAGTCAACCATAATCAGAATCATGACATTTTTGAATAATTTCATAAGTCTCTTCTAAAGGTATACATCTTCGAATTATAAGATCCTTTCCTTGTTTATATAAAAATGGGTCATCCAAATATTAAGTCTTAGCATCAGACATAAATTTCTTATTTTCCTGGTATGTCAAACCATAGGGTATAATATTACTGACAATAAAGTTTATTATGTCGGCATACCACGGAACTATGTCGGCATACCACGGAACATGCCACTCATTAACAGTGAATAATTTTTCATCAGGAAAATGTTCATTAATTTCTTCAGCATCATAGAGAGATTTTTCATTTTCAAGCATGGACAAATGATCAGCAATTTAATTGTCAGAACCCTTCTTATCTACTATCTCAAAATCAAATTCTTGTAGAAAAAGAATCCATCTAATTAATCTAAGATTTGCATCCTTCTATTTCATTAAATATTTGATAGTAGAATGATCAGTATACACCACACATTTATTTCCAATTAAATATGATTGAACTTTATCAAAGGTAAATGTTGTAGATAATAACTCTTTCTTAGTAGTGGTATAATTAATTTGAGCATCACTAAGAGTTTTACTAGCACAATAAAGAACTTTAAAAATTTTATCATATTTCTGACCCAAAACAGCACCAATAGCATAATCACTAGCATCACACATTAGTTCAAAAGATTTTTCCTAATTTGGTGAAATTATAATAGGTGCAGTGATTAATTTTTCTTTTAATGTTTCAAAAGCTTTAAGGCAGTCATCATCATAATAAAAAATTACATCCTTTTCTAGTAAAAGGCATAAAGGTTGTAATATTTGAAAAGTCTTTGTTGTAACACCTGTAGAGTCCAGCATGTCCCAGAAAACTTCTAATTCCCCTTACATTTGTCAGGCAAGGTAAATTAAAGATAACTTGAATTTTCATAGGATCTACCGTTAGACCTTTTTCTGAAATCTGATGTCCCAATATGATTCCTCTTGCTACCATAAATAGGAATTTTTCCCAGTTATGGACAAATTTAGTTTCTTCACAGCATTTTAGAACTTTAGACAAATGTTATAAAAATGATTCAAATGAAATTCCAAACACTGAAAAGTCATCCATAAAAACTTCAAACCCTTTTTCAATTAAATCACAGAAAATAGCTATCATACATCTCTGAAATGTAGCAGGGGCATTACATAAACCAAAGGGCATTCTTCTAAAAGCAAACATACCACAAGGGCTGGAAACCGTAGTTTTCTCTTGATCCTCAGGATCAATTTGAATTTGGTGGTAACCAATATATCCATCCAGAAAACAAAAGTATTTATGCCCAGCCAGTCTATCCAACATCTCATCCAGAAATGTGAGTGGAAAATGATCTTTCCTTGTGTCAAGATTAAATTTTCTATAATCAATGTATATTCACCACCATGTAATTTCTCTTGTTGGAATCATTTAATTCTTTCCATTAACAGTCACAGTTTCTTCTCCTTTCTTAGGAACACAGTGAATAGGACTAACTCATGCACTATTTGAAATAGGGTAGACAATTCCAGCATCCAACTGTCGGCGTTATTTTCGGGTTGTGTGTTTTATTTTGAAAAGGGGGTCGCCTAACAGAAATTGTCAGAGAATTTTAGATTTTAAATTTGATTTAAATATATATATATATATAATTTAGAAAGTAGCATTTGATTTTGAAAATAATTTTAAGTTTGAAAATTTTAAGATATGAAATCAAGCTGATCTCACATCCCAAATAGTTTATATAAACAAGCACCGCACCACGAACCGTGTATCTATCCCGAAGAATAGGCACTACTTGCTTGACGATGGGGCTCGATTAAATAAACTAGAAGATTTGTGACATCCGTTTGGTACGCGAACCAATTTTATGTGCCGACAAATTCCACCGCTAATATAAAGGAGTTAAGCGGGGTTTATATTACACAGGTTCTTAAAGTTCCCTATAAGGGCAAGTCCCTATAGTTAATTACATCCTAAGTGACGGGAATCACTTAAGAAAACTCTCGATAATGATCATTGGATTCTGCTCTCGAGAATTTCGAAAGTTTAAGTTTTCGAAAGGATTGAATTTTTGAAATTTCAAAAGGGAATTGATCAAGTTTGGAACATTCTTGTTTTGGGAATTCAAAGGAAGAAAAGTAGGAGAAATCACAGATCCGAAGCGAACTTCGGTAATTTCCCAACTATCCTATTGTTTGGATTAGATTTAGGCAAGTCCTAATGTCTATTTAGTATTTCAATCTTGCCAATTTTAATTAATTAGGGCTTATATTTATATGACAGAATCATACAAATAGCCTCGAAGATGTGAGGGTTTATGTCGTATCGGACGACTACCTCGGAGTCCTAAGACCGGTTAGGGCTTAATTTACATGACATGATCATGCAAATGCCTAACAAAGGTTGAGGATTTATGTTGCACTAGGCAAACTACCTCGATGTCCTATGGCTTTGTTATTTAATTCTAGGAATGTTTCTTTGAAGTAGACTCGAGTTTTCAGTGATGACGATGGCCGTGCTTGCCCACCAGTACTCCGAGCTCCTTGTTGTTGCGAGTTTTAGTTTTAGAAGTCATAAATCGGGGATGAGAAAAGTGTTTTGGTTTAGAGAAAATCTTAATTTCAAGTATTTTTTTTACGTTTTAATTAAAACAAATCTTAAAGTTGATTATAACGACACGGTTAAGATCCCGCGGTTCCATCCTTCGGCATCATTATTTTTATCGGATTCACTTAGTCCGGATGAATTTGCTAAACTCGATTGAATGAGTTCCACACTTTCATTTAGACCAGTGGGAAATCCGGTTAGCAACACGTCGGTTACATCATTCGAGGTATTCTCGATCATCCAATGGGACGTTTTAATTTAGTTGTAATTGTAGTTTTGTGTTACGTTTGTGATTAAATTTTGAGTTGTTTTATATTTTGAAATGTTGTGGCGGTGAATTTTATCTTGCAATGACTTTTAACTTAGTTTTGGTTTCGAGTTTTAGGGACTATCCTAAAGGTGTGGGTTTTCATGCAACATTTGTTTATCATGCAGAAAAGTAAGTGCGATGCGAGTTAAATAAATTGCAATAATGAAAATTGCAAGAAAATAAATTGCGATAAAACAAAAGCGTACCTGGAGGGTCTTCCCGTCATTCCAAGCTGCACTTAAAAAACAATTAGAATATTTAAGCAAGTTCTTAGGTAAAGCTATGGGAAGGGTTATGGTTTTCTACCAAGTTCCTAATCCTATAGCTAGTCATTTCCTATGACGTCTAGGTCTTTGTGTTTTGGTTTGAGGACGATTTTCTTCATCAAAGAACAATTGAGTTCGATTGTTCTTATAAATATCCTATCATATTGAGGAAGTGCTTAAGAAGACTCTTAAACATCTTTTCGATATTTACTAGGATTGTTTTAAGTCAAATGAATTCGATTACACAAATGAATTAATCGTCAGAGGTTTAGTTAAGTTTTGTTATTATCTTACTCGATTAGCTAGGATGTTTGAATGTCACTATAAGTGAAGTAACATTTCATTTAATATTACGTTTAGGAGTTATGATAACTAAAGCTTTCGAGGCTAAATTGATGTTCAAATGGTTTATGATTTAGTTTAACTTCAATTAAAGGGTTTAAATTTGGAATAGTGTTCAAGTTGCTTTAGATTTATTTTTAATTCTTTATGTCTTTGGTGATGTTATATTTAATTCAACTTAATTTAATTTAATTTAATTTAATTTAATTCAGTTTTAATTTAATTTAATTTAATTTAATTCAATTTAGTTTGATTTGATGTTAAATTAAATTAATTTGATTTGATTTAATTTTAATTTAATTGATTTAATTTTAATTTAATTGATTTAATTTAATTTAATTTAATTTAATTTAATTTAATTTAATTTAATTTAATTTAATTTAATTTTATTTTATTTAATTTAATTTAACTTAATTTAATTTGATTTTATTTATTTAATTTAATTTAATTTAATTTATTCATTTAATTTAATTTTTTTATTTAATTTAATTTAATTTAATCTTTAATTTAATTCAACTTTTAATTTTAATTTAATTTAATTTAATTTAATTCAATTTAATTTACTTAATTTAATTTACTTTTATTTTTAATTTTATTTTTAATTTTAATTGAAATTTTAAAAGAGTTTAATAATTTAATTTTAGTTTAATGATTAAGTCTTTTAATATTTTGAATTTGAGTTATCATTTTAATTAAGAATTGAATATTAATGAGATGATTAATTTAGGGATTTTTAAATTAAAGAATAAATCTCTTCCTAATAATATCCCTATTTTAATAATTCCAATTTTATTATTCTTCCAAATTTAATCGATTATTTAATTAAGGTTTAATTATTTTAAATTCCCCTAACATTAGAGAGGCTCCAAAACCAATTTGGTGAATTTTTGAAAGATATTTTGAAAGTTATGAATTTTTAAAGTTTAAAATGACTAAGTGGCTTAATCGACCCATTTAGTAGAGGCTAACTGAGTCCAATTGACCTCAAATTTTTATGGTGGGTTCCTCTAATCCTAAAGGTCGGTGGAGAATTGATTTCAAGTCAATTTGATGTATGATTAGTTCTAATTAATTAGAGATCCATTTTGGGTGTTTAAGCCGATTAGGGTTGTTTTAAATGAACTAACTCAAAACCTATTTTTCCTAGGGTCCTACGGTCATAAGGAACATCACCAAATTTTCCTAGAATTTATTTCACAACATGCTTATTTATTGGAATTAAAATACTCGAAAACGATAACATGAATTTGAAAAATGAATAACTTTTCATAGGGATGGCCTCTGACTTTGGAAAATTCAGGGAATGTTACCAAATTCAGAGGCTTCAAAAGCCCTATGGTCTCATGCCATGGTGAATTGTATACATGCATGGAGAATTAAAAATATGCAGAGAGTAAAGAAATTATTAAAAATAAAATACTTGATGAAATTAAATGATTTCTTTTCCACGTTATTCTCTTCTGTTCACTGAGCAAGAGGGTATTTTTATTTTATTTTTATGATTTTTCTACACAAAGTTATGAATTTTTGAAGTTTAGGGAATTAAATAAACAGAAAAAACCGCTAATTTTCTATTTATCCACGCGGCGCCGCGTCATCCTCGGCATCTCCGAACGCACACGCGTCGTGCTCCCATTCGACGCCGCCGCTTGAGTCAGCAGCCCGGGCCCCGCGGTTCCCGTACCGTCTCTCGGTCCGACGCCATCCGAGCCATCGATCCGCGCTTGTATTGAATGGACAACATCCGTTCATCGTCCCCGAGCGTCCTCGCCCGAGAGCCGTCCACACTAAATCCACTAAGATCTCGCTCGATACTCGATGGATTTTCATGTTCTTATGCTCTATGGATTCGTCTTGAGAAGACGAACACATCCATACGGTTTATGTGGGATGAAATTTACGCAATAGAAATGGAGAATGTTCGGAAGCTCGGGAAGAAGAGTGAGGCCATACCTTTGCTCGGAGAAGTGTGGCTTCGATCCGAGGGTTGTTGCACCTTCGATTGGATCCCGACGAAGCTACATATGAAGTCTCCTGGTTTGGTGAATTGCACAGGTAGGATTTCGACCACAGCCGATCACAAAGCTTGGAGGCTGGAGCAAGCTCGGGTGGCTTTGGAGATGGGGCTTTTGCTCGGTGGACACCTTCTCTTGGTACGGTTTTGGGGACTCGGCTCCATTGTGGAGAAGTGTCCTGGTTTTGGGCTTGGATTTCAACTGCGAAATTGAGCTCGCGAGAGAAGAAATGACGGGGGATTTCGGTGGAGATCAAGTGCTGCTGTGTATGGGGAGTAGTCGGAACAATTTTGGCGAGTTTCCTTAAGGTTTGTTTTGAGCACCTCTCATGGCCGAGAGGGGTGGTGTTTAAATAGGAGAGGGTGGAGGGCCTCCCGGGGAGAGTTAGGGCTTTGGATCGAGCTGCTCTTGGTAAGAGAAGAACAGTTCATAATGGCCGCTGGGGATGGGGCGGCTCGACGAAGAGAGAATTCCAAAGTTGGCTCACATGTGAGCTCTCGGCCATGGTGTTTTCCGGTGGCACGGTGGGCCGGCCGACGGGCATGGGTCACCCTCGAGGTCGGGTGGGTCGGGTGCGGACTTGGTGCGAGCAATTGGCAAATGCCACATGTAAAGAGCTTGGATTGAAATGGAATGGGGGGAAGACCATTTTGGGTTCAAATGAGTCAACCCATGGTTTTGGGCTAGGTTCACCACCCAAGGCCTGGTCTTGGGCTGAGAGAATGGTGTGGTCTCCATCCATGATGAGGTGGCTAAGCATGGTTTAGTGTGTGACATGCTTAAGGTAAAAAAAGGTTTAAGAAGGATTAGGAAAGGGGCCCCTCCTTTTGCCATTAATGGCTTGATCACATGTCAAGCCTTCCATGGCTTCATGTGGCTTGTCCATGGCTTGCATGTCTCACCTTTGGCTTGGGAAAAGTGGAGTCAATTTCATGGAAATAGATTTTAGGAATTTTTGGTAATTTTATGGAAATTTTTATGAAACTTGATTTCGAATGATTTGATGATGAATTTAGGACTTAGGTATTGAGTTTAATTGAAAGTATGATGAGGGGAAATGTCATATGGGCTTTGAGACCAATTTTGGGCCTTTGGATGTGGTAAAAGATGGGCTTTTAAAATGGTTTAAGGAATGGGCCTTTAAGTTTAAAAATGAATTTATGGATGGGAATTTTGTAAAGAGGTTGGGCCAAATAATTGTTGGGTTTAGCTCATGGATGTGTCATGAGTGACTTGAAGCAAATTGGGGGTGATTTGGGTTTGAATTGGGTTGAATTTGGGCTCTTTAGGTGAATGGGCTAATATAGGCCAAAATGGGCCAAGTTGGGCCAATGTTGGGCTAGGGTTGAAATTGATGTAAAATTAATGTTTATAAATGTTTATGGGAATGTTTCAAAGAGGTTTTGACTTTGGTTGGGCTTTGATTTTGCGGTTTGGGCTCATTTGGGTTAGGTTTGGGTTTAGGTCAAAATTGGGCCTTTTAGCTTTGGGTTGAATTTGAGTGGGGTTTGGGTCTAAATTTTTGGCAAATCATGTTAGTGTTTTGCTTGTGGGGGTGCTAAGGAAGATTTAGAAAAGATTTGGGGTTAATTGGAGTTGAATTGGGTGAGTTTGGGTTAGGTTTGGGTCATGGGTCCAAATTGGGCTTTAAGGCCAAAAGTGAGATTGGATCCAAATGTCAATCAAATTGGACTTAGATTTGGTCTAGATTGGTGTTGGGAATGTTGAATTGAAGTTTATAATTGAATTGGACCAGAATTTGGGTCAATTGGGTAGGTTTGGTTTGACATTGGGTTCACTTAGGGTTTAAATGGGTCAAATTGGGGGTTTTGACAAAAGTAGGGTAAATTAACAAAATTGGCCCATGGTGTAGTTGAACAAAATGAAATTGGGAATATTTGGGATTTTCTGGAACTTTTTGGGAATTTTCTGAATTTTTGGATTTTGGGTCAAGGGGGGCATTTTGGGTATTTAGAGGGTATTGGGAGGTATTTTTGGAATTCTTGGTATTTTTGGCTATGGATGATCAATTTGAGTGATGTGGAAATGTTTGGGATTGATTTTGATGAATTTTGGGTGATTTGGAAATTTTGCAAAAATTTGGGGTAATTTCAAGGTTTTGGGTTAGGTTAGCGGGTGTAGGGTCCCGGGGGTCAAAAATTGAAAATTTGAAAAATTGAAGATTGGGTGAATATAAGTGGAATGAAATCATTTTGGTTGAGCCATGAAGCCATATCAAGCCCACATGAGCCATGAAGGGACTCATTTGAGGCATTCACTATGTTGTTCCTAACCCCTTAGCCGAGGGTTTAGGGGTTAAGGACCATCCATGTGAATCACCTACATGAGTCGGGAGGTCGAGTTAGGTATGGGTGTGGTTTTAGGAGGTGTGTGAAAGTGTAGTGTATGAGTGTAGTGTGTGTGTAAGTCGGCCCCTTCACCGGACCAGGCCACCTGGGGCGATCCTAAGGCGAAAGAGTCCTATAGGAACTCATCCTTTAAACTTCCACATTTGATTTCAACCCTCTAGGTGATTAGGGGTCTACAGTCAAGTTTGTGGAGTTTACAGGGAGATAAGAAGTGGTTTGAATTTCTAAAAGGTGGTGGATCCTAATTCTAGTCCTCTAAGATAGTTAAAGGAAAAGCCTAAGGCTAGATCCTAAGTACTAAAGAGAAGAAGAGTAGACCTCATCAAAAAATGAGGTCAACAAATGGACTCCGATAGGTGTGGTGGTCGACGGAGCACACCGCGCGTATTGGTGTTGACCGAAGCGATCAACAAAACCAACACAGATGTCCAAGTGACAAACTTAGGACGAAGTAGAAGAATTTCTGCTGGGGAGTACGAGGTAAATCTCCAAGATTGAAGATTCCAGAACTCTCGCTGGGAAAAAAAAAAAGGGAGGTGAATTTCAGATCACAAGATTTTAAGAGATTGGATCTTAGATTCGTTTTATTTTTTATTTCAATTTTTAATTATGAGTTTGAATTTTGATTTGTGTTTTAATTTTGGTTTTATGCGGAGAAAAGAGTAGGGCTAAGGCCCACCCGAATGCATTTGTATGCAGAGAAGGAAGCAGGACTGAACCTATTCCATATGTGTATGCTGAGATGGATTAAGACTGAGCCTATCCCAAATGCTGAGATTGCTGAGATGGGAGTACGGCGGAAGCCTATCCCGAATGCTGAGATTGCTGAGATGGGAGTACGGCGGAAGCCTATCCCAAATGCTGAGATTGCTGAGATGGGAGTACGGCGAAAGCCTATCCCAAATGCTGAGATTGCTGAGATGGGAGTACGGCGGAAGCCTATGCCGAATGCTGAGATTGCTGAGAATATGCTGAGAATTGATGAGATTGCTGAGAATGCTGAGAATATGTTGAAATTGCCGAGATTGCTGAGAATATACTGAGAATTGCTGGGAAGGGAGTAGGGCGGAAGCCTATCCCAAGTGCTGAGAATTGCAGAGATTCTGTGAATGCAGAGACATTTGAAGAATTTTGCTGACTTACGCTGAGACTGAAGAATTTTGTTGAAATTTATTTATGCAGAGATCGAGGGAAATTTTCTTTGAGGTCTATGGGGAATTTTCTTTGAGATTCGGTTTATGCGGTGGTTGTGAAAAATTTTGTTGATATTTGATTTATCTTATGACTATGAAGAATTTTACTGAGATTTGGCTTATCGTTGAGATTTGAGAAAGATTTTGCTTGATATTTGGGAATGCGAGAGTTTTATGAATGCGAGTCGAACATATTCGCTGAGATTTATGAATGCAGAGATTGTGAAAACATATTGTAAAGTGCAGAGAATGTTTGTAGAAGTTCATGCAGTGCTGAATTTTATCGAAATGTTATCCAGAGATTTTTGAAAATTCACAAGGTGCAGAGTTATTTTGTTTTGTCCAAATGTTGACTTTTATTTTGTTTGATGTAGATTTTTATTTAGTTTCATTTGTTTTAAGAGCTGGACCCAGTTTTAGACAAGTGCGACATCAGTGCTTCATAGGACAAGAATTTGTCTCTGAAGCATCACGATGCGCAGTACTTCTTGAGGTATCGTCCATCGGTCGAAGGTACGTGTAGAGAATAACTTCCTTGAAGGTGCTTTATCGGAATCACATTCTTTCAAGTACCTATAAAGGTGTGTTATCTCTAAGGATGTCATTCTTGAGGAGGACAAAACTTCGTAGTTTCGTTTGTAGTAGATCATCATTTGATTTGTTGCGGATTACGTAAAGGTTGTTGAAGTTGTCTTTGAGAAGTATTTCGGCGTTTTTCGAGCTGAAGCTAAAGTTGAAGTTATAGTTGCTTGAGCCTTGAAATTATACAAGTTGTCTTTAGGAAGTCGCTCGACGTTCTTCGAATTGACATTGAAGTTGTATTTCGTTGTGCTGTTGAAGGATAAGACTTCAATGTTGAATTTCCGTTAATTACTAATAACATTGTCATTCCTTTAATTCTTTCTTTCTGGGCCTAAGCAGATCCCAAAATTTATGTTCACGTGATCAAAAATATTTTTCATTGTCCAAAGATATTTACGAGCCGATTAATGACCGGCAAAAGGTATAGAATCACTCGACTCTCTCCAAAGCATAATATCGGTGGAAACTTCTTAAGGTAGCCTTTCAAGTTTCATTAATCGGAGGAAGATTAAGACACCAATTTTTTGTTATATGCTTGCCTCAAGCTTCTTCTCAGGGAGCATTCTTTTTTTTTTTTTTTTTTTTTTTGAGCTTTTCACTCTCCTTTTTTTATTGAGGATTACTATATCTAGTGAAGCACAGATTAAAGATTTTGAATGTCTGGATTGTGACACAAATTTTTGATTGTGTGCTCACCTCAAGCTTCTCCTCAGGAACTTTTTTTTTTTTTGCTCCTTTTGTTTTCTGAGAATCACTGTATCTGGCAGTGCATATTTTTGTTAAAGATTTTGAATGTCGAAACTCCCCCAACTAATAATTCTGAAATGTCCCTTAATATGAATCCTAGGATATTATAACTTTTTCGAAAGTCCGGACCGACCACATGGCGGGAAATTAAAAGGCCCTTGATATCCGGATCAATTACTAGTATTTCAACTACACTACTTCATTTTGAAATCAATTTAGGACCCGATCCAAATTCCTTAAAGTAAACGACTCGATTATTAGAGCATTAATTTCATTCTTCCACGAAACCATAGTCTTAGCAAAATATCCAAATTTAAGCTTTCCAAACATTGAGCGATTCCGGACAAAAACAAACTCTTTGTCATTCATTCATTGCGGTAAGAAGGATGGTACGGACCAATACTAATCGTGCTTAATATCTTCTTTCAACGTCGAAAGTAATAGCAACCAAAAAGTGTCACGTCCGATTGTCAATTCGCGTAGGAACCAATTGAAGCAAACAAATCGCTCTGAAATCATATTGATATAACTTATTTCAAGTTCCTTTCAAATATTCATCGGGGATTGTTACGCTTCCATTCTTGAAGTTTTTCTCCGGCCATTCTTTGAAGCCGATACGACCTTCGATGGTGTGCCCAAGCATTACGTGATATGGGCGATAGTTGGGATGATTCTTCTTGTTAACTTCCGTTGGTTTCTTTGCCTCGAGCAATCGAACTTGGGCTTCTTAATCAAATTCCGAAACATCTTTTCCCTTGCCTCATCTTTGAAAGAATATACTCTGCTTAGTTTCTTGGCGCGTAGACGGACCACTGTCTTCCATCCATCCGAAGCGACCACCTGTTGAGACGATCGTTGATAGTATCGTTGTCGAGGCCTGTTCAATCTGGATCTGCATTAGGCTGCTTGTCTTTATCCACCACTGCCATTGTCTCAGACTCCTCAAATGTCTTAACCGACTCTAGTTTTTTAGAATTTTCTGGAAAACCCAACTGTTTGGCTTCCTCTTGCAAACTTCCAGCTTTGCAAAGTAGTTTCTCGAACGTTTTGATTGTGAATCCTTTGAGGAAAAATGCAACTGGTCCATGGATGCTCTTTAAGAGAATTTCAATCGCATGTTGCTCTGGAGCTGTGGCTCGCACTTCGAGCTTAAATTTCTCCATCGCAAAATGTAGTCTACCGATGTTTCGGTTGACTTCGTCGCTCCACCGCAAGATCACCGATGGTGATATGGTGTCTAGCTCCGACGAACCGCTTAACAAAGAGGTCTTCCAATTCTACGAACGTTCTCACCGAACCATTTAGCGGCTCACGCGTACCGGTCGAATGCAACCACCGAAAGGCTATTCACAAGTCGACGACACAACGATGCATCGCTACCCCGAGTTGCGGCAACTTGCTCGAAAGTGTGCAACATGCTTGTCGGGGGTTTCGGTACCATCAAAAATCTTGAGCGAGGTGATACGATACCTCTGGGATATTGGACAACATCAAACTCTTCAGGGTATGGTCTACCCTTCAGAATCGATGTTCGTTCTTTAGACTGAGCCAGGGCTTCTCTCACCTACTGTTCCACCATTTGCTTAATGTGCTTTTCTGGTACAGGACCTTGAACTGAATCCCTCTTCCGCTGTACATCAACGGTGAACTCCCTTCTTTCATCTATAACATTAATGGTCTCTAGTTGGTTTGTTTCTGGAGGTGTTATTCGCGGTGATTGTGACTTTTCTTGAATTGTGGCCATAGCAGTCATCACTTCTTCTAGTTGCTTCTTCGAATGGTTGATATGTTCATCTCGTTGTTGAATGGCCCTTTGCCAATCCTCCGAGGCGTTCTCTTCACCAAAAGGCGGAGTGTCGCTCGCGGATAATGTTGATTGGGTCTCGACGACGTCGATTTCTCGCGAATTCACCTTCCATGAAATCTGCTAGTTCGTAATCTTCCTCTTCGATGTTGTTTTTTCGATCTTTAGACGGTTGTGCAATGTTAGCTCGAAGCTTTTCCATAGCCTCCTCAATTGACTTTCCATTGATGACTTTAAGGTCAACTGGAGATTTTCGAGAAACATCATTTATTTCCCTGAGCACTGGTGTCGTCGCGTAGAAGTCAATTGAATCATCGGAAATCATATTTATAGAACCTTTTCGAGTTCTTTTAAATATTCTTCCCGGATTACCACCTTTCCACTTCGAAATTCTCCTCGAAGCCAATCCTTGAAGCTGAAGCACTCCTCAATGGTGTGTCCAACGAACCTGTGGTATGGGCAATACCTTGGATGTCCTTTCTTGTTGATCTCGTCGGGTTTCTTCGGCTCACGGTAGTCGGATTCGGCCTCTTGATTATATTTTTGAAAATCTTTGCCACGGCATCATCCTTGAAGGAATAGTTTCGTTTAACCGATCTGACGTTGTTGGAACCTTTCTTTCGCCTATCTGGTACAGTCTCATCTGGAACAACTGTTCTTCAGACCGTTGCAAGTGCTGTTACGGCTGCTTGACTTTCAGAATCCCTTGATCGCGTTTCCATTCTTGTGCCTTTGTCATTTGTACGGACTTCAAATCAAACCCAATCTTGAACTTAGAAGATGGCAAAACACAAGCATCAACTGACTCTTCCTCATGTAGAATATCTTTTCCTTTAATTAGCGGGGCGACTGGTACAGCGGTAATGAATCCGACAGTAGGAGCGAGAAATAGCTTTAGGAGACGTCCCAACTCTTGTAATGACAACGAGTTCTTTTCGATCCATTCCTTCTTTGGCATGGGAAGTTCCTCAACGGTCTTCAGGTTGAACATTATAATAGGCTTAACAGACTTGCTCATTTCAGGCTTCATTATTTCAATAGCCACATCCCAAAATTAACTTCGACATCGTTGAACCCTTGTCCGACTTGATGAGCGACGGATCGGGCGGCTCATCCCTGCCGACGGTGAACTCTACTCTGGAGGCGAAAGAAAAGATCAACTTCGGTGAAGACATTGTCCCTGTCATTTGAAGAATTCCCAGAAGTCAGTGACGTCCCGTGTCTTGTAATTTCAGCGGTAATACTCAAGTTAACGCACTTGTCTTACAAACTGCACGCCCTTGTAAATTTTTATTTCAAATTTTGTGTATTGTTTATTAGTGTATTTGCTGTGTTTTTTTTTTAAAAAAGTTTTATTTTGCTTTTGAAATTTTGAAGAAATTTTATTTTAGTTGAAATTTAAATGGAATGTTGTGAGAGCGAGATTTAGGTTTAACTTGTTTACAAAAAAAAAATCGAACTCGAAGAGGAATGAAGAGTAGGACCTGAGTCGAAATTTGAGGGGGATTGATTTCTCATCGAATTTACTTCGATAGACCGATCATAACCCACCACACCTATCGGGGTCCACCTCACCTCATTGGAGAGGTAACAAAGGAGGATTTCGGAACCTTTCGTTTAGGGGTGTCTAAATAGTGGCTCAAAAATCCAGAAAGGAGTTGACTATACTCGCTCAAGACAGAATGAGCGGGGTATGCCAACGGAAAGAATAGTAGTTTGGTCCACTAGGGGCATGGAATCACTACCGATTTATGAAAGCAAAACCCTCTAATCAAAAATGGAGAGAGGAACTATTCCCCAGCGGAGTCGCCAGAAATATGTCGGCATTATTTTCGGGTTGTGTGTTTTATTTTGAAAAGGGGGTCGCCTAACAGAAATTGTCGGCGAATTTTAGATTTTAAATTTGATTTAAATATATATATATAATTTAGAAAGTAGCATTTGATTTTGAAAATAATTTTAAGTTTGAAAATTTTAAGATATGAAATTAAGCTGATCTCGCATCCCGAATAGTTTATATAAACGAGCACCGCACCACAAACCGTGTATCTATCCCGAAGAATAGGCACACTTGCTTGACGATGGGGCTCGATTAAATAAACTAGAAGATTTGTGACATCCGTTTGGTCCGCGAACCAATTTTATGTGCCGACAAATTCCACAGCTTAATATAAAGGAATTAAGCGGGGTTTATATTACTCGGGTTCTTAAAGTTCCCTATAAAGGCGAAGCCCCATAGTTAATTACATCCTAAGTGACGGGAATCACTTAAGAAAACTCTCGATAATGATCGGTGGTTACGCTCTCAAGAATTTCAAAGTTTAAGTTTTCAAAGGATTGAATTTTGAAATTTCAAAAGGGAATGGATCAAGTTTGGAACATTCTTGTTTTGGGAATTCAAAGGAAGAAAAGTAGGAGAAATCACAGATCCGAAGCGAACTTCGGTAATTTCCCAACTATCCTATTGTTTGGCTTAGATTTAGGCAAGTCCTAATGTCTATTTAGTATTTCAATCTTGCCAATTTTAATTAATTAGGGCTTATATTTATATGACAGAATCATACAAATAGCCTCAAAGATGTGAGGGTTTATGTCGTATCGGACGACAACCTCGGAGTCCTAAGACCGGTTAGGGCTTAATTTACATGACATGATCATGCAAATGCTAACAAAGGTTGAGGATTTATGTTGCACTAAGCAAACTACCTCGAAGTCCTATGGCTTTGTTATTTAATTCTAGGAAAGTTTTCTTTGAAGTAGACTCGAGTTTGGGCGATGACGATGGCCGTGCTTGCCCACCATGCTCCGAGCTCCTTGTTGTTGCGAGTTTTAGTTTTAGAAGTCATAAATCGGGAGATGAGAAAAGTGTTTTGGTTTAGAGAAAATCTTAATTTCCAAGTGTTTTTTTTTTACGTTTTAATTAAAACTAATCTTAAAGTTGATTATAACGACACGGTTAAGATCCCACGGTTCCATCCTTCGGCATCATTATTTTTATCGGATTCACTTAGTCCAGATGAATGCGATAAACTCAATCGAATGAGTTCCACACTTTCATTTAGACCGTGGGAAATCCCGTTAGCAACACGTGGGTTACTTCATCCGAGGTATTCCCGATCATCCAACGAGGACATTTTAATTTAGTTGTAATTGTAGTTTTGTGTTACTGTTTGTGATTAAATTTTGAGTTGTTTTATATTTTGAAATGTTGTGGCGGTGAATTTTATCTTGCAATGACTTTTAACTTTGTTTTGGTTTCGAGTTTTAGGGACTATCCTAAAGGTGTGGGTTTTCATGCAACAGTTGTTTATCATGCAAGAAAAGTAAGTGCGATGCGATTAAATAAATTGCAATAATGAAAATTGCAAGAAAATAAATTGCGATAAAACAAAAGCGTACACTGGAGGGTCTTCCCGTCATTCAAGTTGCACTTAAAACACAATTAGAATATTTAAGCAAGTTCCTAGGTAAAGGCTAAGGGAAGGGTTATGGTCTTACCGAGTTCCTAATCCTATAGCTAGTCATTTCTATGACGTCTAGAGTTCTTTGTGTTTTGGTTTGAGGACGATTTTCTTCATCGAAGAACAATTGAGTTCGATTGTTCTTATAAATATCCTATCATATTGAGGAAGTGCTTAAGAAGAATCTTAAACATCTTTTCGATATTTCTAGGATTGTTTTAAGTCCGAATGAATTCAATTACACAAATGAATTAATCGTCCGAGGTTTCGTTAAGTTTTGTTATTATCTTACTCGATTGAGCTAGGATGTTTGAATGTCCTATAAGTGAAGTAACATTTCATTTAATATTACTGTTTAGGAGTTATGATAACTAAAGCTTTCGAGGGTAAATTGATGTTGAATGGTTTATGATTTAGTTTAACTTGATTAAAGGGTTTAAATTTGGAATAGTGCTTCGAGTTGCTTTAGATTTATTTTGAATTCTTTATGTCTTTGGTGATGTTATATTTAATTCGACTTAATTTAATTTAATTTAATTTAATTTAATTGAGTTTTAATTTAATTTAATTTAATTTAATTTAATTTAGTTTGATTTGATGTTAAATTAAATTAAATTGATTTGATTTAATTTTAATTTAATTTGATTTAATTTAATTTAATTTAATTTAATTTAATTTATCTTAATTTAATTTTATTTTATTTTATTTAATTTAATTTAACTTAATTTAATTTGATTTTATTTATTTAATTTAATTTAATTTAATTTATTAATTTAATTTAATTTAATTTGTTTATTTAATTTAATTTAATTTAATCTTTAATTTAATTCAACTTTTAATTTTAATTTAATTTAATTTAATTTAATTCAATTTAATTTACTTAATTTAATTTAATTTTAAATTTAATTTTATTTTTAATTTTAATTGAAATTTTAAAAGAGTTTAATAATTTAATTTTAGTTTAATGATTAAGTCTTTTAATATTTTGAATTTGAGTTATCATTTTAATTAAGAATTGAATATTAATGAGATGATTAATTTAGGGATTTTTAAATTAAAGAATAAATCTCTTCCTAATAATATCCCTATTTTAATAATTCCAATTTTATTATTCTTCCAAATTTAATCAATTATTTTATTAAGGTTTAATTATTTTAAATTGCTTAATGGATTTCTACCCTTTAATTATTTAAATTTCAATCATCCAAATCAGATTGGGATCAAATATTTTACTTATTAATTTTTTTATTAAACCTAATGTTTTAATTAAGGATTAAAATTTTAATTACCACTTTACCCTTTAAGCTTAATAATTTCATAACTCACTAAATTGAACTCAAATGAACTTGAAATTTTTATGTGACTTCACTCATATGTCAATAAAGACATGAGAGGAGAAAATATGATTTTTCTGTATTTAATTTATTTATATAATTATTTTTGGTAGAAAATAGAGATTTCCAAGGAAAATTTAATAACATGACCAAGGGAAAGTTTCTATCCTTAAGAAAATTAGGGGACATTCCTAATGACCGAGAGGACCACTTGGACCAATTTTGGTGATTTTTTGAATTATATTATTTTTATTATAATTATTTTGAGTTTTGGAGTATTAATTAATTTAAAAAATAAAATAAGGGTTGAAAAATGAAATTTATATTTTTCAAAAATCTCTCTGATATCAGGAAATCAGAGAATCAATTTTTGCAATTTTCTGATTTTTCTATGATTTATTATAATTATTTTAGTGAAAATGCTAGAAAATACATTTTTTTTTTAATTTTTAAATTACCCTAGAGCTTTAAAATTTAATATCTCACTAAATAGACCTAAGAAAAATATGGGGTTTGTTCCTAAGTAATTAAAATTCAAAATGTGACATTTTGGTAAATTTTATTATTTTTGTGATTTTTATTATTTTTTTAATTATTGAAAATATTAAAATAATATTAAAAATCAACTTTTTAGAAAATTGAAATTTTAATTTTCTTAAATTCCCTAACATCAGACAAGCCTCAAAAACCAATTTGGTGAATTTTTGAAAGATATTTTGAAAGTTATGAATTTTGAAGTTTAAAATGACTAAGTGGCTTAATCGACCCATTTAGTAGAGGCTAACCAAGTCCGATTGACCTCAAATTTTTATGGTGGGTTCCTCTAATCCTAAAGGTCAGTGGAGAATTGATTTCAAGTCAATTTGATGTATGGTTAGCTCTAATTAATTATAGATCCATTTTGGGTGTTTAAGCCGATTAGGGTTGTTTTAAATGAACTAACTCAAAACCTATTTTTCCTAGGGTCCTCCGGTCATAAGGAATATCACCAAATTTTCCTAGAATTTATTTCACAACATGCTATTTATTGGAATTAAAATACTCAAAACGAGTAACATGAATTTGAAAAATCAATAACTTTTCATATGGATGGCCTCGACTTTGGAAAATTCGGGGAATGTTCCCAAATTCAGAGGCTTCAAAACCCTATGGTCTCATGCCATGGTGAATTGTATACATGCATGGAGAATTAAAAATATGCAGAGAGTAAATAAATTATTAAAAATAAAATACTTGATGAAATTAAATGATTTATTTTCCACATTATTCTCCTCTGTTCACTGAGCAAGAGGGTATTTTTATTTTATTTTTATGATTTTTCTACAAAAAGTTATGAATTTTTGAAGTTTAGGGAATTAAATAAATAGAAAATACCCCTAATTTTCTATTTATCCACGCGGTGCCACGTCATCCTCGGCATCTCCGAACGCACACGCGTCGTGCTCCCATTCGACGCCGCCGCTTGAGTCGGCGGCCGGGCCCCGCGGTTCCCGTACCGTCTCTCGGTCCGACACCATCCGAGCCGTCGGTCCGCGCGTGTATTGAATGGACGGCATCCGTTCATCGTCCCCGAGCATCCTCACCCGAGAGCCGTCCCACTAAATCCACTAAGATCTCACTCGATACTCGATGGATTTTTATGTTCTTATGCTCACGTGGATTCGTCTTGAGAAGACGAACACATCCATACGGTTTATGTGGGATGAAATTTACGCGATAAAAATGGAGAATGTTCGGAAGCTCGGGAAGAAGAGTGAGGCCATACCTTTGCTCGGAAAAGTGTGGCTTCGATGCGAGGGTTGTTGCACCTTCGATTGGATCCCGACAAGCTACGGATGAAGTCTCCCGGTGCAGTGAATTGCACAGGTAGGATTTCAACCACGGTCGATCACAAAGCTTGGAGGTCTGGAGCAACTGGGTGGCTCGGAGATGGGGCTTTCTTGGTGGACACCTTCTCTTGGTGCAGTGAAGGTGTAGAACCAATCAATTTGTGGATTGGCTCAGCTGTGGAGAAGTGTCTCGGTTTTGGGCTTGGATTTCAACTGCGAAATTGAGCTCACAAAGAAGAAATGGCGGGGGATTTCGGTGGGGATCAAGTGCTCTGTGTATGGGGAGTAGTACGGAACAATTTTGGCGAGTTTCCTTAAGGTTTGTTTTCGGCACCTCTCATGGCCGAGAGGGGTGGTGTTTAAATAGGAGAGGGTGGAGGGCCTCCCGGGAGAGTTAGGGCTTGGGATCAGTTGCTCTTGGTAAGAGAAGAACATTCTACAATGGCCGGCTGGGATGGGGCGGCTCGACGAGAGAGAATTCTAAAGTTGGCTCACATGTGAGCTCTCGGCCATGGTGTTTTCCGGCGGCACTGGTGGTGGCCGGCCAGGCATGGGTCACCCTCGAGGTCGGGTGGGTCGGGGTGGGACTTGGTGCAAGCAATTGGCAAATGCCATGTGTAAAGAGCTTGGATTGAATTGGAATGGGCGGATGACCATTTTGGGTTCAAATGAGTCAACCCATGGTTTTGGGCTAGGTTCACCACCCAAGGCCTGGTCTTGGGCTGAAAAGGCTCACTTGGGTCAGCCAAGAGAGAATGGTGTGGTCTCCATCCATGATGAGGTGGCTAAGCATGGTTTAGTGTGTGACATGCTTAAGGTAAAAAAAGGTTTAAGAAGGATTAGGAAAGGGGCCCCTCCTTTTGCCATTAATGGCTTGATCACATGTCAAGCCTTCCATGGCTTCATGTGGCTTGTCCATGGCTTGCATGGCTCACCTTTGGCTTGGGAAAAGTGGAGTCAATTTCATGGAAATAGATTTTAGGAATTTTTGGTAATTTGATGGAAATTTTTATGAAACTTGATTTGGAATGATTTGATGATGAATTTAGGACTTAGGTATTGAGTTTAATTGAAAGTATGATGAGGGGAAATGTCATATGGGCTTTGAGACCAATTTTGGGCCTTTGGATGTGGTAAAAGATGGGCTTTTAAAATGGTTTAAGGAATGGGCCTTTAAGTTTAAAAATGAATTTATGGATGGGAATTTTGTAAAGAGGTTGGGCCAAATAATTGTTGGGTTTAGCTCATGGATGTGTCATGAGTGACTTGAAGCAAATTGGGGGTGATTTGGGTTTGAATTGGGTTGAATTTGGGCTCTTTAGGTGAATGGGCCAATATAGGCCAAAATGGGCTAAGTTGGGCCAATGTTGGGCTAGGGTTGAAATTGATGTAAAATTAATGTTGAGAAATATTTATGGGAATGTTTCAAAGAGGTTTTGACTTTGGTTGGGCTTTGATTTTGGGGTTTGGGCTCATTTGGGTTAGGTTTGGGTTTAGGTCAAAATTGGGCCTTTTAGCTTTGGGTTAAATTTGAGTGGGGTTTGGGTCTAAATTTTGGGCAAATAATGTTAGTTTTTTGCTTGTGGGGGTGCTAAGGAAGATTTAGAAAAGATTTGGGGTTAATTGGAGTTGAATTGGGTGAGTTTGTGTTAGGTTTGGGTCATGGGTCCAAATTGGGCTTTAAGGCCAAAAGTGAGATTGGATCCAAATGTCAATCAAATTGGACTTGGATTTGGTCTAGATTGGTGTTGGGAATGTTGAATTGAAGTTTAGAAATGAATTGGACCAGAATTTGGGTCAATTGGGTAGGTTTGGTTTGACATTGCGTTCACTTAGGGTTAAAATGTGTCAAATTGGGGGTTTTAACAAAAGTAGGGTAAATTGACAAAATTGGCCCATGGTGTAGTTGAACAAAATGAAATTGGGAATATTTGGGATTTTCTGGAAGTTTTTGGGAATTTTCTGAATTTTTGGATTTTGGGTCAAGGGGGGCATTTTGGGTATTTGGAGGGTATTGGGAGGTATTTTTAGAATTCTTCGTATTTTTGGTTATGGATGATCAATTTGAGTGATGTGGAAATGTTTGGGATTGATTTTGAGGAATTTTGGGTGATTTGGAAATTTTGCAAAAATTTGGGGTAATTTCGAGGGTTTTGGGTAGAGTTTAGCGGGTGTAGGGTCCGGGGGGTCAAAAATTGAAAATTTGAAAAATTGAAGATAGGGTGAATATAAGTGGAATGAAATCATTTTGGTTAAGCCATGAAGCCATATCAAGCCCACCTGAGCCATGAAGGGACTCATTTGAGGCATTCACTATGTTGTTCCTAACCCTTTTAGCGAGGGTTTAGGGGTTAAGGACCATCCATGTGAATCACCTACATGAGTCGGGGAGGTCGAGTTAGGTATGGGTGTGGTTTTAGGAGGTGTGTGAAAGTGTAGTGTGTGAGTGTAGTGTGTGTGTAAGTCGGCCCCTTCACCGAACCGAGGCCACCCGAGGCGATCACTAAGGCCGAAAGAGTCACATAGGAACTCATCCTTTAAACTTCCACATTTGATTTCGACCCTCTAGGTGATTAGGGGTCTACGGTCGAGTTTGTGGAGTTTACGGGGAGTTAAGAAGTGGTTTGAATTTCTAAAAGGTGGTGGATCCCAATTCTAGTCCTCTAAGATAGTCAAAGGAAAAGCCTAAGTCTAGATCCTAAGTACTAAAGAGAAGAAGAGAAGACCTCATCAAAAATGAGGTCAACACCAACCACTTCAAAGTTTCTTTTTTAACAACATCTTTCATGATAGGATAGTCTCCTTTGGGGATCAGCCCGAGGCTTACAATTATCTTCAATAAGAATTTTGTGCATACATATTAAAGGATTGGTTCCATTAATATAAGCAATTGTCCATCTGAATTCTTTCTTGTACTTATTTAAAATTTCAAGTAAACTCTCTTCTTCTTTTTTAGTCAATTGAGATGAAATTATAACAGGCAAGGTTGAGGATTCACCCAGAAAAAGATAATTCAAGTGTTCGGGAAGCATTTTTAACTCAAGTTCAGGAGGTTTTTCAATTGATGGACCATAAGATTCATATTTTTCAGTCATATCCAACAATTCAAAATTTTTATGAACATAATTTAATTCTTCCTCATGAAAATCATCAGAATAATGTAACTCCTCTTCTTACTTATGTTCACATTCTTCTCTTTCGGGTTTTCTTCATAAGTTGACTTGAAATCACATTCACTCAAATATCTAATAACATCCATCCTATAACATTCATCATCTTTACCTCTTGCAGGATATTTCATTGATTTCAAAATATTGAATGTAAATGTTTGATCATTAACCATCATCTTTAATTCCCCTTTTTACACATCTATCATTGCTTTGCCTGTGGCTAGGAAAGATCTTCCCAAAATGATGGGTATCTATTTATTTTCCTCCATATCAAGAACAATGAAATCAACAAGAAAGAAAAACTTATCCACTTTAACCAAACATCTTCTATAACTACTTTTGGATATGTGATCGAATGATCTGCTAATTACAGAGTTACATTAGTTGGGGTTATTTCTTATAATTCCAGTCTTTTGAATATTGATAGAGGCATAAGGCTAGTGCTTGCACCCAAATCACATAAAGCTTTTCCATAGAATTTATCTCCAATTGCACAAGGAATTGTGAAACTACCCGGATCTTTAAGCTTTTCAAGAAGCGTCTTCTGAATTATTGCACTGTAGTCGCAACTATCTCATTATCTTCAAACTTCCTCTTTTTGTTGAGAATATCCTTCATAAATTTCACATAGTTCGGCATTTGTTCTAAGGCTTCAGCAACTGGAATATTAATGGTAAGCTTCTTAAATATCTCTAAGAATTTTCAAAATTGCTTATCCAATTTTTGTTGACGAAGTCTCTAAGGAAATGGAGGTGGTAGCTTTTCCAAATCAACCTTAGGTAGAGAAATTGGTCTTTCTAAACCTTTGGAGCGTCCTCTTTTGGTTCTTCAATCTCTTCTTTCTCTACTTTAGTTTCTTTCTGAACTTTACCTTCCAACTCTCTTCCACTTCTCAGTTGAATTGCTTTTACATGCTTTTTATCCTTATCTCTTAGATTAACTTCAGTATTACTTGGAAGCATTCCTTGGAATCTATTACTTAATGAATTTGCAATTTGACCCAATTGATTTTCAATATTTCTGATGGTTGCTCCTTGAATTTGCAATTGATTCCCCATATGTGACACCACTTCTTCAATAGACAACTTCTACTCCTATAATTGTAAAGCATTGTTAAAACCTGGAGAATAGGTTAGTCTAGAATAATTATTTCCTTGGTTGTTCCAGTTCCCCAATGGGTTTACTTGGTGATTCCTCCATTTTTGATTAATACCACCATTATTATTGGTATTCCAGTTAAAGTTTGGATGACTCTTCTAACCTTTGTTATAATAATTGGAATATAGGTTATAAGGCTTGCTTATAGTATTCAAAGTTCCTAGTGAAGAATAAGAATCAAACATTTGGCTTAATGAATTTTCTTCAATAATGGAATTTGGCTGAGAAAAATTTATCCCAAATTGGTCTATCTTCATTGAAATTTCAGCAACTTGATTTGCTAATATTGCACAAGCATCATATTCATGAACACTGACTACCTTTTTTGTATTTAACCTTTCAGAAGGCCATTGAAAATTATTAGTAGTCATTTATTCAATTAAAGCATAACCATCTGAAAACTGTTTAGACATTAATGATCCACCAACATCAGCAAGGATAATAAATCTAAGAGATCCAGCTAATCCATTTTAAAATGTTTGACTTATTAACCAATCTGGTATCGAATGATGTGGAAATTTCCTGACAATATCATTAAATCTTTCCCATGCTTCATATATTGATTCACCTTCAAACTGACAAAAAGATGTAATATCATTTCTCAACTTCGCAGTCTTCGATGATGGAAAATATTTAGCAAGACATTTTTGTGCTAAATCACCCCAAGTTCTTATAGATTCAGGTGTTAACGAATTTAACCACATCTTAGGTTTATCCCTTAGTGAGAAAGGAAAAAAGTCTGAGTCTAATAGCATCATCTGAAACACAATCATATTTAAAAGTAGCACATAACACTAGAAAATTTGCAAGATACAAATTAGGATCTTCAGTTGTTGCTCCCCCAAACTGATTAGATACCATTTGGATAATAGCAAGTTTAAGCTCAAAGGAATTAGCAGGTACAGTAGGGTGTTGAATACTACCATGAAGTTCATCCCCTATAGGGTTATCATAATCTCTTAAAGGTCTGAATTCTTGATGGATGCCAACGTTTTGATTTTGATGATTTTCCATTTCTTGAATATTTTTATCTTTTTCAGAATTTTTAATTTTTTTGATTTTTCTGATAGTTCATTCTAATTTAGAATCGTAAGGCACAAGTCCTTCAGAACCTGAACAATGCATACAACAATAAAATAAAACAATACACAACACACTAACAAAAAACAGAAAAGTAAAAAATTTTAATTTTTCTTAATTTTCTTTAAAATACAATTTTAATTAATTTACCCGGTAACGGCGCCAAAAACTTGATCCCTGAATATTTATGCTTACGTTTTAAAAATTAAAATTATGACTTTATAATATGAGATACTACACAAGTATACTTATTGTTTATCAAGTAATATATGACTTTCTAATTAAGCCCCGAGATATCGAACCCACAGAGAAATGTAAAAACTTTTTAAAGGAATAAGAAAATTAGATTTTTACTTTTAAAATGAATTTTGAAAGTATGTTTTGATTTGTAATGTTTGAAAGTTATTTTTTGTTTTTTAATAAAAAGCTAACCATTAAATAAAAATTATTAGAACTAAATAACAATATAAAAAACTACGAAATAAAATATCTTTTCTTTCTCTTATAAAGCAGTAATAATTATGAATGTATTGTTGTGAAAGTATTCAAATGTGTTGTGACAAATAGGAGCAAATTTATTCTTTACCATTACTTGGTTATATAAAGAACATTGGTTAATTTGAAATTTTAACATTTTGAAAATTGTTAAGCAGGGAAGATGCCAGCTCTCACTCTAGAGTTCGCTCAATTCCCTCCATCTGGGGGCTAACTTCTCATAACAAAATTTAAAATATCAAACCAAATTAGGGAACATTAGCCCGTCACTCTAAAGTTCTCTAATTTTACTCTCCATTAAAAAAATATCTCCTAATATATTTGCATTCAATTATATGGACTACAATTCTCATCCATATAATTACATGTGATTTTTACCAATTGTTATATGAGAAAATACCACATCAGATCTTACATAATCTCACAAAAAATTTTAACATCTTAACTAGCCAAATTAAGAAGTATATTAAGTTCATGGAATTAAATCTTCACAACATATTCCAACATTAAACACTTATACATTCCACAATAATCCTACATAGTTTAATTACTTCTTCATTTAAGAAAGAAGAAGATAAAGAAAACTACTTAGATTTCATTGAAAAAG
The DNA here is from genome assembly GCA_022702705.1 of Papilionanthe hookeriana x Papilionanthe teres. NCBI lineage: Eukaryota > Viridiplantae > Streptophyta > Magnoliopsida > Asparagales > Orchidaceae > Papilionanthe > Papilionanthe hookeriana x Papilionanthe teres. Next base: position 89,399,783 of record CM040430.1, on the reverse strand, counting down.
CACAAGCACACATTGATTTGAAAATAGAAATCATAATGAAAACACAATAAGCTTTAATTAAAAACTAAATATAAAAATAGAAGTAAACACTTATCAGAAAATCCTCTCCACAAGACTCCGAAGGTTCCTTTGATACTTGAGTTTCCACTGGACAACACTACAGAGGTTGGTGCCTAACTCTGTTGACTTGGAAACTGACTTCAGACTTCAATAAAAACTAGATAAATTGATAGAAAAAATTGGTGGAAAGAAAGTTTCACACCAACCCTTTCTCCTTAAACTAACTAACTCTATAAGACATTAAAAGACTAAAAGTAAAGGTAGAAAAAACTCCTGAAACTAGAAGAAGACTTAAAGTAAAAGATAACACACTAAGACTAAAAAGACACTAAAAAATAACACACACTAAACTAATTCAATGTTTTCATGATATAATTTTCTAAAAGGTGCCTTGGTGTCTCTTCAAATCTTTTTCAGATTCAACGTATCCACTAAAAAATGCATCCATTCATTCAAATATGCCACCCATGGGAAGTTAAGGAAGTCACCACAAAAAGTTTCTTCAAACACCCCTTGAAATTGGAGCTAAAAATGAAGAAAATTTGAATTTTAACTGTGGCGCCTAAGCGCCGACCAGGCGGGCTTTGCCGCCAAAGTCTAATTTTTCATTTTTTTTTTCATTTTTTTTGCTCGTAATTTAATATAATTTTGCTCCTTTCATCATAATCACTCATTTTCATCATACCTGCAATAAAAACACAAAATACCTTCCGTTAAAGTGCAATATCATCAAAAATAGGTATAAAAATGTACATAAAAAAACTATATATTTTAGGTGTATTAGGAGTCTGTCAGTTTTGCAGACCAAATGGATGCCATTTTTTTCTAGTTTATTTAACGAGCCGCACTATTGAGCAACTGTCCTATCTTTTGTGATAATTACATAGCTTAATTTGTAGTGCTCAATTGATAAAACTATTAGGGATATGATATCCGTTTGACTTCATATATTTTCCGGAAAATAAATTTATACATAAATTAAAATTTAACATCCTTTCGAAGCTGGTGACAGGATTTTGATTTCGGTGATCGACAACTTCTACTAGGTAACTCCCATAAAAATAAAAAAGTTAAAAAAATGCACCGACAAAGCTTTATGTGATCTAGGAGCTAGTATTAACTTTATGTCTTTATCAACTTTTGAATAATTGGAAATAGGAGAAATTTCACCTACTTCTATGACTCTTCAGTTAGCAAATTGTTCCATTACTTATCCTGAGGGAGTTGTGGAAATTATATTAGTGAATGTGGATAAATTTATCTTTCTTATGGATTTTATTGTATTAGATATGGAGGAAGATAATGAAATCTCAATTATTTTGGGAAGACAAAAAAAGATGATGAATGCTATGATTGATGTTTAAAAATGAGAATTAACTATGAGAGTTAAGATCAAGAGGAGAAATTTAATATTCTGAAATCTATGAAATATCCCTCAATAAAAAAAGAAGATGAATGCTTCTAAATGGAAATCTATGATTATTTGTGAGATGATCATTTTAAAGAAATGTTGGAAGAGAAAATAGAATGTGAAAATTTGAAATGTGAGGATGTTAAAGAAATTGATGACGATTTTGACGATATGAAGAATAAAGATTTAGACTATGTTCATGAAAGATTTGAAATGTTGGATACTTTGAAAAGTGATGATAAAATTTTTATTCCATATATCATAAAACCTCTTGAACTTGAAATGAAAATTCATCCTAATCATTTGAAACATAATTTTAGGAGAATCATCTACATTACACGGTTAGGGTGTCCTAAACCTCAACTATCCTATAACATGTGTGGGATGATTTCATGACTTCCTTTAGTCACAAGTGACTCTAAATGGAAGCACGAAGACTTATAAACACTATATTATTAGCTAAACATGTCCTACATTCTAAATGATCCCTTTCAATGATATTTTCTCCTGGGTAAGGTTGAATCACAACCAACCCTAGCTCCATGCCCCAAAAAAGTGCTAGAGTGTCCTAATTGGGTGTCATGAGCTACTAGATGCTACAGATGAGTCGCAAATCATCGTAAATAATTCAATTGAATGCCTTACACTTATGAAATCAATGGATGGTGCCAATATACTCCAAAAAAAATCAATGTCTCCTCAACTAGAAACTAGAGCTTTATCTAATACTCTCCATAATGACACATTGTATCTAATGTCCTTCGATCATGTGTGGTTACATTACTTAGGCAAGTTAGAAGCCATAAAGATTGTTAAAGAGATAGGATGAAATAAAAATGGAAGGAATGGGATATTATTGGCTAACCATGACCATAAAAGATATGAAACTGTGAGATGATGCCACTAAAGTCAAGTGCATGGTGTTATTTTGCATCAACCGTTGAATCTATTACAGCTACGATTTATTTATGGCCTTGAAAATTTTGATCCATGGATAAAATGAAACATTAGACCCATCTTAATCAAAATGGAAAAGGTTTATGTTGACACAACTGATTATTTTTCAAAGTGGGTAAATGTCATTTCTCTAAGAGAAGCAAATGATCAAAATGTTTTGCATTTCGTTAGAAATTAAATCAAATACTTGTTTTTCATTCCATATAAGGTGATATTAGATCTTTGTCCAACAATCAAGAGTACTTACTTGAACAAATTTTTATAACATAACAACACCAACTAAAGATATTTCACTATATATTTTTCTAAAGCGAATGGATCAGCTAAAGCGTTCAGAAAAATTTTGATACAGATCCTCAAGAAAGCACTTCAAAGAAGCAAGGAAAAGTGTCATGAGAAATTGGTGGAAGCCTTATGACCTAATTAAACCACACGCAGAACCACAACTTAATCCACTCACTTCTCCTTTGTTTTTGGGTTTGTGGTTGTACCCCGCTTGATGTACAAATTTCTTGCATATGGATCACCACTTTTCAGAAGAATTATTCTAATTAGAACAAACAAATATGATTAAAAGAGCTAAAAAGATTAGAAGTGCACTAATTGTTTGCTCAATAAAACCTTGATTGGTATCAAGCAAGAATAGTTCAAGCTGACCTTAAACTAGTTTGACCCAGTACCTTTTAGGTTAGATAATTGGTCTTAGTCCAAATAAGATTTATCCTTGCTATTCAGCAAATTTGTTGTAAGTTTGAACCAATGTTGAATTGTACATTTGTAAAAGATACAGTCTATCGAGAAGTTTCATTTTGACTAGTTGATTGTACAAGTGAAAGTTCCATGCTCTCCATCAGGTTGCATCACTTAAAGAAGTACTTTCCATATTGTTGCTAAAGAACTTTCTGATTAACTGGATCTATTTTAAAATTTTACTTGGAAGTCATTCAAAGTTTTCAAAAAAGAAAATTGAATTATTATTTTCATGAATTCATCGATTAATCTTATCAAATATCCGGTTGTTTAACTCTTTAAAACTTAATTATTTCAACACCTTTCAGTTTGTTCAAATTCAAACATCGAACTTAATTTGAAGGATCATCCAAAATTTACTCTAAGAATGTTTTAATTCTGATTTGCAACATTTTAATACTTTCTTTATTGGGGATAGAATTTTAAAAAATTTTAAAAATAAATAAGTTATAATTGAGCACTTGATTAAATTTAACTTTTCATTCTTATTGCAGGAAAATTTCTATCTAAAGCTAATATTTTCCTTTAAGAATAGGTTTAAGCTTGTAATTAATGAGATTCCCTCGATAAAAAATTATATCAATAAATTTTGCATGCGATTCATTGAATTTGACATACTTTTTAATGATCCAACTATCATAGTAACCAATCCAAAAGAATTACCAGACAAGGAAAAATTTATATTGTTTACTATGAAAGAGCATCAGTTTTTCTTCTTTGTAATAGAGCTAGCAGGATATCTAATAAGGAGAGACTCAAGTTTTTATTGTCAAGAATCCCTTAATAATGAGTCTGAGAAGAAACTTAAGTTGGAGAATAAATAAGATGTATACCAAGTTGGCCGAGAAAGGCAATACTGTAGAGGCAATGTCTGCACCAACTATATTGGAGTATACGTTCGTTGAGTTATCTTAGATGATTAGAGGCAACAGGTTTTAGTATAAAACTCCTACTTTTCCAACTGAATCAATATCAGAAGAACCATAATAGCTCTCTCAACCTCCTTTGATTGAGTCTGATGATTAATTATCTTGGTGCAAGTAAACGTAGAAGTAAAATTTTGATAACTTTGAACTGTTTAGAGACATACCAGTCAATATTCTATCAGGATTATAACTCTTTGATGAAATCTTTGTTGACAGTGAATAGCAAAACAAAATTGCAGTAAGTGTCTATATATTAAAGAAGATTGGCCATTAGGGCTTATTAAAATATTAAACTTTTTTAGAGCCAAAGAAATAGATGAAATAAAAGGCCATAATACATTACAAATCAGATGCTACTACAACTACGTGAGTGAAATAATGGCTATCCACTAGGTATTGCTTTTAGAGAGGAAGTAAACTATTTGTCAGTCATATTTAAATAAATCATTAAGAGGCTTGTGTTAATGCATCTTATTCCACATGTAAGTGTATCTGACTATAAATTTTTATGACCAAGAGATTGTAACACACCACACATTAATTACAATGACTTTGATCAACCCTTATACAAAGTTTTGCTAGTTAGTAAATGTGGCATTATGTTTGGTAAGGATATCAGTATACCCAGCCTTGGATAATTTAACGAAGCTTGTTCTATTCCTCTGAACAAAGGATCAATATCAATTATTACTGGTAATGGAGAAAATTTAGCTAAGCACTACGAACCATCTATTTTTGAAAGAAGGATATTCGTTACATTTCAACGAATGAGTAAATTCAATCACCCCTACAAATGTAGTCCAGATGTTGAGTTAAAGAATATCACCCTTCTCAAAATTTGAAGATAAGAATCTCAAAGCTATGTTGATTGTCCTATTACAGTATCCATGTGTTTATGTCTTTTTGGGTTTCTTCATGGACATTTCTTGGATGTTATTATTATAGCAAGTTACAATAAAATGTGTCATCGGTTGTTATTAAAAATTTTGTGATTTAAGTTTTAATTGTAGAAAAAAAATTTCTAGTAGATAAATGAAAGAATATTATATTCATCTTGTTCACATTTAAATAAGATTGTATTTGTATGTCTTAAACATAACAATGTCTTGATCATGCTGTTATTGATACCATATCACAATAAAAATACCTTAACAAATATCTCGAAGCTAAAAATAAACTCAAATGAAATTTGTGAACTATTAAAATGAAGGTAAAAGAAATAAATTTAAAGAATGAATACTCTTCTAAAAAATTATGAATTGTCCTAAAAGTGAGAAAACTCAACAAAACATGAAGAAAAATTTTAAAACTAAGTTCACGAAAGTAACAATCAATCAAAATTTCATAAAACATTTTAAAAAAACTTTTTGAAACCAAATTAAACCTTTTAGATGTAAGATTCATATGTATTTTCTATCTTACTCTAATCTTCTTGTTTTCCTCTTAAGTTTGATACTGGTCCTTACATGCTTTCTATCTAAGGTGTTCAGTTAACGTTTGATTTAAGGATGCTTTTGAAATGAATAAAATGAACTTTTACTAAAGAAAACTATGAATGAATATCCCTTGATTAGCTCTGAGGTCTTAGATATGTTTACGTGGTCTTCCATCCTAGACTAATTAACCTGTACACATTATTTACTAGATGTCAGTCCTTGAGCTTTCTAGTCTATTTGTGAATAGATGTTTCTAAATCCTACCTGTCTCTAAGGTTGTGATTTTGTAACCTAGTTGTTGTTCTGAGACATTTTCACTAGTCATTTAGATCTTTAACAACCATCAGTGTTGGAAGAGTCTCTATTGGGCACCATCATAATGTAGCCTAGTTTTATTATATCTTGGTTAATCAAGGTTATTTTTTAAGTCAAACCGTTGAGTTAATAAATCTGGAAAAGGATGACAACTTCTATTTTAGGTCGACTCATAATAAATTGTAATCTTTCTTTTTTTAGGATCAGTCAATGTTAGAGGAATCCCTTAATGCATCATCACAGCTTGATCGGGTTATATTTATTGAAATACAGTGAAATGCTAATGTTGCAAAGATAATCTTTTGAGTTTGTAATTCTTTGTGAAGAATATGCCATTTAACAGTTTCTTTGCTAGTCTTACCATTGAATACTGATGCGCCTAAAAATGTATTATTTTTCATGCTATAATTTATAATGATATTGTTCTTTAAATGTATGTTTTCTTGTGTTTTTTCCCTGTAGGTACATCAAATTTAAGAATATTGAGTGATTGGAGCAAAAGGAATAAAAATGGACCAAAAATGAGCAAATCAGAGCAAAATGGGTTGAACCGGGGCACACCGGAGCTATGGGACTGAAACTAGGCACTTAATTTCCTGTGCCCAGCACTTAAGTGCCCAATCATTGTGCTTTGGCGCCATAAGACAGAGAGGAGGGTGTTTCAAAGCCCAAAATCGGTGCTTAAGCACCAACAACAGTTTTTACCATATCTTATAGGATATACATCAGATTTCAATGATTTTGAAATGGTGCTTTGTATGTCTCTTGGGGAATTCATCAAAAATGATAAAAGGGACATTAGAGAAGGATTTATGTTGTTAGGAGGAGGGTTTTGAAGACTTTTGATGACGCACTTGAAGCACCCTTTGGAAGATTTATTGAATATGGATACTTTTGAAGAGACATTTAAGATCCTCTTGGGAAATTATACATAAGGCTTGGAAATGTTTTTAAAAGCTCTCCTGAACTAATTAGAAGAAGTAAAGAAGGCTTGGAGAAGAAGAAGAAGGCTTGATCAAGAGCCCCGACTGGGGAAACAAGGTCAGAGAGAAGGAGAGAGAGTGAGAGATTTCTTCTATTCTTTTCACTTTGTTCTTGGAGAGGATTGTAAGGAGATTGCTTTCACTATACAAGGAAAGTTTGATTTACATCAAAGATAAGTACTTTCATTACATTTTGATTTGAATCTAGTACTTTTTTTATGTTTTTAAAGCCTTGTTCAATCAAGAGTTCTTATTGTTTCTCCAAGTGTAGTAAGTTGTTTTCTTTACTCTTTCGTCATACAATAAATTAGTATGCATGTGTAAGACATAGAATTGAATAGAGTGAGAATATGTTGTGATTGTTTTACTTTATTCTTCATTTACATGTAAAATTGATCTACATGCGTGTTAAAATTCGTTGTGAGAACATCTAAGATTTTTGATAGTGTTGTCTCAATCAACTATGGTAGAATAACATGAGATTGTATGGATGAGAATGTAATCCATATGGTTGAGCGAATATAAATAGGGAAATATTATTTGATGGGTGTAGAATTAGATGACTTTAGAGTGACAAGCTAAAGCCCTCAATTTGGTTCTTAGTTTTAGGACTTAATACTGGATGCTAGCTTTCAGGTGAGGGGATGAGGGGACTCTAGAGTGAGAGCTAGTATCTCCTATGCCTAACTAGTCATTAGGATTCTTAAACTGTGAATTAGCTAAAGTTTTTTATATTAATTGACCTCCTATTTGTCACAAATCTCTCTCACTACTTATTTTACTTTTACACATGTCACTAATTTCATTGCATGAAGAAGGGTACTTTTAATGTATTAAATCCCACTTTCTGATTTTCACTAAGTATTTTAGTATAGAAGTAGAAGTAGTATTATATTGATAATTGTAGGATATAATATAAACCAAAACTTTATTGACCTTCCAAGCTAGGACGTGTTATTGTAAACTAGAACTTCTCTTGAAAACTGCTGTGATTAACCTCGATCTCCGTAGGTTTGAAATTTGGGGCTTAATCAAAAAGCCCTATATTACTTGATAACGATACGTATACCCTACTATTTAAAGATATAATTGAAATCTTAATTTGCTTTGCATCAATTGTTTGGCGCCGTTGCCGATAATTAAGATTTTTAAGTAGTGGTGCCAACTTTATAAATCTTTGCATATAAAAAAATATTGGGATCAAGTTTTAGGAGAATTTTCGTTGAAGTAATTAGGCTTAAACATGAAAAATTGTAGTGTCACAAAAACTATTTTTGTTTGAAAAGTATTTTTTTCCTATGAAATGGTGTTGTGAAAAAACTATTTTTGTGAAGAATAAGGGGTTTGTGAAAATGTTTTGTTGTGTTGAATATATTTTTAATTGTATTTGTAGAATTGTTAATGTATTGTTTGTTATGTTGTGTATGTGGAATAAAGGATCTGCAGTACTTGTGCCTTATGATCCTGAGTTAGAAAAAATGAAAAAATATAAAAAAACAGAAAGGACTTGAAAATCTATAAATGGAAATGGAAAAAATTCAAAATAATAACATGGAAAAACATCATAAATCTTTGAGGGATTATGCTGTTATTGGATATAAGACCTTTCCTGACACGGAGACATGACATTCCTGTAGCTCTTTCTTTGAGAAGGATAAAAGTTGCATAGCATTCCTTCTCAAAAGTGACATATCGACATTTGACATTTGACATTTCTGAGAGATAGCATGACATCCTCTTTCTCTAGCTATTGAATATAAGACCTTTCCCGACACGGAAACATGGCATTCCTATAGCTCTTTCTTTGAGAAAGGATATAATTTGCTTAGAATTCCTTATTAAAATCGAAATATTGACATTTGATATTTCTAAGAGATACTATGACATCCACACTCTATTTAGTTATTGGAAATAAGACCTTTCCGGACATGAAAAAATGGCATTCCTATAGCTCTTTCTTTGAGAAAGGATATAAGTTGCATAGCATTCCTTCTCAAAACTTACATATCAACATTTGACATTTTGAGAGATAGTATAACATCCACGCTCTCTAGTTATTGGATATAAGACCTTTCCTGACAAACAAAACGTGACATTCCTTAACTCTTTCTTTGAGACAGGACATAAGTCGCATAGCAGTCCTTCTTACAATTGACATTCCGACATTTGAAAACTTTGAAAAGCAGTGTGAGACCTCCTTTAATGGAATATGACATCCATCTTCTCTTTAGAAATATGAAAATAAGACTTCTTTGACATTAAGATTACTCTTGAATTGAATTATCTAGAAGGCTTTAGCAACGCCAATATGTGCGAGAAACTTATTCAGTATTTCACACATGATAGGGGCCCATTTACTAACCTCACTTTCGTAAGGATCGTTCCTAAATATCACTGATGGTCACTAGTTCCTAGTATTTAGGGTAAAACCCTAGTGAAGCCTTTCAAACCCAAATCTTAATGACATTCTGAAATAATCAAATTAGCAATGACAAACCCTGATTTGATCAAATATTGACCAAACTGGTCAACTTTTGACCCAAATGGTCAAATTAGGTCAAAGTGGTCCACCCTTGACCCAATGACCACCACAATGACCAAACTGGTCAACTTTTGACCCAAATGGCTAAATTAGGTCAAAATGGTCATTCCATGACCTAATGACTACCCCAATCACCAAACTGGTCAACTTTTGACCCAAATGGTCGAATTAGGTCAAAATGGTCAACCCATGACCCAATGACCACCACATTAACCAAATTGGTCAAACTTTGACCCAAATGTCAAATTTGGTTAAAATGATCAATTCATGACCTAATGACCTCCAAATTGACCATTGCCAACCTCATTGACCGCCAAGTCAATCTAGACCGCAAATTGGTCAAATTTGACTCATTTGACTAATTTGACACATTAAAATGATCAAACTTTGTCATTTAGTTAGCCCTAGTCAAACCTAGGTCCTATTATCAAAATAAATGGCCCCATGATTAAATTAACCATGACAAGGAAAAGAAAATCACCTAGGTTAACCTTGGACTTGTACTTATCAACCATTGTCAACCATGGTCAATCCTGGTCAACTATGGTCAACTTTAATCAATATTTATCAAAATACTCAATTTGTAACCAAATGAACAAGATTAATCAAATGATTACCCTCCAAAATCATGTTGATTATTTTATGGGTTAATATTTTCTTACACTTTTAATTATTTACATTATTAATTTGAAGTGGAAATATAAGAAAATAATCCTAAAATAAAAATTAAAAATGACTTCTTATATAACATGATAAATGGCCTCCAATTTTAAAAATCTACCATGAAATCATAAATGACATCACGTGAGGTCACCAAGGGGTCACCCATGACCCATGAGACTCATCACACATGGGTTAACACATTGAATAACCCATGAACCACCACTATAACAATTATTAGATCATTCCCTCGTAAAATTTCCACCAAGAATGAGGAGAGGTCATTACTCACTTCTACTCTTCTCCAATGATGGGAAGCCAAGATATGAAGTCAAATCTTTAATTAGGTTAAAATCCATCATGAGCGAAACATAAATAATGGGGTGAAGAAAAATATGTGTCACCTTCCTCCCAACTCAATAATTGATTCATCCATTTGCATAAAGTGAGTTGGTCGACCAAATACAATGCCACTTCAACCATTTCATGGGGCATTCAATAAGAAGCACACACTACTTTAACCATTGCTCTCACCATGGTAAAAACCCATCATGACCAAGCCATGACAAGGATGGAAGATGAGGCTTAAGTGTCATTCTCCCCAAAATTCAAAGAATGACTTGGATGATCAAATGAAATGAGATAGCCATCTCAATTTCAAAATTCCCTCTACCTTATGAACCGCCCAATGGAATGAAGCTAAAGATCATAATTAAATCCATGTATCAATGAAGGCTCATCTTGGATATTACTTGGGGAATTTCATCCTTGGTTATCTTGGCTATGAAACTTATCCACAGTCATCATGGAGCTGAACTCCTTCCCCAAGTAAACTTAAGCTTGCCCATGGCCTCCCATGGCTATAAATAAGCCAAACTCAAGAAGACTAAGAGAGGAGAGGAAAATGGGAGATCCAGCTACTCTGCTTAAATCCAAAGACTTCCAACATGAAACTTTTTCCCTAGGACATGAGAAATTGAGTTCCCTAAGAATTTGGTCCTAAAGCCCACTAGTTTGCCCTAATTTACTCACCTGAAAAAAGACAATTTTTGAGTCTGAAATGAAAACCCTTCCAAATTCCAAATGTATATTCCTACACTTTTTCTGAGGTGCAAAAAGATAAGCTCAATCAAAATTGGCCCTTCCCATAGGCTCTAACCCATTGTTCATTATCCTCCTCCCAATCCGTGACACCTTGAGATCGAATCCATACCAAGACTCAATTTTGTCTCAAATTAAGTTTGGGCAAAGATTTTTGAGCTCAAGGGGAAGCTTCAGAACCATTCAAATCGAGCTTATATCAATTAAGGCCAATGTATGGTTTGATTGGTTTCAATGGCGTTCGGGTTTAATCAATTGTAAAACAAACCATTTCACAACCCTATCATCACCGCATAGATGTCTTCGTCTCTTTCAGATGAACTGTTATAGCCAAAAGTCAAGAAAATTCATTATGAATCCATGAAGATCTTAAGGATTAAAATGGATGGATCATGGGTTAAGTTAAAAAAAGGAGTCATTCGGATGTCATCCATTTCCGTGTTTTGGAAATGTATGGCTCTAATTTAATCGAGCTTAATTTCGTGTTCGGAGCGACAGAGCTGATCAAGCGCTTCTCGATGCATCCGAGGACATGTGTCACCATCTGGCTTTCTTTTGCTTAGTTAAAGGTTTAATTAAATCAAATTAACCTTAAACTAATAAAAAATCCATATCTTTGCATAGACAAATCACAAAAACATAATAAAATTATCACATGATAATGAGAGGAACAATGTGAAAATAAAATTATTAAATAAAGACATATATTTTTATTTTTAATTAGTTAATTTCACCATGGAGTAATTTAATAATTAAAAATTATTTATAAATCAGAACCATATGAAAATTTTAGAGAATAACCTTTATGTCCTTAGGAATATCCTCTAATTTTTCTATGGCTAGAAAAATTCCCTAGGATAGGATTTCCTAATTTCTATGGAACTATGTAATTATTTTTAATAATAACTATAAAGAACCATAAATTGGAAAAATTAAATTGGAAACTATGTTTAAATCTCGGGGCATAAATTTGAACCCTGAAATGAAAAATTTTTGCTTTTTGAAAATTTAAAATGACATTTCTCCTATTAGGGTTAAAAATTTAATATTTAAACCCTAAAAACCTTAAAATCAAATATTCACTTTACTTAGTCCATTCCACTATTTACTAAGTCAATCTTGAGCCTAATTATAACTGGACTCAAATGAATCTTTAATTAGGTTTAAGATACTCATTAGACCTAATAAACTTCGATTAGGCCTTTACCACATTATGCTTGTTAATATAAACCCAAAATAGGTCTAAGACATCAATTAGACCTAATTAAACCAATTTAGACCTTAAACACATTATGTTTAACTTAAAAAGCCCTAATTAGGTCTAAGTCATCAATTACTCCTAACAAAATCATGTCAGACCTTAATCTGATTAGGTTTAACTTAATAAACCCTAATTAGGTCTAACCCCTGATTAAACCTAATTAATTTATTAAACCTTAATTACTTTAGGTTTAATCAATCATAAACTCTAATTAGGTCTAAGACACTCATTAGACCTAATTAACCTTAATTAGGCCTTAACTATAATAGACTTAATAATATAAAGCCTAATTAGGTCTAAGACATCAATAGACATAATTTAACCAAGTTAGACTTTAATCACATTAGGTTTAACTTAATAAATCCTAATTGGCTCTATGACATCAATTAGACCTAATTACACAAAGTTAGACCTTAATCACATTAGGTTTAACTTAATAAACCCTAATTAGGTCTAAGACACCATTTAGACCAAATTAAACCAAGTTAGACCTTAATCAAATTAAGTTTAACTTAATAAACCCTCATTAGGCCTAAGACCACAATTAGACTTAATTAAATCAAGTTAGACTTTTACTACATTAGGCTTAACTTAATAAACCTTAATTAGGTCTAAGCCACCATTTAGTCCTAATTAAATCAAGTTAGATCTTAATCACATTAGGTTTTACTTAATAAACCCTAATTAGGTCTAAGATATCAATTAAACCAAGCAAAAGTATGTTATACCTTAATCACATTAGGTTTAATTTAGTAAACCCTAATTAGGTCGAAGACATCAATTAGTCCTAATTAAACGATGTGAGACCTTAATCACATTAGGTTTAACTTAAAAAAACCTAATTAGGTCTAAGACATCATTTAGACCTAATTAAACCAAGTTAGACCTTAATCACATTAGGTTTAACTTAATAAACCCTAATTAGGTCTAAGACAGAATTAGACCTAATTAAATTAAGTTAGACCTTAATCACATTAGGTTTAACATAATAAATCCTAACTAGGTCTAAGACACCATTTAGATCTAATTAAACCATGTTAGACCTTAATCACATTAGGTTTAACTTAATAAGCCCTAATTAGGTCTAAGACAGCAATTAGACCTAATTAAATCAATTGAGAACTTAATCACCTTAGGTTTAACTTAATAAACCCTAGTTCGGTCTAAGACACCATTTATACTTAATTAAACCATGTTAGATCTTAATCACATTAGGTTTAATTTAAAAAATTATAATTAGGTCTAAGACACCAATTTGACTTAATTAAATCAACTTAAGCCTTAAACACATTAAGTTTAACTTTATAAACCCTAGTTAGCTCTAAACCCTCATTAGACCTGATTTAATTACCTTAAACCTTACTTACATTAGGTTTAATTAATCTTAATTAATCCTAAATAGACATAACCACAATTAAGACAGATTAATCAATTAAACCTTACCCAAATTAGGTTTAATTAGCTTTCACCCAATTAGACTTAACCACTATTAATTCTAATTAATCAATTAAACATTACCTAAATAAGGTTTAATTAACCATAACCTTAATAGACTTTATCACTATTAAGTCAAATTAATCAATTAGAACTTACCTAAATTAGGTTTAATTAACCATAACCTAATTAGACTTAACCACAATTAAGTCTAATTAATAAATTAAACATTACCTAATTTATGTTTAATTAACCTTAAACTAATTAGACTTAACCACAATTACGTCATTTATTAATTAGATCTTACCTAAATTATGTTTAATTAACCATAACCTAAATAGAATTAACCACAATTAAGTCTAATTAATTATTTAAACCTTACCCGAATTAGGTTTAATTAACCTTAATCTAAGTAGACTTAACCATAATTAAGTCTAATTAACCAGTTAGGCCTTATCTAACTTAGACTAATTAACCTACTTAGGTTCAACCCAACTTGAACCTAAAATAAACTCAAACCTTCTAGGTTCAACATACATTGAACCTAACCTTAACCTATACTTAGGTTCAACACAACTTGAACTATGACAACTTAAACCTTCTAGGTTCAACATACATTGAACCTAACCGTAAACTATACATACGTTCAATCCAACTTGAACCTAAGTCAAAGTTAAACCTTTTTAGGTTCATCATACATTGAACCTAACCTTGACCTATACTTAGATTCAACACAACTCAAACATATGCTAAACCTAAAATTTTTATGTTCAACATATATTGAACGTAGATTTAACTTATACTTAGGTTTAACTCAACTTAAACCTAAGTCAAACTCAAAACTTATTGGTTCAACATACATTGAACCTAACCTTCACCTATACTAAGGTCTATCTCAATTTAAACTCATATTTAACTTATGTCAAAACTTCTAACTTAGGTTCAACCTAGATTGATCCCAAGATAACTCAAACATAAGTTCAACCCATATTGAACTTAAGTCAAAACTTCTAACTTAGGTTCAACCTAACTTGAATCCAATTTCAACCCATATTGAACTTATGTCAAAACTTTTAATTTAGGTTCAGCCTAACTTGAACCTAAGTTCAACCCAAAGTTGAACTTAAGTCAAAATACTTAACTTAGGTTCAAACCAAACCTAAACTAAACCTTTAACTTAAGATCAACCCAAAGTTGAATTTAAGTTAAAACACCTAACCTAGGTTCAAACCATAATTAACCTAAACCTTTAACTCAAGATCAAGCCAAAGTTGAACTTAAGTCAAAACACTTAACTTAGGTTCAAACTGCATTGAACCTAAATCAAACCTTTCACTTAAGATCAACCCAAAGTTGAACTTAAGTCAATAACTTTAACCTTAGGTTCAAATCACATTGGACTTAAACAAAACTATTAACCTAAGATTAACTTAATGTTGAACTTAAGTCAAAATCCTTAACTTAGGATTTAACTCATGTTAAACCTAAAATCAACTCAAAGTTCAACATACATTGAACTTAAACTCATCATTTAAATAAAATTGAACCCAACCAAACTTTTAGGTCCAACTGACATCAAGTCTAACCAACATAAGACTTTAGTCTAACCAACATAAGACTTAACTAACTTTCTTTAAGTTTAACCAAATTTAGGACTTAAACATTAAGTCTTAATTATATATAGACTTAAAAAAATTTCATAAAACCTTTAGATTCAAAAAGATATTAAAAATTAAATAAAACCTAAATGAACAAAGATCACCAAATGCAACTTGAACCATAGTGTTCTTGATCTACGAAAATTTTTTGGACGACAAAATCTTGGTTGTTGACAGGAGTCTTCCAGTTCTGGATCAAACAACTTTCAGACTAAGTAGATTAAGGCATCCGACGACCTTGGGATGATGGAGCCATGGACATCTTGACCGGGTCGTCTAAAATTAAAGCTTAATAAACTAAATTAACTATTTAGGAAATAAAATTGAAATTATTTCTTATACAATAATCATTCTGACCATGTTTTCTTGCAGGATGAAGATAAACTCTGCTTTAGATTTACTTCACATGTTATTATGATGTGTTAACTCTGTTTCGTAGGACGACATTCTAAAGACGGGACAAACGAAAACAAAACGAAACTAAAAAAACATCAAAACAATAACATTAAAAAAACAAAATAAAACAACATTGACAAAACAAATTAAAAATGACAAAAAATGAAACAAAACCTAAAACCTTTAGGATAGTTCCAAAACCTAAAGCTTTTAGGATACCCGCCAAACAAACAATAAACTACAAGATAAGACAACAACATAACACAAAAAAAATAAACAAAAAATAAAAACCGACATAGCAAATGACATTGACAAAATCAAACAGTTAGGGTAGTACGTAACATTTAGAAACATATTACCCCTTGGACTGAATATTGACATTTCTTAAAAAACAAGTGATTGACATTAATTAAAAGTTTTCTTAGACAATCCTAATTGTCTAAAATGTAATTAACTATATGAACTTACTCTTATAAAAGATTTAAGGACTCAAAATAGGTATCACACCTAGAAATCTTTGGTTATCAAAATTTCACATGTGATATTCCTTATATAAAGATTTCTAGAAGATGGCATTCTAGAATTTCCTTTTCTAAAGATTATCACCAAAATTTCTTTTTCTACTGTTTTCTTTTCTATTAGCTCTTAATTTCTTCAAATTAATTATTATCTGAGAATCCTTTACATGATTCAAAGAAATAAGATCTCTTAAAGACTAGGGCGATATGATAGATAAACGGAGTGGTGACTCCAAACATTGACATTGACATCAACATCGAAAAAAATCTCATGTGGCTCTGGATGTCACCACACCTCTTCAAAATTTGCCAAATATTCCTTGAAATTGCAAAGTAACTACTTTGTGGTAAAGTGCAGGGCTTCTGGTGCTTAAGCACGACCTTCTCTGTCTCTTAGCGCCTAGGCGCCAGATCTGGGCGCTTAGACGTCCCAGTTCAATTTAACACCTTCATTTTTGCTCTAAATTTCATCCATTTTCACTCTTTTTGACATATTTAGTCCTTTTAATTGTATGTGAAAGAAAAATAGATAAATATTATCCATTAAAGTGAAATATCATAAAAAGAAGTATAAAATTGTGTATGAAAGTGTAATATTTTTTCAGGATATGAGCTCCCAAAAGGGTGAGCACACATCATGCAAATGAGTGTAAGGATGCTACATGAAACATGACTCACACAAACAGGGTGTACCGGTAAAAACATGCTACCTATGAAGAGGAATTACACCTATCCGGGGACTCCTGGTGTCATGCAAGTAGTAGAAACGAGCTACAAATGAGTTTGCATCGAGTAAAAGAAACCTATGAAGAGGAATTATACCTTACTCGAGAGGCACTCACCCATCAGACCTGCAATCATACAAGATATATTGAAGGCATATGATAGAAGTGCACCAAAGTGGTGTAGGTGAGTATGCCTTGAAGGAAGTGACTCAGAATGAATGGGCATGCCATGGAGGAAGCAACCCAAAAAAAAGATGAGTATGCTGAGGAGGTAGTCACCCAGACGTGGGGATGTCGTGGTTGCAGTGGCCCAAGAAAATGGGTATATCAAGGAGACAGTGACCACGGGTGGCGTGCCGTGGTGGTAGTGGTCTGAGCAAATGGTAATGATCATGGAAACAAATTCACACAGGACATGATGCAACATGGAAGCAGGCAAAAATACATGTGCAAACCAACATGCAATAAGATATAGAAGCATTCAAAAATGCAAGTGTTTGATCAATCGGACCGTGGAGACCGCTCAGATCGAAAAAGTAGGTGGTGGATCAGTTTCGGGTAATCAATCCAACCCAAAAGGTTGGGTGATCAGCTAGGGACAGTTGATCGAATACAAAGTTAGTGATCGATAAGTAATGGTAGATTAAACCCAAAAGATAGTGTGATCGGCCCTGGACAGCCAAACGAACCCAGACAAGGATCAGGGATTGGTCTAGCTCGACTGATCAACCTAAATTGCGAACACATCAAAACATATGATATGCAACAAATGACCACTTATTAAAATGCAACAAGATGACCAAACATATGTAATACAACCCTGATGCTCTACAACACATCAAACTCATTTTAAAGACCTCACATAGTACCTCAGTTTTATGCTCTTAGATTTGCAGCAAAGCTGCCTCCTTCATTGGCAAGGCTTGTGGAGATTTAACCTTTAGGATTTTGAGGGAGGAAGCTCTCCACAAGGTTGAAAAATGGTCCAACTACAAAGATTCACCCCTTTTACAACTCCTGATTTTTGTGAAGTGAGCTGGCTACAGAGATTTTCTTGCTTTACAAAACCTAATATCCCAACTTCTTCAAGGAATGTTGGGGAAACCAAAGCATGGGAGATTGAGACTTCAATCCATTGGACATTTTGCTAGGTTTTGCAACAAAAGGGAAACACTCTCATCAAAATGAGAAAGATTAACGCACATGATTCCAAACGTACGGCTTCCACAACGAAATCAACGATCCATCACACAGGCTCATGGTTGGGCTGCTCATGCCGGTGCACGCATTTGTGTGGTTGATGTAATCCACATGCCTAAACCAAATTAAAACTAGAGCCTACTAGGAGTTTTGGGAATCTCACCATCAAGATAGTTGCTGAAGCCTTCTCTTCATGATGAAAAAGAGCACACAATTACAGCGAAATCTAGTAGTCCTCCAGCCCACACGTTGACGTACCGTGCAATGAATAGTGCATGAAGGATGGAGCTTGTGACGTATGAAATTACCTAAACTGAATATAAAAAAATTAAAAATCTGACGGGTTCATAGATTCAAGAAGGGGTTGGATGCCAGCCTTTGCAACGTAAGGTGGTCGGCATTCCAGTGTAGAAGAGATGACGTGAGAGGCTAAGGCCTTTAAGGCATCACAAAAATAGCTAAGAGGTAGTGCTCTGTGAATAATGCTTCATCAGCAAGGAGTATACCATCTGTGAGATAGAAGGCCGATGAAGAACCTTGGGCATGCTTCGAATAGGTCTAGATCTCAACAGAATAGAGGGATGCGCTACGAAGAAAGGTCAGCCCACTGGTGGATGGCCTTTTATTAGTGGCGAGGATGGCAGTGCTTGCGAGGAGAAATGGGGTTGGCTAAGGTTGATTGTGTGTGAAAAATGGGGTAGACCATACTAAGATGAGGCTCGACTGTTAGGGTCTTCGGTAGTAGGTAGAATTAGTAAGAGATCGGCGGAGACTAGCAAGAAAGAGGGTCGACGGTACATAGGCAAGGTTGAGGCCTCGTCAGTTTCACGAGATTGGGCTAGGGTACGTCCCTAGGTTTAACGAAGAATGGGAGGTTACGGTTGCTAGAACCAGGCGGCGTGAGGGAGATCTAACCGGAAGACTCACCAGTGCACAAGCACTGGCCAAGGGTTGTCGGTAAGGGAGCTCGGGCAAGGGTGGTGGCACGACGAGCTAGGGTTCACGAAGAGTTATTCAACCTTGTGAGAGAGTGTCGGCATATTTTTAGGTTGTGTGTTTTGAGAAGGGGTCGCCTACAAAAGTTGTCGGTGAATTTTTTAGATTTTAAATTTAATTTAAATATATATATATAATTTAGAAAGTAGTATTTGATTTTAAAAGTAATTTTAATTTTGAAAATTTTAAGATATGAAATCAAACTGATCTCACATCCCAAATAGTTTATATAAACGAGCACCACTCCACAAACCGTGTATCTATCCTGAAGAATAGATACACTGCCTGATGATGGGGCTCGATTGAATAAACTAGAAGATTTGTGACATCCATTTGGTCTGCGAACCAATTTTATAAGCCGACAAATTCCCCTGCTTAATAAAAAGGAATTAACCAGGGTTTATATTACCTGGGTTCTTAAAGTTCCCTATAAGGGCAAGGCCCTATAGTTAATTAAAATGACGGGAATCACTTAAGAAAAATCTCGATAATGATCAGTAGTTTTGCTCTCAAGAATTTCAAAGTTTAAGGTTTTCAAACAAATTGGAAGTTTATTTAAGGTTATAAGAATTTCAAAGTTTAAGGTTTTGTTATTCTATTGTTTGGCTTCAATTTGGGAGTTTATTTAATATTATAATCCTACCAATTTTAGTTAATTAGGACTTATATTCGTATGACATGATCATACAAATATCCTGGAAGATGTGAGGGTTTATGTCGTACCAAACGACTACCTTAGAGTCCTAAGACTGGTTAGGGCTTAATTTACATAATATGATTATGCAAATGCCTAACAAAGAGTTGAGGACTTATGTTGCACTAGGAAAACTACCTCAAAATCCTATAGCTTTGTTATTTAATTCTAACAAAAGTTTTTCTGAAGTAGACTTGAGTTTTGCTGAATACGATGGCCGTGCTGCGCACTATGCTCCAAGCTCCTTATTGTTATAGAGGTTTTAGTTTTAGAGGGTGAAAATCAGGAGATGAGAGAAGTGTTTTGGTTTAAAAATCTTAAAGTCCAAATATTTTAAATATTTTAATTAAAACAAATCTTAAAGTTATTTAAACAGAACCGATTAGGATCCCACAGTTTCGTCATCCCGGCACCGTTATTTTCATCGAATTCACTTAGTCCAGATGAATTTGCTAAACTCAATTGAATGAGTTCCATGCTTCCATTTAGACCGTGGGAAATCCCGTTAGCAACACGTGGGTTACATCATCCAAGGTATTCCCGATCATTCAATGAGACATTTTAATTTAGTTGCAATTGTAGTTTTGTTGTTCTGTTTGTGATTAAATTTTGAGTTGTTTTATATTTTGGAATGTTGTGGCAGTGAATTTTATCTTGTGGTGACTTTTAATTTAATTTTGGTTCCAGTTTTGTGACTATCCTAAAGGTTTTAGTTTTCATGCATCAATCTTGTTTAACATGCAAGAAAAAGTAAAGTGCAGTGCATGTAAGTAAATTGCAATAAAGTAAATTGCAATAAACTAAAAGCATACCTGGAGGGTCTTCCCGTCATCCCAAGCTACACTTAAAATGCATATTAAGGCATTTAAATATTTATAACAAGTACCTAGGTAAAGCTAAGGGAAAGGTTTTGGTTGTCTACCAAAGTCCTAGTCCTATTGCTAGTCATCTCCTGTGACGTCTAGGTTCTTGTATTTTGTTTAAGGATGATTTTCTTCATCAAAGAACAATTAAGTTCAATTGTTCTTCTAAAACATCTCATCATATTGAGAAAGTGCTTAGGACGAGTCCTAAACTTATTTTCAATACTTCCAAGATTATTTTGAGTCCAAGTAAATTTAGTTGCACAGGTGACTTAATCATCAAGGAGTTTAGTTAAGCTTTGTCTCTTGCTCAGTGAATTTGGACATTTGATTACCTGATGAATGAAGTGACATCTCACTTAACACTCCATTTAAGAGTTATAATAATTAAAGCCCTTAGGGGCAAGTTGGTTTGTTGAATTCTTTAATCATTCTTAATTAGAAGTTTGAATTAATGGTTTAAAGTGATTTAGTTTAATTATGAGGTTTTAATTAATAATTTTAAGTTTGTACTAGTGTTTAAATTATTTTTGGTTTGAATCTTTAAACTTTAAGTGATCTTAATATTTTAAATTAATCTTTGGTGTTTCAAATTCACTTAGATTATTCATATATCTTAATGATTTGGTTTAGGTTAAATATTTTAGGTTAATCTTGATTAGTTTGATTTTTTGTATTCCTAATTATGAATTGCCTTAATATTTAAAATTTGTTTTACTTTTATTATTGATGTAAATTTTATATAATTTAAATTTACTTTAATTGAATTTAACTTAATTTAAATTAATTTAATTTCAATATTTTAAATTAAATTAAATTTAATTATTAAAATGTTAATTTAATTTAATTTTAATTTTAATTTAATTTTTACTTAATTTAATTGTTAAACCACTTAATATTTTGAGCTTTCCTTTAATTTAAGGGTCATTTATTTTTTAATTTTTGATTTTCTTAGTTTGGATTATCATTTCAATCTTAATTAAGAGTTAAATATTATTGAAGTGATTTATTTATGGATTTTTTTTATTAAAGAATTAATATCCTCTCAAGTTATATCCCTATTTTGAATAATTCAAATTTTTATTAATCTTCCAAAATTTAAATTGTTTAAATAATTGAAGTTTCATTTTTGGTTTCTTAAAAGTGATTAGTGGGTTCCTATTCTTTTAATTTCTCAAAGTTTCAATCATGCAAGAAAGATAAAATCAAATATTTTACCCTCGATTTTAATAAAGGGGTTTCAATTCTTTAATTACCTTTATGCCCTTTTAGGCTTATTTATTTCATAACTCACTAAATTGAGTTCAAATGAACTTGAAATTTTTATGTCACCTCACTCACATGTCAATTAAGATATTAGAGGAGAAAATGTGATTTTTCTGAATTTAATTTATTTATATAATTATTTTTAGTGAAAAATAGGGATTTTCAATGGAAATTCAACAACATGACCAAGGAAAGGTTTCTGTCCTAAAGAAAATTATGGAATGTTTCTAATGACTAGAGGACCACTTGGACCAATTTTGGTGATTTTTTAAATTATATTTTATTTATTATAATTATTTTGATTTTTGGAGTGTTAAGTAATTATAAAATAAAACTAAAGTTGAAAAATGGATCTTATATTTTTCTTAAATCTCTCTAACCTCAAGGCATTTAGAGAAACAAATTTTACATTTTTTTTTAATTTATTGGAATTAATTTAGTGAAAAGGTTGGAAAATACATTTTTTAATACTAAAAATTGTTTTGAGCCTTTAAAATTCAATATCTTTACTTTGAGACTTGGAAAAAATATTTGGTTTGTTCCTAAGTGATTAGGAATCAAAATATGACATTTTTATGATTTTTATTATTTTTCTGATTTTTATTATTTTTTAATTATTTAAATATTAAAAATATCATAAAAATGAAAAATTTTAGAAAATTCTAATTTTAATTTTTATAAACTCCTCTGATATCAGAGAGCAACAAAAACTAATTTGGTGAATTTTTGAAGTGTATTTTTGGAGTTAAGAATTTTTAAAGTTCAATTTTGATCATGTGGCTTAATTAATTTATTTAGTGGGGCTAATCATTTCCAATTGACTTCAAATTTTAATTCAAGGTTCTATGTATCCTTGTTGACCTCATTTTTGATGAGGTCTTCCCTTCTTCTTTTTAGTGCTTAGGATCTAGCCTTAGGCTTTTCCTTTGACTATCTTAGAGGACTAGAATTGGGACCCACATTTTAGAAATTTAAACCACTTCTAAACTCCCTGCAAACTCCACAAACTTGACTATAGACCCCTAATCACCTAGAGGGTTGAAATCAAATGTGGAAGTTTAAAGGATGAATTCCTATAGGACTCTTTGGCCTTAGGGGCGCCTACAGGTGGTGCGGTGCCGGAGAAGGGGCTGACTTACACACACACTACACTTACACACTACATTTCCACACACTTCCTAAAACCACACCCATACCCAACTTGACCTCCTGACTCATGTAGGTGATTCACAAGGATGGTCCTTAACCCCTAAGCCCTTGGCTAAGAGGGTTAGGAACAACATAGTGAATGCCTCAAATGAGTCCTTTCATGGCTCATATGGGCTTGATATGGCTTCATGGCTCAACCAAAATAATTTATTTCCACCTAGATTCACCCAATCCTCGATTTCCCAAATTTTCGATTTTTGACCCAGGGACCTTCACACTCTGCCTACTTACCCAAAACCATTAAAATTACCCAAATTTCTCAAAAATTTCCAAATTACCCAAAATTTTCCAAAATCAATCCCAAACATCCCCACATCACTCAACTTGATCATTCATACCCAAAAATACCAAAAATTCCAAAAATACCTCCCAATACCCTCCAAATACCCAAAGTACCCCTCTTGACCCAAAAATCCAAAAATTCAGAAAATTCCCATAAAATTCCAGAAAATCCTAAATATTCCCAATTTCATTTTGTCCAACTACACCATGGGACAATTTTGTCAATTTACCCTACTTTTGTCAAAACCCCCAATTTGACCCATTTTAACCCAAAGTGAACCCGATGTCAAACCAAACCTACCCAATTGACCCCAATTTTGGTCCAATTCAATTCTAAACTTCAATTCAACATCCCCAATACCAATCTAGACCAAATCCAAGTCCAATTTGATTGACATTTGGATCCAATTTCACTTTTGGCCATAAAGGCCAATTTGGACCCATGACCCAAACCTAACTCAAACTCACCCAATTCAACTCCAATTAACCCCAAATCTTTTCTAAATCTTCCTTAGCATCCCCACAAACAAAACCCTAACATGAATTGCCCAAAAATTTGAACCCAAACCCCACTCAAACTCAACCCAAAGCTAAAAGGCCCATTTTTGACCTAAACCCAAACCTAACCCAAATGAACCCAAACCCCAAAATCAAAACCCAACCAAAGTCAAAACCTCTTTGAAACACTCCCATGAACATTTCTAAACATTAATTTTACATCAATTTCAACCCTAGCTCAACATTGGCCCAACTTGGCCCACTTGGACCTATATTGGCCCATTCACCAAAAGAATCCAAATCCGACCCGATTCAAGCCCGATCTACCCCAAATTTGCTTCAAGTCACTCATGACACATCCATGAGCTAAACCCAACAATTATTTGGCCCAACCTCTTTACAAAATTTCATCCCAAAATCCATTTTAAAATTCAAAAGCCCACTTTCCTAATCCATCTTAAAAGCCCATCTAAAACCCTTTAAAAAGCCCAAAATCCACCCTAAAGCCCACATGACATCTCCATTTACCATTCACTTAATTAAAGCCATCACCTAAGTCCTAAATTAATCATCAAATAATTCCAAATCAAGCCTCATGCCAAATCACCCCTAAATACCAAAATTTTCCTTAAATCCATTTCCATGAAATTGACTTCACTTTTCCTAAGCCAAAGGTGAGCCATGAAGCCATGCATGAGCCACATGGAAGCCATGAGAGCCTCTTTACATGTCACCATGCCATTTTGGGCAAAAGGAGGAGGCTCTTTCCTTAATTCCTAAAGGTGATTAACCACTTCCATGACTCCATTAAACCATGCTTAAGCCTAATTGTACTTGGATTGTGACTTGACCCCACTAATCGAAGCTGATCCAAATCACTTTCTCCTCGGCCTAAACTAGGCCTTGGGTGGTGCACCTAGCCCAAATGGGTGGGTTGACCCATTTAGGTCCAAATCTAGCCATGCCCCATTCCACTTTGGATCAAAGCCTTTACACATGTCCATGGCCGATTGATTGCACAAACCTCCGGCCACGACCCACCGACCTTGAGGGTGACCCATGCACTGGCCGGCCGGCCACCGGGCCGCCGGAAAACACCATGGTCGAGAGCTCACATGTGAGCCAACATTGAAATTCTCACTTGCTGAGGCTGCCCCATCCCCAGGTGGCTACCATGGCTGATCTTCTCCTCACTCGGAGCGGTGATCCCAAGACCTAACTCCCCACAGGAGGCCCCGAGCCAGCTCTATTTAAACTCCACCCCTCTCGGCCATGAGGAGAGCGAAGCACAAACCTTGCCAAAACTGCGCAAAATTGTTCCGAGACCCTTCTCCACCCTTAGAGCACTTGATCCCCGATGAAATCCCCCTGCCATTTCTCATCCGTAAGCTCGATTTCGAGTTGAAATTCCACCCAAAACCGGGACACTTCTCCACGGTGAGCCAATCCCCAAATTGATTGGCTCTACACCTTCACCGGACCAAGGGAAGGTGTCCACCATCAAAAGCCCCATCTCCGGAGCCACCCGGTTGCTCCGGCCTCCAAGCTTTGTGATCGGGCTTGGTCGAAATCATATCCAAACAATTCACTGGACCGGGAGGCTTCATGCGGAGCTTGCTGGGATCCAATCGAAGGTGCAATAACTCTCAGATTGAAGCCACACTTTTCTGAGCCAAGGTATGAGCTAATTCTTCATCCCGAGCTTCTGGAGATTCTACATTTCAAATGCCTTAGTTTCAATGCATATTAACCGTATAGATGTGTTCTTCTCTTCAAGACGAATCCATAGAGTATAAGAACATAAAAATCCATTGAGAATCGAGTGAGATCTTAGGGATTTAGTGTGGACGGCTCTCGGGTGAGAACACTTGGGGATGATGAACGGATGTCGTCCATTCAATACACGCGCGGACGGACGGCTCAGATGGCGTCGGACCAGGAGACGGTACGAGAACCGCGGGGCCCGGGCTGCTGACTCAGGTGGCGGCGTCGAATGGGAGCGCGCCGCGTGGCCTTTCGGAGGCTGCCGAGGATGCGGCGGCGCCGACTCGGATAAGTAGAAAATTAGGGATTTTCTGATTTATTTAATTCCCTAAACTTCAAAAATTCATATCTCTGTGTAGAAAAATCAGAAAAATAAAATAAAAATACCCTCTTGCTCGGTGAAGAGAGGAGAATAATGTGGAAAAGAAATCACTTAATTTCATCAAATATTTTATTTTTTATAATTTATTTACTCTCTGCATTATTTTAATTCTCCATGCATGCATACATTTCACCATGGCATGAGACCATAGGGCTTTTGAAGCCTCGAATTTGGGAACATTCCCTGAATTTTCCAAAGTCGGAGGCCATCCTATGAAGAGTTATTGATTTTTCAAGTTCATGTTACTCGTTTTGAGTATTTTAATTCCAGTAAAAAGCATGTTGTGAAATAAATTCTAGGAAAATTTGGTGATGTTCCTTATGACAAGAGAACCCTAGGAAAAATAGGTTTTGATTTAGTTCATTTAAAACAAACCTAATTGGCTTAAACACCCAAAATAGGTCTTTAATTAATTAGAGTTAACCAGGCATCAAATTGACTTGAAATCAATTCTCCACTGACCTTTAGGATCAGAGGAATCCACCATAAAAATTTGAGGTCAATTGGACTTGGTTAGCCCCACTAATTGGGTTGATTAAGCCACTTAGCCATTTTAAACTTTAAAAATTCATAACTTCTAAAATACCTTTAAAAAATTCACCAAATTGGTTTTGGAGCCTCTCTAATATCAGGGGAACCTAAGAAAATTAAAATTTCAATTTTCTAAAAAAGTTGATTTTTAATAATATTTTAATATTTTTAATAATTAAAAAATAATAAAAATCACAAAAATAATAAAATTCACCAAAATGTCATATTTTGAATTTTAATCACATAGGAACAAACCCCACATTTTTTTAGGTCTATTTAGTGAGATATTAAATTTTAAAAGCTTTAAGGTAATTTTAAAATTAAAAAATGTATTTTCTAGCACTTTCACTAAAATAATTATAGTAAATCATAGAAAAATCAGAAAATTACAAAATTTGCTTCTCTGGTTTTCTTGATATCAGAGAGATTTTTGAAAAATATGAAATCCATTTTTCAACATTTAATTTATTTTTAAATTAAATAACACCCCAAAACTTAAAATAATTATAATAAAAATAATATAATTCAAAAAATCACCAAAATTGGTCCAAGTGCTTCTCTGGTCATTAGGAATGTCCCCTAATTTTCTTAAGGATAGAAACTTTCCTTTGGTCATGTTATCAAATTTTCCTTGAAAATCTCTATTTTCCACCAAAAATAATTATATAAATCAATTAAATACGAGAAAAATCACATTTTCTCCTCTCATGTCTTTATTGACATATGAGTGAAGTCACATAAAAATTTCAAGTTCATTTGAGTTCAATTTAGTAAGTTATGAAATTATTAAGCTTAAGGGGTAAAATGGTAATTAAACTTTTAACCCTTAATTAAAACTTTAGGTTTAATAAAAAATTAACAAGTAAAATATTTGATCCTAATCTGATTTGGATGATTGAAATTTAAATAATTAAAGGGTAGAAACCCATTAAACAATTTTAAAATGATTAAACTTTAATTAAATAATGGATTAAATTTGGAAGAATAATAAAATTGGAATTATTAAAATAAGGGATATTTATTAGGAAGAGATTTATTCTTTAATTTAAAAATCCCTAAACTAATTATCTCATTAATACTCAATTCTTAATTAAAATGATAACTCAAATTTAAAATATTAAAAGACTTAATCATTAAACTAAAATTAAATTATTAAACTCTTTTTTTTAAAAAAAAATTTCAATTAAAATTAAAATAAAATAAAATTAAATTAAATTAAATTAAATAAATTAAATTAAATTAAATTAAAAATTAAATTAAATTAAATTTAAAATTAAATTAAATCAAATTAAATTAAATTAAAAATTAAATTAAATTAAAAATTAAATCAAATTAAATTAAATTAAATTAAATTAAATAAATTAAATTAAATTAAATAATTAAATTAAATTAAATTAAATTAAATTAAATTAAATCAAATTAAATTAAAATTAAATCAAATCAAATTAATTAAACATCAAATCAAATTAAATTGAACTATATTAAATTAAATTAAAACTCAATTAAATTAAGTTGAATTAAATAACAACACCTAAAACAGAAAGAAATTAAAGGTAAAGCAACTTGAACACTATTCCAAATTTAAACCCTTTAACTTAAATCAAACCATTTGAATACCAGTTTACCCTCGAAGCTTCAGTTATCATAACTCCTAAACAGAACATTAAATGAAGTGTTACTTCACTCATAGGATATTCAAATGTCCTAGTTCACTGAGCAAGTTAACAAAACTTGAAAACCTCGGACGATCGATTCATTTATATAATTAAACTCATTTGGACTTAAAACAATCCTAGAAATATTGAAAAGATGTTTAAGATTTGTCTTAAGCACTTCCTCGATACGATAGGATGCTTATAAGAACAATTGGACTTAATTGTTCTTTGATGAAGAAAATCGTCTTCAAACAAAAACACAAAGACCTAGACGTCATAGGAGATGACTAGCTATAGGATTAGGAATTTGGTAGAAAACCATAACCTTTCCCTTAGCTTTACCTAGGAACTTGCTTAAATATTCTAATTGTGTTTTAAGTGCAGCTTGGGATGATGGGAAGACCCTCCAGGTACGCTTTTATTTTATTGCAATTTACTTTCCTGCAATTTACTTCCTTGCAATTCACTTTATTGCAAATGCATTTATTTTTCTTGCATGATAAAACAACTGTTGCATGAAAACCCACACCTTTAGGATAGTCCCTAAAGCTGAAACCAAAACTAATTTAAAAGTCATTGCAAGATAATATTCACCGCCACGACATTTCAAAATATAAAACAACTCAAAATTTAATCACAAACATAACACAAAACTACAATTGCAACTAAATTAAAACGTCCTCGTTGGATGATCGGGAATACCTCGGATGATGTAACCTACGTGTTGCTAACGGGATTTCCCACGGTCTAAATGAAAGTGTGGAACTCATTCGGTTGAGTTTAGCAAATTCATCTGGACTAAATGAATCCGATAAAAGTAATGATGCCGGAAGGATGGAACCGTGGGATCTTAACCGGTGTCGTTATAATCAACTTTAAGATTTGTTTTAATCAAAACACAAAAAACACTTGGAAATTAAGACTTCTCTAAACCAAAACACTTTTCTCATCCCCTGATTTATGATTTCTAAAACTAAACCTCTGCAACAACAAGGAGCTCGGAGCATGGTGGGTAGCACGGCCATCGTCGTCAGCAAAACTTGAATCTACTTCAGCAAAACCTTCTTAGAATTAAACAACAAAGCCATAGGACTTCGAGGTAGCTTGCCTAGTGCAACATAAATCCTCGACTCTTCGTTAGGCATTTGTATTGCAAATTAAGCCCTAACCGGTCTTAGGATTCCGAGGTAATCGTCCGATACGACATAAACCCTCATATCTTCTAAGTTTATTTGTTTGATTTTATCATACAAATATAAGCCCTAATTAATTAAAATTGGCAAGATTGAAATACTAAATAAACATTAGGACTTTCCTAAACTCGAGCCAAACAATAGGATAGTCAGGAAGTTACCGAAGCTCGCTTCGAATCTGTGATTTCTCTTACTTTTCTTCCTTTGAATTCTCAAAATAAAATGTTCCAAACTTGATCCATTCCCTATTGAAATTCCAAAATTCAATCTTTGAAAACCTTGAACTTTGAAATTCTTGAGAGCAGAATTATTGATTATTATCGAGAGTTTTCTTAGGTGATTCCCGTCACTTAAGATGTAATTAACTATAGGGTCTTGCCCTTATAGGGAATTTTAAAGAACCCAGGTAATATAAACCCTGTTTAATACTTTCATATTAAGCGAGGGAATTTATCGGCTTATAAAATTGGTTCGCGAGACCAAACGGATGTCACAAAACTTTTAGTTTATTTGATCGAGCCCCACCAGTCAGTAGTGTGTCCATCCTTCGGGATAGATACACGGTTTGTGGTGCGGTGCTCGTTCATATAAACTATTTGGGATGTGAGATCGGTTTAATCTCACATTTAAAATTATTTTCGAAATCAAATACTACTTTCTAAATTATATATATATATTTAAATTAAATTTAAAATTTAAAATTCGCCGACAATTTCTGTTAGACGACCCCTTTTTAAAATTTCACAAAACCTAAAAATAGTGCCGACAATCCTAAAGATAAATGGAGAATTAATTGCAAGTTATTTTAATGAGTGGTTAACCCTAATTAATTAAAGTTCAGTTTTAGGTATTTAGGCTAATTGGGGTTATTCTTAATGAATTAAGCCTAACCATAATTATCCTAGGGTCCTCTGGTCCTAGGAAACTTCACCAAATTTTTTTAGAATTTATTAAGCAATATGCTAATTATTGGAATTAAAATACCAAAAATAATGACATAAACTTGAAAAATACATAACTTTCCATAGAGATGGCCTTTGACCTTGACAAATTCAGTGAATGTTCCCAAGATCAGAGGGTTCAAAAGCCCTATGGTCTCATGCCATGGTGAATTGTCTATGCAAATGGAGAATCAAAATACTGAAATGACTAAATAATTAATTAAAAATAAAATACTCACCAAAATAACTTGATTTCTTTTCCACATTATTCTCCTCTGTTCACTGAACAAGAGGGTATTTTTAGTTTATTTTTATGATTTTTCTACACAAAGATATAGATTTTGTAAGTTCTGGGTATTCAAATAAATAAATAAAAAAAATCCTATTTATCTACTTATCCGACTCAGCGCCGCGTCAACCTACGGTGGATCGAAAGACCACGCGGCGAGCTCCCATTTGATGACGCCATCTAAGTCAGCCACCACGCGTGTTGCTATCTCTCACCTTTCTCTTATTCGACCCAATCTGAGCCATTCAACCAATACACACGTAATCGGACGGTGCCTGGTCATCGTCTACGACTAGTGTGAACCCGTCATCATCCACACTAAAACCCTAAGAACTCTCTCATTTCTCAATGGAATTTTGTGTTCTTATGCTCTATGGATTTGTCTTGAGGAGACGAACACATCTATATGGTTTACATGCTATGAAATTAACTTAAATGAAATGGAGAATTGCTGGAAGCTCAGGAGGAAGTAATGATCCATACCTTTGCTCTGAGAAGTGTACCTTCAATCAGAGAGTTGTGTCACCTTTGATTGCACCCAAGGAAGCTCCAGATGAAGTCTCTGGCTCTGGGGAATTTTTTAGGTATGAAAGTGTCCACAGCCGATTTCAAAGCTTGGAGGTTAGAGCAACTGGGTGGCCTGGAGAGGGGGCTTTCAATGGGGAAGTCCTTCTCTTGGCACATGGCTTTGTTAGAAAAGTTTAATGATGAATTTGAAACTTTGGGTGTGATTAAAATCAAAGTGGATGATGAGGAGAAATTTCGTGTGGGCTTTAGGATATATTTTGGGCTTTTGGATTTATTTTAGATGGGCCTTTAGAAAGGTTTATGGAGGTGGGCTTTTAGGTTTGAAAAAAAATGGTAAATGGATGATTTGTAAAATATTGGGCCAAAAAAATGTTGGGTTTATTTTAGGGATGTATCATGAGTGATTTAGAATAGGTTTGAAATAATTTTGAGTTGAATTGGGTTTAATTTGAGAATTTTTGGTAAAGGAGTCAAAGTAGGTAAAATTGGGCTAACTTGGGCTGAGGTTGGGATAGTGTTGGATTTGATGTAAAATTAATGTTGAAAATTGTTTATAGGGGTGCTACAAAGAGTTTTCAACTTTTTTTTGGGCTTTGATTTTGGGATTTGGGTCCATTTGGGTTAGGTTTAGGTTTGGGCCAAAAATGGGGATTTTGGTTTTGGGTTACGTTTGGGTGGAGTTTAGGTTCAAATTTGGGGCAAATATTGTTAGTATTTTATTTGTGGGGATATTAGGAAGGTTTAGGAAAAGATTTGGGGCTAATTGGAGTTGGATTGGGTTGGTTTGGGTTAGGTTTAGGTCATGGGCCAAAATTGGGCCTTAGGCTTCAAATTGGAGTTGGATCCAAATGTCAATCAAATTGGGCTTATATTTGGTCTAGAATGACATTAGGGATATTGAATTTAAGTTTAGAATTGAATTGGGTCAAATTTGAGGTCAATTGGGTTGATTTGGTTTGACATTGGGCTTACTTTGGTTAAAAAAGGGTCAAATTAGGGGTTTTGGTAAAAGTGGGTTAAATTGACAAAATTTGCCTATAGTGTAGTTGAAAAAAATGAAACTGTGAATATTTGGAATTTTCTGAAATTTTTTGAAAATTTTTGGAATTTATGGAATATTTTGTTAAGAAGGGCATTTTGGGTATTTGGAGGGTATTGGAGGGTATTTTTAGAAATTTTGGTATATTTTCGCTAAGGATGATCAATTTGAATGGTGGGAAATGTTTAGGACTGATTTTAAGGAATTTTGGGTAATTTAGGCAATTTTGTAAATTTTGGGTAGTTTCAAGGACATTTGGTAGGCTTGGCGGGTGTAGGGCCCCGCGGGTCAAAAATCGAAATTTTGGGAAAATGAAGATTGATTCAATATGAGTAGAATGAAATCACTTTGGTTGAGCCATGAAGCCATATCAAGCCCATAAGAGCCATGAGAGGACTCTTTTGAGGCATTCACTATGTTGTTCCTAACCCTCTTAGCCAAGGGCCCAGGGGTTAAGGTCCATCCATATGAATTACCTACATAGCTCATGAAGACAAGCTAGGTAAGAATGGTTTTAGGATTCAGAATGTGTGTGAAAATGTAATGTGTGCGGATCAACCCTCACCAGACCAGGCCACCCAGGGTAGTCCTAAGGCAAAAGAGTCCTATAGGGAACTCATCCTTTAAACCTCCACATTTGATCTTAACCCTCCAAGTGACTTAGGGGTTTACAATCAAGCTTATGGGGTTTGCAGCGAGTTAATGAGGTATTTAAATTTCTAAGTGGTGGGTTCTGTTTCTAGTCTTCTAAGATAGTCAAAGGGAAAGCCTAAGGCTAGATCCTAAGTACTAAGGAGAGAGAAGAGAAAAGACCTCATCAAAAATGAGGTCAACAAATGGACCCCCAATAGGTGTGGTGTGCTAACCAAGCACACCGCGCGTATTGGAGTTGACCGAAGAGATCAACAAAACCAACACAGACGTCTAAGTGACACACTTAGAACAGAGTAGAAAAAAATTTCTACTGGGGAGTATCGAGTATATCTCCAAGACTGGAGATCCCTGAACTCTCGCTGAAGAAAAGAAAAGGAAGTGAATTCCAAATCATAAGATTTGGGGAAATTTGATTTAGATTTAATTTCATTTTCTGTTCCAAGTCTTAATGTGTGAGTTTAGATTTCAATTTGTTCTGAATTTCAATTTCGATTGAGGTTTAATTTAGAATCAATTTAAGGAAATCTGGATTTGAAATGGGAATTGGAACCTAGGTTCTAACCTCGGGATTGCGAAGAGAACTGGAATTTAGGTACCAGCCTCAGAGTGAGAATCGGAGTTTAAGTATCGATTGAAAGGGATGAGAATCAGAATTTAGGTACTGATCTCGAATGTTTAAAGAGAACTAGAATCGGGTTCCAGCCTCAAAGGTTTAAAGAGAAGCTGGAATGCGGTTCCGATCTCGAAAGGTTTAAAGAGAAATGGAAACTTGTTCGGATCTCCGAGGTCGAAAGAGAGTTGGAAGCTGGTTCCAATCTCGAAGGTACGAAGAGAGTGGAAGCCGGTTCCAATCTCGAAAGTCTAAAGAGAAATGGAAGCCGGTTTCGATCTCGAAGGTTTAATGAGAATTGAAGCCGGTTCCAATCTCGAAGGTCTCAATGAGAATTGGAAACTGGTTCCAATCTCGAAGGTCTAATTAGAATTGGAAATTGGTTCCAATCTCGAAGGTTTAATGAGAAATGGAAACTGGTTCCAATCTCGAAGGTTTAATGTGAAATAGAAACTGGTTTCAATCTCGCAGGTCTAATGAGAAATCGAAACTGGTTCCAATCTCGAAGGTTTAATGAGAAATGGAAACTGGTTCCAATCTCGAAGGTTTAATGGGAATTGGAAGCTGGTTCCAATCTCGCAAGTCTAATGAGAATGGGAAACTGGTTCCAATCGCGAAGGTGTAATGAGAATTGAAAACTTGTTCCAATCTCGAAGGTTTAATGAGAATTGGAAACTGGTTCCAATCTCGTAGGTCTAATTAGAATTGGAAACTGGATCCAATCTCGAAGGTTTAATGAGAATTGGAAACTGGTTCCAATCTCGAAGGTCTAATGAGAATTGGAAACTGGTTCCAATCTCGAAGGTTTAATGAGAAGTAGAAGTTAGACTCTAGTCCCGAAGAGAACTAAATGTTCAGCTCCATCCTCGAAAGTTTATCTGTATGAAGAGGGACCCAGTCCCATGTCATCAGAACCAAATCGAACAAAGGTCATGGCTTCGTGTCAATAGAACTAGTCGATCCTCTAACACACAGAGAAAAGATTTAGAAAGAACTGGTAAGTGTACTAAGTTAAAAAGACTTGACCTAGTGACTAGTCGAGGAAGAGATTTGAATTTTAGAAGAGTTTCAAACAGATTTTATTTTGAAGAATAATTGAAGGATTCAGATCGAAGGTAACAGAGATCCACTCAACTGGCACTCCTGGAATGCAATGCTTTGCGATGTCTGCTCCATTCCGTTTTAACACCATGACGGAACCTACCGGTAGTGGTATCTCTACTGGCCCTCGGAACTCACCGGGTCCTGCTATTCGGAGGTCAGATCCAAACATGATGTTGCTTTGGTTGACAAAAGACACTGTGTAGAAGGGTCTAACAAAATCATGATGGTCTATGTGTGGAGGTATGCAATCACCCTCCTTGTAGATGTTAATGATGCAGTTGTTGGGTATGCAATCTGCAGGCAATACCCTCCATGTTATCATCCTCTTTACCATTCTTTTAATAACATTCAACATTGGATCCACCTCAATGCGATGGAGTATCCCTGGTGGATTTCCTTTTCTGTCTACCGCGAAGTTGTAGCAACATCCGTACTGGATCGTAACTCTTCCTTTCCCTGGCATCCATCTTCGGGGTTCTGAATAAGTCTTTTCCCTCAGACGACCAGCTCGACCCATTTTCTGGAGTTCAACGATGCAGTTTACAATTTGTTGTTGTTTGTAATCTGAGAACACATATGTATGCAGCTCGAGGCCTTCTAAGATATTGATCCTCTTGCCTCTACTTCTCTCAAAGTATTTGAAAGTTTTCTTTTCAACATTCTGCATTCTTTCTAACTCATATTCTGGAATTATCTGCAACTGGCGAGGTCTAGTAACGTACTGGAGAATGTATGGTTCAACCCCGGCACTCTCTCCTGCATGTCTTGGCTCCTCGGGGGTAGTCTCTGTCGGGACATCCTCCGGGGTTACTTTCGCAACAAGACTCTTTAAAACTGGTGCATTTATCTGGCGTCGAGGTGTTTGTTTTATTTCTGCTCCTCTTAGAATTTCCTTTATCTGTTCTGCTTTCCTTAGAGTTGATCTCCTCCTTTCTGGTTCCTGACAAACCAATTTCTTCAGAGTATTTGTATTGCTAGTAGCAACTGTCTCTTCATGTTGATCTACTGCTAACTTGGTTAACATCTTGCGAATGCAGCGATTTTTATTCCTTCGCTGAGTGGCAGTGAGAGTAGCTCTCCTTACCCCTTGGATTTCTATGGGCATGGCGCTGACAAGCCTGCCCTATACTGTAGCAACAACAGACTTAACTTTCTTGTGTTCTCATGTTGCATGAGCGGTGTTTACTTTTCTCTTCTTGCTGGCGGATGGTTGACTTGAGCCACCCAATCTCATCACTGTATGGCTGCGGTACTCTTCCCGATCAATCGGGGTCCAATCATTTTCTTCATACTGTAGCCCAGATGGTGTGAAGTCAGAGTCAATCTCGATCACGGCTCCATCCCTCACCCTCTTTTTATCAAGTGCTAGACTCACGCCATTCTTAAAGTTTAGAACCAACCGCCCGTTCGACATTTCCCTGCGAAAAACAAGGAAAGAATCAGGGGCTGTACTAAGAACAAGAACAGTAGAGAAAATATATTTATTAATGAAGAGCTATTATTCGTTTATTTTAAATTTAAATAAGAGTAGGAAAAGATGAATAAAGATCAAGAGTGAGACTCGATTTGAAAGGAAGGATAAAGACTTTATTATCATGATTTCACATGTTTTCTTTTTAACATTTTTTTAACAATTTTTTTTATCATCCACTTTTTTTATATTTTTTTGGGTTCGGACCTAGTCATAAGTAATTACTGTGCCCGTGCTTCTAAGAATGAGGATTCATCCTTCGAAACATCAGGTTGTGTAATACTTCTTTAGATATGTCCATTAATTGGAAGCATAGGTCGTTCTCCACGGCAATTTACAAGCTGGTAGGAACCTCGTGAGTAAACTGTCTCGACCGAGAATGGCCCTTCCCAAGTCGGTTCAAATTTACAACCTATCTTGCGATGTGCAAGAATAGGTCTTCTGAGTACTAGAACCAAGTCACCGACTTTGAATGTCCTTGTATGGACTAATTTATCATGGGCCTGGATCATCTTGGCATGATACAGTTCCAAATTCTACTGTGCTAAAATTCTTTTCCCTTCCAGGCTTTCCAATTCTTCTAGTCATAGTCTGGTATTTTCTTCTATAGTGATTTTTTTTGCAACTGCAATTCTGAGAGATGGAAGCTGGACCTCTAAGGCTAGAACTGCCTCGGACCCGTACACTAAGGCGTAAGGCGTAGACTGGTTGAGAGTTCTCAAAGTCATCCTGTAGGCCCATAAGGCTTCTAACAACTTCTCGTACCAATTTCTCTTGTTGTCGTCCAAAGTTTTCTTTAGGATTTGGATGAGAGTTTTATTAAAAGCCTCAGCCGAGCCGTTCTCTCTTGGGTAGTAGATTGTTGAATACCGCTGTTGACCTCATTTTTGATGAGGTCTTTTCTCTTCTCTCTCCTTAGTACTTAGGATTTAGCCTTAGGCTTTCCCTTTGACTATCTTAGAGGACTCAAAATGGGACCCACCACTTAAAAATTTAAACATCTCTTAAACTCCCTGCAAACCCCATAAGTTTGATTGTAAACCCCCAAGTCACTTGGAGGGTTAAGATCAAATGTAGAGGTTTAAAGGATGAGTTCCCTATAGAACTTTTTGGCCTTAGGACTACCCTGGGTGGCCTGGTCTAGTGAGGGTTGACTTGCACACACATATTACTTTCACACACATTCCAAATCCTAAAACCATTCATACCAAGCTTAACTTCATGACTCATGTAGGTAATTCATATGGATGGACCTTAACCCCTAGGCCCTTGGCTAAGAGGGTTAGGAACAACATAGTGAATGCCTCAAATGAGTCCTCTCATGGCTCTTATTAGATTGATATAGCTTCATAGCTCAACTAAAATGATTCCATTCTACTCAAACTTGATCAATCTTCATTTTCCCAAAATTTCAATTTTTGACCCTCGGGCCCTAAACCCGCCAAGCCTACCAAATGTCCTTGAAACTACCCAAAATTTGCAAAATCACCTAAATTACCAAAAAATCCTCAAAACCAATCCTTAACATTTCCCAAAATTCAAATTGATCATCCATAGCCAAATATACCAAAAATTCCAAAAATACCCCCCAATACCCTCCAAATCCCAAAATGCCCTTCTTAACCAAAAATTCCAAAAATTCCAAAAATTCACAGAAAATTCTAGAAAATCCCAAATGTTCCCAATTTCATTTTTTTCAACTACACTATAGGCAAATTTTCACAATTTAACCCACTTTTACTAAAACCCCCAATTTGGACCTTTTTTTAACCAAACTAACCCAATTTAACTCCAATTAGCCCCAAATCTTTTCCTAAACATTACTGATATCCCCACAAACAAAAAACTAACCAAATTTGCCACAAATTTGAACCTAAACTTCACCCAAACCTAACCCAAAGTCAAAATCCCCTAAATTGGCCTAAACCCAAACCTAACCCAAATGTGCCCAAATCCCAAAATCAAAGTCCAACCAAAGTTGAAAACTCTTTGTAGCACCCCATAAACATTTCTTAACATTAAATTTACATTAAATCCAGCACTAGCCCAACCTTAGCCCATGTTAGCCCAATTTGACTCACTTTATCCCCATTACCAAAAAAATCCCAAATTAAACCCAATTCAACTCCAAATTAATTCAAACCTATTCTAGATCACACATGATAGATCCCTAAACTAAACCCAACATTTGTTTGGCCCAATCTTTTACAAAACTTCCATTTACCAATTTTTTTCAAACCTAAAAGTCCACCTCCTTAAACCTTTCTAAAGGCCCATCTAAAATAAATCCAAAAGCCCAAAATCTATCCTAAAGCCCACATGAAATTTCTCCTCATCATCCCCTTCGATTTAAATCACTCCCTAAGTTTCAAATTCATCATTAAACTTTTCTAAACTAAGCCATGTGCCAAATTACCCCTAAATATCCTAAATCCTTAAAACCCACTTTCATGAAACCAAGCCAAGCCATCCCTGAGCCATATGGAGCCATGGAGCCATCCCTAAGCCATCTGCAAGCCTTGAGAGCCCCTTTCCACCTCACAAAGACATTAATGGCAAGAGGAGGGGCCCCTTTCTTAAGCCTTCCTTAAGCACTTTTAACCCCATTCATGCTACACACTAAACCAAGTTTAGCCACCTCACCATGGATGGAGACCATACCATTTTCTCTTGGCTGACCCAACTGATTCTTTTCAGCCCAAAACCTGGCCTTGGGTGGTGAACCTAGCCCAAAACCGTGGGCTGACCCATTTCGAACCAAAATAGCCTTCCCCCCATTCCATTTCAATTCAACTCCTTTACACATGTCCATGGCCAATTGGCTGCATTAAACCCCAGCCCCTGACCTCCCTGACCTTGAAGGTGACCTGACCCTCGCCGGCTAGCCACCATAGCCGCCGGAAACCACCAGGCCGAGAGCACCCGTGTGAGCCAATTTTTGCATTCTTCCTTGTTGACTTGTCCCATACCTAATGGCCACCATGGTTGTTCTTCTCCTCACCAGAGGAGTTGATCCAAGCCATTAAACCCCCCTGGGAAGCCCTCCAGCCACCTCTATTTAAACCACACCACCTCTCGGCCAAAGAGGTGCTGAACCAAATCCTACTGAAACTCTGTCAAAATTGCTTCAGACCACTCTCCACACATAGAGCACTTGATCCCCATTGGATTCCAGCCCCAATCTCCCCCAGCTGAGCTCAATTTCTGAGTTTAAATTCAAGCCCAAAACCAGGACATCTCCCAAACCTCCACAAAATTCAAATTAAACTCACCCACACCTACACAAGACCAGGAGAAGGAGTTCCCCAGTGAAAGCCCCCTCTCTAGGCCACCCACTTGCTCTAGCCTCCAAGCTTTGAAATCGGTTGTGAACACTTTCATACCTATAAAATTCCCCAAAGCCAGAGACTTCATATGGAGCTTCCTTGGGTGCAATCAAAGGTGACACAACTCTCTGATTGAAGCTGCACTTCTCAGAGCAAAGGTATGGATCATTCCTTCCTCCCGAGCTTCCAAAAATTCTCCATTTCATTTCAGTTAATTTCATGGCATGTAAACCATATGGATGTGTTCGTCTCCTCAAGACGAATCCATAGAGCATAAGAACACGAAAATCTGTTGAGAAATGAGAGAGTTCTTAGGTTTTCAGCGTGGACGGTCACGGGTGCACACCAGTCGTACACGATGACCAGGCGCCGTCCGATCACGCGTGTATCGGTTAAACGACTCAGATTGCGTCGGATTAGAGGAAGGAGCGAGATAGCGGGACGCGTGGCGGCTGACTTAGATGGCAGCGTCAAATGGGAGAACGCTGCATGGTCTTTCGATCCGCGCTAGGTTGACGCGGTGCAGAGTCGGATAAGTAGATAAATATGATTTTTTCTATTTATTTAAATACCCAGAACTTAGAAAATCCATATCTTTGTGTAGAAAAATCATAAAAATAAACTAAAAATACTCTCTTGCTTAGTGAACAGAGGAGAATAATGTGGAAAAGAAATCAAGATATTTTGATGTGTATTTTATTTTTAATTAATTATTTACTATATTGAGTATTTTGATTATCCATTTACATATGCAATTCACCATGGCATGAGACCATAGGGCTTTTAAAGCCTCTGATCTTGGGAACATTCACTGAATTTTTCAAGGTCAGTGGCTATCTCTATGGCAAGTTATGTTTTTTTCAAGTTTATGTCACTGTTTTGGTATTTTAATTCCAATAATTAGCATATTGCTTAATAAATTCTAGAAAACTTTGGGGAAGTTTCTTAGGACCAGAGGACCCTAGGATAATTATGGCTAGGCTCAATTCATTAAGAATAACCTTAATTAACCTAAGTACATAAAACTGAAATTTAATTAATAAGGGTTAACCACATATCAAAATAACTTGAAATCAATTCTCCATTGATCTTTAGGATACAGAGAACCTTGCATAAAAATTTGAAGTCAATTAGAAATAATTAGCCCCACTAAATGAATTAATTAAGCAACATGATCAAAATTAAACTTTAAAAATTCATAACTCCAAAAATAGATTTCAAAACTTCACCAAATTTGTTTTGTGGACTCTCTGATATCAAAGGAGTCTATAAAAACTAAAATTGGAATTTTTTTAAATTTTTCATTTTTAATGATATTTTTGATATTTAAATAATTAAAAAAATAATAATAATTACAAAAATAATAAAAATCATAAAAATGTCACATTTTGACTCCTAATCACTTAGGAACAAACCAAACATTTTTTCTTATATCTCCAAGTTAAGATATTGAATTTTAAAGGCTCAAAACCATTTTTAATATTAAAAAATATATTTTCCAACCTTTTCACTAAATTAATTCCAATAAATCAAAGAAAAAATAGAAAATTGTAAAATTTATTTCTCTGAACTCCTTGAGGTCAGAGAGATTTAAGAAAAATATAAAATCCATTTTTCAACTTTAATTTTATTTTATAATTAATTAACATTCAAAAACTCAAAATAAATACAATAAATAAAATATAATTTTAAAAAATCACAAAAATTGGTTCAAGTGGTCCTCTAGTCATTAGGAACATCCCATAATTTTCTTAAGGATATAAACCTTTCCTTGGTCATTTGTTGAATTTCCATTGAAAATCCCTATTTTTCAGTAAAAATAATTATATAAATAAACTAAATTCAGAAAAATCACATTTTCTCCTCTGATGTCTTAATTGACATGTGAGTGAGGTGACATAAAAATTTCAAGTTCATTTGAACTCAATTTAGTGAGTTATGAAAAAAATAAGCCTAAAAGGGCATAAAGGTAATTAAAGAATTTAAACCCCTTTATTAAAATTTTATGTTTAATTAAAATGGAGGGTAAAATATTTGTTTTTATCTTTCTTGGATGATTGAAACTTTGGGAAATTAAAAGGGTAGGAACCTATTAATCACTTTTAATAAACCAAGAATGAAACTTTAATTATTTAAACAATTTAAAATTTAGAAGATTAATGAAATTTTGAATTATTAAATATAGGGATATAACTTGA
This sequence comes from Papilionanthe hookeriana x Papilionanthe teres, assembly GCA_022702705.1. Lineage (NCBI taxonomy): Eukaryota > Viridiplantae > Streptophyta > Magnoliopsida > Asparagales > Orchidaceae > Papilionanthe > Papilionanthe hookeriana x Papilionanthe teres. The sequence goes on along the minus strand of CM040430.1, from coordinate 89,357,957 downwards.
GAGGATAATAATTCTTTAATAAAAAAATCCCTAAATAAATCACTTCAATAATATTTAACTCTTAATTAAGATTAAAATGATAATCTAAACTAAGTAATTTAAAAATTAAAAAAAATAACCCTTAAATTAAAGGAAAGCTCAAAATATTAAGTGGTTTAACAATTAAATCAAATTAAATTTAAATTAAATTAAATTAAATTAAAAAAAAATTAAATTAAATTAACATTTTAACAATTAAATTAAATAAAATTTATAATATTGAAATTAAATTAAATTAAATTAAGTTAAATTTAATTAAATTAAATTTAAATTATATTAAATCAACATCGCTCAATAATAAAAGTAAAACAAATTTGAAATATTAAGACAATTCATAATTAAGAATATAAAAAATCAAACTAATCAAGATTAACCTAAAATATCATAATTAACCTAAACCAAATCATTAAGATATATGAATAACCTAAGTGAATTTGAAACACCAAGGATTAATTTAAAATATTAAGATCACTTAAAGTATAAAGATTTAAACAAAAAATAATTTGAATACTATTCCAAACAAAAAATTATTAATTAAAACCTCATAATTAAACTAAATCACTTTAAACCATTAACTCAAACTTCAAATTAAGAATGATTAATTCTCTCAACAAACTAACTTGCCCCAAAAGGCTTTAATTATTATAACTCTTAAATGGAGTATTAAGTGAGATATCACTTCATTCAACAGGTAATCAAATGCCCAAGTTCACTGAGCAAGAGGCAAAGATTAACAAAACTCCTGGATGATTAATTCACCTGTGCAACTAAATTTACTTGGACTCAAAATAATCTCGAAAATATTGAAAAGATGTTTAGGATTCTTCCTAAACACTTCCTCAATATGATGAGATGTTTTAGAAGAAAAATTGAATTTAGTTGTTCTTTGATGAAGAAAATCATCATTAAATAAAATACAAGAACCTAGACGTCATAGGAGATGACTAGCAATAGGACTAGGACTTTGGTAGAAAACCAAAACCTTTCCCTTAGCTTTACCTAGGTACTTGTTATAAATATTTAAATGTGTTAATATGCGTTTTAAGTGTAGCTTGGGATGACGGGAAGACCCTCCAGGTACATTTTTTTATTTTATTGTAATTTACTTTATTACAATTTACTTACATGCACTGCACTTTACTTTTTCTTGCATGTTAAACAAGATTGTTGCATGAAAACTAAAACCTTTAGGATAGCCACAAAACTAAAACCAAAATTAAATTAAAAGTCACCACAAGATAAAATTCACCGACATAACTTTCCAAAATATAAAATAACTCAAAATTTAATCACAAACATAACAACAAAACTATAATTGCAACTAAATTAAAATGTCTCGTTGAATGATCGGGAATACTTCGGATGATGTAACCTACGTGTTGCTAACGGGATTTCCCACGCTCTAAATGAAAGTGTGGAACTCATTCAATTGAGTTTAGCAAATTCATCTAGACTAAGAAAATTCGAAGAAAATAACATTGTCGGGATGATGGAACCGTGGGATCTTAATCGGTTCTGTTTAAACAACTTTAATATTTGTTTTAGTTAAAATATTAAAAATATTTGCACTTTAAGATTTCTAAACCAAAACACTTCTCTCATCTCCTGATTTTCACCTTCTAAAACTAAACCTCCGTAATAACATGGAGCTCGGAGTATGGTGGGCAGCACGGCCATCGTCATCAGCAAAACTCAGGTCTACTTCAGCAAAACTTTCCTTAGAATTAATTAAACAAGCCATAGGATTTCAAGGTAGTTTGCCAAGTGCAACATAAATCCTCAACTTTTTGTTAGGTATTTGTATAATCATGTTATACAAATTAAGCCCTAACCGATCTTAGGATTCCGAGGTAGTCGTTTGGTACGACATAAACCCTCACATCTTCGAGGCTACTTGTGTGATTATATCATACAAATATAAGTCTTAATTAATTAAAATTGGCAAGATTGAAACATTAAATAAACTCTTAAATTGAAGCCAAACAATAGGATGTTTTGGGAAGTTGCCAAGACTTCTCTTGGATCCTCAGCTTCTCCTACTTCTCTTTCCATTGGATTCTCAAAATAAACTGTTCCAAATTTGAGCTATTCCCTATTGAGAATTCCAAAATCCAATTGTTTGAAAACCTTAAACTTTGAAATTCTTGAGAGCAAAACCACTAATCATTATCGAGAGTTTTCTTAAGTGTCTTCGGACATTTAGGATGTAATTAACTATAGAGGCTTGCCCTTATAGGGAACTGTAAGAACCCAGGTAATATAAACCCTATTTAATTTTTTTATATTAAGCAGGGGAACTTATCGGCTTATAAAATTGGTTCACAGACCAAACGGATGTCACAAATCTTCTAGTTTATTTAATCGAGCCCATTCATCAAGCAGCAGTGTGTCTATTCTTCGGGATAGATACACGGTTTGTGATGTGGTGCTCGTTTATATAAACTATTTGGGATGTGAGATCTGTTTGATTTCATATATTAAAATTTTTAAACAAAAAGTTATTTTCAAAATCAAACGCTACATTCTAAATTATATATATATTTAATTTAAATTTAAAATCTAAAATTCACCGACAATTTCTGTAAGTGACCCCTTTTCAAAAATACAACTAAACCTAAAATTCGCCAACAACTTCTGTAGGCAACCCCTTTTTAAAATTAAACTTACAACCTAAAAATATGCCGACAATTTCTTACGACTCTGCTGGGGACTAGATCCTCACTCCATTTTGATTAGATGGTTCTTCTTTCATAAATCGATAGTGAGTCCATATCCCTAGTGGACCAAAACTATCATTCTTCCGTTGACATAGCACGTTCATTTCTATCTTGAGCTAGTATTGTCAACTTCTCTCAGATTTAGGAGCCACTGTTTAGACACCCCTAAATAGAGAGTTTCTGAAATCCTTTTACCACTTTTCTTTGGTAGGGTGGACCCCAAATATGTATTAGCTTAGGAGCGGTCCTTTGGGTTGAGAAGTTTTGCGAGAATTTTTCTTCCTTTTTAATTCTGAACCGGGTCCCTTTCTTTCCTATAAACCTCCGTCCTTTAAACATTTCGTTCCTAATAAACAAATCCTCTAATAAACAACCCTTTAAAGAAACTCTTTTAAATATTAAATACATTAAGATAAACGAGAATGTGTTCGGACTCTTTCTTTTTCGTTCTAAGTTTTGTGATGAAAGGAAGCATAATTCGGGACTGACGTTCGAAATCTACCCTGCAGAAAATATCTGCCCCAAAGTTAATTTTCTCCTTCACCAATGGAATGGACTTCACCGTCTATAAGGATGAGCTGCCTGATAATGGGATCATCCATTTTGGATAAGGATTCGACAACACAGATATCAAGTTCGCTGACGTCACTCTCTTCTCACTAATGGACAAAGTGCCAGAAACTGAAGAGCCCGTAATTGAGTTCAAATTGAAGTCGGCTCAAGAATTCCCTCCCCTGCAAAGGGTTCCAACTTAAAGAAGTGCTATTATTCGTAGGAGGACGGTTGTCTCTACCCCCACCGGTCTAGTCATCTCTGTACCTACCCCAGCTTCTGCTAAACTAAAAGGGAAGGAAATCTAAGTCTGTGATGAGCCTGTCACCGTGGAGGGTACATATTTTTCTACAATACCATCTATTTTTGATATTGGGTCTAGTTCAAGAGTTGCACCCCTAACTCAGACTCAAAGGAGAAATAGAAGCAGAGAGATAGCCAGGATTGAGAAAGCCAAAGCTGCTGAAGTTGCTTTTCTAGAAGAGATTCCTGAGGAAAGAGAAGAACTGCCTGAGTATATACCTCTGTTGGAAGGGAGTAGGTTTTACCCCCTCTCTGCAGCATCAAATGAAGAAGATGTCCGAAGGATTGCCGCTACACTACCTCGACCTAGATACTATAGTAACTGCAAAAGCAAAAGGGTTAAGACTACACCATTTGCTCGGTTACAAGCCGTGATAGAAAAATTGGTAAAGAAAGAAAGATGCCCTGTGTCAGAAATCCTAAGAAGAATGGGACGAGTACCAGCTAGATCCCGCCTTGGACCACGAGTAGAGACTGTCAATGCCATAGAGAAACGAAGGAAGAAAATGAGAGCTAGTTCACCTGTTGTTGTATCGGGCCATCATATTAGGGAGGACGTGACACTACCGGCATGTAGCTGACGGACCGTCCGGTCCTTGGCCTTCGCCGCAAGAAGGATGGTGTGGCGACCTATTATTACCGAACCAAGACCAACACAACGTCCCGAGAAGAAAAGCCTCGTCAAAGAGCCTCGAAGCAGAAGAAAGCGCTACTACAATAAAAGAAACTCCTATAAAAGAAGTTCAACAACCATCACACGACAACCGCGATACCGTCTGGAAGAGACCCCTCGAGGATGCTATAGGAAAGCTAAGGACGGATATCCGACGGTTGGAAAAAGAAAGAGGAGAAAAGTTAGAAAATGAAGTTGATTCATCAAAGTTCATGGATGAAGAGTATGTCGAAGTCAACATGGTTGAAACATGAGCATCGTCAGCCTCACAGGGTGCTCCGACAGCTGCGGAAAGATATGAACCGAAAGTGATGAGAGCACAGCTTCGGGAAAGGGATGACACAATTTTCGAGATGGCAAGGAGGATGGAAGAGATGGCTGCAGCTTTAGCCACTCTTCAAAGTCAGGTGCAACCTCAGAAAGAAACACCTCCAGAAATCATCCATATTGCAGATGGAGGAAAAGAGATCACATCCGTCAATGGAGATGAGCCACCAAAGAAGGATTATGCACATAGCATGATTCCCGAAAAGGACATTAAAAACATGGTAGAATAGCAGGTGCGAGAAGCCCTTGCACAATCTAAGAGCGGAGCTTCTATTCAGACGGGTAGACCTTACCCTGAAGAATTCGATGCAGTCCAATACTCGAAAGGCTTTGTACCACCTCTGTTTAAGACTTTTGATGGAACGGGAAACCCCCGGTAGCATGTCACACATTAAGTATGAAGTGTGAGCCACAGCTACAAGAACAGCATGCGATCGGTTTTTCTTGAAATCATCCACGGCCCGATAGCACTTCTCCTTAAAAGATTTACAATCAAGACTTTCGAGAAGCTGCTTAGCAAGGCCGGGAGCTTACAGGAGGAAACAAAGCAGCTAAGTTTCGTGGACAAAACCGATAAACAGAAACCAATGAAAACATTTGAAAAGAAGTCTGGAATCGTCACGACAGTAGATAAAGGCAAGCAGCCAGTACAGATACAACCAAAGCGACCACAGCCTAGCTATCAACCACTGCAGCGTACTTACTAACAACCTCAACAGGGTTATCAACAGCCTCGCCCGAGCTATCAGTCGCCTCAGCATTATGAACAACCACCTCATCCACAGTGTACCCTAAAAAATTTTCTGAACAAGGAATATCCATTCAAAACTCAAGCAGTGGTGAAAATGTTCCACAATTTAATGAAAACACAAAATTTCCAGCTACCAGAGCCCAAGAGGCCGGAAGAAGTCAATAATAAAGATCATCCAAATTATTGCCCTTATCACCGAATGCTCGGACACAAGATAGAGGATTGCATCACTTTCAAGATTTGGCTTGACGACAATCTCCAGAAAGGGAACATAACAATCCCGAAGGAATACATGAGGGAACCCCAAAAGGGAGGTTCTGTCAATGTTATTTCAATGGATCCCATTGTTCTGATAGACCCTTACACGACCCATGATTGATGGAGTACCGTCTGGACAAAGTCTTCAAAGAAAATCTTAGATCATGTACAGAATGCTTCGGTGCATGCTTCAACTTAGAGTTTGAAACCTGTCGAGCCGGCACTATCACTTGCAATTGAGGAACTGCCCCAGAAGGAGGAGAAGATCGTAGAAGAAAAGAAAATTGAGGCTCCAAAGAGTAGACTAGGGGTTGCTTATCCTAGGATGGTTGTTTCCGATTTGGGTGAGAAATCCCTCGAATCTCTGACACTGTATGATTATTTGCTCGCCCCGGCGGGATCTTATAATGATAAGAGTTTTGGTTCTAGCTACGTTTTGACAGTTTCTAACTATTACATAACTAACGACAACCCACCTAATCTGGATCTCAATTCCGATATAAATAATGATTCACAAATAATACTAAACCTCAATGACCATGACGAAGGTGAAGACGTTCATAAGGATGGCTACGAAAGCTCAACAAGCAACGAGTCTATTTGTGAATTTTGAGGAGCTCCGATTGCGATAGAATTAGAGTCATCAGATTTCGAAGCAACTCCAGAAGAGCCAGTCATTCCAATTCAAGAGGATACACCGGCAGATTCAACACCAAATTCAGAAGAAATAACTGAAGTCAACCTAAGAAGTGGAAAAGTTCTACCCCCGAAAATGGGTCCAAAGGATAAAGGAAAGTAGGTGGTTGCTCAGGAAGAGCCAACCCCAGCAGAGGAACTTCCCATTTGAGAAGAAAATGAAGAACATGGTAATAAAGTGGACTATAACATGCTTGCCAATCTTAGGAAGCTACCAGCCAAACTAAGCATATACGACACTCTCATCCTGTCAAAGGAAATAAGGAAAGCTCTGATCAAGGCTCTACTTGATCCAGAGATTTGTTTAGCTCAAATGACCGGTAATTCCTTCGATGAGGTTTGCTCGTTAGAAGAATAGTGAGGTGTTACTTTCACGGACAATGATTTACTAATCGGGGACTGCTGATTACAATCGACCGTTGTACATCTCAGTCACTATTGGAAAGTTTACGCTCTCTAGAGTGTTGGTTGATCTAGGAGCATCAATCAACATAATGAGCCTTCGAACGTTAGCATATTTGGAAATTGATGCTCGCGAACTTGAAGCAGACAAGATGCTATTAAGAGGGTTCAATCAGAAAGGAGAAAGAGCACTCGGATCAATAACACTGTTAATGAAGACTGGAGATTTGGCAAAGACAACCGTAAAATTTCATATAATTGATTCTGAAACATCATTCAACGCTCAACTGGGTCAGCCATGGATCCATGAGAACCGGATGGTACCTTAATCTCTGCACCTGTGCATAAAATATTATGAAAGAGGAGAACAGTGTATCAAAGGTGACTTGCAACAGTTCTCCGTACATGAAATTGGAATCCATGAAGATGCAGCCTATTGTGCGCCTCCAAAGAAAACAATCTTCTCCAGAAATGTCATACCAAATGAAGCAAAAGAAGTTCGGGATGATGAAGATCCCGAAATTCTAGTCCAACAGTTACTCACCACTCCCTTACGGTGAGATGGTGAAGGTTTCTTCAGAACTCGAACCCGAGGTTGAGGCCAGAGACCAGGTTGAGGAAGAAATGTTAGAATAGTTGGACAGAAGAAACCAGTCATTGACGTTTATTGGGAGACCTGTTTTGATGAAGAAGAAATCATGAAAGAAGCAACAATAGTAAATCAAAAGAAACCCCAATTCAAGATCTCTCTCGAAGATGAAAAGAATGAAGAATATAAATCAATGTACAAGAAGATCAACCATTATATACACACTATGACCCTGACCCCGATCCATTCTAATAAGATCGAGGGTATGGTTGTCAAGGAAGTAAGTGGTGGTACTAAACCGATAAAATTCTACCGTGGTGCTTCTTCTTCCAATATTGGAAAAGATGTACAATTTGAAGATGTTACTTCTTCTGAATTAATGGAACTGCCTTTTGAGTGGTACTCTCCCTGTGTTCAAAATTTAATTCAACGTGGTGTCTTACCTAAACAAACGAAAAAAGGTCGATCACAACACTTTGAAAAATTATGGAACAATGCCAGTCAGCCTCCCACTTCAAAACATGGTCTCAGATTCGACAAAGTAGGATCAGTTGACGATACGAGATTTTGCTTGGTTGTCACTTGCGAGCCTAATGAAGACTTCTTGGAAGCTTCAAAAGATCTCGAAGATCTGCAAATCGGACATGCTCCGCCAGAATTCGAATAAGAAATTAAATCTACAATAGATGAGTTAATGGAAGTTAACTTAGGTACTAGCAAAGAGCCTAGGCCGACCTTTATTAGCTCCTTACTCGATAAAGAAGACTCCGAAGAGATAATCAAGTTATTAATAGAGTTCAAGGACTGTTTTACTTGGGGTTATGATGAAATACCAGGATTAGCTCCAGGGTCGCAGTTCACAAGCTATGAGTGGATCCCACTGCCGTTACAGTTAGACAAGCTCCGAGAAGAATGCGTCTAGAGATTGGACAACAAGTTATAGATGAAGTTAAGAAGCTAATATACGCTAAATTTGTCCGTGAGGAACAATATCCAACTTGGTTAGCCAATGTGGTACCAGTTAGAAAGAAGAACGGTCATATCAGGATCTGTGTAGATTCCAGAGATTTGATCAAAGCATGCCCAAAGGATGAATTTCCGCTACCAATTCCAAAATTGATGATCGACATCGGTTCAAGACATGAAGTCTTCTCATTCAGGGATGGATCATCTGGGTACAACCAAATAAAGATGGCACCAGAAGATGAAAAGCTTACAGCCTTCAGAACGCCAATTGGAGTGTACTGCTACACAGTGATGTCGTTTAGATTAAAGAATGCAGGAGCAACCTATCAAAGAGAAATGACAAGAATTTTTGATGATCTCATTCACAATCAAGTTGAGTGCTACGTAGATGATGTGGTCATCAAGAGCAAACTAAAAGAAGATCACTTGTATGATTTGAGAATTGTTTTCAAGCAATTAAGACAATATAACCTTAGGATGAATCCCTTGAAATGCGCCTTCAGTGTCACCTCTGAGAAATTCTTAGGATTTGTTGTTCGACATTGTGGAATTGAAATCGATCCAGAGAAGATTAAAGTTATCTTAGAAATGCCTCCTCCCAAAACCTTGAAACAACTACGATCCTTTCAAGGAAAGTTGGCATATCTTCGACGCTTTATCTCGAATTTGTCAGGAAGGTGTTAGCCTTTTTCTGCTTTGGTTAAGAAGGATGCCAAGTTTACTTGGGACTCGAAAATGTCGACATGCCTTCGATGACATTAAACGATATCTAATGACACCTCCTGTTTTAGCGACCCCGGTCTCGGAGTAGACCGTTGATACCTTATACCGCAGCTCTAGACGACTCTCTCGGAGCCCTGCTAGCCCAGATCAATGACGAGGGAGAAGAAAATGCTCTCTACTACTTAAGTCGTCGTCTAATTCCGACGGAAGTAAAGTATCCTTCGATTGAGAAGCATTGTTTGGCCCTGATCTTCGTCGCTCAAAAGCTCAGGCATTACATGCTTTCTCATAAAGTCAACCTTATTTCGAAGTTTAATGCGTTGCAATATTTGATGACCCGACTAACACTTTCAGCGGACTTTCCGGGTGGTCGATAATCTTGTGCAATTCGATATAACTTTCGTTCCTCTTCGTGCCATAAAGGGACAAGTCCTAGTAGACTTCCTCGCAGCACACCCTTTCCCGGCAGAATCACCTCTTAACAACGACTTGTCAGACGAGCAGATAATGAGCCTTGAAGACCCCGATGATCATTGTTGGGAGCGTGCTTCGACGGAGCATCCTCGGCGCGAGAAGATAAAGAATCGCAAATGATAGTGCCCGGTAAGGCAGGAATTGGACTAATCATTATAACACTAGAGCGGCGGATGTTAAGGTATTCCAACCATCTAACAGAACCGTGTACAAACAACGAGGCAGAATACGAAGCCCTTATAACCGGACTGGAATTAACCATTCAGATTGGGATAACAGACATCAACATCTATGGAGATTCTAAGTTGATCATTCAACAGGTCGTCGGACAGTATAGAATTCTAAAGCCAATACTCGAGTAGTACTTTCAGTACGCCATGAAATTGCTTGAGCAGATTCCGAATGTAACGATCTACAAGATTCCCATAAGAGAAAACGCTCTCGCAGATGCGTTAGCCCGACTTGTAAAGGAATTTGCCTGCTTGCAGGATGAGTCATTTGAAGTGTCAGTTCGAGGACGACAGGTCCTATCACAGCTCGACATAGAAACAATACACAAATTAGTAGAAAAAGCAGAAGAATCAGTTACAATAGTGACAGAAGATACAGATGATATGCGGCAGCCACTAATAGACTACTTGCAAAAAGGAAACCTACCGGACAATAAGTCGATAGCCAGTCAAATAAAGAAAATAACTCTGTCTTACGCATAACAACACATTATACAGAAGGTATTTTGATCAGATGTGGCTAAGATGCCTGAGCGGTTATGAGGCTCGTGAATTTGTTAAAGAAGTACACTCAGGACTTTGTGGCACTCATTTGTCGGGTCCGAAAATGAAAATGAAGATTAAAAGACTAGGGTACTACTGGCCCTCAATGATGACCGATTGCATGAAGATTGCCAAAAGTTGTCACCAGTGCCAAGTGCATGGAGTGGTTCTACATCAACCTCCAAAAGTGATACATCCGACAATCGCGTCGTGGTCGTTTGAGTGTTGGGGCACAGATATTGTGGGTCCGATAGAACCGCCTTCTTCAAGAGGACATCTCTTCATTCTTGTAGCTACAAATTACTTTTCTAAGTGGGCCAAAGCAGTACCGCTCAGAGAAGTGATAGCACACCACGTGCTACAGTTCTTCAAAAATCAAGTTGTTTACCATTTTGGGCTACCGCGCAGAATTATCTCAGATAACGGGTCCGCATTCAGAAGCACGAAGATAAACAATTTTATCAGAAGACACGGGATTGATTGGCGTTATTCTACAATCTACTACCCAAGAGCGAACGGCTTGGACGAGGCTTTCAATAAAACTCTCGTCCAAATCCTAAAAAAAACTTTGGACGACAACAAGAGAAATTAGCACGAGAAGTTGTTAGAAGACTTATGGGCCCACAGGACGACTTTCAGAACGCTTACCCAGTCTGCGCCTTACGCCTTAGTTTACAGTCTGAGACCGTTCTACCCTTAGAGGTCCAGCTTCTGTCTCTCAGAATTGCAGTTGCAAACAAAATCACTACAGAAAATGCCAGACTACGACTAGAAGAATTGGAAAGCCTGGAAGGGAAAAGACTTTCACCACAGCAGAGTTTGGAACTATATCAAGCCAAGATGATCCAGGCCCATGACAAATTAGTCCGTCCAAGGAAATTCAAAGTCGGTGACTTGGTTCTAGTACTCAGAAAACCTATTCTTGCACATCGCAAAATAGGTGGTAAATTTGAACTGACTTGGGAAGGGCCATTCGTGGTCGAGACAGTCTACTCAGGAGGATCCTACCAACTTGTAAATTGCTGTGGAGAACGACCTATGCTTGCAATTAATGGACGATATCTATAGAAGTATTACGCAACCTGATGTTTCGAATGATGAATCCTCATTCGTAGAAGCACGGGCACAGTAATTACTTATGACTGTGTCCGAACATAAAAACATAAATAAAAAAAGTGGACGATAAAGAAAATCATTAAAAAAAATGTTAAAAGAAAACATGTGAAATCATGATAATAAAGTCTTTATCCTTCCTTTTAAATCGAGTCTCACTCTTGATCATTCTTCATATTTTCCTACTTTTTTTTAATTTGAAATAAACGAATAAAAGCTCCTCATTAAATAAACATATTAAATAAACATATATTTTTCTACTGTTCTTGTTCTTAGTACAGCCCCTGATCCATTCCTTGTTTTTCACAGGGAAATGTTGAACTGGCTGTTGGTTCTGAACGTTAAGAATGGCGTGATTCTAGCCCTTGATGAAAAGAGGGTGAGGGATGGAGCCTTGATCGA